>JARFJB010001218.1:3482500-4682500 GCA_036346205.1 Vesta saturnalis | reverse complement strand
GCTATTTAGGCGAATGCTGGGGTAGTATCTTCCTCCTCAGAACCCTAACTCCATTCCTTCCGAACCTACCCTAGCGCACCCATGCTTAATCTCACCATGCATATATACGTGATGTATATATGTTTGCTGGGAATCCATGGTTGGAGTAAAACACGTTAATTTCCTTCGTTTTTCTGAATATATACTTGTTTTCTCTAATTAGTTATTAATTTATGTGTAATATAATATTTTAAAATAATTAATTTGAAATGAAATTTTATTCACTTTTAAATATATCGCCTAGTAATCGTATTCGCCTACCGTCAAGTATATACAAGAATATTTCTCATCCATTGAAACCAAGTTGTCCTGTAAAATGTTCGCATAGACGCCCTCGTCGACTAGGAAGGCTAATAGAAATTATACAGAAATAAACACGCGCGGTAGATATATAAAACCTGCAGAGTAAGATTACATCTTAGAACTACTAACAGTCGAAATACCGTTATTATTTTCCGTCGTAGAAACTCCGAACATTATGGAATTTCCATAGAAATCCTGTTTATCTAATGCAACCTCAAGATCAAAAATTTGAAATTTGCTGAAACTGTTTCCCCGTAAGGACAATTTTCCCGAGTTATTGTAACTGCGAATCCTGTATATTTACGTAAAGTAAACCCCGCTCCCTGAAGATATAAAAATCTGCCTGTTAACCTCCTGTTATGGTTTATTAAAACACCTGTTATTCAAATTCTGAGTAAACTGACCTAGTAAAATATTTTCGATAGATAGAAACAATAATATACAATTTAAGTCGCTTTAAAAATAATTTTTGAGAGAGGAATAAGAATAAATTCTTTTAACACAGTGCCCGTACGAATGTCCTGTTATTTACTACTGTAGATCGGAGTAGTAAATAAACGTATTTTAATTGCGACTCCTCGTGTTTCTAATAATATTTCCCTGCAGACAACCGAGCAAGTATATCCAGTATGCTTTTCTTTAATTTCTCTTTTGTAAGTTGGAAGGGGTATAGGACATTTCGCCGCGGCCGGTTCGCCGCAGCCGTTTCGCCGCAGGGCCAATACGCCGCTGGCCGTTTCGGCGCGGCCGTTCCGCCGCCAAAAGTACAGGGTGGCCAAATTTCGATGTTTTAATAGGGAATCTCGTAAACTATAGCTCGTATGAAAAAATGGACCTCGCATCCTCGATCTCTTTTTTTGAGAAAACACTACAAATTGCGTTGTAAATATGAATTTATTAGAGACGGAATTAACACATTGTATAAAATGTTGTTTTAGTTCGTTTATATTATTATTTTTTTTAATATCTATAAATTGTAATATATAAATTACGCCCTAAAAACTATTTTTTCTAAAAGCAGTAAAATGAGTTCATAAAATGCCCATTCCAAATAAAGATACATATTTTCGAAAAAGAAATGTTTATTATTTTCTATGTAAATACTACAATACGTCAAATAATTACATTAAATACGTATAATACCTACATTATATTAATGAAATTGGTAATTATGGGCGATTGAACGCAAATATTCTAAAATTGTTCGGTCATTAAATTCTCTCACAATTCTTAAAATTCTGTCGTCACCTAATGAGTGTCCTAATGATAATTATCTGATTAGAAATAATCGTTAATGAGGTTTAAAATTTGGTAGATACGTGAGTTTTATACGATATATTTAAAAAAATGTAAGATGGTATGTGCTAGTGTTCAATTGAATGCAATAAAATAATGTTGGCGGCGAAACAGCTAGCGCCGAAACGGCCAGCGGCGAACTGGCCCTGCGGCGAAACGGCCGCGGCAAAACGGCCGCGGCGAAACGTCCCACACCCAGTTGGAAGGTCATGTGTTGTTCCACATCAGACATTTTTAAGTTAGCATCTATAGGTCTATTAACCTTGATATGAC
Organism: Vesta saturnalis; assembly: GCA_036346205.1. Lineage (NCBI taxonomy): Eukaryota > Metazoa > Arthropoda > Insecta > Coleoptera > Lampyridae > Vesta > Vesta saturnalis. The sequence continues at coordinate 4,680,589 of JARFJB010001218.1, read as the reverse complement.
ATGAAGAGTTAAACGTCCATCTGACATAAATAATTGTTTTTTTTTACAGTCGTGCCTATTTTCGTTATGAACGTGTTAAAAAAGAAGTTGTTTAATTATCCTAGAAAAAAAATTTTTTGTTTGTAGGCACAAAAGTGCGCATCAACTAATAATGATTATTAGCACTACCCGTCACTAGAATTTTGACTTACTAAACGAATTTCACCTTTAGTAAGAGATCTTTAACGTGTCAATCATCGTATTATCACGGGACCTACACTTTTACTTCCTATCCGAAAAAGAGTGATTTTTTTCCCTTTTTGGAAAAAGGGCTACCTTGGCCAGGTTTGAACACGCGCCGCTCGGGTGGTTAGGGAACCATTCCGAGGCAGCTAAACAAAAATTATTATTAACACTTTAACTGGCACCTAACATTTTTATCAATAACGCTGTGCGTCATCGGTACCCGGTGCCTGATAATCTACTTTCTCCACGGTGCCACATCGGTTGCCGGAGACCGGTAAGGAAGACTACTTTAACGCTGTTTAACCCTTAAATTCCGAGCTATTTAAATTATACGCAGATTCCGAATGGGGGTATATTGTGGACCCCATCCGTTTTTTATAAATAATAATAAGTGCAGTAGAATTAAACAAGTATTTATTTATTATTCATTACAATAACCAGCAAAATAAAGTATTTTTCTATCATTCAGTACAATAATAAGCAACATATTTTTTTTTCTACTGAACTTATACAAATATTTATTTTTAAATCTAGGGTTTTTCAATGGTGCAGTTAGTGAGGCAAGATACTAGATACTGCTTTAGTTTCCTTTCTGTGCTCTTCGCAAATGAATTGTTTACATTTGTCACATCTAACCCTGGACTTCTCATCTTCATTTCTGGGACATATATGGCACCTACGTCGTTTTCGTTCCAAATTCTGTTTTGTGGGCAATGTTTTGCAATTTTTCAAAGCTTCTAAAATGTGTTTTTTTTTGGTCTGGTTTTGCAGCTCGAATTTTCATGTTTCATGTTTTCATGTTGATCGCCTAGTTGCAACAAAAAAAATTTTCTGCGATACAGTTTGCGTTTCTGCCAATCGGGATTTTTCGAAATAAATGAAATAAAAGCATTTACGGCACAAATGTCTATAATATTTATAAAAATTCTGTAAGGCATTGTCAACACCTCCTTTGCTCTTATTATAATCTTCAATCATAATTGGCTTTTTGTGTTCTTCTTGGGAAATCGAGTCATCAGAATGTTGGGTGGATAGCACGTGTACCATTCGTCCTTTTTTTGGGTACATAAGCTACCATTGTGACTTCATCACTAAATGCAAATTTTGAAAACTTTTCTGGCATTCCTGGTACTTTTAATTCGTAGGGTGTACCAGGTTTAGATTTTCGAACAGTGCCGAGTAATGTTAGATTCTTACTCAGTAAAAACTTGGCAAGCAGTACAGACGTGAAAAAATTATCAGTAGTCACACCGCGACCTGTGACATAAATTGGTTCACCTTTGACCACACGATACCCCTGATTGACCTTAGATTTACCTCCGGGCAATTTACCAGTATAAACTTGCAAATTATGTAAGTATGACGTTTCTACATCAGCAAGAGCCCATATCTTTATACCATACCGGGCTGGTTTTGATTTTATGTACTGCCTGAATGAGCACTTGCCTCGGAACACGACAAGCTGCTCATCGACGGTGGTCTCTTCGTGAGGTTCAAATGACTTCCTGCAATTTTCAACAAAAAGGTCACATACTTCCCTTACTGCAGCTAGCTTATCATTTGATTTTCTTGCTCCTCTAGATATTTTGTCGTCGAATCTCAAATAGCGCGAAATTTGCTGAAAACGGTCTCTAGACATGGCAGCGACAAAGAATGAACGTCTAATACTTTTATCAGTTGTCCACATCTCGTGAATACTTTCCTTTCTACATCGTAAAGCTCCAGATTTCGGCAAGATTCCCAGAAAACAATCAAATTCAGTTTTATCTAAGCTCTTTTACTGTCTTGGTGAATTTGGATGTGCACTATTCCAGCTAGCAATATCTCGTTCCGCTTCTTCGTTTGTATGAGTACAAATTAGTCCTTTTATGTCGTCGGTAATAAGTAAATCAAAATAGTCTTTTAGTGTTATAGCATTCTGCACATAATCTGTAGGACCAGGTTTCGCGGTAACTATGTTACGTTGGTAGCGCCGTGTTGCCGGCTTTGGTTTTCTAAACCGTTTCATTCCCGACTTGGCCACAAATTCTTCGCTACTTTCTGCTACATCACCTTCAAGTTCACCTACTTCTGCATCACTATCTTCTTCGACTTCTTCTTCCAATTCGTCTTCTGATTCAGATACATTTTCGTTTGGAACAAAATCTGTATCTTCTTCATCTACGTCACTACACTCACTCAAATCGATATTTTCAGCTAATCTCTGTAGCTCTGCACCTGTTAAAACTCTGGATCTTCTTTTATAGCTCATTTTTCTTGAATTTTCAAAACCTTATCTGAAACAAAGAAAATTATGTTATAGTCACAATAATTCCGAATGGGGGGGACGTCGTGGCCCACTCACATTTCTATTTCATACAAGTTTTCAGGCACATAATCCTGAATTCGTATTCAAGTAAATATAACCTCACACTATAATTGACACATACCCAGAAGCAGGGTGGCCAATAGTTTTTATAACAAAAAATATACCGTAAATATTGGACCTGGGGTCCACAGTGTCCCCCCATTCGGAATTTAAGGGTTAATATTTACAAATATCAACTGATTTGGGCCACGATGTTGCACAGAAGTGGATAATTAAAAATAGTTATAGCTATTGCAAATATGCACATTTTTTAAGTGTAAAGATCAATGTGAAAAATGCCTCCGCGCTACAGGAAAGTTCGTCATCGATCTCCAGCGACCGATGGCACAGGCATCTTTTTAGTTTCCACTTCGTAGATTGGAAGGCCGTGTGTTGTTCCACACCCTATATTTTTCGTTAGCATACAAAGTGCACTACCGGTTTTCATTTCGATTGGGTGAAATTTGAGATCCAATAGCAATGTGACGATTGTGCGTAACATTATGATCTGAGGATTTATTATTAGTAGCATTTTTACTTCATTTCTTAGCTGATTTACTTAGCAAATATAACACTTTCGTTTTTTTTATTGATATTGATATTTTAATTGTCTTCTTTTTTTTTACTGATTTATTTTTAATTCCACTTACACTGAAAACGTTGAAAAACTTTTTTAATTAATTCTTGCTATTCTGATATTCAAACGTAGTAACAGTAAAGTATTTAAACCGTCACGAACACTACCTTTGACTAATTAATTTTAAAACGATTTTCTTAATTCCACTTAAACACTAACGTGTTTTACTATTTTAATAATGAAGAATGTATTACTTTAAAGTACACAAAAAGTAGCATAGTTTATTTGAAATAAGTAATTTACTTGTAAAAGTTTGTGGCAAATTCGAAACAACCATTTTAATTAAGGTGCAACGTACAGACTGACATTTACGTTCGGAAGTAATTTAACTTTATGGTTTCATTGTTTCAACACTCATTCCTTTCCGACTTAACAAAAGTTAATGTCCTTTTTTTACAGGATACGACCTGATAGAGTGGCTGATGGAGCGCCTTGGAGTTGAAGAATCCGGTATGTAATTAAACTTTTTTATAATTTTTTTTATATTGGTTTTTTTTTTATTTCAGAGGCTCTAAATATAGCAAATCAATTGTGTCAATACGGGTATTTTTTTCCCGTAAGTGATACAAAAAATTTGACAGTAAGGGATGATAGCTCTCTGTACAGGTTTCAAGTAAGTTAACGTTCCACCGTTACAATATAACGTAGAGTTTAATTTATATTGCAGTCTCCTTATTATTGGCCATGGCAAAATAGACCACCGGATAACGTAGAGTACGCCATTTATTTAGCAAAAAGGACGCTTAGAAATAAACAACGGCATGGATTAGAAGATTATGAATTGGAAACGCTTGGAAGCTTAAGAAAAAATTTGGCTAATAAATGGGATTTTATCACCATGCAAGCGGAGGAACAGGTAAGTGAAATGTTCACTTCATTAGCAATATAAATGCCGAAGATTAATGTGAATGAAACAATTTTACGGTAAAGTAGGTATTACTCATGGCTAATGTAAATTGAGAGGTATAAAACGATATCGATTTCGTTAACCAAAACGATACGGCATCTTGAATTTTATGTATTTCGTAATAAAAATGTGGCCTGATGGAATACGCGTTAACTTTGAAATCATTCAAAACTTATCGCGAACTTTCCGCACTGTTCACCTTAAAAGTAGTTTTTTTAGCATAAAATTTTAATATTATTTTCTGTTTAAAGTATTTAATTCATTATAGAGCGTGATACCAAATTTAGAAATGTAAAGCTTCTGAGTAACGATATTTATTACATCTTTTGCGGTTTCTCTTTATATTCTTATTAAATTTTCTTTTAATCGCGTTATTTCGTTTAGAAGCAACAGCTTCAAACCAAGTTTAGAGTTTTTCATAACAAGCTTATCAGAATTTTTTATGACGTTTTCGTGTTTTATATTACTTGTAAGAGAAGGAGTATAGATTTTATCTACGTTCTTTTGTAACAAGAAACAGTAATATCATGTTAAGTTAATGAGGTTAATTTTCATTTTTGAAAAATAGATTTCTTACTTTAACGTGCATAAAAGGTGCACGCTAGAACCAAACGACACAAAATATAAAGAAATTATGTGTACGCTCCTAACGAAACCAGCCACTACGACATTAGTACCTTGTCTCTCTAGTATAGTGGGTTTCAGTACTAATGAAGTTTGTGAAATTGTGGTAAGATAATACAGGATTCTATAGTAGATTTTGTATTTTAAAGCGATGCGTTTGTTGTTAATGCTCAAAATGATTATTTACTACACATAATAAAGCATTTACGCAGACGTTTTTCCTTACAATTAACCAAAAATAGAAGTACTATTTTTCTACATTAAAAGTAGATACCGATACCGATAATCAAAAAATACTAAATATATTTAGTACTCTTTGACATAATGATGTAATGATAAATTTGAATTAGATTTGTATAAATTTTCTCTTATTAGTACGTACCTAGTCGAAAACTTCTATTAAGTTTGTGTTAAATCGTTCTTTAGTATCACATTGTGTTCTTGTAATAATAGTAATACCAACTGAATCACTTATTTGAGAAACCCTGCAACTCCCATAAACAGTTCTGCGATAATCCAAGTAAACGGTTTAACTAATTTTAGTTGACACTTTTTAAAAGTTTAGTTGTTAATAAATGTTACTGTAAAGTAGTTAAACAGTTTTTGAATAAAAAATCCAAAATATTTCATGTAAATATTGGTGAATTTAAACAACAGATTTGTCGACTTTCTCAAACATAATGTATATATTTATATCAACTATAGTTTTTATTTAAACTTTTTATTACTATATAATATCTAGAAAAGAGATTATATCAAGATCAATATAATATACGTCAAAATAACCAAGAATATTCCAAACTGATTGATCATTCCTTGACATAATTACATCAATTTCATTTTAATGAATACAACATATTGCGCCATTGCTATTAAATAAACACGTTATTTATAGAAAGTAATATAACATAACATAACGTAACGTAACTTAACGTAACGTAACGCAACATAACATAACATAACATAACGTAACGTAACGTAACGTAACGTAACGTAACGTAACGTGACGTGACGTGACGTGACGTGGCGTGACGTGACGTGACATGACGTAACGTAACGTAACGTAACGTGACTGGTTGATAATTCCTTGACATAATTACACAAATCTAATTTTAATGAATACAATATAATACGCCATTGCAATTAAATAAACACCTTATTTATAGAAACTAATATAACATAACATAACATAGCGTAACGTAACTTAACGTAACGCAACATAACCTAACATGACATAACAACATAACATAACATAACATAACATAACATAACATAACATAACATAACGTAACGTAACGTAACGTAACGTAACGTAACGTAACGTAACGTAACGTAACGTAACGTAACGTAACGTAACGTGGCGTGGCGTGACATGACGTGACGCTACACGACGCGACGCGATGTAACGTAACGTAAAGTAACGTAACGTAACGTAACGTAACGTAACGTAACGTAACGTAACGTGACTGGTTGATCATTCCTTGACATAATTACATAAATCTAATTTTAATGAATACAATATATTACGCCATTGCAATTAAATAAACACCTTATTTATAGAAACTAATATAACATAACATAACATAGCGTAACGTAACTTAACGTAACGGAACTTAACGTAACGCAACATAACCTAACATGACATAACAACATAACATAACATAATATAACATAACATAACATAACATAACGTAACGTAACGTAACGTAACGTAACGTAACGTGGCGTGGCGTGACGTGACGCTACACGACGCGACGCGATGTAACGTAACATAACGTAAAGTAACGTAACGTAACGTAACGTAACGTAACGTGGCTGGTTGATCATTCCTTGACATAATTACACAAATTTAATGTCAATGAATACAACACTTACACCATTACAATTATATAAGCACCTCATTTTTATAACATAACATAACATAGCGTAACGTAACGTAACTTAACGTAACGCAACATAACATAACATAACATAATATAACGTAATGTAACGTAACTTAACGTAACGTAACATAACATAACATAACATAACGTAACGTAACGTAACGTGGTGTGGCCTGGCGTAGCGTGGCGTTACGTGACGTGACGAGACGTGACGCGACGCGACGTGACATGACGTAACGTAACGTAACATGACTGATTGATCATTCCTTGACGTAATTACACAAATTTAATTTTAATGAATACAACATATTATGCCATTGCAATTAAATAAACACCTTATTTATAGAAACTAATATAACATAACATTACATAGCGTAACGTAACGTAACTTAACGTAACGCAACATAACATAAAATAACATATCATAGCATAACGTAACGTAACGTAACGTAGCGTTGCGTGACGTGACGTGACGTGACGTGACGCTACACGACGCGACGTAACATAACGTAACGGGACGTAACGTAACGTAACGTAATGTAACGTAACGTAACGTAACGTAACGTAACGTAACGTAACGTAAGTGGTTGATGATTCCTTGCCATAATTACACAAATTTAATTTTATGAATACAACATGTTACGCCATTGCAATTAAATAAACACTTTATCTATAGAAACTAATATAACATAACATAGCGTAACGTAATGTAACGTAACGTAACGTAACTTAACGTAATGCAAGATAACGTAACATAACGTAGCATAACGTAGCGTTGCCTAACGTGACGTGACGTGACGTGACTCGACGTGACTTGACATGACGTGATGTGACACGAGGCGGCGCGTCGCGTCACAACGCAACACAACACAACACAGCACAACAAAACACAACACAACACAACACAACACAACACAACACAACACAACACAACACAATACAACACAACACAACACAACACAACACAACAAAATACAACACAACACAACACAACACAACACAACATAGCATAACATAACATAACATAACATAACAACATAACATAACAACATAATATAACAACATAACATAACATAACAACATAACATAACAACATAACATAACAACATAAAATAACATAACATAATGCAACACATAAGTCACGCCATTCCCTTGCGGGGTAAACTGAACAATCCGCGCCTCTTGCTTATTTTTCATTTGAAATTCTTTACTATCCTTCCATACCTCCTTGGCTTCCGCAAGCTTCATGTATTGTCTCTTATCTTCCTTAATTTTATTATACACTACTACATTCAGCCAAGTTTTACGCTGCTTACCAGGCCTGCCTTACCTCTAACTTCACCACATATATTTGTTTTGTTAATCTTTTGTTGCTCATTCTTTCGATGTGACCAAAACAACGTAGTGTACTACTTTTATACCTATCTATCATCATCTTTTCCTCACAACACTCATTCTTCATCTTATCCTTTCTCGTTTTACCGCATGCACTTCGCAGGTATCTCACGCCCACGGCATTTATTTTACTTTCGTGCTTTTATTGACATGCACATGTCTCACTTCCCTACAGTGCTGGCGGAACAAATACGCCATTATACATGGCGCGTTTCGCAGCTACGCTTATACTTTAGTTTTTCATTATCTTCCATATACTATCAATTACTTTCCTTCAAGCATTGACTCATCGTTCTATCTCACCATCAATTGTACCACCTGCACTGAACATTGTAGCCAGATATACCAACTCGTACACTTGTTCCACAATTTCATCATGCAAGGTAAATACTCTACTCTCCTTTGCACATTCCCGATTGAACAGCACAATCTTCGTTTTGTTCACGTTTACCTTTAGGTCCATGCTTTCCGAGACTATATCACACTTCCTCAGAAGTTGTGGATCATCCGCTTAATAAGACCGTGTCATCTGCATAAAACGTAACTCGTACGTTTACGTCACCCACTATTGTGTTACACGTCCAAACCGCACTAGGCGTCGTGTATGCTTACTAATGTAAGCGGGTTGCCAAGCCAGCTAACAGGGAGATGGGCGTGGTCGAAATAAGAAGTAAAATGAATGATTAATACGCTCAAACACCTTACACCGATATTCAAACAGCTCAGTCCGGGAAAATATGTCTCCAGGCGCCACCACAATCGAAACTTTGCTAAAATAATTGTCTTAAGCTGGGTGTTAATTAACCCTACTTGATTGTGGAAAGTAGGATTGTGCTTACTCAGTAAACTCTTACACGAGGGTTCTAAAACAAACACTCGTCCCAAACAATTCAACTCAAACTCAAATATATTTAGTACTACCCAGGTTATTAGAAACTTTTTGAATACACCTCGTATACCAAAATTTCCAAAACAAAATTTATCACTCAAATTCAACTGCATTCACGTAACCAACAGTTATTAAAAAAAAAACAAATCTGAAATACACGGGTCGTCACAAACTGTACATCCAGAATACCAAAGTTATAACACGTTAACTGAATATTTTCTACGTATCCCTCGTATACATATAAAGTTAAATCTCTACTTATTAATGCATATAATAGTTCTTCATTCAACGATCGGTAATTAATTTTTAAAATTCCTAACCAAAAGAAAATCAATGTCATCGGCTTAATAATTGTTACTCCAATATAATAGTGATAAATTGCTGCAAAACAGTCAAACGAGAATAATCCTTGAAGGTTTAATATTCCTAACATGAACGATATCTTTTAAATTTAATTTAATTTTTATAATACTTCTGAATCGTATTGGACATTCGTAAATATGTAAGTTCTCAAAACTCCATCTCTTAGTTATACTTAATGAAATTTTAATTAACAGCTGATCCGTCATTAGTGTATTACGTTAAAAGAAACTAACATGAAAATTTTTTGCAATCAACCTGGCAAATATAACCTTTCAGGTTGTTCATTAATCTTAAAACCAAAATATGCAAAGTTTACATTTAAGTTGTCGAAAACTAGGTCACCAATTAAGTAAACGTCACAAATGTATCTCATAACTGGCTAAATAAACAACAGAATAAAAGTTAACGATAAATATATATTGTCCTGCATAAAATAATAAACAAATGTTTACATACACAACCGCGTGGTTGAAAAACCACTGTCAATACAAATTTGCGTTTTTGCAAAAATTCTTACTACTAAAACAACCAATACAACATAACTCGAGACCGATTATCTTTTTCCTTCATCACTAATTAAAAATTACCCAACAATACGCAAATTACAACTAAACAAAAAGATAATCGTGCTTATCTGAGTTTTTAAAATTCTTAAATGTAATTCTTACTTAAAAAAAAATTGTCCATTAATCCTTGCTTTTCTTTCTTCTCTCTTCCCGTAAACCAATTATTTGTAGTCCATTTGTATTCCTTAGATTGCCTGAAGGCACATAACGAATACTCCACAATTTCACAAACACTTGTTCCTTTCTGCACTCGCGATTAGTCCAACTATGCGAGGTTATTACTTCAATAAACCGTAATAATCTGTACACGTTTGGTTGCCTCTTAAAAGTTTCTCGCAACCTTTAGGACAATTTAGTCCTTCCTTACACAGATAAACTTTTAATGTCATATAAAATTACCTTAACATTGGCTCAATTCACTACGAATATTTCGTTCACTTAAAGGTGGTCCCATAAATAATTTTAACTAAAGATCATTACAAGCTCGCGCGCCGCACTCAACACTATAACGTAACAACTGTTACCTTATTATAAATCTGCTTACGCACTTTTTCTTGAAGAAAAATAAACTGATTTTATCTTCAATCTCAATTTTATTAATTGTTTTATTTATGAATGTCTTATACGATTCATCCCCTTTCGGGTTACGCAGTTGTTTAAACAATGACTGCCTTCAATATTATTCACAAATATAACTCCAACTCAACCCATTCACACTTCACCTCGCGCGCGTGTTTCACCGAGCTCTCACCAAAAAGCAAAAAGCAAAAAGCTAAAGCTAACGTCAATCTCTGACTTTCCTATTTATACCTTCAGTCATCCGTCTTTAAAGATGTCTGACTTCCTCGCTATATTCACCAATAGTATTCACTCAAACTTTCTTAGTGCCGACTGATGCTACCCTCTGTACAAACACGCTTATAACTGTTATACATCGCCATGTTTGTTTTTACCTGCAAATTTTACAATTACTTCATGGAGAAGCCATTTCTCGTCACCACATTCATTCAGTAGCCACTCTGGACCATTACACAACTTTCAACGTTTATCTCTCACATGCGCTCGTCCTCCTTCCGCAACATTTGCAAAAATAAGTACAGTCTAAGGTCTCAAATCCTATATACTTACACGTATTCTCAAAGCTGATTGCACAACATTACGAGAACTTTCTATAATTAACAATTAAATATACCAAATCTTTCTCTACATATTTTCTAAAACATTCTACACTTATACACTCACATCTTCCGGCAAAGATTACTCCTTTATCTTCCAACATTCCATTTCTTATTAAGTAGTCAACAGTAGCAACCATTATCGTCCCATCGACAAATTTCTCTTCACATTTACATTCATCAGAATCTATTTATTCCATCACCAATGTCTCTATAACATTCAAATACACGTATCTACATACTGAATGATATTTCTCCTAAATTGCCAGTGGTGTATCACCCACCCACATGCATTATGCATATACACAAAAAAAAAATTTTTTTTCGTTCAAACTCAATACACCCGTACTCAAAACACGTAATACACGTCATTATAACATCCTACATACAGGGTGCGTCAACGCAACCTTACAATTGCACCACTTGTACATTGCCTAACAGATTTATCTATGTATATTAAAGTATTCACGCACTCCTCCTCTCACCCTAACACATGCCCGACTACGGTTTCACACTGCCCGTACTCCGTTTATTTTGCATTATCCTATACGATTTTCGTGATGGTCCACGCTATCTTTTTATTTTGCGATGCATTATTATTTCCATTTTCAGCTGTTTTGGTAATTGCATATTTTGTTCTTATTATTTTAAAAAATGTCTTCCACTAATACTACTGTTTAATGCATTTATTAATCACGATTTAATTTTTATAATTGAAGGGGTGGCAATAACCAGACAGCTCTACTTTTTTACGAAAATGAGATTTTTACTGAATTGCCTTTTAAAAAAATAGGCCGATTGTTCCCTACAACAATCAGGCGTCTCCATATAACAGTAACATAAATGACATCGTTATTGGAGCTGCCTTGCTTTCGGTTTGCAGCAAGAACCGGGCAGCTCCTAGAGCTGCCTGGTTTTTGCACTTAACTGTTGGCAAAATGTGATGGAAAATATAGAAATATGAAAATATGCATGGAATATAAAGAATATCGATTTCTTTATATATTTTCGTAGTTTCTTTTGAATCTTATGTAATAATATTAATGTAACTCTATTTATAAGCACCTTCCTAATACGGTCTGGTTCATTTTCTCTTCTAAGTACATACGGCGCCGCTGCGCGCGCAAGCGCGCTAGTTGCTCGGTCGGTCGTGCAACATCGCTTTGTTTTACTGCAGATCTACGTGTTGTTATAAATAGATACACACTGTTGTAACGATTTGTATTGAATAATTTAGTATTATTTATATTTAAAATGGCAAATGAACATAGTTCAAGTGAAAGTGAACCGTTTCAACAATCGTCATCGGATTTCGTTCCCGATTCCGAATCAATGTTGCCAGTACGTCTGGGCTGGTTGCAAATAAAAAATCTAAAAAGAGAAGCAGTAATCCGAACATGTGGATGCGAAACCAAAGAAAATTAAAAAGAGTTAAGGGTGAAGAGTACACTAATGTTAAAGGAAACCCAGTGGAATGGCGACGTAGAGGAGTTCCCTGTCAGTGCCGGTTCAAATGCTTTGAAGGCATAAGCGAAGAAATGCTCGATGAAATTTTTATGTCTTTTTATGGAATTGGCGGTAAAGAGCAACATTTCTATTTAGGTAAGAAAAAGTTATTCACATGTATATTGTGAATTATCCATGTTAAAAAAAATGAACTTCAAGAAAACTGACTAAAATAAGTTTCCCGTTTTTATGATATCCTAAGTCACTCTGGGCAGTGGCGTAGCTAGCATGGGTGGCACCCGGGGCGGATACCGTAGTATTACCCCAAGTTTTAAAGACAAAAAAAAAAGTTCTACTTATATAGAACATTATTGTAATTTTGTTGTATTTGTAAGCTTTTTTTTCACGATCGGTGTCACCCCTAAATAAGTGAAACACGGGCGGACCCGCTCTGGCAAAGATTTCCGTAATTTTTTCTAGAGTCCTTGAAATATAGAAATTTTCTAGGCAAAAATCGGTGTTGTCATATTTCAAAAAGCAAATGAGTTAGAAATGATGGTTTTATGACAATTTTTTTTCAGCCGGTTTAATACAGACGTGAAACATTCAAAGAAGGCGACCGAAAGGAGGTGGTGGAGTTCTAAGAAGCCAAACGTTTTCGTATAAAATAAAAAGAGGAGTATTTGAAAAAAAGTGTGTAAAACGGCATTCATGAACATTCACGCAATAACAAAAAGCAGGGTGGAGAGAATAGCGAATCATATGGCTTCAAATATAGTAGGACCAAAAGATATGCGAGGGTGCCATGAAAATAGACCCAATAAAATCCCAGATCATATTGTCAAGTCCATTGAGGAACATATTAATAGCTTTCCAAGAAGAAAAAGTCATTATAGCACAGAACTTTCATCCGAACTGAATTTAAGGTTCGTGCACAGATTGTATTTAAAAAAGTATGAGCCAAATCAAGATAGTGTACTAGATACACCAGAGTTTAAGCCAAAAGTTTCCTACACATATGTATCGACGTGTATTTGTGGAAAATTTTAATTTAAGCTTTGGCCACCCTAGAACAGATACTTGACAACAAGTTAAAGTGATGAAACTCTAAACACACTGAATGTGGAAAAAAAAGTGCACCTGACCAGAGCTGATACGTTCTATAAAGATTTAAAAGAAAAGACTGCTTTAGCTAAGGAAGATCCCAAAGTTGAAGTCATGTCATTTGATTTTGAACAAAATATCCCCCTGCCACATGCTCCTTCTGGTGACGTTTTTTACAAACGCCAGTTGTGGTTTTATCCATTTTGCATCCATAAGGGCAGCGTTTCGAAGAGTTACTTTTATGTTTTTGATGAAATAACGGGTCGGAAATCTACAAATGAAGTGATAAGTTGCTTACATGATTTTATTAATAACTACATTGATCTTCAGGTAACAACCTTTATAGTGACAACTATGCCGTGCAGAACAAGAACTCCGTTCTTGTTCAGTTTTGGCAATCTCTTCTGCTACAAAAGATTCAAGAGAATAAGACATCGTTACCCAGAACCTGGGCATAGTTTTTAGCCCTGCGACAGGTCTTTGCTCTTGTCGAAAAAGAAAAAAGAAAGAAACAAAGGGTTTATCTGCCAGAGGAATGGAGTCGCATGATTAAAAACACCAGTAAGAAATTTATTGTTAAAACAAGATATGATTTTAAACTATAAAGAAGTTCTTGTGCCATTTTTTAAGAAAAGCAATATTAAAAATAGTTCTGGTGCAAAATTCATCCTATCGAAATATAAAGTTATACAGTTCAGTGATGAACATAAAGAAACTGTTACGTGCTCAGAGTCAGCGAATGGTTTAGTCACTAAAGAGTTTGGTCTTCTAAAGAAACCTTGTATACCGATTTTTCCAAAAGTACAAAGTAAGGTTTATAATGCCCCATTGCCTTTAAAAAAGGATAAGCTATTAAATGTTATGGAATTGGCCAGACAATATGTTGGCAATGCTGAAATGTGGTACTACGAACAACTTGTACCTGCAGAGACACAAGAATGCCAGACATCTGAAACAGAAGATGAAGATCAATAACCTTCTAAGAAGAATATTACCTGTCTTTTTTTGTATTTTTATAGTCCATTTCTTAGTTGTTTTTTTTTATAATATAATAAGGACATTTTATTTAGTTTCTTTTCGTTTGTATCCAAATCATGCATAAATAAACGCAAAACAATTTTTTTTTTGTATATTTTTGGCAAGAAACAGGGAACTCCAATTTTTTTATGTTCATTTATTAAAACATAGTATTAGCAATATTTACAAAAACTACGTGAAAACTTCTCTTTGTATATGCTTTTACCGCAGAAAAAAGAAAATCACATAGAAACAAAATTTGAATTTTTTAGGAGGTTTTTTTCGATTTCCCATAAGTTTGTAAAAATGGAGCTGCCTTGTAAGTGCAGCCACCCCTTCAATCGTTCCATTCAGCCTACCTCATATTCTTCGTATTGAGATTTTGTAACTATTTAGTCACTTTCTAAATATTTTCGATATCGCATACTCAGCTTGCTAAAACGCTCGAAACTTACTTTAAATAATAACACTGAAAATATGTTTTTATAAAAGAGAACGGGGCATTTATAAATATGTAAGAGGTTATCTTTGAACATCATTTATAAAGAATAAGTCGTAGATATGGCATATGGTGACATCAACTATAATTTTATCGCACAGCGAAACAAAGTAAAAGTAGCGGACATTCAGTATAACTATACACATCTTTCACGTTCTTGTTTTATTTCTCTTTCATACTCTCGCTATGAGTACATGCTCCTTGTATTTTTCATAATACCGACAATATGCAATACATCCAGCCTGTAAGAATTTTACATTCAAACAAAATAAATCGGTCATTCACATATGAGATTATTGAAATTTTCGAGAGTTTATGCAAGCATTTTGTATATAGCAGTAATTTTTAGAACTCCAATGATAGTCTAGATAGCTAGCGGTCCTACGGGTTCGATAAACATCCTCAACTAATTTTATACATGATAAGCTTTTAGAACCCTGAATAATAGGTTTTATTTCAAGAGAAGTTTCTCTTTAGTTTAAAGCTTTATTTGTAATACTAACTAATTGGCAATTAATACTTCAAAACTTAAAACATTTTTAATTGGGGAGAAATAACATAAACAGAACCACTATTAAGTGTTACTTCATGCGTTTTCTTTCGTGTTTCATCCATTCTAACACAATTATGTAAAAATTATTGTCTTTAGTTCTGGATTTTCTAATGATCCTTAACAAACTAAATCCTATTAAAAAGCGTACTAAATATATTTATGCAACACGTCGGATTTATCAACGACAGATTACAATGTACCGGGTGGCCAACTAAGAACGGCCGTCGGCCATATCTCAGGAATGGATTATAGCACAAGTTCGGGAAAAAAATTTTTATAACAAAAATGGCCTCGAGAAACGCCAGGAAATTATTTTCAGAACTGTAGGTCCACCGTTAGAGGGCGTATTTGACAGTTACACTTTTAAAAAGCAAAGTCTAGTAGGCTAGTTCGCGTTAACGGAAATTATTAAATTTAGCCTGGATGAAAAGATCTTACATTGGTCTGCAGTAATTTAAACTGTTATCATACTAATGTTATGGTTGCCGCTAGATTACCTAAATGCACTGCTGTCGCTACTAACAATGAGAACAAATTATAAAATGCGGAGATCTCTGTTGCTGTCCGGGCCAAGAAAAGTGCCTTAAATCGTTTTAGGAGATGGCCCACAAACGAAAATTTGATATCTTTTAAGAAAGCAAGGGCTCGCGCTCGTTGTCTCATGCTTGAGGGTCAGCGTAGCTCCTGGCGTACGTACGTGACCTCAATAACTCCGAGCATCACGTCGTCGGAGATCTGGAATAAGGTCAAGTCTGTGGTCGGCTGTAGATCGTACCAACAAATAAAATACCTGAAAAAACCGGATGGGTCGATCACGGACAGCGTGAACGAGATGGCTGAATTGTTAGCCGATCACTTCGCGGAGGTCAGCAGCTCAGCCCGACACAGCACCAACTTCTTGGAGCGCAGGGCGACCCTGGAAACAAATCTGGACTTTGCCACAGAACAACTGCTAGCCTACAATGATCCACTGACCTTTGTAGAACTAGAAATAGCTATAAAAAGTGCAACTAAGTCCGCTGTCGGCCCGGATATGATCAGCTATGAGATCATATCTCACCTGCCACTTAGCTACAAAGTTGCTCTACTTGAGCTGATCAACAAATTATGGGTAGAATGTACCTACCCGGACGAGTGGAAGGAAGCGGTGATCGCTCCTATTTTGAAACAGGACAAAGACCCCTCCACACCAAGCAGTTACAGACCTATCAGTCTATTGTGTTGTCTTGGCAAGCTAATGGAAAGGGTGGTTAACAAACGCCTTTCATGGGTCCTGGAGTCAGAAAACAGAATTGCAGAACATCAAGCTGGTTTTCGAAAACAACGCTCCACCATAGACCACCTGGCTTACATTGAAAACACTGTCCAGGACGCCTTCAAGAACCGACATCACACTCTTGCTGTGTTCTTTGACATCGAAAAGGCGTATGACACCACGTGGAGATATGGCGTTCTTAGGAGACTGTATGACTGGGGTCTTAGGGGTAATTTGCCTATGTTCGTTGCCTCTTTCCTATCCGTTAGGCACTTCAGGGTTAGAATAGGAAACCATTTGTCCGCTCCTAGGCTTCAGGAAAATGGCATACCTCAAGGGTCATCTCTCAGCTGCTTGTTGTTTCTGATAGCCGTAAATGGATTGACAAGTCTGGTCGATCCGAGAGTGAATATTTGCCAGTTTGTCGATGACCTTGCGATATGTGTATCGGGGCAGACGGTGGGAAAGGTCTCACGCGTTCTGCAACCGGCCATCAGCCAAATCTACAGGAATGCAAGGGAAGCGGGTTTTATAATCTCGCGTACCAAGACGCAGTGCCTCCATTTTTGTCGTCTCCGCAGGCCCCACTATGACCCGCTTCTCTATCTGGAAGACACTCGTATTCCCTGTAGACCTTGTGTAAGGTTCCTTGGTCTCTTGTGGGACTCCAAACTTTCTTGGAGACCTCACATCGAAAGTCTAGTCATTAAATGCAAGTTTGTGATAAACCTAGTCAAGTGTCTGAGCTCCACTCGCTGGGGAGCAGATACAAGTGTCCTAGTTCATGTGTATAGGTGTATTGTACTGTCTAGATTAGATTACGGCTGTGTTGTGTATTCGTCCGCTAGAAAATCGTTATTGAAGACACTTGATGTTGTGCATAACCTTGGTCTTCGTTATTGTCTAGGTGCTTTTCCAACGACACCGGCTGACAGTTTATACTGTGAGTCTGGAGTACCCCCATTATCAATTCGTAGGGGTGCCCTGTTGATGGCCTACATAACAAATCTGCGAGCTAGACCTGACAACCGAAATACAACAGTCCTCCTACACAACAATGACCGATATTCTGACAGGGTCACTATAACCAGGCCCTTGGGCGTACGAGCTTATGAGCTCGCTCGAAATTTAAATCTGAACCTACCTGAGGTGTTTACTTTCACAACACCAAAATATCCGCCGTGGTCGCAACTGAGGCTCCCAGTACGTTTTGATCTGACCGTATTGGCGAAAAGAAGGGATCCGCATATTATGATTCGACAACGTTTCTGGGAGATACTAGGCGAACTCTCTGATGGGATGGTGATCTACACTGATGGGTCGAAAACCCGACAGGGTGTAGGATGTGCTGTGGTCGAAAATGGTAGGGTACACACATGGGTCCTGTCAACAGTCGCATCTGTATACACCGCGGAGCAATACGCAGTCTGGCAAGCGCTAAAGCTATGTGATCACTGCTCCGGAGTTGAGTCGTTTGTCATAGTCAGTGACTCCCTATCAACATTGACTGCACTTCGGAGTGACAAATCATCCGATCCCATCGTCCAGATGTGCAGAGATACTCTGGTGTGGTTGGAAGAGACAGGGAAAGTTTTTACGTTTCTTTGGGTCCCTAGCCACGTAGGAATCAATGGAAATGACACAGCAGACGCTGCTGCACGAGAAGCTGCAGAAACACAGGGTGGTGTTGACGTTGACACGGTAAAGCATTCAGACCTCCGCAGGTATTGTATGGAGTGTGTAATGTCATGGTGGCAGCGGACATGGAATGCCCGTGATACTGCACTAAGGCTTGTTAAGCCGAAGATTTCCCCTTGGTCCTTTCCAATTGCGCTACCGAGATACGAGGCGAGTAAATTGCACCGTCTACGACTAGGACATACAGCATTGACTCACTCTTACTTATTAAGTAACGGACATCCACCGATTTGCCATTTTTGTAATCAAGAGACCAGTGTCGTCCACTTTTTCTACTGCCCCATGTTGGATAACATGCGGGAAATTTTCGGCATTGAAGGGGATTGGACCAAGTATTTAAAAGAGTCAAGAAACATTGTGGCCTTGATTGATTTCTTAAAAACTACAAACATTTTTGAAAAACTGTAGTCCCCAAGATATGGGCCAATGACCTCTGAAGTCGACGCCCTATATAAACAAAAAAAAATAATAATGTGATAAATTTAACATTTTTTTTAATTATATAAGAATGTTATATTTGTTTTCAAGCGATGTGCTAGTAAATCAAAGGATAAAATATCAATAAAAACCGATATTTGCCCAGCAACAACAAATACAGTTTAAAATATGAATTACGATTTACTGATAACAACAAAATTAGTAAAGAGGGCATGTAAGATATAAAATAAATTCCCTGTTGAAAACAAGCAAGCTATGATTTTCACGCATATGTCAAAAATTATTCATCGTGCTGCATTTAATAGACTTTCTTTATCTTTTCGTACCAAAATGATTCTTACAAATGAAGAAGCATTTGATATGTTGGCAGTTTACTTTGAATGTATGATAAATGCAACCGTTGCTGCTAGAGTGTATGCACTGCAGTACCCAAACAGACGGCATCACAGCAGAAGAGTTTTTCTCCGACTCGCACACCGTGTGCGTACTACTGGAAATGTGACTTTTTAAGCAACGAATTGCCACTTCTTTTAGAAGACGTACCCTTTGCCATTCGTCGTGACATGTTCTTGCAACATGATGGGTGCCCGGCACATTATTCTAGAGATGTTCGGAATTTCTTAGATCAATCATACCCTGTAAGGTGGATAGGACGTGGAAGTTTATTTATTTGGCCACCAAGGTCTCCAGACCTAACTTGTTTAGATTTTTATTTGTGGGGGCGAATAAAAGATCTCGCTTATGCCGATAGACCGACAACAAGAGCTGACATGATTGAAAAAATACGACAGACAATACGAAGTATTTCAAGGGCAGAAATTGAAACTGCTGTTCTCTCCACCCGTCAGCGATTGATTTCATGCATTGAAAATGATGGACGACATTTCGAACATCTAGGACGACACTAATTACGTAGTTATTTATTTAAGGTTTTAATTGTTAAATTTATCACATTATTATTTTATAATTTGTTCTCATTGTTAATAGCGACAGCATTACATTTAGGTAATCTAGCGGCAACCATAACATTAGTATGATAACAGTTCAAATTACTGCAGCCAATGTAAGATCTTTTCATCCAGGCTAAATTTAATCATTTCCGTTAACGCGAATTAGCCTACTAGACGTTGGAAGAACAATTCGCGCCATTTACCTGTTTCTTACGATATCTCAGAATAGGAAAAAAGATATCGACTTGCAGTTTTCACTGTTTTATTACTAATTTAGTCTGATTTTTAAAGACCTACTTAAATTTTTATACTTCCATTTAAAATTGTAAAGAGAAAACACAATATTAAAAAAATATTAAACAGCACCCTCTAGAATTTATGTTATTAATCAGATTGCTTCAAATTTACAAATTTTCTATGGTATAACAAAAGCTCTTTCAAATAAAATCAAGTTTATTAAAATCGGTCAAGCAGAACCTGAATTAAAGGCGTTTTTTTGTAACAAGAAAGTCTATTAAATGCAACACGATGAATAATTTTTGACATGTGCGTGAAAATCATAGCTTGCCTGTTTTCAACAGGGAATTTATTTTATATCTTACATGGCCCTCTTTACTAATTTTGTTGTCATCAGTAAATCGTAATTCATATTTTAAACTGTATTTGTTGTTGCTGGGCAAATATCGGTTTTTATCCTTTGGTTTACTAACACATCGTTTGAAAACAAATATAACATTCTTATATAATTAAAAAAAATGTTAAATTTATCACATTATTATTTTATAATTTGTTCTCATTGTTATTAGCCACAGCATTACATTTAGGTAATCTAGCGGCAATCATAACATTAGTATGACAACAGTTTAAATTACTGCAGACCAATGTAAGATCTTTTCATCCAGGCTAAATTTAATAATTTCCGTTAACGCGAACTAGCCTACTAGACTTTGCTTTTTAAAATTGTAACTGTCAAGTACGCTCTCTAGCGGTGGACCTACAATTCTGAAAATAATTTCCAGGCGTTTCTCGAGGCCACTTTTGTTATAAAATTTTTTTTTCCCGAACCTGTGCTATAATCCATTCCTGAGATATGGCCGACGGCGTTCTTAGTTGGCCGGTGCAATACTCTTATAGTATTGTAAGTGTAAGGTCTCAAAACTGCAAATTATTTATTCTTTCTTAACGATACTGTCACATGTGATTCATTTTGGCGCAATTTTTTTTTATGTTAATAGAATTGGATATCATATGCAGAATTTCAATTAAATGTCAGCTTTTTGTGTGTACTATTTTAGAATGTTGCTACCGAGATTTCATTGAAAGGAAATGGAAACGTTCCGAGAATTAAATTGTTTTGTAAAAAATCTAAGAAACATTATCCGGATAGGTGTTTTTTCGCCTTAAGTTTGCGTTATCGCCCTAAATATTCTGGTCTTGTAAAGTGGCTAATTCATGCCACCGACGTGGCGTATCTGTTTGTTTTTAGGTAGGATTGTTAGGTCATTGAAGATTTAGTCGAAGCATTCTTAATGCGTTATTTGAGTGAAGGATGTTAGTTATCGAAATTCTAGTTATCGGGTTTTGGTTGATACACGTGTGACTGAAGTTGTTTTTCTCATGACAGCGTACACTTACATTTTTAGTATGGATCATTGTTATGAGTAATGCTAAATATGACGTAATTGTGCGGGATAAAGAGTTTTTGTTTTTGATTCCTTTAGTTAGTCAGTTATAGGCTGTTAATAGAGTTGGTTGAGAGGTTTGAGCGAGTGTTTTAATTTACCGCACGTAAAGTACACCTACGATCCAACCGGTGTTACCTGAAAATATCGTGGAGTTAATCCAGTACCTATAAATTCAATTACTCCGGGAGATTTTGTGCTGGTGTTGGTCAATTAACAATAACATTTTCCACTGTTAATTTTTGTGCTTTCCTATTTTTTTAAGTAATTTTACGCTTCAGAGGATTGAAATAAATGAACCTTGTATGGTATTTTGCATTTGGAAAGCCTTGCGTCGGATTGTTCATTCATCCCATCGTACCCACAGCCAGTATAAAAATAGACAATAAATTGCTGTAAATAAAGTTGCTAATATATTTAGCTTCCTGTAAATAAGTTACTGATTTGTGTGAATAAAACTAGAAAGAACAGAAAATTCAATTGTTATTTTCCGATAAATTAAATGGGGTCAATTGTATGAGAATTGCCTACTATCGCTGTGATCTGGAAAAGAAACGATTAGTAAAATTTGTGCGAATTCAAGGTAATTACTTTTTTGCTTGTTTGTGATGTCATTGAAAATTGTAAGTTGTATTTAAATATGCAGGTGAACACTTTTTGTTGTGCAGTACTGTATAGATCCCTTAAGCCTATCGGGTCAATTACCGAAACGTATTCACCCTGCGTTTTGTGATCTTCACGGTATTGTATATTAATATTTACATTTTAACATTTATCGAATTTGTTTTCCTTGTGTCAAATATGGTGATAATTAAAATTAAGGGTTAGGATTATTAATTTTAGATTCTGAACTTGTAGTTTCCAACAAATAATTATGTTTCTTATTGATATGTTAAGTAAGCTACGTATCATTTCTCTATGGAAGCGAATACATTTGTTTTTGACTTTAAAATAATTGTACGTTTTTCTCAATGAATGTTATTTTTTATTACTATAATATTTAGTGTAATGAACTCCAAGCGTATTATTTCATTAGTGCATATAATATTATATGTGATTTTCGCAGCTTTATCATTGTTTACTGTTCATATAAATTAAGAGGTTCACAATTTGACGAGTTTTTCTTTAACATTGATCCAAAAGCTTAAGAAAATTTTGAAATACACGGGTCGTCGTAAACTTATTGAACACACTCCGTACATGTGAAAACTGCAAATCATAAAACGCTAATTTGATTAGTTTTTAAGTATCCCTCGTATACGTATAAATTTATATTTCTAACTATTATAAAACTCTGAATTAAATAAGTAATATCCAATTTAGAAAAGAATCAAAATAAAAAGCCGGTCTCAACAAAACATTCGTTTGTAACTAAAAAATTTAAAATATAACGGTCAGTGCTTTCATCATAAATAACCTATATATATTTTATGATTATCTAAATTTTAATACTTCAAATCTGTAATTGATACCTAATAAAAATACTCCGTTAGTAGTGTTCTGTATTTGATTGACTGTAAAAAGCTCAAAAATACTCATAGATTAATTTCAATTATCATAAGATGCAACCCGTTAGGTAAATTTACACAGGTAAATGCTAAAATCTTATCTCTGCTGACACACATAAACAAAGTAAATTAAATTATGGATATATATTGACCAATTTGCAATTGTAAATATGTACAAACACGTGGCTTAAAGAAAATCAATTAATATAGACTAAAAATTACCCCAAAATCTTAATACTAAACACATTAAAATAGATTATTAGCCCAACAAGCAAAAATGAATCTGAAAGATAATCGTACTTGTATCTTTTAAACCAAATCTAAAACTAATTCTTACAATTTACGTTAATTAATCCTTTATCCTAGATATAGTGAAGTCCATATGGTCTGCTTTCAGTAATTCTTTTTGAATTTGCAAATACACTTGATCCAAAACACAGAAGACAGCCGTATCCGTTAATGCATTCGGCTGTACCCTCGCGAGGAGTTGTCTGTCGTTCACTCGCTTATTTAACATGGGCTCTGCTTTACTTTACTTTACTTTACTTCACATAAACGTTTAACACAATAAAGAATGTTTACTTCCACTAGTATAATGGAATTCTTATTTGCTTTTTGTACAATTGATTTGATGTTATTATCGATTGTACACATGTATGTGATGATCACCAATGTTTTAAATAAATTTACAAAGTTTTAATTCGGTTACTGAAAGGGTTACTTCAGGCTTTCTTTTTATTATTATCGTCGCACGCTCTACTACTGAACACTGTCAATAAAGTATTTGCTGTGTTATTTTCAAATCTGCTTTCGCACTTTTTAAATTTCTTGAATAAAATCACTGTTCCTCCCTTTAACTCACAATTAGACTATTTATTTATGAATGTCTATATATGACTACAAGTTTCACAAATAAAAATCCACACTGACCATCCTAGTAGTAGGTCTCTTCAAAAACGCCGTGCGCGATCTTTACTTAAGCTCTGTTCGAACTATCTGAACTCCTCGTCCCTTCAATTGGGCTCTCTTTTATACCCTCTGCCCACTATATTACCAAAACATCAAAATATATTCGCGCCAACATCAAAATGCACCTATCAGGAGCAAAATCTCACGCGTTTCCTTGTCGCGTCGAAGTTCTGAAAGTGAAACAAGATGCAAACGATGCAAAATAAACGTAGCCATCTTGAATTTACTTTTAAATTTACTCAAAACTCTCCGAAAAAAACATTGATTGCAATTACATTCACTCTGTATGTTATCCAGACCATAACTTTCTATGAAAATATTACATGTGAGCGAATCCTCTTTCCGCACAATTTAACGAACTTCCTCACATTCTAACAACTTAATTCTTGAACATGCATTAAATGATTATTGCACAATATTACAATATTTCTACAAACAAAAATATGCTTAAATATCCTTACTGCACATTAATACAATATCAATATTTCATAATCTTACTCACTCATACATCTATAACCATTTCTTTAATCCAAATTCTTTTATACACAGTAGTAAAACACCAGCGGCAAACTAGTAGTCTTATCAGTGCCGTCCCAGTAAAAATTGTCGCAAACATTATGTCTCAACCAAATTTGATGATTTCAACAAGACAATCTTTCTACAACATTCAAATTTTCTTTCATGTGATAACTAATGCTTCATTAAATTCCAGTGGCGTATCATTTATACAAATTACATTCTATATTTTTTTTTTCGTGCAAAGTCACTTCATTGACATTCAAAATACGTTCCATACGTCATCAAAATACTGCATATACATGGTGCGTCAAAATAACCTTACAAGGTGTATGGTAGTCGCTCAACAAATGTCAAAATCAACCCCCAAAGCGGCGTACAGTCAGTAAAAACCGAACTTCCGCTTTGCACACACACGCACGCACGCACGCACGCCCGCACACACACACACGCTCGCGCGCACACACAGACACACACACAAAACACACACACACACAAAACACACACACACACACACACACACACACACACACACACACACACACACACACACACACACACAAAACACACACACACACACTCCTCGCGCGGGACAATACCCATCGACGCTGGGAGGTTCGGTAGTCGTGCCCCAAAAAAAACACATTCACCAAAGAAAAATAAAACCAAAAGAAAACAAATAACGTCAAATTCTGTAGCGTAAATTATATTGGGGAAATCAAATATCAATAAAATATTATCATTCTCAATCAGTATTCCTAAACTATGTTAACTAAAAAAAAAACTAAAACAAAATTCTATCTAAACAAAACAACTTGAACATGTCGGAATGTAAGGTGAGGCAAAGCAAAATAACTAAACTTACAGCTTCTAAGAAAGTCTCAATCAATATACGAATACCAAAAAAAATTTAACATACACAAAACGTCCACCACACACTCATGTCACTCCAAGAATAATCCATATATCATGAAGTCCCAGCTCATGCGCAATGGACGGTATCATTTACTGCAGTCTTGCTAGCGGTAGGTGATACCGCTCCTTCCACAACTCTTACAACAAGCAGTTTGCCTCTGCTGTAGGAAAATTCTAAGGTCGTCCTATCCCTACACAGAACCAAACAAAGTAAACATAAACGTTGTTTCATATAAACTCATTCCTAAATAAAAGCAAAATTATGTTCAATTCAAGAAGGCCTTAACATTTTTCGCATAAATCACACTGCTCACTGCCATGAACATATGCTCAAATGTTAAGACTGAAGTTACCACTGTGGATACGTTAATTACTATTAGTTCCATCCAAAAAACAAGTTCGGTAATTTGTTGAATAACATCTGACTTGGTAATGTACAAGGTGTTTCATTTTCGATGTTTTCTTATGGGAAGTACCCTTTCTATTATAGATAGACAAAAAGTAATATAGGGTGCTTGTGCTCGATTTTGGTGTTAATTAAGATCCAATAGTCATAATCAGATGTCTCTGACCGTTATTGCGCAATTAGCCAAAATTGAAGAAATGGCGATTTTGAAAAACTTGAATAACTTTTTTATTTCTAAATGTATCGACAAACTGTAAAAACATTCAAAATCGCCATTTTTTTCAATTTTGGCTAATTGCGCAATAACGATCAGAGATATCTTAATTATGACTATTGGATCTTAATTAACACCAAAATCGAGCACAAGGACTTTTTGTCTATCTGCAATAGAAGGGTACTTCCAATGAGAAAACATCGAAAATGAACCACCCTGTACAACAAAAATCTGGGAAATGTAACTGATTTTATTGTTTTTATTGCGAAAAAAGATTTATGGGGAAAGTAAGGAAATATTTTATTGCTAAAAGCAAAATATTTTATTAAGAAACTTACGATAGTTCCTAACGGCGTTTTTTGTCCCTATTTAGCAGTGCTTTGGGACTAGGAAGTCTCATTATTAATAATGGACACTAAAACCGCCTAGATCTCTTCAGATGATAACAAATTAGAAAGTTTCTTGTTATTTTTTGCAATAATTAAGTACATTACTGTTTAAAAGGAAAATGTGTTTATGTTTATCTAAGCTTTTTCCTTGCACAAGGAAAATTTACGTAATAATTCTACACAATTTATATTTTTATTGAAATCCAAATTAATATCGGAATTTAACGTGACACTAATATTAAGTGGCAATACGTTCCCTCATCTTGTTTTCTCGGAAAATTGAAAGTAGAAATTTCCAATTCTTTGAAACAGTTACTAATCAGTTCTGGCAAATGATACGATTCGCCAAATTTGTCGGTATTATAAACGAAATACAATTATATCTATATCTTTTGTAAAAAAATATAGATTCTATGAGTATAGAAACTAAGAGATAAAGCAATGAAACTATCATTGAAATCCTTCAAGTGAAAAGCTTTCCCCGGCTGTAATTTTCCGAAAAAAAAATAAAGCTTTGCAGCTAGTGTTTTGGTATTGATTATTTGTTGGAATAGCTAAAGCTGCGTTAATAAATTTAATGTGAATTGTCTTTTGTTCAAATTTTTTATCGTACTACCACTAATTTACGTTTTCCTTTGCGTGCAGGAATTATGTTTTTACACGCACAATTGTGTGGGAAGTGGGCCATTTCCGCACGGTTTGGCAACATCGTGTAAATGTTTAATATGCAGGTATTTGTCATTTTCTAAAGGGAATAATTGAATGTTGTTTTGATAATCTGTAATTATGTCATGTTATACATTTATTTTGCTGGGATACGGAATCACCGCCTACTACAGCTGTCACCGATGTGACTAACGCTGGCGCCGCCAAAAATATGATTATAGAATTTTATTATTTCTAGTTTAACAATTTGGCGTCATCTTATATACCCTTATACTTTTATATGAGGACATTTAGAATTAGTGAATAGTTTATCCCCTAATCATTTCATGGAAGCTTTTAGTTCTAAAAACTATTGGGAAAACTAGAGAACTAAATTGTGAAATTTTCCATAATTAATTTGTTGAAAGAATTTCTTTTATAAATCCTGATGTGAACAATTTTTATGTTGAGCATAGTATGTAATTTTATAAAAGAAGTATTTTGCATATTGTACAAGGTCCTTCACGACGAGTTGGGTCGATATGTGTCTGGGAACTACATCATTTATATGCAGGGTTTATCTAAAAAGCTCATTTCAGCTAAAACATTTTGTTTTCTACAACTTCCGGTTATACAGAACATGGACTCTAACTTCATTATTTTAAATGGAATGTCTATATTTTTATATTTTAGTTATTACAGCTTTTTCGAAATTTCTGCGCTCTCTCTAAGAATTTTTCAAACTGCATGCGAACCAAACCAAATATTTTCAGTATATGAACAAATAAGACCTATGGCTTACCGAACATTGGAAAACAATCTATAACTATCTCGAGAATTTGAAAACTTACTGCACTTATTTATTCGTAGAAATTGCTTTATTATTGGATTTGTACTTTATATATAGGTTACTTAACAAAAAACAGCTAACCACATTATATATATAAAGGGTCCGGCAACAAGAGCTCCTTCTTCTATATCTTCCGTTTCATATAAGCTGGATTAATAAAATTTAGGATAGGGTTATAGTTTAGTTGTGTGCATATTTTAAAATTATTCACGTGCATACAGGTTGTTTATTTAAAGATGACCAAACTATAATAAAAAAAATTTACATGGAACACCCTGTATATTATTACTTTTTTGAATTCTACACATTGTTCCTAACAAATTCGCAATGTATTTCCCTATCCTAAATATAGCCGGTTTTGAGTTGTCAATTTTTATAAAAAAAATTTAAATTACAGAGATAGCTTTGAAAATGTACGTCCTTAACCGTTGAAAAACAAAAGTTATCTAATTTATATCAGAACAAGTACACAGATAGAGCTTTCTTATAATGCAAAGAAAATATCATAATTGCATACGGGGTGACTTGCCAATCAGACATTATTCCAACTAGTAAAAGTTTACTTTTTCAAATAGAACACCCTGTATATTATTCCGTTTCTACATATTAACCCTTATCAATTCGATATATAATTCCCTATTCCTAAGTATAGCCGTTTCCGAATTATTTCCAATTTTTCAAAATGTATAAGATTATTGGAATATTTTTTAAATCCATGGCCTCGTATAAATAGAAAAAAAACAGTGGAAAACAATCGTATTGCAAATTAAAAAACGCAACAGAAACTAATACAGTATAAACATTAAAATTATTTCTAAAAATACAAAACTAATAAAATAAAAAAAATAATAATTTAACGCTAATCGTTAGCGATGATGATTTATAATAATTGTTCAAAATGTCCGTTTTCTCGGATGCAGACCTGAAGTCGATCTTTAAAAGATTGTTCAACTCTACGCAAAAACTCAGGAGTAATGCTATGAAAAGCCTGTGTTATACGATTACGCATATCTTCGGCAGTGGTTTGTGGTTTTCCTATAGACAATACTTTTTATGTATCCCCATAAACAGAAATCTATTCTTATCAGATTAGGGGACCTAGCTGGACACCTCACAGGCCCATTTCGCCCAATCCATTTATTTGGAAAGACTATTGAGATCATCTCTTACGTCTGCAGAGTAGTGAGCAGGAGCGCCATCATGTTGATACCACATTGTGGCTCTAATATCAAGAGTAATATTTTCTAATAAACCCGGTAAATCGTTACGCAAAAAGTTAAGGTACTTCTCACCATCAAAAAAGAATGGACCGATGACATAATCCCCAACGATGGCACCCCAGACACTTAAAGTCCACTTATGTTGATTATCAACTTGTCTTAATAAATGTGGATTTTCTTGAGGAATAATAATGAAAATTATGTGTATTAGCAAATCCATTCTTATGAAATGTTGATTCGTCTGTCCATAAAATATAAAAAAAAATTGGGTTTTGGGTAATTTTTTCTCTGGCTCAGTTACAAAATCTTACTCGATGATCGAAGTCTGCATTGCTCAATTCTTGGTGTAACTCAATATGATAGGGATGCAAGCGATTCTTCTTTAAAAGACGGCTTACTGATCTCTCACTTATACCAACTATTTCACTTATGTCCTTTTGGCTTCTGTGATGATCCTCTTCGATGGCGAGAAGAACCCTCAATTCACTATATTCATTTGTAGAAGGTTTAACACGTTCATGTTTGGAGTAATTGGCACATGTGGTTGCAATAAATCTACTCATAACTTTCTGAAACGATCTTGCGTTTGGATTTCTTCTATCTGCATATCTTAAACAGTTTCTTTCTGCAGCACCCAACACGAATATCATATCAACTAACTCATTTTGTGTAAAATTCATTTTATAAGAATCTTGATTACTAACAATAACACTCGTAAATGGTTAACTACAGTTTTATATTTACGTCAAACATTCAATTTTTATAAGAAGCACACTTGATTTTAGAATTTTACTTGAAATTGAAGTAAATATTTGTCAAATTCTTGTTAACATGCAATGCCTCCAGTACAAAAATTGTAATTAGTCTTCTATCATAATATATTAGTTTCTGTTGCGTTTTTTAATGTATAATACAATTGTTTTATGATGTTCTTTTTTATCTATACGAGACCATATATTTAAAAATGTCTCAATAATCTTATACATGTTGAAAAATTGAAAATAATTCGGAAACGGCTATATTTAGGGATAGGGAGTTGTATGGCTAACTGATAAGGGTTAATATGTAGAAACCAAAAATGTAATAATATACAGGGTGTTTTATTTGAAAAAGTAAACATTTACTAGTTCGAATAATGGTTGATTGGCAAGTCAATTATAAGCACCCTGTATGCAATTATGTCATTTTCTTCACACTAAAAGGAAGCTCTATCTGTGTACTTATTCTCATATAAATTAGCTTACTTTTATTTTTCAGCAGTTAAGGAGGTACATTTTCAAAGCAAACTCTACAATTTCAATTTTTTTTTAGAAAAATCGAAATAACTCAAAAAACGGCTATATTTAGGGACAGGGAAATATATTGCGAATTTGTTAGGAACAATGTGTAGAATTCAAAAAAGTAATAATATACAGGGTGTTCCATTTAAATTTTTTGTATAATAATTTGGTCCTCTTTAAATAAACAACCTGTATTCGCGTAAATAACTTTAAAATATGCACACAACTATACTATAACTGCATTCCAATTCTTATTAATCTAGCTTATATAAAACGGAAGATATAGAAGAAGGCGCTCTTGTTGCCGGACCCTGTATATATATATATATATATATATATATATATATATATATATATATATATATATATATATATTATATATATATATATATATATATATATATATATATATATATATATATATATATATATATTTGCTCTTAACTATTAGAGATATCAAAACCAATCTTGATGTGGTAATACACGATCATTGGATCAATATTCTAAAAATATTTAGGTGTATACAGGGTGATTGACAAAAATATGCCAATCCAAACTTGTGTTTTTTTAATGGAACACCCTGTATATGTTTGCATTTTTGGATTCACTGTTACATTTAGAATAAAAATAGAAATGTGTATCTGTATCACTAACCGTTTTGCATATATCGAGTTAACTTTGGAACCACGATGCGAGCGTTGCCACCATGATTTTGTAAATCTATTTATACCGATTATTAATAATAGTCTACTAAGAAACAAACTGGGAAATTTTTCGAAAACGTGTAAAACTATACAGAATGATTAACTTACGCGAAATGTAATTTTTCTCAATTTTTTCAAATCCAACACCCTGTATATTTTTTCACATTTCGATTCCCCGTGAAAAGCAGATACTAATTGATAATAGGTTTCATATCCATAAGACCCTTCTTGACATATCGACGCTTTTACGTAAAAATGTTCTAAAATACAAATTTACTATGACAATAGAATTCAACTAGCCGCTCGTAACAAAGAGGAACAATTGCATCTATTGTTTAGACGTTTGTATAATCATTAGAATATTGTTCCATTAGTTTGTATGTTTTTGGATAGTCGTTTTGTCAGTTTTTGTATAAAATGAATTTTTCCAAGGAAGAAATTGTCGATATGATCTTTATTTACGGCGAAGCTCAAAGAAATTCTTTGGTGGCTACCCGTTTGTACTATGAACGATACCCCGAGAGAAGACAACCGCGGAAAGAATCGTTTATGAATGTAGCCGAGAGATTTATAAATTCTGGAAGTGTGTTATCCCAAGAGCGCAAGAATAAGCCCAAATGAAGAAAGTGAGTTTCAAGTTGTGGCATCTCTTATAAAAAATCCGACAATTAGTACCAGATAGCTAAGTGCACACCTAGACCTAAATAGAAATACAGTTCGCAGCTTAAAAAACGAATTGCATCCTTATCATATCGAGCAACATCAAGCTTTAAGTGAAATAGGTTTTCAAAATCGTGAATCTTTCTGCCAATGGGTAACTACTAAAGACAATGAAGAACCCAGTTTTATTAATAACAGTCTATTTACGGATGAGGCAACTTTTGACAATAATGGCAATATTAATACACATAACTATCATCACTATTCAGATACTAATCCACACATCTTGAGAGTTGTTGATCACCATCATCGATGGTCAGTTAATGTGTGGGGTGGTATACTAATTTTAGTGTGGATGTAGTTAATATTCGTATGATGTGGTTTCAACTGGATATATATATATATATATATATATATATATATATATATATATATATATATATATATATATGTATATATATCGTAAAAAACGCCCCAAGCTGTAACTCCGTTATTTTTTGGCGGATTTTAAATATTCAAAAAAAAAATTAATGGTTTGATATACTCTACAAGATGTCACCAACTTTCATTTTTTTAATCTTTGCCCTCAGTGACAGCGATAGTTAACTTTTTTTTTCTTAATGGAAACGTGTTTATTTTTATGTCACATTGTAGACAATTTTTTTCTGAATTCTATAATAGTATAACATAACTTAATATTTATTTTACATTTGCATACGATTTGGCATAATTTTATAAGTCGCTTTTTGTTTCGCATTCATTTTCACACATGAAGACTTGCCTTTAGCAAAATGTCAGATTTATCAACATCACAATTTTTTGATTATTTTTATAAAACTGTGAAAAGATCACTTTAATTTCTGTGATGGATAACAGCACATTGACCGACATGCTCCCAGTGTACTTTGAATCTAATAAAAATAGTGACCAAGCAGGGCGTCTCTACATCAATTGATTTCTGAACAAAGAAATTCCAGATCGACGAAAATTCTCAAGACTTGAAAACAATTTAAGAAATTATGGTAGTTTCAAGAAGCCTAAAAGAAAGCATCGTCAATTTAATGAAGAGGTGGAGTTAGGCGTTCTTCTCAGTGTTCAGGAAAAGGCGAGAACGTCTACACGTAAAATTGCTAGTGATTTGAACAACACATCCAAGGATACTGTAGATAGAATATTAAAAAAGCACAAGTTTAAACCGTACGTTACGCAAAAAGTGCAAGCTCTGGAGCAAAATGATCACGATCGAAGAATTGAATTTTGCCGTTTTTATTTAGACGCGGTTCGAGGGAATGGTAATTTCTATAGAAAAATAATTTGGTCTGATGAGTGTACCTTTAGCAATAATGGCATTTGGCATTTATAATAGAAACATCCATCGGTACTGGAGTCAGGAAAACTCTAGACTTATTGTAGAAAATAATTTTCAAAGACGATTTACTGTCAATATCTGGTGCGGTATTTTGGGCGATCGATTAATTGGACCATTTTTTATCGACGGAATACTTACTCAAGGCAAATATTATGATCCTTTGAATGAAAATATTGAAAACTTTTTAGATGGACTACCCCTTGCTGAACTCTATAGAATTTATTTTCAACAAGATGGAGCTCCTCCACATAATGCACATGTGAATTTAAATTGGTTAAATAACAGATTTGGCGCAAGGTTGATTGGGACAAATGGACCTATTCAGTGGTCTGCTCGTTCCCCTGACCTCACGCCACTTGACTTTTGGTTTGGGGTTATATTAAAAACCAAGTCTATTTAAACCAGCCCCAGAATAAAAACTACCTCAGAAGAAGAATAATCGAGGTTTGTCGAGAAAAACCTCCAAATGTTATAATGAACGCTACTTATGGAGTGATTAGAAGGTGCGAGCTGTGTATTCGTCAAGGCGGCAGATAATTTGAACAATATTTGTGATGCAGATTTCACTAGTTATTTAAATGGCACTTGTTAATAATTACGGATTACTTAATCATTTAATTTTTTATTTTTTCCAGAAATTGTTGAATAAATAATAAGTCATGTTAATTCTGTGGAATTCAGAAAAAAATTGTCTACAATATGATGTAAAAATAAACACATGTTTCTATTGAGAAAAAAAAGTTGACTATGGCTGTCACTGAGGGCAAAGATAAAAAAAATGAAAGTTGGTGACATCTTGTAGAGTATATCAAATCATTTATTTGTTTTTTTTGAATTTCTAAAATCCGCCAATAACTAACGAAGTTACAGCTTGGGGCGTGTTTTACGATACAGCCTGTATATATGTATATATATATATATATATATATATATATATATATATATATATGAAAATGTAAACTTTCACCATTAACACTCATAATAAAATACTTATCTTTTTTGGGGTTTTTTAATGGTGTATTTTAAATTATACAATCTAAACGTTTCGATAACACTTACAGTTATCTTCGTCAGTAGTAATGTTAAAAATTGTTAAAGATGTAAACAATTTTGTCAAATTTGAAAAATTAAAACATAAACATAAGCCTGCTATTAATATAACAGTTTGAGAAACGTATAAGCCAACTATAAAATTATAGTAAAGAATAACTAGGTCATTAAAATTAAATATTGTTAAACTGCCTCAAAGATGACAAGCCAGAACACTCTCTACGACGTGTATTCAACATCTACCGAATATTCGTTGTTTTACTGAAGTGTTGAAGTATTCATTAGTACTCGACATCAGGAATGTAGTATATTAGTTAAAAATTCAACCTTTTAGAGTATGAATTTTGGAAGCTTTTATTTAGTAACATATTTTTACATATTTGAAGATGTCTGGACTGGTTGCAAATTAAAGTAGTATTTAGTTTCCATTTCTGTGAACACTGTATAGTTTTTTTTTCGGTTTGTTTCCATTAATAAGTTGAAGTCTTTCGTAAAATTATGCGTTGGGTTTTATATGAGGTAAACAGTTTAGGTTAATATTGTTGTGTACTCCAAGTATTTGATTGATAAGTATAATTAGTTGAATTAAAAAATTGCGTCATTGAAAGATTGTCACTTTGTGCTAAAAGTATTAAAGGAAACGTGTCGGCGACAGTTCGGAGGTTTAGTTAGAAAAATGTTTAGTCTATAGAGAAAGAGTTTGGAGTCTATGGACCTGTTTTTAAGGTTCAGTATCGGTAAGATTTGATTGACGAAAAATATCTAGTTACATTGATAGGGTACCGCGGGATCTTGTACAGAGTGGAAATGTTTTCTATTTAACCGTTTTTTCGTTTGCTGATGTGTCTTTCATTTTTAGCGCATGTTTTTGAAGTAAAATTCAATGTGACAAAAACTGAAAGAATTTTTAATCTGCCCTGATTGAAATATAGAAATGGCAAGTTGTGGTTGGCTACTTTCGCCGTGTATACGCGAAAGGGTTGTTTGAGCAGGGTGTAACCTACTTGCGCCCTTACCGGGGGAATTAAATAAAGTCTATCAGCGGAAATCTTTTCCGTTATCCTTATTTTGGGGATATTTTCGGAAACTTCGGTCACGCCGGATTTATAGTACCGTTTGTTGTCAGATGTGACAGTTTATGTTTCCATGAAGATGGTCCAGGTGTTTGAAATAGTGCCGGTCCGGATTTTGGAGTGATTAGCGCATTTCTTGCGATTAATTGTGAAAGGTGCCTGTTTATTTTAGTTTTGCGTGTACACATCAAACGCCCATCGAATGAAAGGGCTCGCTCTATATAGTTAACGCTTTAATAAGATTGATAAATATAAATAAAGAAGCTGTAAATAAAGTTATATTGTGTGTATATTAACGTTAATCAGATGAAGTGATCGTAGAGTATGGTTTTTTTGGGTTTAAATATTTGTCGTTAATGAAGCTTGTGTAAAAATAAATTTATGAAATAAGAAGCTATTGGTTTCCATCAATGAAATACCGAGCAGACCGGTTGCCGTTACTGTTCGTGAAAAAGAAAAGGAAAGTTTCGATTTACCTGGTTTGCGATAAATATAAACTAGTTTATTTTATTTGTTTGGGTATGTAGCTGTGTAATTCGCGCATTAGGTATTACGACCCCTATTTTGACGTGTATTAAATTTTAGGATTTTATTGATATTTTATCCTGTTTGTTTATTTTGTTATCGAGCTAGCAGAGTTGTAGTGGTACGACCTACTTAGCATTCGGGAGATAATGGGTTCGATTGGCATTACCGCCTACCCTGTATGAGGTTGTTCAGGGGGTTTCCTTGTACACATGTAGCGACATAGGTCACTGCCTATACGCACACCATGTGCGGCTACTTAGGCGAATCTTGGGGTAGTATTTTCCCACTCAGAACCCTAACTCCGTTCCTTGCGATCTTATCCTGACCGCACCTATCCTTAATACCACCATGCATACATATTTAATGTATGTACCTTGGGAATACATGATTGTGGCTGAAGAAGCTTGGAAAGCGCAAGCAGTCCGTCCTCCCTCTTGGGGAGGGAATGAAATATGTGGCCTTTTCTTCTTTCTTTATTTTATTGTGACGTATTTTTATTTTGAATTGAATAATTAATTACCGTATGGACCAGTTACTTTTGGTATTTGAGCCAATAATTTTAAGTTGAAGTTTATCGAAATGTATAATGAGTTTGAGTTTTATTGTCATGATTTGGCGGATTTTAATTGAAGCTGAAGATTTTATTGAAATTTAGGTGAACTTCGCAGATACCTTTGGAATAGAATTTCAGGTAGAGGTGAGTATTTTATTTTGAGTGAACATTTTGTTTTCCTGTTAGGCCATTATTAAGATCTAGTTCATGACGTTTTCCCGCTATAAATGTATTTAACTACTTTTTTCCCGATTTAGATCTTATGTGGTTGTGACGAGCGCCCTTGGAGCGTTAAGTAAGAATCCCGCCCGTACTACTGAGCTATGTCCGTTGCCTGCATATTACCTTTACGCGTTAATGTTCTAGTGAGTGTTTGACTCATAACATTTCAGTATGCAGTCACATGAATTAGTCATGCTAATACGTACTGAAAACCTTCTTTTTTTCTCAAAACTAAAACAGTTATTAGTAACAGTAAATATAATTACATTTTAATTTAGAACTACTAAATTTGTAGATCCTTTACAATGGAACACTGCCTTGTTAAAACGTTACTGCTTTGTTTGGATATTGCATATCAATGGAATTTGATTGGAAGACTATTAATTAATAATGATTCCACAATTATCCTGAAAAATGAACTTCACTTTATTTCGTATTAGTCAGGTATACTTGTAATAAGAAGAGAGTTAGATAATTTTAATAATTACATTAACTATTCTACACCTTGTACATAGTTTAACACACAAATATTACACTTGCTTTACTCATAATACAATATTATCTGCCCGAGTAACTGTAGTAACTAATATAAATAAGCGAATATGCTATAAAATCACATTTGCATGATAAAAGAATATATTATGATAAATTTAAGTTTGACTGATAGAGCGAAGCAATGTTAATTATAAGAGGTATGTATTTGTGCTACTGTTCAAAAATATATTTTGAAATCAAGAAGGGTGAAAATGGGAGGCACTAAGTACAATTGATAATTACTAAAGTGAAAGAGGCGAGTTATGATTGGTTAGATTTTGAAAATTTGAATAAGAATAGATTTCAGAGAAACGAGTTATGGGGAATACCTTACATTAGTATTAAAGTAATTTCCGGATTATAGAGGTATTTATTATGAAGATTTGAAGACTAAAAATGGGTTTCAATACCTAAAGGTTTAAAATTCTTTTGGAGCAAAAATATTTATGATGTTCAACAAACAAACTGTATGAAAAAGATGAATTTATAATAAACAGTTTTACATTTTACAAACCGAAAAGAAGAACAGTAGACACCTATTAAGTTTGCTGCATGGCGCTATAGATAAGCATAAAAGGATTAAATATTAAATTACTAAGACTGTGAAGTCCTTTTAAAATGGCCAAATAACATAAATAACTATCGTTGATAAACTTAAAAATAAAATATTTATAAAAATAGGTACAAACAGTTACAACACAGAACATGGAGCCTAATCTAGTGGTGAGTGATTAGTTACAGTGGTTGATAAATTTTATGTCTGATTGGGTGTATATTATACTTATTACTTTTCACAATATTTGTAATTTATAAAGTGATTACATTTGTTTTGTACATTTAGTATAAGAGGAAATGTGTATAAGCCGTATCGGGACGTATTAACTCTTGTCCTTATTTGATAGTAAAATACGGCGCAGGCGGTGATTTGTGGTGATCTCATCAGTTTTTTAATAAATATTTTCATTACTACACTAATAAAATGACATTATATCGATCATGTCATATCGTTCCCTTATTTGAATATACAGGATGTATTTTCTTCGTGTTAAATACAGGTATCTCGGTTATTAGCAGAGGTAGAGATTGGTTTATATGGACAAAAATGATCGTCGATTTAATCATAATTATACGGCCGTATTCATAATCAACTCTCTACAGGAACTAGTTTAAAACGACTTTAATGTAAAGTCAGATTTAAAGCGCCTTTAAAATTAATATTCATAATGTCCAAAGCACATTTACTTTTGTAAAGTTGACTTTAAGGATATTGATGTAGGTTGGCAATACGAATTTTTGGTCAAAGGCACTATTAGTTCATTTGTATCACTGTATTTGAGGTTAAACTCATGTGTGGTTCGTGTATTTCTATATTTTCACCATTTACTATTAAATGTAACTTGCACTTTTGAATGAAGTGGCTAATTTCAAGAGTATTATTGAGGGCTACATCACTAATAAAGTGAATAAGAAAGAGAAGGTTTGGTATGTAATTGTTTAGCATTTGTGAGACATATAATTTTAATAGAAAGAAGCTTTGAATAAAATTTCGATTGCTCTTAATGTGAAAACGGTAAAAGCAAGAACTTCTGAGCAGCTGCAATCGAAGTACGATAACTTAAAATCCAAATCTAAAAAAGCTGTTACCAGCAATTTAAAATACAGTCGTAAGACTGGTGGTGTACCTGCAAAAGATTATTACAACCCCGTAATAGGAGCTGTTTTGCAATTACTAAATTTCAAAACAGTTGTAAGTCTACCAGGTGCTTTTGATTCGGATTCCATTGCGGCAAGAGTATGGCCCATTTATATTAGTGTGCGTTACAAAAATAATTATGATTTAGCAATGTGCTGAAGAAGGGGTTATTACTTAATCGCAAGTTCTTGGCGCTAGGTAATTTTAAAAAAACCGTTTTAGATTCCCATTGATCCAGAAATGACGTACACCTCATGGGGGTCCCAAGCGCAACTAAATTCAAGTAGAAACGCCTAACCTACGTATTCTAAAGGGGAGCAACTTGTAAATTCGGGCCATGAATACGCAGGCTAGTTGTAGCAACCAGGTAATTATAATTCAATGTAATAATAATAATTTAAAGTAGGGCAGTTTGGAAGTCCTAGAGGATATTTAGGCTAGCTGTGGTAAGCAGGTAATTTTGTAATTAAGTGTAATTAATAATAATTTAACATGCATGTTTTCAAGGGGTAGTTTGGAGGTGCAGGCTGAAACAACGTTGAAATTAAAGACACCGGTTCCAGCGGTTAGGTAATTTTAAAATTAGTTTCATCTGTATTCTTATTACATCTGTTTAATAGAAAACTGCGACAAAAGGTTGCTAACCCCATTTGTGAGGCAAAGCTTCAATTGTATAAAAGAAAATTAGAGCTTTTAGAAAAAATAGATGAGCGACAATAGGAAGAACCTTAAATGAATACTGAAACAAATGGAAGAGGAGCATCAAAATGATTCTTCTAGATTTAGAAATCAATTGAAAAAAAAGAACTTAATAAATATAAAAAGGTATTTTTTCATTGGTTAACACTTGTCTAAATCGCCTGCCTAAAATTTCGTTGTTTTGGTTAGCAATTTCTTCTTCGTGGTGAGGTCCAACGTCTTCCCAGTCTTCAGGAATTTCTAGGTTACTGTTAATTGTGATGTTGTGCAACACTGCTGTTGCAACTATTGTGTTTATAACAGTTTCCACTTCCACTCGCATTCTAAGACTTGATATTGGAAAACGTCTCTTCCATACTCCATATTGCTGTTTTACTACAATCGATTCATTATACAAATTTTCAGCTCTATTATTAGTTTCAAACATTTAGTCATGAGATATTGTTCACTCTATAATCCACCATCTCCGACTAATAAATAGTGCCCGTATCGTCTACTTTCAAACTCTCTTTTCAAACCACTATTGTTAAGATGTTCTGGTTGACATGAGCCGGGCCATCTTGCGACTATGTTGCGTATTCTTAGCTTTGCATCGCTGACGGTTTGAACATTTATCTCAAAGTAACCTTTACGACACCTAAACATTTCTGCGTCTTCTCCACCGGGTGAATGAATTTTAACCAGCCTAAAATGTATTGCGCCAATTGTACGTGGAAATGCAGCAACAAAATCTTCTGAAGTCTTCTCCATTTCCTCATTCGTCGAACACATCCTGATATAGTCCCTACTTTGAGATGCGATGTTAGGTAAAAAAAACAAACCTACTGTAACCTAACATAATTAGATTAGATAAACAAAATTACAATAACCTAATAAAAGTAGATTATATGAACAAAACTACTGTAACCTAAGAGAAAAAAAATGCACGAGCCGGGAATCGAACCCGCGAAAAGCGTAGAAGGCGACTCATACCGCTTCACCATCAGCGCTCTAGCAGTTTGGCATTGAAAGTGATATTTAAACCGTTTATAAAATACCTGTTTGTATGGACTATGATGACCTTAGACATCGGCACCATCCTCATCCTATATCATTCCTCTGATCCTTTGTTTACCGCCTCATGATGAAACACGTATAATTGTTCGATTAGCAGTTGGTTCGGAAATTCCTACTAATTCAGCTACGGTAAAAGTTGCAACAACGGAGTAACATATCCACCCCTAAAATAAACATATAATTTAATGCTTAATCGTAAATAGATATATAATTTAATATTACCTCTGCGTTGGTAAACTGATTTGAGGCTCAATCATCACTAAAATGTTTTGCACCACTACTTTTCTCGTCCGAAACCTTCTATAAAATTCTACTTCATCATAAATCGCCATATAGTTTTACTCCTTGTACTCCTTGCGTCGCCTAACAAATATGAATTCGTCCTCGGATGAACGTTATAATGAATCTGACGATGAATCCACTAAATTCATGTTTTAAGAACAACAACAAATATAACTGGATGTTTAAAATCGAGAGATGCTCTTAAACGAAACATTTTTAGGTTAGAACAGCAATAGTAAAGCTACTGTAGTGTGTTAAATGACCGATTTGGGAACTTTTAGTTTACTTTAACTCTAAAGTAACATTAAAATCAGATCATGAATACAGTTTGACATTTTAAAAACGACTTTAAAATTGATTATGAATACGGCTGTTAAGATCACAAATCAAAACTTACATTCACTTTGCCGTTATAGAAATACGGGACAAAATAGCAAAATGGCCGATTTTAATTTTTGGCTTTAGAAAGGTTATTTACAAAATATTTAAAATTCTGAAAATACAGTATTAAGCCAACTTTTTGAGCACTTTTAGGTGAAGTTTACAAAAAAAATTTACGCTTATTAGTTTGCTTGTTATCTACACTAACTTTTGTGTTTTTTATGGAAACTACTTTGTATTTTTACATGATTGTAAAGAGCTTAACATTTTGGTTTAAGAAAGGTATGCATGTGTAATTAAAAATTTATAAATAACTTCAAAAATAAATATGAAATTAAAATTAATAATTATTATTAATTTTATTAAATACATAAATAAAAAGTTTACATCGAGTAGAATTTGAACCTATGACCTATACTTTGCTAGAGTACAGTCGTAGGTTCAAATCCTACTCGAGGTAAACTTTTTATTTGTGTATTTAATAAAATTAATAATAATTTTTAATTACATATTTACCTTTGAACTTATTCGTTCATAACAAAACTTATAATAAAATATTTTAATTATTATTAAGAATAATGCTTGTCTTACAAGAGCTACAAAAATTTACAAATAGCAATTTAAATTATAATTGAAAAAATGTTCCAAATTAAGATTAACATCAAAAGTTCTATTAGATTTAAATTCTAAAGATCTAATTTAAATTTAGAACATTTATAACGTTATTATTTTAAATTAAGGAAAATATTGTATGAACTAAAAACTATTAACAAATAAATTTAGATTTGAAAACTATTACTAATTACAATTAATTTTCAACTATGTATTACGACTTACGCAACTTATTAATTAAAACGGATTTTCAACTATTAAAACTATTTGCACATCACAATTCACAATAAATGTTCAAAATTGATGACTTTGGTTTTGCAAACATAGCAGTCACCTTTCGGAACATGTTCTGCAGAACGTCGAAGATGAACTCCTGGGACATTTCTGCAAGCAGTGATAATTCTTTCTCTTAACTGCTCAATGCTGTTAATATTTTCCGAATAAACACTATATTCCACGTAAGCCGAAAAGCCAAAATTTAACGGAGTTGGATCCAGAGACTTAGCCGGTCAAAATATAGGTCCATTTGTCCATATCCATCTGTCGGGAAAATTTCGATTTAAATAATTTTGAAATACTGCGGCATTTTGCGCAGAGGCCCCGTCTTGTTGAAAATCAATTGAATTAAATTATCTTCATATATGAATGGTCCCATTATCCTACTACTAAATATTCCACACTCAGCATTTAAACTAAACCTAACTTGAGTCTCACCTCCATAAATCGTCTTTGATTTTCTGTTGACCAACATCGCTGAATATTTCTGGTAAAAATAATTTATTATATAAGAACGATATTTATTTTTACGAAGTATTTTCCAAACACTTGAATGAGATAGGTTTGTCATTTCTCCTACTTCTCTTGTCGGTAACGTTTTATTCTCTTAAATAGCATTAATAACTTTTAGACGACGATGATGAGGAGGATTTTTGAAAATGACCCGTAAATTCTCAAATTACTTTTCAAGCACCTAAACATCATACGAGATAGTCGCCTTCTTCAGGATATCTTGCTTTATGTACATTTCTATTGCACTTAAAATACACTTCTAGCATATCAACGTTATCGTTATTATCAAAACGATCTGCCATTTTATTTGCCCTCAAATGAACAAGAATACAAATTTTCACCCGACTGACAATTGACGATTTTCACTTGTTTTACACGGATAATTCGATATGTCAACGCATTATTCTTAATAATAATTAAAATATTTATTTTTGAAGTTATTTATAAATTACACATGCATACCTTTTTTAAACCAAAATGTTTACTCTTTATAATGATGTAAAAATACAAAATAGTTCCCATAAGAGAAACAAAAGTTACTGTAGATAAGAAGCAAACTAATTATCGTAACTTTTTTTTTGTGAACGTCACCTAACAGTACTGAAAAAGTTGCCTTAATAATACATTTTCAGAATTTTAAATATTTTGTAAATAACGCTTCTACAGCCAAAAATTAAAATCGACCATTTTGTTATTTGCCCCGTATTTCAATAACGGCAAAGTAAATGTAAACGTTAATTTGCGATCTTAATTATGATTAAATCGAAGACCACCTTTGTCCATTTAACCGAATCTCTATCTCTGCTAATAACCGAGATCCCTGTACTTAACACGAAAAAAAATACATCCTGTACATTGTTAATGAGCATTGGATATACATTTGTGTAAATAATTGCCAAAGAAAACTAAGTGTATTGTTTATTCATCATACATATGTGCCAAAATATACAGCACTGGAAAACTATGTTACGGTTATTGTTATTATTTAGTTATCGGGATGATACTGTCCTGAAAAACGAGACGATCTTCTGACGTAATGCAGGCACAGTTGTGGGGTGGATCTGGAGAGCTGAAAATTTTCTCCTTCAACATTCACCACACATAAGCATCAAGTGGTGTCAGATCGGAGGAATGTGAAGGGTAGGGGAACTCAGTCCCATGGGAAATGATCCGTCTTTGAAAGACCAACGTCAATCGTTGTCCAATCTGTATTCGGTACGGAAATCTACCTAAGTCTTTAAACAATCGTCGAAATGACGTATTGCTGATGTTTAATTTCAGGGATGTTCGTCGAAGACTTCGCCTTGGTGACTATAAGACCTGATTGAGGACACGTCCATGATTTTCATTTGTGGACACAGTTAATGGCCTACCAGACCTTCCCTTCCGTTGACACAATACACTACCCGTACGACGAAATTTTGTAACCATGGACAGCATTACTGTGTTGCTTGGTGCCGGCTTATTAAAGCGTTCACGATATTGGTCTGCCATTAACGTTAAACTCGGCCCGCCTTGATAACCATTTCCGTACGAGCGAAAATAATATTCCACTATGAACACTTTTTCCTCCGTCGCGAGACCGATTGTCACAACGTTCGTTACACAACTAGCAATACAAAACGGTGACGCAGACGCACAGGCATGCGCATGCGGGCTGCGCGAAAGTCAGTACTGTATGTTTTGGCGCATACCGTATTTCACATTTTGTTTTACTGGCTTGTTTATGTTATTTCTTTTATTTTATATATACAGGGACAATATACAGATGTACAAGAGCAAGCGTACTAAAATTAGCGTACAGGAAAAATAAACGAAAAGATAATAAATAATAAGAAAAATGAGGGATTTATACAATTTCATTAATAATAATTCAGACGGTA
Source organism: Vesta saturnalis (assembly GCA_036346205.1). Classification (NCBI taxonomy): domain Eukaryota; kingdom Metazoa; phylum Arthropoda; class Insecta; order Coleoptera; family Lampyridae; genus Vesta; species Vesta saturnalis. Next base: position 4,635,936 of record JARFJB010001218.1, on the reverse strand, counting down.
AAAGTTTAAGAATAAAAATTATCTATTCATTATATGTAAATAGCAAAACCCTAATTTAAGGTTGTTAAAACAAAACGGTTAAAATAGGTGTATAAGCATAATAAAGCTGTGAAAATATTTCATGTGTAAATAAATAAGTAGAAACTAAGAGAACGTGAATTATATTTGGTTGCTAACAAACAGAATCAATGCTGAAAGTTATTTCAGTAAATATAATTAATCCTGGCCTACAATATGTAAACATCGTAAGTTAGTTTATATTTATTTTTGTAGCCTAATAAACTTAGTATCTTTCTGTACACAATGATTTACAACAAAAAATAATGGGAAAGCTATATTTCTATTTCACCGTTTATACTTTATTTAATCAGACGTATTACAGTTTGCATGATATTAAATAACTTTGAATTATATTGCCAAACTAAGTTTGTTAACGATTGATCTTTGAGTGTTTGATCTCTATAAATACATATTGTTGTTTATTATACTTTGTTCTACTTTAGAAAATGTCCGAATAAGGACAGCGATCACAAATTAAGTAAATTAGTAGTTTTTGACATAATAATGAGCGTTTACTGAAGTAACGTTATTATCGGTATCTGTTGTAAATGGCACCAAACTAATTTGAATGTGGCCAGAAAGTGTATGGGAATAACAAAGTAAATGCTTGGCAATTTTACGTTCCATGTGTATGTTTGGTTGCCTGTCGTACAATTACATTAATACAACTATGAAGACCAAAACAAAATATCTGGTGTGGAATAACACACGACGTTCCCACCTACTACGTGGAAATTAATAGAGATGAAATAATTTTAATAATAATTTTTTTAGGATAATTATGAAATTTCTTGTTTAATATGTCAATAACGAAAATAGGCAACATTGTAAAAACAAAAACAATAATCCATGTCAGATGAATAATTAAAGCTTCATGTTAGATAAAGGTTAATAGATACTAACGTAAAAAAAAATGTTAAAGCCGCTCGCTTCAGTAAAAATATCGATAATACAGATTAACCATCTTCTATCTTATTTTATTAATATTTAGACTTATTTGGCTTTGTGTTAAGAAACTTTATAAACAAAAGTTATACAAAACACTTCAATTCTACTTTAGGAACTTAAGTTCCCCCATCTCCACGTCTGATTTTTTTCTAAAATCCGAACTTTTAAGTACGTACGTATTATGGTTCTGGAGATACCATGGATACTGACACACACCCACACAGATACACACACACGTGTGCACCCATACACACACGCACACTCACACACAGACACACACGCACGCACGCAAGCACGCAAGCACGCACACACGCACACACGCACACACGCACACACGCGCGGGCGCACACGCACACACATACACGCACACACACACACGCTCACACACTGACACTCACACACACTCACACACACACACACACATACACCCACACGCACACGCACACGCACACGCACACGCTCACACGCACACACGCACACACGCACACGCACCACACGCACACACGCACACACGCACACACGCACACACGCACACACCACACACGCACACACGCACACACACACGCACACACACGCCACACGCACACACGCACACACGCACACACGCACACACCGCACACGCACACACGCACACACGCACACGCACAGCACACACACACGCACACACGCACACACGACACACGCACACACGCACACACGCACCACGCACACACGCACACACGCACACCACGACACGCACACGCACACACCACACGCACACACGCACACGCCACGACACGCACACACGCACACACGCACACGCACACACGCACACACAGCACGCACACACACACACGCACACGCACATATCACACACGCACACGACACAGCACACGCACACACGCACACACGCACACACGCAACACCACAGCACCACACAGCACACAGACACAGCACACGCACACACGCACACACGCACACACGAACACACACAGGCACACGCACACATCCACCACACGCACACACGCACACACGCCACACACGCACACACGCGCACACGCACACACGCACGCACACGCACACACGCACACACGCACACACGCACACACGCACACACGCACACAGTCACTGACACACGCACAACGCACACACGCACACAGCAAATCTGCAAACGGTAGGCGACTGGTTTAAGTTTCCCTGTTTCATCTCCTGTGTAGGGATCCGCCAATTTTTTCAGTTAATCCTGATAAATATTTAGTAAGAAAAAACCTATCCAGTTAGACCCAGTTAGTCTCCTGTTTTACTTTAATAAGAATCATTGTTTAACACTTAGAGCGTCTGCGTAATTACCCAAAACCTTTAATTAAATCCGTTACCATTTTTGTAAAAGAGTATCAGTATCTGTATATATTCCGGTAGCCCGCCATTTGGTTAAATGGAGTCCCGACCAAATTTGTTACAAAAAACAGTCTTTTACATTCTAAATAGACATCCTTTCTCTTAATAAAATACCCAGTTGCTCAGAGGCACTAAAAGTTAATGACTAACCGCTATGCGTACCCCAGAATGTATTTAATTATACAGCCCTGCTCGTTCGCTTTAATATTGACAGTAACACCCTGTCATAATATCAACGAAGTTGCGGTTAACACTTCGTGTTCTACAAAATCTAAATAATTTACTCTCGTTAAGATAGTCCAGCAATTGATAATTAGCAGTTTATTCTTTAAATAGTAGAACGCAACCCACATTTTTCTACACGGCTTCTAAACTCTGGAATGATCTCCCTAGTTCCTGTTTTCCTCTCACTTATGATTTGAGAAAATTTAAGATAGCTGTTCATAGGCATCTATTGGCAATTCATTATCCCTCTATCCATCCTCCTAAGTGTTCCTGAGTGCTTTAGCAAGATAGTCCAAATTTAGCCTGTTTAGCTCCACAAGAAAACTGTTAGAATTATCCAGTAATCAAACAGTTTATCCTGCATGTAGTAAATATGGTGTTACCCGAATTGCAGTCAAGGCACACATTAAGTATGTACAGGTATCAACATGATGTTAATCCTTAGCCACAGTTGCACTCTAAAACCCTTACGCTATGGGGGTCATCATTAAGCCAACGCGGTGAAGTCTAGTTAATTTATTTTAGACATAAGCGGTACACGATTTTTCATTATGTACTTAATAGATTTCTTAAACTAGTTTTAGTTATTTATCAATAGCTGCTAATCCTACCATAAAAAGTGATTTTAAAGATATCATTAACAAACAGATGTAGGTAAAGTATTCCTTGACTGAAATTTATGCTGGAGATTATGGATGGAATTGACCGCGACTGCAATTCGTGCAATCCGGTAAATATAACTGAAAACCCGTAAGATATGAAATTAAACACGCAAGTTGAAAAGTGTCGATTTTATTCCTACCTAACATTGACTTAGAAAAATTGCTATAGAATTTATAACGTTTTGTGTACAAGATGATAACATTGAAAGAAATATTCCTGTTAAATATTTCAAGGGAGAAACTTAAACCACTTTAAGCAGTCCCATTACTATGTTACTGATAAGCTTTGCCTCGGCTAGTAGTCACGCGCCACCGGGGAGGCCGAGAATTTACCCGTTGCCGTATTTTATATTAAAAAATACAATAACATTAATCTACTTGTTTGGCTATTTCTTGTTGAATGCGCCTTATTGCGTTTTATTGCTGTAAGGATATATTCACCATTGCCAATTAGCATTTTTGATCTAATGTTCTTATTTACATATACGTCTATAACCTATTTTCGATACTGTATTGTTAAATCCTGGTCGTTAATATTCCTACTTTTGAAACTTAACTAAACACGCGTCCTACCGGTGCTGTTCAATTTTTTTTTAAATTAAACAGCGCGCTTACGCAAAACTAGCTTTTGCATTTGTGTTATCTGAATTTTCCGCAAAAAGATGGCTATAATTCAGATAGAAACAATGTCGGTGCGACAACATATCCGTTAAAGAATGATAGCAAAAACTTCATTTATGGGTACAGCTTTGCTTGTCAAGAGCTCCCCATATTTGGGAGTTCATAAGGGGAAAATTCGAATTTTATACAGATAGCGTCGGAACAGCAAACTTTTTCTATTTTCCGTTTACCCATTTTGGTGTTAGTCATTATAGGACATCAAGAGTACATCTTTTTTTGTTTCAATCAAACAACAAAGTATCATGCAACTAAAATATAAAAATACTGGTGTGCTCCTTGTCAAGCAAACCATAATGCAAATACTAAACATATCAACTTAATTTTCTAACATATAATTTTATAGATTTTTTACCTTCCAACCCATATTTCATATATATATATATATATATATATATATATATATATATATATATATATATATATATAGAAGATTATGCAATCGACTTCTTCCTTACTATCGCTACATCAACTTATTACTTCATTTTACGTTTGATACGGTTTGCCAAGATCGTATGTGTGTGTGTGTGCGTGTGTGTGCGTGCGTGTGTGCATGTGTGTGTCCGTGTGTGTGCGTGCGTGCATGCGTGTGCTGTCTGTGTGTGTGTGTGTGTGTGTGCGTGCGTGCGTGCGTGCGTGCGTGCGTGCGTGTGTGTGCGAGTGTGTATGTGGGTTTTTTTTCTTTATATCAGAATAACAATCAACTTTATAGGAAAATGTGCAAACATACCTTTTAAAATATGAGTTAAAACTTTCACCATTTGATACGGTAAGTAACACTTATTTGGGAAAAGTGGTGTAAATATTTATATATTTATTCATTATTCGCAATCTTTCAGACAAAAACTCTGTCCTTCGTCACACGTAATATCAAGGTGGCAAATATTCACAAGGTAACATCAAAATGACGAATACTATAAAATTAAAAATTAAATCACTGTTTTAAAACTTTCAGTTCTTGAAAATAGACACACAGATATCGGACAGTTGATATCCGTTGTTCTTGTTCAAGTTGCTAGGCTGCTTCGGAATATCAATAGCCTCTCGAATCTTTCTTGTATACCAACTCCTATTGTTAGCCAGAATTCTTGTGTTTTCAAATTTTGTATTGCGCAGAGTGCATCTTGAGCAATTGCTGATTTAGTAGGATGAAGTAAACGTAAGTGTCTTTTGTGTTCTGTTAACCTGGTGTTAATGCTTCTTCCAGTTTGTAGGAAGCGGACCACAAAAATTTTATTATTGTAATAAACGTTTGTCAAATCGCCATTGTTACCGCGATAGAAAAGATAATTAATGGATTTTTAATATCTTGATAATACGTCGTAATTTGCTCATGTTTTCGGAAAATTTTATTTTAGGTATTTTTATGTAAGAAATGTGTGAATGTGTGTAACTGATATTTGGATAAGGCTTGAAAAACACATGTTGAGGTTTTTTTTACTGAAGGGGCGTAACGAATCATTGGAAATTCTTATGCGCAGATTCTTGATGTAAACTGTCACTAGTTTAATAATCAATTACGTCGGTACACACCGCACACACTTTGTTTGGTACGTTGAACTTAAGGCCTAAATGTAGCGCTTGTTACTGGCGAATGCATATTTTTAAAATTAAGATGGCGTTCAATAATTAATATGAAACTGTTCCAGCGTAATAATCTTTTGTTTTTTATTACTTTTGAAAAACGGGGGTGGTTTTTCGGGAGTAGATATAGTTTTTTTTTAATCAGAGGGGCCGTAGTACTTTTATTGCTTTAATCAGAAACTCCCGTTGTGAACCGTTCGGTCTATAAATATGTTGTCGTGTACTTTTTAGCAAAACTAAAACGCTAATTCGTTCTTTTCTTTTTGTGTAGGTTTTAATGTAAGTTTTTCCAAAAATTAATCTATAATTAATCGTCGTGGCGCCCAGTTTTAAACCGCGTATCTTAACTCGTCGTGTTGGTGGTAAAGTGTTTAACTAAAGGGAATGTATTCAAGTGTAAGTAGGTATTTTTATATAAATGAAACTCGCAACAAATAATTTTTCAAGCCTATGTAACGTATTAAAAATTAAGCATTGCCTTGCAAAGGTATCTCATTCGCACGCAAGGTCATTAGCTGAAATTTGCTAAAATAACTCTTGTATTTGAGTGAATTAGCATTGTTATTTGTTGTTTATATTTATATTTGTGTAAAGGTGGGCCTGGCGAACGGGTACAGGATAATCCTTGGTTGCCAAGTGTTTACATACTCCCGGGTCGAGATGACCATTAAACACCTCGAATTTTATTTTTATCGTTTTTATTGTTGTGTAGATGAATGGGTTACCTGAGAATGAGGCGTTGTATTCTTCTAACGCACTCAAACTTATATATCGGTCACGATGTTATGATCTATTTACATCTTACCCTTGTAAGGCTTTGTTTTAATGAGGCTATAAAATAGTTTGCAATCGATGATGAAATTGGAAATCTCATAGCCACTCCATCTAACTGTTGACAATGTTCGCCATTAAAGAAGAAGAATGATGTAGTTGTGGTTGAAATGTCGTTCTAATAGTTGTAAGGTGTCATTTATTGGTACTTTTGTTAACAAGGAATCCAGGTCAAAACTAATTAACAAATCATCTGGAGTTAATGTTAATTTGTTAATTAATTCAATAAAATGTTCTGAATCCTTTATAAAGGAATTTCTTGAACCAATTAAAGGTAGAAGTGGAGTATTTATGTATTTCTATAATGCGTAGGTTGTTGAATGTATGGAGCTTATGATTGGTCGAAGTGGAACATTTGGTTTGTGTATTTTTTGCAACCCATGAATTATTGGTATTGTAGGATCGTGTGGTGTTACTGTTAGGCGTCGTTTCAAATGGATCTCACCTTGAAAAAATCAGTCCCAAGAAAGCAGCCGGTTTGACTTAATAACGGGTAAAGTCCTACGAGAAATGGCGGAAAAAGGAATAAATTCTATTTTGCAAATATTCAATGCCATAGTCAAACTAAGATACTTTCCAAGCATATGGAAAGTGGCAAAAATAATTATGCTCCTTAAACCCAGCAAAAATATCAATGAGGTTTCGTCATACAAACCAATAAGCTTACTGCTTGTTCTTCAAAAGGTTTTAGAGAAAATCCTAGGCAAAAGACTAAAAATAATCATAGAAGACAAGAAGATACTCCCCAATCATCAACTCGGTTTCCGAAATAGCCGTAATACAATAGAGCAAGTACACCGTTAAAAAGATAAATAATGACTTGGAAAAGAAATGGTATTGCTGTACCGTATTTATTGATATTAGTCAAGCGTGTGACAAAGTATGGCATGAAGTCCTGCTATACAAGCTCAAAAAACTTCTACTTCATGACCTTTTTGAAGTATTAAAATCATACCTAAGAGGAAAGAATTTCCTGGTTAAACAAGAAGACGTCTTAACAGAATTGCATGAAATTTCGTCGGGAGTACCACAGAGAAGCGTGCTTGGGCCATTACTGTACTTGATATTCACAGCAGACTTACCAAAGACCAGAACAACAACTACGACGTTTGCCGATGACACGGCTATACTTCCATCCCATCCAAACCCATCAAATGCCACAAAAAATTCTACTAAACAAGGCCATTATTAAGCCGATATGGACGCATGGACTACAACTTTGGGGATCAGCCAGTAATAGCAACATTAACATCATTCAGAGATTCCAGAACAAGGTGCTGCGTGCATGCGCCGTGGTACGTACCGATCTGTGTGTGCTATCAGTTAGGGAAGACATAAAAAACTATAGTAAAAAATACAGTGATCGTGTGGAAGCGCACCCAAACGAATTAGTTCATAAGTTAATGGACAAAAGTGAAGAATTAAGACGATTAAAAAGATTTAAACCCTCAGACCTACCTACTAGATTTACTTAATTACTAACATTTACTTTTAAATCATGTACATAAATAACGTAACATAAGGCAAAGTTGAAAATAAAGGAGAGCCTTTATATGAACACTCCCTCCAAGACCACACAGCAATAGTACAAATATAGAACGTTTTTAATGCAGATTGTTCGAAAATAGGGGGTTAATACAAAAAAAAGTATTTCAGCTGGTAAGTTTGATTCCTTTAACAGTTTCGTAATTTGAACTTGTTATTAGGATTGTATGACAGTTTAATGTAAGCAGAATCGTTTAGTAAACTATTAGATTTGTTTATGTAATCAGTTTTATCCACAAGAACTTTGGAAGGAGACACAGCAAAATCCAACCCTTTAGACAAAACGGAGCCAGTAGTATCGGATAAATTACAAGAACTAAGATTAACTGCAAGATTGTCAGATGTACGATTTGTAAGGTGTCTGTAAGATGTACGTGTAGTGTTGTGCTGTTTATTATTAAGAGAATCAAATTTACTTATCTGCCTAGTTTTCATTAGATTTTCATGTATTTCTCATCTTCTATATAAAAGGTTGTCAAAAATCTCCAGTCATCATTTAATAGTTGTTCTAGGAAAAGAAAAAGTTTCCTTATCCAGCTTGTAAAAATCTCTTCTTGTAGTTTGGATCACTTCTCTTAGAAGAGATAAATTCGCTGAAAATCCTCTTTGCACCAGTAGTTTGGTAATGATGTTTCATTTTAATGAAATTAAGTTAGGTTGGTTTATCTTTTTTCTTTACAGTTTAGCAAACATTTCCACTTTTTTCAAAACAGTCTCCCCATATAGGCGTTTGATATAAAAACTAAAACTTTCACCATTTGTCATGTCAGATGTCAGCGATTAATAGACATAAATACATGTTAACGTAAAAAAAATTCCAAAGCCGCCCGCTTCAATAAAAATATCTATAATACAGATTCCTGCATTTTCATTTATATTTCTTTAAGTTTTACATTTATTTGGCTTTCATTAAAAAACTTCATAATGGCAATTTATGTAAAATTAAATTTTCTTTAAAAATACGTCTACACTTTTTCTTATCAAATTAATCGTTATTCAGGTAATGAAAAAATTACTTAAATTCTACCTTAGGAATTTTTTGGCCGCTAAGTTCTATATCTAGGTATTTTTATACCTTTGAAATATGCTGCTGTTTTAGAAATATTTGCTAAAAAGCAAAAACTGCCCCTAATAAACCCCCCGCTCCACCGCTGGATTTCTCCCAAAATCTAATCAGCCCTAAGTCAAATGAAAACAAGCTTAAATACAAAATTTTAAGTATGTAGGTGTTTCCGTTCTGGAGTTATCGAGAGTCTAACATACATCCACACACACGCATGCACGTACGCACCCACGCACTCACCCACACACGCACACCCACACGCACGCACCCACACACACACACACACACATGCAAGCACGCACGCACTCACGCACACACACACGCACGCACCCACCTAGCCACACACACACACACACGCACACACACACACACACACACACACACACACACACACACACACACACACACACACGCACACGCACACTTCTATACCTACATATGTATATGTAGGGAAAAATTGTTATTAATATTAAAATTATTTCATTTCTTTTAATTTCTACTTTGTATGTTGGAAGGTCGTGTGTAGTTCCACACTAGATATTTTATAAAAACATTAACATTATTTACGCAGTAAATAAATAAAAAACGATTCACAAGGAATGATGGTTACTGTTAAGGTATCATTAATTTTTCCAGGAGAGATAAGGGTTGATGCAATTGTCACAATTGAAAACTAAGATGAATGGACGCTCTACAGTTCCCTTAAACATTTCAAAACCACTTCCGTTACCTCTAATTTGTCTTCGGTTTTTTTGTTTTCATTTTAACGACCTCAACACTACTAAAATTAAGTGATAAAGATTAAATAGCACGATATTCCGCTTTTATAACTACAACGTAGATATCTTGTTAACTGACCTAAAACGTCGTTATACAACATTTGTAGTCAAGCTTGAAAGCAAAGGTAGAAAGAAAGGTATCATGTTTATAATAGTGTTGTAATAACCTAATTAGACTATAACGGACTTCCACTTAACAGAAATGGACCATTCTACACTAAAACGAGAGAGAATACGGAGAATTCAATAATTATCAAGCTAGCCATAAAACAAATGAACTGGGACTCATTGATGACGTTTTCAAATCGAATTGATTGGAAATGAGCAGAAAGTACGAAATTGCTTTATTTATATTCACACAATTTTTATATACTGGAAATTGACAAATAGGGTCTCATTAATACGTCATTTACAACAAGGACATACTTAGATTATTTTATTTTGTTACTTCATATTCGCTGGTTTTACATTAATGTGACTTGTAATTTCATGTTATGCCAAGAGTAATTGCAAAAGTTGTGTTTATAATGTATTTAATTTTGGTCTACTTTCGGAGTACAAAGTTTAGTCACCTCCCTTTGAGGCTTGTTTTACAAAATTGTTGAAGCGGATTTTGACGCACTCGACAATCAGTGAGTTGTTGTAATATGTATAATATGTTAATTTGAAATGTTTAGTCGGTAGACTTTTGACGATATTGAATTTTCTTTACAAAAAGGTGATACAAAGCATATGATATTTCAACACGCATAACATTCGGCTCCTATAAATATTTTACTTGCAACCTAAAATTAATAAAAGTTGGAAAATAGGTATCTCGATACCTTCTAAATATATTACAAAAAGCAATACATTTTTTTTTATTTCTTTGTAATTAGCCCAAAAATCATGAACTACTACTACAGTAACAGTTACTACAGTAAAGAAACTTATTCCTTTGTAAGAATTTCAAGGAATTATATATATATATATATATATATATATATATATATATATATATAGTATGTAAACGCTATGTTATTATCTCGTGGGGTGCGCTGGCATAAGTACAAGAGTTTTTTTGAGATACAAAAAGTTTTGCATACGTACCGTTTCCAAGATACAGGGTGTAAAAAACAATTTTTTTTACACTTTTGTTAAAAGTTAAGCCCCCTCCCCTAACTTCTACACCGCTGGGTAAATTCTCAATTTTAAAGCACTCTGATCCACCAACGCTTTTCACACAAAATAGGCACTCTTTGACCAATACTCTAGTCAACCGTTTCCGAGAAAAACATCTTATGTTAAAAACATGGTCAATTTATTGAATCTTAAATCAGAAACATCTTAAGTAAGCAAAGAATAAATTAGGTAGTTGCTAGAAAAGAAGGATAAAATTAACAAATCAAATTTGTATCTATTTCACAAAGGTAACAAGAAATTAATGTTAGAATTGCTCAAAATAGCCACCATTCCGTTCGACACAGTACGTGCAACGCCGAAACATTAGTAGAAGAGGTCCCACAAACCCCAACACTCTTTGTGACGTCACAACCCCGCCTGTGACGTCATAGACCACGCCCGCTTTCAAGACGCGCCTCCAAAATAACTACGTCCACTTCCAGCCGATTGGTCCTGCCGCGCATACTGATTGGGGAAATTAGTGGTAGGCCACACCCCTGGTTTCTAATCGGCGACGGCCATTTTTGTTTTGGAGGCATGGATTGGGGGCCAAATACTCGGCATTCTGATTGGTTGGTTTTATGTGTTTGTTTGTGGCGACATTTAGTGGTGTATTTTTAGGAATAGTGAATGTTTTCTGTAATAGAGGTTGATCGTGGCTCCACCTAGTGGAGTATTTTTAAAAGTAGATGTCGGTCCCTGTAATTGTAATGGTAGGGAACCTGCTGTATTTTTAACACTAATGAATGTTTTCTGTGATAGAAGTTGATCATGGCTCCATCTAGTAGTATATTTTAAAAGTAGGTTTAGCTGTTATGGCGGGGAATTTGTAATAGTATTCTAATAATGGGGAGGGGGGCGTATACTATCTCATAAGTCACCGTTAGGACTCTTAAACTTGTGACAGTGTCTTATCCCCGCTACAGTAACCCCCCTTGTTTGTTTGTGGCGCCACTTAGTTGTGCATTTTCTAAAAAGCTACTTGTAGATTTCTGTGATATGGTCTGATCGTTGTTCCATTTAGCGGTATTACTTCAAAGTACTGGAAGGTGTATTTTGTAAAAAGCTAATTTCAGATTTCTGTAATAGGTTCTGATCGTGGCTTCATCTACCGGTATATTTTAAAAAGTAACGGAAGGCGGGAAGACCTAAAATTTGAAACAACATTCCCCGTAGCTCCATCTACTGATATATTTTTAAAGTAGATGTAGATTTCTATAATCATTATGAAAGAAAACTTTAAGTTTGAAATACCATTCTAATACTAGAGCCCATATCAACTCATAAGACAGCTTTAGCTTCCAAAATTTGTCCCGGAATCATACATACAGTGCAATGTGAAATAGTATTCTAATACTGGTCAACGTATAAGTAAATAAACAATAGTTACGCAACTGCGAAACAAAATAAACTAACGAGCCGCTGCAAATACGTAAACAAGCAAGAAAAACAGTTGGAGTCTCATCTAATGGAATATTTTCAGAACTAATGAAAGATTCATGCAATTGTAATGGATGAAATTTGAAATGCCACTGTATTATTTGTTGTGGGTTTGGAATTTCCAAGGGTATTCGATTGAACTAAATAAATATTTCAGCGTTAACTATCCTAAACTGAATTAATTAGAGGTGCAATGTAATAATAATAAATAAATAAATTACGTAAGATGTTAATTAAAATCACTACCTTCGATTAATTGTATATCAAACTCTTCATGTAACCCGTCAGCATTATATATTTCCATTTCAAAATAACAATTACTGCTAATGCAATTGCTGTATTTTGGCGAAACAAGTATCAAGTTGCAAGTCTAAGATGTTGATTTGAGATGCTAGTTTGGTGGTTTATACAAAGGTGCTAAGACCAGGCGTTTAACCATTTTCAATAAGGAGTTTGTGTGACGCAGTTGTACATTTGCTGTATTTTTATCGAAGCAAGAAGATGTTGATTTCATTTGCCCCCCCCCCCCTCTGCCGCCAGGCATTTATCCATTTTCAATAAGGACTTTGTGTGTTCAAGCTTGTTTATAAATCTAATACCCTTTTGACACGGATTAGTTTCAAATCAATATCTTAGACTTGAATTTGAAATCCCGTTTCGATATCCAAGATGTTTTGATAGAAACTGGTTTCAGACCAGCATATTAAACTCGTTTCCGATGTTACTTAATGCTTTAGTAATTGGGAAGTAATTAAAATCTGATTATGAATTTGCTTGTAAACGAATTAATAACTATTTTGCTGACCTGATATTAGTTAAAATAAAAATTAAGTGTGTTATCAAAATTGGAGATGAAAGTCAATTGCATCCTGCATCTTGAACAAGTTGTACGAGTTGAGAACCAACTCAGACGTAAATGGGGTTTGGACAATCTCAAACTGTCTAATCTGATGCTAGAAACGGTACTCACGCCCTGTGTTGTTGATCCATACTCCCACGCTGTGCGTTACCCAGCCTGTCTGCAACCACTGTATTAATACCAATAACAATGTTGAACAGGGTAGCGAACATAGAGGGCAACGCCACGATATATTTTACACTTCACCTGTAACTGAACTCCTTACTTACATCCCCTCACTCTGCATGAACTCCAAATCCTATGACTGTCAATTTATCTTTAACGAAATCTTAAAGAATCCAAATTTATATCTAACGGTACTAACATTATATCCATTATCACCAGTGATAATAACATAAAATTCATTCATTCACAGTTTAAGCTTCCCACTCATGGTCCCTATCAAAACTCCCTAAAACTTTCCATTTCCCCGGCTCAAAAAGTCACTTCCTCAATTATTTAATACAGTGCGAAACTAAAATTATGATGGTGTTTTGCCAGGCATGCACTTTTACGGTATCGACGAAATGTCTTCCAGAGCTCAAGCAGACTTTATAACGTGGTACAATGACGAAATTGCTAAGGGAACTCGTTTTAATTTCAGAAACGAAATAGTGCGTTATTGTGCCCAAGGCGTGAGTATCCTTAGAAAAGCCTGTCTTTAGTTTTGGAAGAGATTTGTCGATGAAAACAAAGTCGATCCTTTAGAGAATGCTGCACGATCGCTGTTGCTTGCAGTCTTGTTTTCCGCAGAAATTTTATTCCCGAGAACACTATAGGTCTCATCTCAAACGGTGGGTACAGATTGGGTGACAAGCAGTCCAGGATTGCTATTCAATGGCTTCTCGGGCTCAGCATTCTGAAAGCATACGTATTCAACACGTCGGGAACTCGTGTAAAGTTGGGTTTTCTCACGACACGAACACTGTATATCAGTTCCACGATTGCTATTTCCACGGTTGTGGAAGGTGTTACCCCGAACAAACTGATAATAGTAAACGTGAGCAGGACACACCGTTGTTGCGTCGTGAGAAATACGGTGGCAACATCGGACAGGATACGTTCTTTTAACAATGATTTAATAGAAATTTGGGAGTGTGAATTCTGATCATTTTTAAAACATAGTCCTACCGCAAGAGCGTTTGTTAGCTCAAACCACGTGTTGGATCAGTTACCTCTCAATCCCCGCTATAGTTTCTTCGGAGGTCGTACTAATGCGATTAAGTTATATTATAAGGCAGAATAAGATGTAGAAATCGTATTTGGATGTTTATTCACTATACACCTATGTGAATAAATATTCCAAGTATCCGGTAGGACCCTACACTCCACATTGGCCCTGACTGTACCAACCTCGACTTACACACTACCAGTGTCTTGTGAAATCTAGTGTGCTCCCACCATCCTGTTCTGCCTCTTAAAATGTACGGTAAATTAGTGCTCGTCTTGTGTAGAACCTGTGCTGAAACTATGTCTTAGTATAATTAGATACGTACTCAGGACGAGCGTAGCGGACAAACTTCAAAAGATATAGATTTAGTGTATCGAGTTTTAGAAGTCTTTGAAGTGTGGTAGTATGAAGTTTGCCAATATGACAGAGCTCGTATGAGTGAGGTCTTTTCTCAGGTTACGTTGATAACTTCTTAAAATCCAACAAATGTGTTCAGACTGGCCTTCATGGTGTAACGACAACGAATCTAAGAATCGATACATCCGCGAATATTTTGAAAGGGAGGGTGTCCAATTGGACAAAGACAAAATTTGCGGAAATTCTAGTTTTAGTTATATTTCAAAATTATTTTTAAATTCGTTTTGGGGCAAGTTTGGGCAGCGGGACAAATTAACACAAACTAGCATTATTTCTGAATCTCATGACTGTTTCAAAATTATGATCAGTCCTTCAAAGGAGGTTCAGTCTATTTTAAATGTAAACGAGGAAGTTATGGTCGTAAATTGGTTTAGACCCGAGGATGGGGTCGAACCACTCAATACTGTCAATGTCTTTTTGGCCGCTTACACAACCGCGATTGCCCGTCTGGTACTGTATAGCTACCTGGAAAGTCCTGGTGAGTAGGCCCCACCCGTTTGGTTGTTTTCTTGATTATATGATTGATGAGGTGGAAACCTACGGAGTCGGAAGTAGGATCACGGAGTTCGTAAATGGGGTCCTAAGAATTATGCATACAAGGTGTTTTCGACAACTAGAAACGAGTGCATCACAGTGTGTAAAGCTAAGGGTATCGCCTATATTATAAAAATTGCCAAGTAATGAATTTCGGAACACTACAGTCCCTAGTGTTAAACAACGTCAAGCCTGTGTATGTGCATACAGACCATACAATTGTTGGAATCCTTGCATACGATGTTGTACCAAAGCCAGAGACCAAGATTTACCAGGTACAGTACAGTAAATGTCGTAGAAAGGAGGATAGTTATGACACCCTTCCTTACGGTTACGTGGCCCACACATAGCTTTATTATTTTAACACACACGGTTTATTCCTACTACTACTATTTCTAGCATCTTGTTTAAAAATTCCGTTCAGCAGCAACGTGACCATCCCTAGATATGTTTCCATTGCTTTCCCTTATTTGAATCCTAATCCAGTGACTTTAATTTTGAATATATTTCAACCCCGCGCGTATAATACACGATATATATATATATATATATATATATATAATATATATATATATATATATATATATATTTTAAAAGGATAATGCTGGGATTTCCTAGTTCCAGTAGGCATACAGGTAAAAAGCCATAATGTGATAATATTTATTACTATTTTATATATTTCAGTTAAAATTTAACCTTCATCAGAAAAACGTCTACAATAGGAATTAAAACATATTTGAGTAACTAATTATAAAACATATGTGAACTTACAATTAAATATATATATATATATATATATATCGATTACGAGAAACACCTTCTGCTCACGAGACCCTAGTTGCGGAATGTTATTTCAAATTTTAAGTTTTCCCGCCTTCTATTACTTTTAAAATATACCGTTAGATTGAACCACGCTCAGACCAAATTACAGAAATCTACTATTAGCTTTTTACAAAATACACAACTAGATGGCGCCAGAAACAAACAAACAAGGAGACTCTGTGAATACTAATTCAAATTTCCCACCATAATAGTTACATCTAATTTTAAAATATACCACTAGGTGGAGCTACCTCTATTATAGAAAGTACGTTACTAGTTGACGTTACAATCAGGGGGCCCGACAAAGGGGAAAGACTCGAGTACAAGTTCCAGAGCCGTCATTATTAGAACACTATTTCAAGTGGAGCCACGATCAAGCTTTATTACAGAAAACATTCATTAGTCCTAGAAATACACCACTAGATGGCGCCACAAACAAACAAAACCAGGCAGTCAGAATACAGAGCCTTAGGCCTCCAATCAGAGCACAAAGCCTGGGGCTGCGTGAGGTCTAAGGACCAATCAGAAACCAGGGGGCATGGCTTGCCCTTAGTTCCTCTAATCAGAACCCGCGGCCGGGGGCCGTGACCGTGCTCACGTGGGAGAAGAGACAAAAAATCAATAGGATGATAGCCAGTGGCCTAGATGGCCATGGGTGCTGTGCGAATCGGCCTACCTAATGGTTAGGATACTCTGCATCGAGGCGTTGGCGTACTACAATATCAGCCTGAGGGGGTAATCCATCGTGCATAAAATATATTTCCTGCCAAACATTGAGAGGGACATCTTGTAAAAGTTCAGGGAGAACATTTTGCAAAAAAATTTAAGTAGGTTGGTCCATTTAACCGCCCAGGTAACTTGTAAGGTCCTACTGAAGTATTTCCAACTAAACTAAACGTTGATAGCAAATTTCTACTGATAACTACTTAAATGAATCGCATAGGATTTTCTTGAGCCCACACATGATTGTTTCTTGTATTCTGCCTTCTCTAGAGAAGATGGCTTCATCTTTGCACAATGTGTGTCTGAAAGACCGAACCATTGTCAGCGCGCTCTAGGTACTGCTGAGCAAATGCACAGCGCTGTGGATAATCTGCATGAAGCAACTTTTTTCGTGGAAGGCTTTACATGCTGCCTGGTGTCTTATACCAATAACAGAAGCAATCTCCCAAGCACTCGTAGAGGGATTGTCTTCGATTGGCTGTAAAATATCTTCTTCTAAAACAAAATCTCTTACTGGTCTAGCACGGACCCTCTCTTGCGCATTTCTCCACGAATGAAACCTTAACAATATTTTTTTCAAAATAAAAATGCTTAAAATAACAGGAAACTCCTACATTAAAGGCACCTCTCATACGCAAGTTTTTATCAACTACGTCAAATAGTCTTCGCTCTGGCAAAACTTTATTTGGAAACTCATACTGGTACAACCGGCGAGCAGCCATAGCATTACCTCTTGCTATATCATACACTAAATACATGTCAGCTAATTCAGGAAATGTAAAATTATTCATTACAATAACGACCACAACAATAGCAAAAGACAGCAATTAATTATTATTTAAATGTCAAATAAGTTGTTTCGCAAATTTTCCAAAGCACTCTTCACCTTTTTTAAACTTTCTAATTCAATCATTTAAAAAATTAAATTTGAGCGTAGTTCCAAACAAAATTGATCTATATTGAACGGAACAGTGATCGTTTCGGGACATAAATTGAACAGAAATTTTTGGTTAGTTTAATGGAACGGAATGGAATTTGATTTGTTAATTCTGTGCTTTTTTTCTAGCAACTACCTAATTTAATAATTGTTTGCTTAATATGTTTCTCAATCTTGATAACTTGCAAAATTGTTAATTTGATAACGCCTTTATGAAACATTAATTTCAAGAACTACATTTGCGAAGGTGTAAAACATTGTACAAAAAACAATTTCTTATTGTAGGACGTAAACATCAAATTATTAAGATTTAATAAATTGACCATTCAACATAAAAAGCTGTTTTTCTTGAAAACAGTTGACTTTAGGGCATTGGACCAATAGTACCTATTTTGTGTAAAAAATATTGGTGGATTAGAGTTTGTTTTAAAATTGCCAACTTTCCCAGCAGTATAGAATTTAGCTAAACTTTTAACAAAGGTTTAAAAACATTGTTTTTTGACACCATGCATCTCGAAAACGGTACTTCTGCAAAACATTTTGTATTTCCAAAAAAATTTGTATTTAGCCAGCTATCACCTCACGAGAGATGGACATAGTTACCGTTTACACTATATATATATATATATATATATATATATATATTCAGTTCGAGTAACTCGAAGCAGGAACAGACAGTTACCCCTTTCCCGAAATGTCGTTTTGCAACAAACGGTGTGTGTGTGTGTGCGTGTGTGCGTGTGTGTGTCGTGTGCGTGTGTGCGTGTGTGCGTGTGTGTGCGTGTGTGCGTGTGTGTGTGCGTGTGTGCGTGTGTGGGTGTGCGTGTGCGTGTGTGCGTGTGTGCGTGTGCGTGTGTGCGGTGTGCGTGTGGTGTGTGGTGTGCGTGTGGTGTGTGCGTGTGTGCTGCGTGTGTGCGTGTGTGCGTGTGTGCGTGTGCGTGTGGCGTGTGCGTCGTGTGCGTGTGTGCGTGTGTGCGTGTGTGCGTGTGTGCGAGTGTGCGTGTGTGCGTGTGTGTGTGTGCGTGTGTGCGTGTGTGCGTGTGCGTGTGTGCGTGTGTCGTGTGTGCTGTCGTGTGTGCGTGTGTGCGTGTGCGTGTGCGTGTTGCGTCGTGTGCGTGTGCGTGTGCGTGTGTGTGCGTGTGCGTGTGTGCGTGTGTCGTGTGTGCGTGTGTGTGCGTGCGTGTGTGCGTGTGTGCGTGTGTGCGTGTGTGCGTGTGTGCGAGTGTGCGTGTGTCCGTGTGTGCGTGTGTGTGCGTGTGCGTGTGTGCGTGTTGCGTGTGCGTGTGCGTGTGTCGTGTGTGCGTGGTGTGCGTGTTGCGTGTGTGCGTGTCTGCGTGTCGTGCGTGTTCGTGTCGTGCGTGTGTGCGTGCTGCGTGTTGCGTGTGTGCGTGTGTGCGTGTGTGCGTGTCGTGCGTTACAATCAGGGGGCCCGAGAAAGGGGAAACACTCGAGAACAAGTTCCGTAGCCCTCATTATTAGAACACTATTTCAAGTGGAGCTACGATCAAGCTCTATTACAGAAAACATTCATTAGTCCTAGAAATACACCACTAGATGACGCCACAAACAAACAAAACCAGGCAGTCAGAATACAGAGCCTTAGGCTTCAAATCAGAGCACAGAGCCTGGGGCTGCGTGAGTTCTAAGGACCAATCAGAAACCCTTAGTTCCTCCAATCAGAACCCGCGGCCGGGGGCCGTGACCGTGCTCGCGTGGAAGAAGCGACAAAAAATCAATAAGATTGATAACCTGTGGCCTAGATGGCCATGGTTGCGGTCCGAATCGGCCTATCTAATGGTTAGAATACTCTGCATCGAGGCGTTGGCGTACTACAATAGCAGCCTGAGGGGGTACTCCATCGTGCATAAAATATATTTCCTGCCAAACATTGAGAGGGACATCTTGTAAAAGTTCAGGGAGAACATTTTGCAAAAAATTTAAGTAGGTTGGTCCACTTAACCGCCCAGGTGACTTGTAAGGTCCTACTAAAGTATTTCCAACTAAACTAGATCTCATGTTAATAGCAAATTTCTACTGATAACTATTTAAATGTATCGCATAGGATTTTCTTGAGCCCACATGATTGTTTCTGGTATTCTGCCTTCTCTAGAAAAGATGGCTTCATCTTTGCACAATTTGTGTCTGAAAGTCCGGACCATTGTCAGCGCGCTCTAGGTACTACTGAGGAAATGCACAGCGCTGTGGATAATCTGCATGAAGCAACTTTTTTCGTGCATGGCTTTCCATGCTGTCTGGTGGCTTACACCAATAACAGAAGCAATCTCTCAAGCACTCGTAGAGGGATTGTCATCGATTGGCTGTAAAATATCTTCTTCTAAAACAAAATCTCTTACTGGCCTAGCGCGGACCCTTTCTTGCGCATTTCTCTACGAATGAAACCTTAACAATATTTTTTTCAAAATAAAAATGTATAAAATAACAAGAAACTCCTACATTAAAGGCACCTCTCATACGCAAGTTTCTATCAACTACGTCAAACAGTCTTCGCTCTGGCAAAACTCTATTTGGAAACCGATACTGGTACAACCGGCGAGCAGCCATAGCATTCATTACCTCTTGCTATACCATACACTAAATACATGTCAGCTAATTCAGGAAATGTAAAATTACGCATTACAATAACGACCACAAAAATAGCAAAAGACAGCAATTAATTATTATTTAAATCTCAAATAAGTTGTTTCGCAAATTTTCCAAAGCACTCTTCACCTTTTTTTAAACCTTCTAATTCAATCATTTAAAAAATTAAATTTTAGCGTAGTTCCAAACAAAATTGATCTATATTGAACGGAACAGTGATCGTTTCCGAAAATAAATTGAATAGAAAGTTTGCATTTCAGTAATAATCTCGTTGTTTGTTCAATTGTTTAGTGTAGGAAAAAGTGTCAACATCAAATTATCAAGATTGACATTATCAGAATGTTAACCATTTTGAGCAATTCCTACATTAATTTTTGGTTAGTTTAGTGGAACGGAATGGAATTTAATTTGTTAATTCTGTGCTTTTTTTCTAGCAACTACCTAATTTAATAATTGTTTGCTTAATATGTTTCTCAATCTTGATAACTTGCAAAATTGATAATTTGATAACGCCTTTATGAAACATTAATTTCAAGAACTACGTTTACAAAGGTGTAAAACATTGTACAAAAAACAATTTTTTAATGTAGGACGTAAATATCAAATTATTAAAATTTAATAAATTGACCATTCAACATAAAAAGCAGTTTTTCTCGAAAACAGTTGACTTTAGGGCATTGGACCAAAAGTACCTATTTTGTGTAAAAAATATTGGTGGATCAGAGTGTGTTTTAAAATTGCCAACTTTCCCAACGGCGTAGAATTTAGCTAAACTTTTAAGAAAGGTTTAAAAACATTGTTTTTTGACACCCTGCATCTCGCAAACGGTGCTTCTGCAAAACTTTGTGTATTTAAAAAAAATTATTTCTATTTTGCCAGCTATCACCCCACGAGAGATGGAGATAGTTACCGTTTACACTATATATATATATATATATATATATATATATATATATATATATATATATATATATATATATACATATATATATACAAATAGTTTAGTAATAGCAGAGCAGACCTATGAAAATATCGTTTTGCAACAAACGGTCTGTTGAAGACCAGAAACTGCAAAAACCTATAGATCAATATCATATATACCCACATAATCGATGTGTGATTTTTTAGTTTTTGAGATATTTGAAAAAATTTTAATTTTTCTTTCTATTTCTATTCTATTCTATTCTATTTTATTTTTCTGGCGTTATTATAAATGTTAGAGCAAAAACGGTCCTGACATTTTGAAAATTGATCTTGAAAGGTTTTTTATTACAAATTCAACAATGTATGACATTTGATGGTCTGACCGAGTTTTGAACCTTTATGGACCATCATCATGAAATTTTCTGAATACAGACCTGTATTTTCAAAAAAGTTTATTTAGTTGACTTTCCTTAGTGTTAATATTTTATAAAATAAGGAAAAGTACTATAATAAAATATTGTTAATTATGCAACTTAACAACACAAAAATAAATGCTTGTAAAATTAACGTTAAAGTTACCTATTTAAATGATCATTATCAAACAGTGCTAAAATACATATGTATAATTTCCAAACAAAAATTGATTTTTCCAAGCTGATAAAGAGTTTTCATGAATCTCCAAAGATAAATGAATCTTACACTACTATCTACGACATCATAACAACGATGTGATGTTCTAAAAGAATAAATGCGGCTTTGAAACAAATAAAAATAGACGGCTTTGAAGTAATTCAGTATCTGTCATAATTTGTATTGTACAATTTTGTATTGAGCTAGTACTAGTATTTAACTCTGAATTAGTTAATTTGTGGTAGTTATTATTAAAAAAAGTATGGCACAATTTCTGACTATGCCATGTTAAAGCCCACAACAAGTTGTCATGAAGAAGTGTTTGTTATTTTTGCTCTAGCATTTATAATAACGCCAGAAAAAGAATTCAAATTTTTTCAAATATCTCAAAAACAAAAATCACACCATAAAATTTTTTGTGTCATTTTATTGGTCCCCTAATTACACAACCTTTTTCGTATTTAACCGGAGTATCTATTACCATTTCCGAGATGCCCATAATGAGAATCCTTATCTTGGACACTGTATATACAGACTTCAACACATTCATCTACCGTGCCACTATTTCAGAACATGCAGTAAAATGATTTCAATTGGATTGGTACCAATTAGTGTTGGAGGTGGCCCCAGAGGAAAAAGTGCAAATTTCCACACTGTATTCAAACTTACCGTACCACAGTGCTAACTAGCATATCGAAGATGGTCTAGTGTCTCTCGGTAGCTCAGTCATAGTACAGGTGGTGCAAATCCTTAACAATGACGAAATTGAAACTAGAAGTTAAGAGCAAAGGGATGTCAGTTAGTAGTAATAAAATACAGGCATAAGTATATAGCAACATTAACCACCTTCCTAGCTAAGCAACAAATGTAATTAGTAAGGTGTGGATAGTATCTAAAGAAACAGGGGCCAACTATAATATTTAACATGTTCTTCCCCTTTATAATAAAACTAAAATATAATTAATTATGAGACGAAGCAACCCCAAAATTTTACAAGCTAACATTAACGTCCTTCAAGTTCATTATCAGTAATACGAGGAAAAGGTTTACTTAATATACCCAGTATAACATTATAATAAATAAGAATATATCAATTATTGAATGCGAATAACTCAAAGCTAATTATTCATCTAAATGGAAAAGTGCAACACTTAATTAAAAAAAAAAGTATTAATTCGATTTGTAATAAGTGAAATTCTATCTTACAGCACAAAGAAACAGCCTATTTTTAGGCCGCACACAAAGCATATGTGCCTTCAAAACTTAAACTTTAAGCAAAAAATCATTACATTGCATGTCTAACAGTTAATTAAACGCTAATAACTAATGTAATTAATACGTGATAACAGTGAGACAATTTTAATGTAGCAAGGATTCACCTGCACAGGTTTTTCTTTTTTTACAAAACCATAAACAACCATATTAAATGGAATGAAGATTGCACATTCAAAATTGACATTGTCCGAAAGTACCTATAAAGATATGAAAATGTAAATTTTCAAGATTATCACACATAATAAAATACTTATCTTTGGGTTTAACGGTGTATTTTAAATTATACAATCTAAACGTTTCTATAATTACATATTTTAACAGATATTACTACTGACGAAGATAACTGTAAGTGTTATCAAAACGTTTAGATTGTATAATTTAAAATACACCATTAAAAAACCCAAAAAAGATAAGTATTTTACCTATAAAGATAATTAATTGTACAAGGCAGTAATTACAGAGTGATGAATTAAATAACTACTTAAATTTCTGCACAGTTAAAGCACAATTTATCTGTACATAGATATTTTAGATTTATTGCATTTGAATTAGCATTAAAAATAAAGGTAGTCACAAAAACGGAGAAATATCTTTTCACTTAAGCTATTGGTTACAGCATATTACAGTTAATTAAATTAACAGTATTAAATTCTGCAAAGAGCTATCCAAAATGATATAGGTAGATAGTGCCAGATTTCATAACATTTTTGGGCTAAAATGTTATAGTCACGAAAACCTAATAACTTTATAGCTTGGTTTAATTATATCTACTATAAATTGAAGTGCTATCCTAAATGAATTTTCTAGCTTTTACTTTTCATAAAATTTTTGGGTTAAAATGTTATAAAAATCATGAAAACCTTATAACAAAACATAGTGTTAAAATGATTGATATATTATAATTTTGTAGTAATTTGGTGCTAGTTTGTTACCCTAAAATCAAATTAGTTAGTATTCTTCATAAAATTTTTGGGCTAAAACGTTATGGAAACCACGAAATCATTATAACGGGCATGGTTTCAGGATGTTGATATATATAATTTTGTAGTAATTGTCAAAGTTTGTTACCCTTGAAAAATATTAGTTAATTCTGATATACAAATTTTGGCTAAAACGTTATGCGAAACTACGAATATCATTATAACGGAATATTTCAGGATTAGATATCAAAATTGATATTAAATTCAATATTAATAAAAATATCAAAATATCAATAATATAAAATATCAAAATATCAAAACTATCAAAATATCAAAATATCAAAATATCAAAATATCAAAATATTCAAAATATCAAAATATCAAAATATCAAAATATCAAAATATCAAAATATCAAAATATCAAAATATCAAAATTCCAAAATATCAAAATATCAAAATATCAAAATATCATAAATATATCAAAATATCAAAATATCAAAATATCAAAATATCAAAATATCATCAAAATATCAAAATCATAAAATATCAAAATAGTCAAATCAAATATCAATAATTCAAAATATCAAAATATCAAATCATATCAAAAATCAAAACTAATCAAAATCAATCAAAACATCAATAATCAATCAAAATATCAAAACATCAAAGCATCAATCTCAAAACATCAAAATATCAAAATATCAAAATATCAAAATATCAAAATATCAAAATATCAAAATATCAAAATATCAAAATATCAAAATATCAAAATATCAAAACATCAAAACATCAAAATATCAAAATATCAAAATATCAAAATAACTAGCATTTATTAGAAACAAAACACAAAAAAGAAAAAACTACTGGAGAATTCAAATAACATTACTACTTAGTTAATAAAACTTGTAGACATAGTCTTTGTTGGATGCCAAGAATATAAGTTGTTCAGCATGTTCCCCCGTCAAAGACGATCTTTGGTCCGACACTATTCGTCCAGCCCTACTGAACACTCTCTCCGATGGGACGCTTGTGCCCTGAGAACAAAGGTACTTTTGGGCCAGCAAGCTCAGTTTGGGAAACTTGCTTTTGTTCAACTGCCACCAAAACATAGGATCATCATCCACATATATTATGTCAAGGTTCAAATATTGTTGGATCTCATTTCGAGGTTGCATGTTTTTATTTTCCGGCAAGTTGATACTAAAAATAGCGCTGAGGCCTCCGCTGCTATTGGAATTCTGACGTTTACTAATATGCGTTCCAAATTCTTCACTTTCACCAGTAGACTCCATTTCTCTTGAGATACTCGCAATTATTTCGTGCTGTTCTTCCACTTTGAAGTATTTCAACTTGAACCGAGGATCGACGAACGAACATTTCTTCAAGAACGAATTTGTAGCTGCTTTCTGCACGTATCTCTTCGACATGTAATCCAAAATTTTTTCCATAAAATGATGTTTTAATTCAATTGAAGTATAATCGATACATGTCTCTTCTATATCAATAGCTGATGAGAGTATACTTTCCAATTTGTAATACAACGGCAGAATACAAGAGGCTGTAACGTGAAATTCACCAGACATGTTGGTAGAAACGGTTTCTATTGGTTTCAACACAGCAATAATATCTTGCAAAACATCCAGCTGTAATTGATCCAAAATTAAGTGTTTATACTTTCCTTTCTGATACTGCTGCAGCAATGACATAAGAGCCACATTTTGCTCAACCACTACAGTTATAAGCTTGAATAAGGACCACCATCTTGTTTTGCAATAGGATGGTATCTTATGTAGCGGTAAATTGTAGTGTTCCTGAAGGTTTCTTAGCTCCCGATTGACTTTAACACTGTGAGCGCAAAGGTTGTGTATCTCCTTAATCTTGTCCAGAATGTCCTTAATTTTGGACAACTCAAATGCTTGAGCCACCCACTGCAGTATTCATGGTGTGATCAAAACATGTAATGTGCTCGATATCGGTAATACCTTTCATTTCAACTTGAACCGCTTTTACAATATTTGACCCGCAGTCCGTTGTTATAGACACTCGGTTATTCTCAGTTATCCCCCAATCGGCTATCAAGTCTTCAAGGATCTCGGCGAGGTTTATTGCGGTTTGATCACTGGACACTTGAATACAATTCAAGCATGCTTTCTTCATTTTCCAGTCTTCAATGAAATGTACTGTGAGTGACAAGTATGCCTCATTGGCTACAGAAGTCCATACATCTGTACATTTACTCAAGGCCGATTTCACTCTCTCCTTCGTTTCTAGATACAATTTAGGCACAAGAGATTCCGTAAGTTTCTTCCCCGATGGCAATTTATAAGCAGGCCTCAATGTTTGTACCAAATGTTTGAATCCTTCCCTTTCAACGATATTATACGGAAAGCTGTCCACTGCAACGCAATATGTCACAGCTCTGTCAATCTTTTCAGACTGTCTTCGGTCGATAGTGTGCAGCGTGGGCTGATGGTAAGTCCTCTTTCACAGTAGTAAAGAAGGGTTCGAAGTAGAAGGGCCGGGAGCATTCTCAGAATTTTGAGTACGTTGAACAGAAGAATCATTAGTTTCAGAAGATTCGGTGCATGACATAACGATTTCTCCTGAAGATGCAAAACTCTCCAGTTGAGAATTCTCGTCCATGTCTTCTTGATCTTGGTAGTCATTCCTATAATAATTGACGAGCAGTATTAATTAGACTGTAAATAATTGAAAATGTAGGGTATGTACAGGGTGATTCACCGAGATGGCCTATTAAAAAAATTTCAACTTCTCGTTGAAGTACAATTTTGAAATTTGGTATACGGCTATAATCGATTATGGCGAGTCTTTGTAAATTATTTTCAAGATGGCGGTGTTTCCGCTTATATCAGAAACTAATGCACGTTCTTGCATTACTTGTTGAAATCATACATGTAGGAAGGAAACGGCAATAGTATATATATATATATATATATATATATATATATATATATATATATATATATATATATATATATATATATATATATGTCGGTGTTAAATAAAGCGCTAATCCGAAACTGAAATTGTTAGATTTTACAGACTATACTTACGGCAATTCAAACTAACATATCCTCATATGGCACGCATCATAAACACACAATTTGCCCACATTAAAAAAATTCTACGGTGTTGATAAAGTGGAAAAACCTCTCTTAAAAATTAAACGGATAACAGCAAACAAAGCCAATGAAATGACGGTATTGAGATATTTTAAGAAATGCTTCGACAGGCCTAGACTTCTCGTATTCGTCAGTTCAAAGAATTTTGTATCGTCACCAATTGTACCCTTACTCTTTTATAAGGCTTCAAAAACAGGGCTCCCAGATCGCCCCTCTAGATTTCTATCTGTGGAAACGGATTAAAAAGTTAATCTATGCAATGTCAGTTGAAAAACGAAAATGATTTGCGAGTTAAAATCACCAATGCATTTGCACCTCTCCGGCCTAAAAAAATAAGGCCGGTGACGAGTCACTGAATCGAGCAGGGGGACTAATTGCATGACGCTGTTTATTGTTTAATAAAAATCTATATTAAAGGATTTGTATTGAGCAGGAAATGCATTTGTCATTATAATTATCTGTTGAACTTTTACTATAATTTAATTTGATGTTTGATTTGATTTAATTTAATTAAGATAAGTATTTTATTATGTATATAGGTATGTATTTCATTACGATTGTAGTTTGTTAGTTACGAGTTACGAGTACGACCATACGAAATTACTTACGTTTGATGGTATTTAGTTTTCTCCAATTCATAGTATTTGGATTGATGACGATTTTTCAAATGCGCTTTAAGATTTGTGGTGTTTCTCCCGTGCACAGATTTTCCACATAACTTGCAAACCGCACAGGCAGAAAGAATACCAGACCCAGAAGACGCAGAGTTCGCGTTTTTCTTAAAATATTGCCAGAGCAAACTTTGCTGACTCATGATATAGTTGTGAATGTGATCCGTCTGTCTCCACAGTTAAATCAAAACGAACTTGACACGTTGGAATCGTAAAGATTACTGTCCTGTTAAACTTGGACTGTTCTGTAATAAGTACATTTAAACGCACACTAAGCAATGCAGCATCCTTGTTTGGTTGAGTTTACCGCCGCCGCGCAGGTTGTGCGGATAACAGAATGAGATGGGGCTGAAGGGAGCATCCTAAAAACTTCTCTCTAATTCTGTTAAGAATGCCTAATTAAAAACTAACTACTTGGATATATAGGTACATACGGTAACGTAGTACTTAAACTGAATAGCGATTTTCATCTAAAAGCAATTTAATTTCTTCATAAATCCCCGTAAAACGAGCAGTTTGTTTGAATTTGAAAATAACAAATGAGGTACATAGGTAATTAGTACGTTCATGCACATTTGAGCAAGTGAGGAATGAAATGATGTTCCGTTCCGTTCCGAGAATTGAGAAAGATTGTTGTTTCCATTGTAATATTAAATAATTTAATTTGCTTACCCAGATTAATATTGCTGTTCCGAGAATTCAGACTCGACATATGCGTTCTTTTAATTTAGATACACCACGAACTAATATGATCAAATCTCCATTACACCATTGAGTAATCAATGGGTAGCTTGTTCAATCCATATTATTACTATGGTTTAATCTTACGTGTGATATTTTGTGATATCTTTTATGACCAAAAAAGGGTTATTATTTCTTGTTTTAAAAATAGGTTTGCAGACGCAGTGATATTCTTTCTTGTTCTGTTTTTATTGTTATACCGTTATGATGATGCTAAAATGTATGTAAAGGGAAGTTTAACTTTTGAATATTTTCGATCACTATTGTAATGGGTTAATAACAAGTTTTTTTTTTGAAAATTTTGTTATCTAATTAGAATTGTTTATTTCGTAGATAACATTTATTGTATAAGTTTGTTAACTATTGCTTTTGTTTCCTGTAATTAGGCACCTGCCTGTTGGAAATAAATCTGATTATTATCTGAAGTAATTTAACATTTTGACATTTTGATATATTGATATTTTGATATTTTGATATTTTGATATTTTGATATTTTGGTATTTTGATATTTTGATATTTTGATATTTTGATATTTTGATATTTTGATATTTTGATATTTTGATATTTTGATATTTTAATATTTTGATATTCTGATATTTTGATATTTTGATATTTTGATATTTTGATATTTTGATATTTTGATATTTTGATATTTTGATATTTTGATATTTTGATATTTTGATATTTTGATATTTTGATATTTTGATATTTTGATATTTTGATATTTTGATATTTTGATATTTTGATATTTTGATATTTTGATATTTTGATATTTTGATATTTTGATATTTTGATATTTTGATATTTTGATATTTTGATATTTTGATATTTTGATATTTTGATATTTTGATATTTTGATATTTTGATATTTTGATATTTTGATATTTTGATATTTTGATATTTTGATATTTTGATATTTTGATATTTTGATATTTTGATATTTTGATATTTTGATATTTTGATATTTTGATATTTTGATATTTTGATATTTTGATATTTGATATTTTGATATTTTGATATTTTGATTATATTTGATATTTTGATATTTTGATATTTTGATATTTGATTTTGATATTTTGATATTTTGATATATTTGATATTTTGATATTTTGATATTTTGATATTTTGATATTTTGATATTTTGATATTTTGATATTTTGATATTTTGATATTTTGATATTTTGATATTTTGATATTTTGATTTGATTTTTGATATTTTGATATTTTATGATATTTTGATATTTTGATAGTTTGATATTTTGATTATTGTTGTGAAATATAGGTAGTATATATAATTTTACGTTGGTAAGTAAAAGACGTCGGTAAGTAATACTTACCGACGAGTTGGGCCTCGCAACCAGTAAACATATCCTACTGTCTTGGAAACAGAT
Organism: Vesta saturnalis; assembly: GCA_036346205.1. NCBI lineage: Eukaryota > Metazoa > Arthropoda > Insecta > Coleoptera > Lampyridae > Vesta > Vesta saturnalis. The sequence goes on along the minus strand of JARFJB010001218.1, from coordinate 4,605,785 downwards.
ATGATAAATAAACGAAAAAGCTCAATCGTGCAAAAACAACATTTATTCGCTATGATATTATTTATTTATTTCAAAACAACTATTTTTAAAGTTATCATTCCAACTTAACAAATTAAATTGATGATCATAACGTCAATGTGCGTTCTCTGATGGGTGTATATAGCGAGCTTGCAACTGATTTCATGTTTTCACTGTTCACAAATACCGGTAATTAACTGGTTTAATCAGAAGAAAGGCAATTTCGTTTCCATCTGTTTAAATTTTGTTTATTTATTTTGTATATTTTTCATAACTGAAAATGTTTCCAAGAACTGTGAATTTGGTTTGAAATAAGATCTCCAAAAATGAGGACCACATGTTACACGTATATTTAAATGCCGTTTAAACCAAAGACGATAACGATTATTTATAGATATATTATTTACACGCCCGCTTATTAAAACCTGAACATTTAGCGATACGTTTGTTTGCACGACCACTTTAATTTTATAAAAACAACGCAGAAAAGAAAAAAAACAAATTCGCGGTTTTAGTTTTACTAAAATGTACACGATAAAATATTTATAGACAGTTTACAGTGAGGGTTTGTAATTAAACAATCAGATCAGTTATAAAAAGCAAGAATTATTACGTGGCAATGTTTTCATGTTTATTACTAAAACAAATATTAGTTTTTAAAATATGCACTCGTCCGTAACAAATCTTATATGTAGGTCTCGAATTTCAAAGTACCGAACAAAGATGTCGTTTTATTTGCGGTATGTTCCGATGTAATTAATTATTAAACTAGTGACGTTTTTACACCAAGAATGTCCGTATAGAAATTATCAAAGATTCGTCACGGTCGGTAAAGGCAGTTTCGCGGGCACCTATTTTCTACCCCAACATATGTTTTTCTTTTTCTTTTAAACCCTTAGTTACATGAAATACATAAAATAAAATATCCCGGAAACATTATCAAATTACGAATTATTACCAAAATATTTAAACCTATTAATTATCTTTTCTATCGCGGTAACAAGTGCGATTTGAAAATGTTCATTACAATAATACATTTACAGCGATACCGGTTATTATTAAATTCGTTACGATGTATAATATTCTACAAATGCTAACCTATTTTTTGTGTGTAGTAATAAACCGTTTTAAACTAAAATGGCAAACGTTTGTCAATAATGATTAACAAACTCTCATACTTTCAATACCTGCACCTCCTACAAATAGCTGTCGTTGCATTGCATTCCTTAAAAATTTTCTAGGCAGACTAGATAGTTGAGTGTTCAAGGGTAACTTTTAATTTTCTAATGGCCGCCATATTGGATTTTTAAACCTAAAGGTGCAGAAACAAATTAGAAATTTACCCATGTATCACACATGGTCAAAAAAATTCGATTCCTCAAGAAAAAAATCAAAAAATCAAGTCATCATGCGAAATAACAAATGCATTTTTCAAAAACTTAACAAATAAACAACTAAACAAACTAAATTAATAAATAAACTATAAAAACTGCTCAAGATGACCCCCTCTATGTTCGATACAGAGCGCTGTTCTTCTGTCCACGTTTAACACTGCCTCACGAGTGGTTTGCCTGCTGATAATTTGGAACAGGTTTATTATTTTTGCCTGTAAGTGTTCCTCATTTTGAATAGGTGTGCCGAACACCCTATCTTTCACAGCATCCCATAAAAAAAGTCTAAAGAGTTAAAGGAAGGGGATCTTGCTAACCAACGCACTGGACCATGAGTTCCAATCCAAGATTCTGGAAACCACTCATTCAAATATTGTTTAACAATTTGCGTATTGTGTGGATCTGCTCCATCCTGTTGAAACCACTTTAAATTTCTTAAAGTCGCTAAAGCTACATTTTCCAGCATTTCTTCAAATTCATTTTGAAGAAAATGTAAATACGATTGCCCATTTAATCGTTCTGATAAAATATAGAGTCCCAGAAGCTCGTTGTTTATTAGCCCACACCAGACATTAACAGAAAATCGAATTTCCTGCTCTACTTCCTGCACCAAATGTGGATTTGAACCCCATAAAAATGTTTATTTCTTCTGTTAAACATTCCACTGTTTGTAAACAATGTTTCGTCGATCCATAGATTTTGACAAATTACATTTTGCAGCAATTTTACGCTGAGATGTTCCAGCATTAATATACACTTGTGCCAAAACATTAATTTCGTTTACCTCGCCATTATGGATAGGGTGTTTTTTAACATTTGCTAACATTCCAAACCCCTCTGGGCGATTGAACAAACGCTGAAAAATGTTTCTGTTCGGTTGCAGTCTTTCGGGATAGAGTTCTTCGTAGTTTCGTACTACCGCCACGGAATTGCGGTTATTGCGTATGTAAACATTATACATATAGAATCTTTTACGAACAGAAAATCTAGGCATTGCTGCTCAGAATATTCAAAACTTCTATTTAATTATTGTGGCATACAACAAAACGGTCACAAATTAATAATTAAGGACAAACGTCAAGATTTTAAGTTTGTTTTTTCATGGCAACTTGATCAAATATAAAATTTTTAGTAGGTACTCAAACCCTCTCCTGAACGCCCTTTGAGCGCTGCAAACAGTTTGTTTTCTCAAAAATAAGTAGCATTATTTGAAATTAAAGACATTTTGAAAAAAGTTGTTTGTTAATTTCTAATGGTAATTTTTCTGAAAAATGGCAATTTTTTTCTTGGGGAATCGAATTTTGTTAAACATGGACAGAAGAACAGATCTCTGTATCGAACACAGAGGGGGTCATTTTGAAAAGTTTTTATACTGTGCATTAATCTAGTTGGTTGTTTATTTATTAATTTAATTTGTATATTTGTTCGTTTTGTTTAAGACTTTGAAAAATGCATTTGTTATTTCGCATGACTTTATTTTTTTAATTTTTTTTCTTGTGGGAATCGAATTTTTTTGACCATGGATACATGGCTGAATTTCTAATTCTTTTCTGCACTTTTGGTACAAAGATCCAATATGGCGGTCATAATAAAATCAAAAGTTACCCATGAAAACCAACTATCTAGTCTACCTAGAAAATTTTTAGGATAGCCCTTGCTCGATTATGTAAACATGCAAGATTTCATTTTACTCTTAATATCAAAAAGTTATTAAAGCAATAAAAAAATGCAACTTTTCAGTTTTATCAGGATAATTCAAAAACTGCAAAAGCTATCAGGGATTGCTCTTTAATTGTTTAAAGAGCCTAAAATAGCGCAACTTTTTCCTTATTTAACTAACCTCTTACCGTTTCCGAGATCACAATTGTGTACAATGTAAAAGTGACCACCCTGTATAGTGTTCTATAAAGAACGAAAATTGTTGTTTTGTTATCCCTAAAATCTCTAATTTACAAATTTTGTTAATAAAGCCTGAATGCAAAAAATATGAACAAGAAATTTCATTTTGGAGTTTATCACTAAATTATATATATATATATATATATATATATATATATATATATATATATATAATTTAGTCCAAAAAATTTTTAATCCGATCATGAAATACCATTTTGGAGTTAAAGTTTGGAGTTAAAATCTTGCACCAAATTATGGCACATAAATGATTTCGATACAATTGTTAGTTAAATACTTGTACGTTGGCTGTGCTAACTTCATGTTAAGCAGATACAGCCCTTAATTTTCTGTTAATGATGGACGCACCAAATTACAGTATAGGTTTCAAACGATTGTGCTGCAGGGGATGTGCTAACTTTAGGTGCGTTTTCAAATTGTGTATTTCAATATAAATTATAAAAACGTTTGGAGAGAAATTGCAATTATCGTCGTCAGTAAAGAATAAAAAGTTTGGTTTTGAGTGTTTGAGTAAATGATGAAAAAAACAACACAAAATGGATTATTACACGGAATATTTAAAGAGTTAATCAAATCACTAGTATTGCAATTTGCATTTAATATAAAAGTTTATCTTGGAAGTTACCAAGTAGTAAGATCCAAATCAGTAAAATATTATTTTCATAGATCGATATTTCTTTCTCAGAACTTTATATTGCCAAAGTTTGCCTTATATTTCATAAAATTCAGAATCATGTCGTAAATAAATGTGAATGACAAAGCTTATCTTATTAACGTAATACCGTTACGCAGTAAGTCACGCACTCAACATGCTCAAAATACTTAGTAGTTTTTAAATAAATAATGCGAAGTTCATGTTTATGTACTGTCATTTATTATATACTTCGTATATAATCAGCGGTACTGTACAGAAAGCATAATAAACTTCTTCGTTCATCTAAATATAAATCATTGTAATAGTCAACTTGAGCAAAAATAAAAGCTGATTTAATTATTAAAAGAGACTGAAGCGTTATTTTGGAAGCATTTACACATAAAGGATTTAATTTACGCGATATTTTGTAAGAATCAGCTTTTAGATACAATAAAGTGCTTAGCAAAGCAAAATTGAAACTAGGTCAAAAAGAATTCGAAAGCTATCCATGTTTAATTAACACGATGATTATCCCCTTTTATGAATTTGCATTTTTTGCATTTATGGCCTTATCTTAACTGTATTAAATTTTTATTCAAGATTTTTATGAGTTAAGCGACCATCAAAATTTACTTTAATATACCTAATTCCTTTTCTAAAAGACTTTCAAGTTAAGTGCTATCATTCTATATAATGATTTACATACAATAGTTCTATTTACCATATTTATAGGTACTTCCATGTATGCACGGTTTGATATTGCAAATTATTTTTAAAGCTCCTTAAAACTTGGGAAACGCAAAACATAAAACGAGATATACACAAATCGGCAAGTGTAATGTTGAATTAACTAATGGAAATTTAGAAAAAAAACATTAAAATTTACTATTCAGCTTACCCTCAACGAATAGCCAATAATCTAAAAACGGTTAACAATGAAAACTAACGTACAAATGCAAAACTCAAAAAAAGCGGTTATTATAAAGAATTCAAACCATTTTATTGAATTGTTTGGTAAATTAACATTAATTCCAAACGTTTTGTTAATTAGTTTTGACGTGGATTCCTTGTTCACAAAAGTACCAATAAAATACACCTTACAACTATTAGAATGACATTTCAACCACAACGAGATCAAATTATTTAAACCACTTATTTAATGACAATGTAAGGTTATTTTGACGCGTCCTGTATGTGTAGTATTTTGTATGTAACGTCTTTTGAATGTAGCTGAAGTGAGTTTGCATGACAAGAATTTTTTTAGTATGCGTAATGTAAGCTAGTGTAATTGATAATTTAGTGAGGCATTGGTTATCGTGTGACGGAATATTTTAATGCTGTAGAAAGATTTTCGTGTTGAAAGCGTTAAATTTGGTTGAGAAATAATGTTTTGAGTACATTTTTATTGATACGGCACTGGTGGAACTACTGGTCTTTTTGCTACTGTCTATGGAGGAATTTGGACTAAAGAAATGGTTGTAGACGTATGAATGAGTGAGGTTATGATATATTGATATTTTATTAACGTGCAGTAAGGAGTATGGATGCATATTTTTGTTTGTAGAAATTTTTGTAATATGGTGCAATAGGAAAATTTAAGGCATGTTCAAGAATGAAGTTGATAGAATGTGAGGGAGTTCGTTAGATTGTGCGGAAATAAGATTCCGTATGAGATTTGCATAAAAAGTTGAGGGATAATTTGGTTAATCTGCAGTGTGAATGTAATTGCAATTTATAATTTCTTCGGAAAGTTTTTAGTGAATTTACAAAGTAATTCAAGATGGCTACGTTTATTTCGCATCGTTCACGTCTTCTTCCACGTTGGAACCTTCGACGCGGCATAGAAACGCACGAAATACTCAATTGGGATAGGTGAATTTTGATATTAGTGCGAATTTATTGTGACGTATTGGCAATATGGCGGGCAGAAGGTATATATGCGAGAGTCAAATTTGAGGGGTTAATTGTTGGAGGTTTTGAGTAAGGTCGCGCGCGCGTTATAACCATTAGAATGGTTAGTGTTGGAGTCTATTCGTGAAAATTATAGTTTAACAGAGCATGTATAGCGACTGCATTAACCCATAAGGGGATAAATCGTATAGACATTCACAAATAAATAGTTTAATATATTGTGAGTTGAAGGAACACATTAGTGATTTTCTTCAAGGAAAAAAAGTGCTTAGGCAGATTAGAAGTTAACACAGGAAATATTTTTTTTAGTGTTCAATTGTGGGACGCGGGACCTAATATTATTATAAAGAAAAGTGAAGGTAACTATTTAAGTGACCGAAAGAAAAGTTTGTAAAATTTAGTTAAGTTATTGGTGATCATGAATGACATTGGATGTGTACAATGGTTAGCAATACCAAATTGATTGTATGAAAGCAAATAATAACTTTAATGTGTATATGGAAGTAATCATTTTTCATTGTGGTAAACGTTTTGAAGGGCAAACATCACAGAATAAGGTGATTTGATGTTAGACTAAATAGCCCCTATACCTGGTATGCGAGTGAACAAACCATAGACACTGCGTTAGTGAGTACTACAGCCAAGTTCGTTGGGCGAATACGGCTATCTCGTGTGTTTGTGCATAGTACATCGAAGAATTGAAAACGGATTACCGAAAACAAATCATATGGACTACAACTACCGCACCGAAAAAGGATTAATTCATGTAATACGTAAGAATTAGATTTAAATTTTATAGAACCAAGACAAGTACATTTTTTTTGTTATTGTTGCGTTAATTACGGTTCATTCAAAGAAAAAAGGTAATCGAACTTTAGTTATTTTGTTGTTTTTAGAGTTAGGAATTTGAGAACTTTAGTGTAATGTATTGATGCGCGTCTTTGTCAATATATATCCACTGTTTAATTTATTTTATCATTTATTTGTGTCAATTCCTTTGAAATATAAATACAGAACACTACTAACAAAGTACTTATTATTTTTTTATTTTATTCAGCATAAATTACAATTTTGAAGTAGTAAAGTTTAAACCTATTAATGAATGCCTAAATACGATTTTAAAGATAAAGTATTAATAAAATATAACGATTTTATTGATCATACAAACACTAACCGCTCTATGTTTGAATTATTCAGCAATTAACAAAGATTTTGTTGAGATAACAACTTATTATTAAACCGGTTTGTTTTATTTAGAATTTTCTAAATTGGGAGTATTTATTTAATTCAAAGTTTTGTAACAGTTAGAAATATAAATTTACAGGTATACGAAGGATACTTAAAAAGTATTTAAGTTATCGTCTTACGATTTGGGAATTTCCGTTTATACAGGGTGTGTTCAAAAAGGTTTACGACGACTCGTGTATTTCTGAAGCCTTTGGATCAATTTATTTTGAGGTGTGATTGAATTTGAGTGGTGAATGGTTTACTGAGTAGGCTGCAATCCTGTCTTCCACAGTCAGATAGGATTAATTTACCATCCCGCCTAAGACTATTTATTTTAGCAAAATTTAAGATTGTGGTACCGCTTAGAGACAATTTTTCCCGTACTAAGCTTTGTGCGTTGTACACTTATGGTAATTGTAAGGTTTTTGAACTACTTTTCAATCATCGACCACGTAGCTGGCTTGGCAACCCGCTTATTTCGGTAAGCATACACGATGCCTAGTGCGGTTTGGACGTGTAACAGCAAGTCTTATCAACAGTTAGACGGAGTGGCTGTGGGATCTCAGGTTTTACCATCGATTGCAAATTATTTTATGGAACATTTCGAAAAACAGGCTCTAAATAAGGCATCTAAGAAACCAAAACTTTTGCTTAGATATTTTGATGATATTTTTGCTATCTGACCTTTTGGGGAAAAGGAATTAATGGTGTCCCTAAACCATTTAAACAATCAACATACAAACATTACATTTACAATAAAAAAAGAAAAGATGGTTTTTCGCCTTTCCTTGATGTTGTAATGATGTAATTGAAAGAAAACCAGATGGACACATTCTGTATATCGTAATCCAACTCATACAGATCATTATACTAATGCTTCATTACACCATCATCCAGCATGAACGTTTAGTACGATACGAACTTTGTACAACCGCACCACAAAGATTTGTCATCCAGATAAACTACAACATGAATTAAACCACCTTTAAAAGGTCTTAATAAATAATGGCTTCAACAAACAAAAAGTCATTTCACCCGAGACAAACAAATCCAACGGATGATAAATCTACAACTTCAAATAAGATTGCCATTTTACCATTTTTTGCAAACCCAACGAATAAAATTGGTCAAATATTACAAAAACATAACATGAAAGTAGCTTACAAAAGCAGTATTAAAATTCGAAACCTTCTGAATTCTGCTAAATACCAAATAACATTACATAAATGTGGTGTTTACCGAGTACTATGCTCTTGTGGTAAAGTCTACATTGGTAAAACTGGAAGACGCATTAACACCAGGTTAACACAATACAAAAGACACTTACGTTTACTTCATCCTACTAAATCAGTAATTGCTCAACATGCCTTAAACACTCTGCACAATATAAAATTTAAAAACGCAAGAATTCTGGCTAACGATAGGAATTGGTATACAAGAAAGGTCCGAAAAATTATTGAAATTCAGTCATTTAATTTTAACTCTCTAATTACCTTATTAATATTTGTCATTTTGATGTTACCTTGTCAATATTTGTCATTTTGATATTACATCTTACGACGGACAAAGTATCTATCTGAGAGCTTGCGAATAAATAAATATGTAAATGTCCCAAATAAAGCGTCTCAATTCTTATATTTGAAATATCTGTTAAGGGTGGTGGTATTTGATAGCTCTTCGTGCGGAGGAACGGTGTCCGCTATATACTACCCGAAGGGCTGTTTTTCTAACTTTCTTAAGCGCCAAAAAGGGCAGTATGGAATAACAACCAGAAGTTGCTTTTTGGGCTAGCGTGATCCACGCCAGGTTCAGTCGCGGTCCTTTCTGTTATTAAAATAAAATTAGGCGTTTATGTAAAATTAAAATAGTACAGTGCTAAATGTCGGTTACACAGAGGTAAAATTGTACGCTACCATTTTAATTAAATATACAAGTATTCTAAAGAAAGTATTTATCAACCAGAAGCAATTATGTAAAAAAGAAGGTAAGCCCAGTATACATTGAAAAATACATGTCCAGTAAATTTTTAAACGGAATCAGACAAGGTAGCTCGGTGTGCCAATGCTATATAGATTCGGTACAAAATTATAGCAGAGAGAGCGAAAAGTCACAAAAGCACTATTAAAGCCAGAAACGTTATAGATTGTTTCAATTAAAAATAAAATAATTACCAACGGTTCTTGCAAATATAAATATGGAAACAAATCACTAGATTTAACCACTTTTCTAGAAGCCTAATTTAATATTTTAAATAGTTTTATTGATTCAGGTTCCTTAATTTACAATTTAATTTTAAATTTCGTCAAGTGTTCCTTTTGACAAGCGGTGAAACTATTTTACAAAAGTTCTAAATGCATAGAGAATAATTTTCCATGAGGTATTGTCCAAAATTATGTTAGAATGTGTTATAGGAACATCATTTGAAGAAGTCATACTAGTACTGAACTCACCTTTTATGTCTTTTATACTGTTCATTTTATACAAAATATATTTACTAATGCGTGGCAGAAACTGGGGTTCCACAACTAACGTTTACCTATTTTTATCTTATTTAATTTGCTTTTACGCATGTTTTTATTTGAAATAAACTTCTCATATCTATTCAAATAAATTGCTTATTGATGTAACATATATTAATGTATTAATTGCTACTTTAAGTTAAATAATAACTAAGCTACAAAAGACGGAAGCTGAAATGAAGGACCCTGTATAATTAACAAACAATCATTTCTCAATCTATGAAATAACATATAGCTATAAAATATCATATAACTTAGCGCGAAATTTGAATTTCTCATGCATCGGTTACATTGCTAATCAGTTTACCATTCAAATTTTAATTATAAAAATGTACCACTAGCACACCATGATTTTTTATTGCGGCGAAAACATTAAAACTCCAATGAGTTTGGTATTGCCTTTCACGAATTAGATGTGAATTTGAACATGCCATTTTTATGAAATTGTGTTTCATCAGTCCAAATTATTCTGTTCAAAAAATTTGTTTTACCTGACCTTAAATATTGAGTTTTAAATTAAATTTGTGTTTTTTCAAAATTCGGTTAACACTTTTTGTAGATATTCTGAGATCTTTTTCAGCTAATGAATTTTCAGGATGTGCTCTAAAATATGCCAAAACAGTAATTTCAATAGCTTCATTGTCAAGTACAGGTTTTTTTTTTTGGCTTTGCAACAAATTGGCCGTAAGTTTAATAATTGTAAATAAGTTGCGTCAGTGTGTCATGAGTTGGACTTGGCCGGGTGGGATATCGCGCACAAAACGTTTCGCAAGTTCTTTCAATAACTTTTCATTCTCTATATATTACTAATCAATTAAAATAATCTTCATTAGAACCTAAGCGAAACATAATTACGAGTAACACTTTTTATTGTGGGAAATGTCAAATAATCTGTTTGTTGACACGATAGCATTTGTTTATTATTGATTCCTTTCAAGTAAAGCCAATCAAAAATTAATTTGTAATTTAATTATCAAAAATGTCGATTTTTTCAAGATCGTACAAAAACTATAAAGGAGGGGGCACGTTTTAAATGTAAAATACCTCTCGGTCAGAATTTAACCAAATTTTGATATGTTCTAGAACTTGACCAATTGATCAAATGTCTTTATAGCCCGAAAGCTCAAAGCTCAACAGTTTTTGATATACAGGGTCTGCAATATCACTATTTGATACTTTCAATATATCATAAAATGGACATTTTTGCCAATATTAACGCAAAACTTAGTGGAATGTTTTTTTTTGTGCTACTGGTTACAACCTGTTCTTTATTTTCATTATTTTTATACATACACCTGATATACAGCGTGAGACCAAATATATGTACCTAAAAAGAATCATACGGTGGTATTGTTTTGATATTTTGGTGAATGAAAGTTAACACATATTTATATATATATATATATATGTCCATTTAAATTATTATTGCAAGTTAAGTCCCCTAGACGTCCGCTATACAGAGTGTTTCATTTCTTTAATAGATTTAATTGAGTATTATTATACTTCCTAGTTAATTTTCTGATAACTTAATTGAAATGTCTATATTAAAATAAGCTATTTGCTAACTGTATATATCTACATAATAGTCACGATGTGTTTATACTGATGCTGGGTGTCCAAGTACAAAGGACCAAAGCAATATCTTAAACTTCATATAGGTACGGAAAAAACCGTTAACATAAAAAATCCCTTGCAATTGGATGTCATTGAGAAATACTAAGCTTTTGGAGATTGACAGACAGAAAGGTTAGATGTGCTTCATTTATTATGCTCACTATTTTCTAATAAAGTTTTCAGTAGATTCTTTTGATAAAGAAGGCGCTCGTCGAAGTTCATCTTTAATTTGCAAAACTAAGAAAAGAAAATTCTTTAAGATACTAGTGTCTTCACTGTTCACACCATCGACAGACCGGTTTCGCAGGTCTACCTCCATCATCACTACCGCTTTGTACAGTCATTGGAAATAAGAAATGTTTATGTAGAAACGTTAATGAACGTATTTTAATATATTAAAAATATCTAAGCTTAATAAGATATCAGTTAACTGAACTGATGAGGTAGAAAACAGTAAATAATTTTTGGTCTTGATATAACCTTTGTCATAGAAATCAAAAAGTTGCATAATCAAATGTTAAATGGGTATCACCTCCACATTATTTGCATTTAGTATGTGATTTAAAACATTTGTAGAAGGATATTTGATTAGCTCTTGATACCTAGCGTATCCTAAAAACCATAGTACAGCTGCCACATGAGAACAAGTACCTAAAGTTCTGGCACCAGTCTTGCAGGTGCAGTAAGTACCTAATGTTGGGTTAGGTTCTTTTTCCTCATTATTCGGCACAAATGCAATCCACAACTGGTAACGAGTAGCATTTCTGAGGCGAGAATATATCCTTACCCGTATAAAACCGGGTTCGTAGTTTTCATCAAATTGATATTGAACCTGGCGGTCCTCTATTTCATTGTCCTGTATATAAAAAGGAGCAAGCTTTAATTGAAAAATAGCTACAGTTAACTCTTTAAGATAGTAATGTGACAAACGTGGGAATGAGGGAACGATAATTTCATTTAAATCAACCCATCTGCCCCTTCTAGCGCGTAAGTTTTCCTCCTCAACCCTGGCTTGAACAACATTTGGCTCTTGAACTTTTTGAAGAATATTTTCAGCTGGCTCAATAGTAGCATATTGCATTAAAATGGGTGGAAAATATTTATTTATAATTGCTCCAGCAATTTTAAGAAAATCAGAAATATTACAAATGTGGGGTGTTTTTATCTTAAAGCTAAAAAATTTTAAAATTGATTTTAAGTGCCCATTGCGTGCTTCTACGATCCACCTGGTTTTCGTAACGAGACGACTATCATTAGCCTCTTCTGTGGATAACTGTAGCTGACCTCTGGACAAAAAGGCTGGCATTTTAAAATTAATACCTAATCTATTTAAAGCTGGAATAGCATCCAAGTACCCGCGGTCGAGAATGAAAATATCTCCTTCATTAAACCATTCACGCATTCTATTCACATCTCTATTAAATTCACTTATAAGTATGTTAGCATCGTTGTTTTCAGAATTTGAGAAATATGGCCCTTGAATGTCTAGAATAAATCCGCTCGGGGCAACAAGCAGAGATGGCTTAATAAGATGTTTACCCTTATAAGTACAGTAGGACTGTCGCAACACTTTAAAACAAAAACTTTTCTCTATTTCTAGATAAGTACAGTCATTATACACTATAACTTGAGGCCGATCCAGGTTTTGATTGTATAGACGATTTGCAAAAGGAGTTACATGATTTTCGATGTAGCTGTCTTTTGTGGTACAAATCTTGCAGAAAGAGATTGTCTAACTAGAGATATAGCTAAACTGGCTTGTTGTCTTGTGAAATAATTAAAAATAACCGCTAAAAAACTATCACTAAGACCTTGTCGTAACTTGCACAGAAATGCTAACAGATCTTTTTTACTTACATATCTCAAAGAATTTCCTATTTTAACGGAGTCACAAAAGTTGAAAAGATTATTAAATTGATCTTTGGTAATGGGAGAAACTGCTTTAAATTGAGAATCTGTGAAGTTATTTTCGTCTTCGTAAGCCGTGTGGTAGCTTTTTTTCTTAATTTCCTTACGTAATGCTTGTAAAAAAATATAAATCTCATTACCTGCTAATAATGGCCGATTTACATATCGTAACCCAGGGAGCAGAAAGTCAAACAGATTACCATTCTCATCCAAATAAATATTACAGCAGTACGTATTTTCTCTCAACAAAAATATTAATTCTACCTTTCATGGATATTTTATGTATATCATTCCCATCGTTACAAATGCAGCATAAGTGAGTTGACCTTTGTAGCACATTTAATCGCAAACAATTTGGGTTATTGTCTATTGCTTGAATTTCCCTTACAATAGAAATATTGCAGACACTGCAGATTCGAGTTTCTTCTATTCACAATTTCCTGCTTTCTTGCATTTGCCTCACCACTTATTTTCACCATAACCCTAGGAACTAAAGCATTTCCACAAGCAAAACATGGAATTCGATTCATTTTTCACATAAACTCTTCAACGATTTTAATTCAAAAGGTAGATTTGCAACTAAGCATCAACAATATCACTTAATTAGTGGATTAATTTTTGACGTTTCATAGCCACCTACTATATTGTTGTTATTTTATAAGTTTGGGAATTGAAAAAAATAATAATTGTGGTATGAAAACGGAAACGCAAAATCAGAAAAAAACTAGTTGTACGAATAAAATCTTCATTAATGTTTTGAAGAAGGTGAGGTAGCATATCTCTTAAAAAAATTAAATACACCTTGCCAGTTAGAGTATCTTCAAAAAATAAGGACCTATAACATGGGACCTAATAATTCCCCGCATATTTAGTGACCACCGATTTCGTTGGTCAACATGCCTGATGCAATGAGGATTTTCAGTGCCATAATAATGTGTGTTATGTGTATTCACTAAACCATTACTTTTGAAGGTAGCTTCGTCACTAAATAATATAGAGTTGAGAAAATTAGGAACTTCTGCAATTTTTTGCAAAAATTAATTCTTCGTTCAAAATCTTGACCATATAGTTGTTCTTGAAGTTCTATATATCATGGTATTTATGTACATTTAGTATATTTTTCACGGTAGATTTTTTTATATCAGTGAAATACTTACATGTGGATTTTCTTAGATTACAAGTAAAACTGTAAGTTGGTTTTCATCCATTGTCCTGCTTTATTAGCTTTATCAGCTACTTTCCGTTTTTTAAATTTAACACTACCTGTTTCTTTCAATCTTTGTAAAAAATCTTGAAACGCCTTAGTCAACATCGGGATATCTTGCGACATAAATTGTACTTGCCAGTAAACAATTTTTTTTTTTGACATTTTCCAAGAATAAAAATCATTAAAACCATTTCCTAGATATTTAGAGTCATTTTCGGCACTTTGAATAAATTAAAACACATATGTAATAGTTCTCTTTGTTCGTCCTTCTGTTGGCGGCTATTTTGCGATGATTCGCACGTTGGGGATTGTTTTGTAATGGGCGTATTGCCTGCGATTATTAGCTTGCGTGCATACCCCTGGCTACAAAGAATAATGTTTCAGTTCTATTTCAATTTTTTTACAATTTCCAAAATCATTGAGTAAAAATTTTATATTGTTTTTATGAAAATGTGAAACGGTTCAACGTCAACTAAGTGATTTTAATTTATAGTCAACATTCATTAACCAAAGTTTACTTTTATTGTTAGCACGTTTCTATTCGTGTAAATGAACTTTAATAATTACTCAACAAATTCCTTTATCCTTTTATCGGGACACCCCAGCTAGCTTAACAATGGATTAAATGTTTATCGTTATCATTTATCAAAATTATCCTCAATCTGAAGTTGTTAATTACCTGTACTTTGCAATTAATTGAACTTACTTTCTTCAGTATTTACACAAGCAGTGTTTGTATAAGCTTTTAAGATTTGTAACAGTCAATAATAAAATGAATCGAAAGTGATAATATTTAATTAAGTCAAATCCTAAATGCAGACTGTTTTGTTTACAGCATTATATAAAAATGATTCTAATTCTATGTTAGTATTTTTCTTAATATTAACATGCAAGTACAATCCTTTACAAATGATGATTTGTATCTAAACATAAATTTAAAAATATCAATTTTCGTTTGTTTATACTATCAAGAGGTTCTTACTTGTTATCATTTTGTTCGAACTGGTGACGTAATACTTGCGTTCCTGGTACCGGTGAAGAGGCCTCAACTAGGTTGACTGCTCCTCCGATGATGTCACCTTCCCGCCAACTTGGATCCGCTTCCTTTGTTCTCCTTATCTCTTTGTTATAGAGGACGCTCCTAACTTTCTTCCACAATTTAATGATTTTTTTTTGTAAATAACTGCTTGATATATTTACACTGTCCAGTTTTTACTTAATTGTCCAGTTGAACTACAAATAGCTTGCGCAACAATATCCAAGCTATTTGCAAACCGCGAATGCTCCCTTTTTATACATCAATAAATTCGAGTTACTGTCCTTTATACTTTGGTTTACCAATCTGGATCAATTGCTGTTATTATTTTTACTTATTTTATTATTTTACTTATCACACATATTAGGTTTAACCTGAATAGAACCAATTGTTACAAACATTTTTTCTTTTTTCAACGCAATATTGTCATGGCATTAATTGCGAGTTTAAATATTAATTCCAAATAATCTTTGTTATTTGATCAGTAACCAATTTAAATGTACAGAGACGTAGAAAATGGAAAAGTTGATTTGAACATAATCAAATTGAGGATTTCAGAAATTTTACTAAGGACCGATTTAAATTTAGAAATTTCATTAAGGATTGATTTAAATTTGCCTTGAACGAAAGAGTGACTTGTGTAAGACTATGCACCCATTTCGTTCAAAAAATTTGTGTTAAATTTAAAATAATTTAATTCAGTCAATTTGTAGTTGTTATATTAACGCGCGAAAAAGAACGCCAAAGTTTCTTTTATAAATTAATACAACTTGAATCTTTAGCATGAAACTTCAATTCCATGACCATCTTCTTTATACGTTTACATGTACAAAAAGACGTAAAAAATGAATGATCTGAACATAATCAAACTGAGTACTTCAGAAATTTTACTAAGGACTGATTTAAATTTGCCTAGAAGCAAGAGTTTTTTATGCTTTAATTTTGTTCAAAAAAGTCAGTTAGATTTAAAATAATTCATTAAATCAATTTATAATTGTTATATTAACACTTGTTTTTACTTGAAAAATTTTAGTAAGAAACTACAATCCGATGGCCATCTTAATACCTCTATTTTCACTCTTCTTGTATTACAATCGCAATTCCACAAATACACTGAAAATATTTTGAAAACGAGGCATCGAATGACATGAACAGCATGGGAGGGGTGCTATTTAAAAAAACTTAAAAAAAATTGTCAGTGACGCGCCCTGTATATTATTAAAAAAATCTGAAAATTAAGAAATTTCAAAATGCTACAGGACCACAAACAATTTTCTGCCATTTTAAAATAAACAAAAACCAAAGCAGATAGACCCATACAATCTGGTATTAAATGAAAATGTATTTTATGGGCTTCCAAAAATGTAGTAATGTATAGGGTGTTCCATTTAAAAAAGTATAAGTTTAGTTTGCTCCAATAACATGAAACACCCTGTATTATCAAAGATTTATAAAAATGTAGTGCCTATTGGTATCTACCCCTGGACCAAAAATAATTTCTCTAACTTATTTTGCCTTTATACAATCTTTCAGCCCCTCTTAGTTTGGTCACCCTGTATATAAAAAAGATGAATAAAGAGAATAATAGGTTTTGCACACCGAACTTTTACAGAAATTATAATTTGAGATTTTTGACAATGACATAAGAGAATTGATCAGTAAAATTTACCATTAACAAGAAATATGTAAATTTAGTTGCCAACACAAGAAATCGAATTGCAGACAATATTAATATTACAAACAATATACAGAAAGATAGATAACGACAAAACAGTGATTTAGATAAAAGATAACTTTTATATATTTTAAGGCATTACACACTGAACTTTTACACCAATTACATTTAGAATTTGACAAATCCAAAAAGTGGTCTAGATAAGAGATTGCTTTTGTATTTATCTAAACGCATTAAATACTGAACTATTACACAAATTATAGAATTTAGAATTTCACATTTTTGACAATATGTAATATAACAAGAAATATATAATTTAATTGAAAACACAGGAAATCCAATTACAGACAGTATTAATATTATAAAGAATATACAAAAAAGATGGGCAAACGCAAAAAAAATGGTTTACAAAAGAGATAGCTTTTGTATTTATTTAACAGCATTACACACTGAACTTTTACACAAATTCCAGAATTTAGAACCTGACATTTTTGACAATGACATAAAACAATTAATCAACTAAATTTAATATAACAAGAAATATGTAAATTGCAAAAACAAGAAATCCAATTACGGACAATATTAATATTATAAAGAATGTACAAAAAAGGTGGATAAATGCAAAAAAGTGGTTTATGTATGAGATAACTTACGTATTTATTTAAAAGCATTACACGCTGAACTTTTACACAAATTACAGAAGTTAGAATATGACATACTTGACAATGACATAAGAGAATTAGTCAGTAAAATTTAATATAACAAGAAATAAGTATGTAAATTTAATTGCAAAATCAAGAAATTCAATTACAGACTATATTAATATTACAAGTAATGTACAAAACAGATGGATAAATGCAAAAAGTGCTTTAGATAAGAGATAATTTTTGTATTTATTTAAAAGCATTGCACACTGAACTATTACCTACTAAGAATTACAGAATGTAGAATTTCACATTTTTAACAAAATGTAATATAACAAAAAAATATCTAATTTAAATGCAAAAACGGGAAATCCATCTGCAGACTATCTTAATATTATAAAGAGTATACCAAAAAGATGGATAACGACAAACCAGTGGTTTAGATAAAAGATACCTTCTGTATATTTTAAGGCATTATTGTTGTGTTGGTTGTTTAAACTTTACGATGAGCACCATCAACACACAAATTATTTACTAAGACAAAAGACATTTATTTTGCACCTGCGTACACAAGTAGACACAAATGTGTTTTGTGAAAGTAGATCATTAACGTACAATTTACACATATCCTAACCCTAAGTTTCCCATTACACCCACAGATGGCGCATTACAATGTGCCAGTGGCGTGACAATGACACACTGAACTTTTACACAAATTACGTTTAGAATTTGACAATAACTTAAAAGAATTAGTCAGCAAAATGTAATATAACAAGAACTATGTAAATTTAATTGCAAAAACAGGAAATCCAATTACAGACAATATTATGATTACAAAGGATATACCAAAAAGATGGATAAATGCAACAAAGTGGTTTAAGTAAGGGATAACTTTGTGGTTATGTAAAAGCATTACACACTGAACTTTTACACAAATTACAAAATTTATAATTTGAAATTTTTGACAATGACATAAGAAAATTAGTCAGAAAAATTTAATATAACAAGAAATATGTAAATTTAAGTGCAAAAAAAACGAGACAATCAATTGCAGACAACAATAATATTATAAAGAATGTACACAAAGATAGATACATGCAAAAAAAAGTGCTTTAAATAAGAAATAACGTTTGTATTTAGTTGTAGTTAATTGCAAAAACAAAAAGTAATCCAATTACAGACAAGATTAATATTATAAAGTATGTAAAAAAAGATGGATAAATGGAAAGAAGTCGATTAAATAAAAGGTAATTTTTGTATTTATTTAAAAGCGTTACGCATTGAACTTTTACACAAATTACGTAATCTAGAATTGGACATTTTTGACAATAACATAAGAGAATTAATCAGCAAACTTTAATATAACGAGAAATATGCAAATTTAATTGCAAAACCAAGAAATCCAATTATACTGGGTGTGGCGCGAAGAGTTTTGATTAAAAGTAATGGCGGATACAGTAATGTTAAAAATCTGAAATTACGAAGCTGTAGGTTTTGGATGACGCTGAGTTGAAATATATTATTGTCCTGAATGTGGCACTTCCGGTTATACCGGAAGTAGACGTCAACTTTGTTATTTTAAATGGAACCTAATATTTTTTACTTTATTTTCGAATTCTACATGAAATTCTAGATAAAATTTGTGCAAAATGTCCTTATACCAAAAATGAAGTATTTTTGAGATATTTCGATTTTTTTTTTAAATCATTTATAAGTTGCTTACTTTGAATAGAACACCTTGTATTTTATTACATTTTCCGTTGTATTTTTTTAAGCCAATTCGTTTGGTATCAGTATTCCCTATACCTAAATCCAACCACTTTTGAGATTTTTCATTATCTTAGTTAAAACATAACACTTAATTATTTCAACATTAGTAAAGGGTAGGCCATGGCCTACGATAGTTAGAACGTTAATTGTTTATGTTGTTTTGACAGTTTTCCTTTCCAGTTTGTATTTCATAGTAAATAATGGCAAATGTAGGATTTACTAATTATGATTTTCTTTTTTCTTATTGTTATTTACGGTGAGTGTAATAGAATTGTTGAACGGACTTGCCATGTTTTTGCAGAAAGATATCCAAATCGACCAAATGCAACTGGTGATATTGTAAGAAGATTGCTTAACAACTGCCGTCAGTTTGGTCAATTTAAGACAAAAATTAATAAAAATAAACCACTAGTGGACAGTGACATAAACGAAATTAATGTTTTGGGTTATTTTACGGCCTCTCCAAATGCCTCCATTAGAGATTATCAGAGAGATCTTACTTTGTCGACGAGAACAATTCATCGCATTTATAAAAAAACACAAATGGAAACCATTTTCATATCATTTGGTGGAACACTTACAATTAGGTGATCTTCCTCGGAGTGTAGAATTCTGTGAATGGTTATTAATGAAGACCCAAGAGGATGAAAACTTCATAAAAAAAGTTATGTGGTGTGATGAAGCAGAGTTTAGCAAAAATGTAATCGACATAATTCCCATCTTTGGTCTAATGAAAATCCACGTGTTAGTAGAGAACGTTATTTCCAAGATAGTTGGAGTTTTAATGTTTTTTGTGCAATAAAAGACGATAAAATTTTAGCATTAAAATTTTAGGATAAAAATTTAAATGGTACAAGATATTGCCACATTTTAGAAGAAGCCATACGACCGGCGTTACATACTTTAAGAAATGGAGAGGCGGCTTCAGCTTGGTATCAGCAAGATGGCGCATCTCCTCATAACTTTGGGCCTGTTGCGCAGCATCTTTACGACATGTTTGATGATAGATGGATTGCCAATCAGGGTCCGTTTCGTTGGCCAGCTCGCTCTCCTGCTTTGGCTCCTCTAGATTTTGGTATTTGGGGTTACATTAAAAATCAGGTATTTTCCAAACCTGTTACGACAAAGGAAGATATGTTGCAGAGAGCCTTACTTGCTTTTAATTCTCTAACAACTGACCATATTTCCAGAATTACAAGACATAACTTAATGAAAAGGATTCATAAATGTTTACAAGTAGATGGTGCTAATTTTGAACACTTATTATAAAAATTTATTTGTTTAATATTAAATTTAGTTATTGTTGTTTGTAAGTTATCTAGTTAAATTAATACAAAATACCTAGTCAACGTTTTTAATGATATCCACAATTAATAATCTTTTCAGGCTATTGATTACTTTTCAGAATTAATAACCTATCAAAAAATAACAAAATGTCACCTTAAATAATGGAAATCATGGCCTAGTTTACTAATGTTGAAATAATTAAGCGTTGTTATGTTTTAACTAAGATAATGATAAAAGTGGTTGGATTTAGGTATAGGGAATACTGATACCAAACGAATTGGTTTAAAAAAATACAACGGAAAATGTAATAAAATACAGGGTGTTCTATTTAAAGTAAGCAACTTATAAATGATTTAAATTGTGCATGTTGGTGGCTAAGTTTAAAACACCCTGTATGAAATATCAATGAGATGGATATATGGAGTTAACGGGCAAGCGCTTGTTGTTTATTGGTTACAATTTCACGTAACTAGCTTCGTTATTAATGGAGATATCGTTATTCAATGTGGACTAGAATTTTTTCAAAATTTAAAAAAAATTGAAATACCTCGAAAATACTTCATCTTTGGTATAGGACATTGTGCACAAATTTTATCTAGAATTTCATGTGGAATTCGAAAATAAAATAAAAAACTTAGGTTCCATTTAAAATAACAAAGTTGATGTCTGCTTCCGGTATAACCGGAAGTGCCACATTCAGAACAATATTATATTTGAACGCAGTGTCAGCCAAAACCTACAGCTTCGTAATTTCAGATTTTTAACATAACTGTATCCGCCATTACTTTTAATCAAAACTCTTCGCGCCACACCCTGTATACAATGTTAATACTATAAAAAATATACCAGAAAGGTGGATGAATGCAAAAAAGTGGTTTAGATAAGAGATAACTTTTGTATTTATTTAAAAGCACTACACAATGAACTTTTCCACAAATTGCAAAATTTAGAATCTAACACTCTTGACAATAACAAGAAAATTAGTCGCAAAGTTTCCTATGACAAGAAATATGTAAATTTAATTGCAAAAACGAGATGTATTTATTTAAAAACATTACACACTGAACCTTTACACAGGTTACATAATTTAGAGTTTGACATTTTTGACAATGACATAAATTAAGCAGCAGAATTTAAGATACAGGTACAAGAATTATGCAAATTAATTAAATTGTGAAAACAAGAAATCCAATTACAGACAATATTAATATTATGAAGAACATACCAAAAGAATGGATAGATGCAAAACAGTGGTTAAGATAAGAAAGAACTTTTATATTGATTTAAAAGCATAACACAATTTTACACAGATACATGATCTATAGGTTGACATTTTGACAAACACACGAGAGTATTAACCAGCAAAGTTTAACATGTGAAATGTGAAATTTTTTGATTAACATAAAATTACAAAACATAATTTAACAATCTTATGTGGCCAACGCATAACTTTCTTATGCCTATGGCAACATTTATTCGTAAATACATGGGGGAGAAAATCAACCCAATGTGGAAATTTCGAACTCGTTCGTAGTTTCTATGATCCTTTTTATGTTATAAGCTAACCTGACAAGGATAATGTAATAATGTTTAAATAGAATAATTCGCAATTTCGTTTAAATTATTAAATAAAATGACATATAAACCTTAACCAGATCCATGCAATAATAATAATTTATCATTTGTCAAATAGAAAAATCTTGACCATAGTAACTTATTCTTTTATACACGTGGATACAATTTTTAAAATAATTAAATTAGAGTCTTTTATGAATACACAGCAGACCTTCATTAAGAAAATGTCTAATTGTCTTTAATAACGCACACACGCACGCACGCACACACACACATACATACACACACGCACGCACCCACACACACCCACGCACGAAACCACCCACACACACGTTCATACACACACCACACACGCACACGCACGCGCGCACGCACACTCACACGCGCACACGCACATACACACACACACGCACGCACACACAAACACACACACACACACACTTACACACTCACACACTCACACACTC
The DNA here is from genome assembly GCA_036346205.1 of Vesta saturnalis. NCBI lineage: Eukaryota > Metazoa > Arthropoda > Insecta > Coleoptera > Lampyridae > Vesta > Vesta saturnalis. The sequence goes on along the minus strand of JARFJB010001218.1, from coordinate 4,582,985 downwards.
ACACACACTCACACCACACACACTCACACTCCACTCCACACTCACACTCACACACTCACACACACTCACACCTCACACACTCACACACTCACACACTCACACCCACTCCACTCACACTCACACCACACTCACACACTCACACACACTCACACCTCACACACTCACACATCACACACTCCCCACCTCACACCTCCACACTCCACACCTCACACACACTCACACACCACCTCACACACTCACACACTCACACACTCACACTCACACTCACACACTCCACACTCACACCACACCACACACACTCACACACTCACACACTCACACACACTCACACACCACACCACACACCACACTCACACACTCACACACTCACACCTCACACACTCACACCCACACTCACACACTCACACACTCACACACACCACACACTCACACACATCACCACCACACACTCACACACTCCACACACACACCCCCCCTCACACACTCCACACTCACACACTCACACACCCACACCACTCACACACCACACACCTCACACACTCCACACACCTCACACACTCACACTCACACTCACACACACTCCACACACTCACACACTCACACACTCCACACTCACACACCACACTCCACACTCACACTCCACTCACCCACACCACACACCCACACACACACACTCCACACTCACCACCCACTCACACACCACACACTCACACACACACACACATCACACACACACACACACACACACTACCACACCTCACACCTCACACACTCACACATCACACTCACACACTCACACTCACACACTCCACACTCACACACTCCACACCACACACCACACCACACACCACACTCACCACACACCACACCACACACACCACACACTCACATCACACCCACACACACACTCACACTCCACACTCACACCACACCACCACACTCACACACTACCACACACTCACACACTCACACACTCACACCTCCCACTCCCTCCACACACTCCACACACTCACCTCACACTCACACTCCACCTCACACACTCACACACTCACACTCACACCCACACTCACACACTCCCCACACACTCACACACTCACACACACCTCCACACTCACCCACTCACACTCACACTCACACTCACACACTCACACACACACACCACACACACACTCACAACTCACCCACACACCCCACACCACACACTCACACACTCACACATCACACCACACACACACACTCACACCACTCACACACTCACACCTCACACTACACACTCACACCTCACACTCACACACTCCACACTCACACACCTCCCACACCACACACACCTCACACACTCACACACTCACACACTCCCTCCACACTCACACCTCACACTCACACACTCACACACTCACACTCCACACACTCCCACACTCACCACACTCCTCCTACACACTCCACACCACACTCACACCCACACCTCACCACCACACACTCACACACACACACATCACACACACACACACACTCACACACACACTCACACACACTCACATCACACATCACACTCACACTCACACACTCACACACTACACACACCACACACACACCACACACACCACACCTCACACACACACCACACCCACACACTCACACACACATCACACACTCACCTCACACACTCACACACTCACACACTCCACACACCCACACTCACCACCACACTCACACACCACCCCACACACTACACACCACACACTCACCACACACCACACACACTCACACACCTCACACACTCACACACTCACACCTCACACTCCACACTCACACCTCACACTCACACACTACACACTCACACCCACACACTCACACTCCACACACCACACACTCACACACACTCCACACACTCACACCATCACACACACACTCACACACTCACCTACACACTCACACACTCACACCACACCACACACATCACACACTCACACACACACCTCACACCTCACACACTCCACACACTCACACACACACACTCACACACCCACACCACCACCCACCCACACACCACACACTCACACACTCACACACCACACTCACACACTCACACACTCACACACCTCACACACACACTCACACATCCCACACCTCCACACACACACACACACACACCCACACTCACACTCACACACTCACACACACACACTCACACACATCCACCACACACCACACACCACACCCACACTCACACTCACACTCACGCTCACACACTCACACACACTCACACACACTCACACACTCACACCTCACACACTCACACACTCACACACTCCACACTCCTCACACCACACACCTCACACACACACACACTCACACACTCACACCACACACTCACCACACCACACACACTCCACACACTCACAAACTCACACACTCACACACTCACCACACACTCACACACTCACACTCCACACACACTCACACACACACACACACACACCACACACACACTCCACACACACACACTCACACACACACTCACACACTCACACGCTCACACACTTACACACTCACACACTCACACACTCATGCGCTCGCACACTCACACGCTCACACATTCACACACTCACACACTCACACACTCACACTCACACACACCACACACTCCACACTCACATACACAGTCACACTCCACACTGACACTACACACCACAACACTCACACTACACTCACAACTCACACACACACCAAACTCACACACACACACATCACACACACACACTACACTCAACACACACACACACTCACACATCACAACACTGCACACAACACAACTCACACTTACACACACACCACCTCACACACTCACACTCATACACTCTCACACACACACCACACACTCACACAACTCACACCTCACAAATTACACACATACAATACACACCACACTCAACACTCACCCACCACACCACACCACACACACACACACTCCTCACTACACACACAACTCACACTCACACACACACACTCACACTACCTACTCACACACATCAACACAACCTACTCACAATCACAACTCCACACACTCACACACTTCACTCACTCACACATCAACTCACTCACACTCACACACCACTCACACTCACACTATCACTCAACACACACTCCACCTCCACACTCCACCACACTACACACTCCACATAACTCACACACTCACACACTCACACCACACTTCACAAACACAATTCACAACACACACCCACACACTCCCACAACACACACTCACACACTCACACATCACACACTCCCACACTCACCACACTCACACCTCACACACACACACACACACCACACCACACACCCACACACTCACACACACACCACACACACACACACACACACACACACACACCTCACACACTCACACACTCACACACACCTCACACTCACACCACTCACACACTCCACACACTCACACACTCACACACCACTCACACCTCACACACTCACACAATCACACCTCAACACTCACACACTACCACACACACACACACAACCACACACACAACACACTAACACACACACAATACACTACACACAGTCACACTTGACACACACACAATTCACACACACCACCACCACTCCACACACACTAACACTCACACCACTTTACTCACACACTCAACAACTCACACACACACCACACTACACACTACACAACACTTCACACACTCACGCACACACTATCGACACACCACGACACACACTCACACCCACACTCGACACATTCACACACTCATCATTCACACTCACTTTATCACACACTCACACACTCACACACTCACACTCACACTCAACTCACACTTACACACACACAATCTACACTCCACATCTACACACCTCCTATACACACACACACATCACACTCACACTACAACTCCTACATCACACAATCACACACTCACACATATCATTAAAAATCATGAAAAAAATAATTTACCTAAATAACCACCCCCCCCAACCCCCCCCACCCCACCCCCCCCCCACCCCCCCCACCCCACCCCCCACCCCCCCCCCCCCCCCCCCCCCCCCCACCCCCACAACCCCCCCCCCCCCCCCCCCCCCCCCCCCCCCCCCCCCCCCCCCCCCCAACACCCCCACAACAAACACAACCCACCCCACACCCCAACAACAAAACACACACACACCACACACCCCCCCCACACCCCCCCACACCCACCACCACCACCCACCCACCCACACCCCCCCACCACCACCACCCCCCCCCCCCCCCCACCACCCCCACCCCCCCCCCCCACCCCCCCCCACCCCCCCCCCCCCCCCCACCACCACACCCCACCCCCACACCCCCCACCCCCCCACCACCCCCCCCAACCCCTCCCCCCCCCCCCCCCACCCACAACCCCCCCACCCCCCCCCCACACCCCCCCCCCCCACCCCACCCCCCCACCCCCACCACACCCCCCACCCCCACCCCACACAACCAACAATCACCCCCACACACTCCCCCCCCACCCCCCACCACACACACCACACCCCACACCACACCACACCACCACACACAACACACCCCCACACACCCACACTCCCCACCCTCAACCCCTCACACCACACACACCACTCACACACCTCACACACCCACACTCACCTCACACCACACACCACACCCACACTCACCCACACACCACACTCCACCCACTCACCTCACACATACCCCACCACACTCACACTCCACCCCACCCCACACCCCCCACCTCACACACCACAACCACACCTCCACTCACCTCCACTCACCCCCACACTCCACCACACACACACCACCACACACCCACACCACACACACAACACACACACCACAACCACACACCACACACACACACACACACTCCCCCTCAACCCACACACACACACACACCACACACACACCACCCAACACACACACACACACACACACACACACACCACACACACCACACACCACACCACACACCACCACCACACACCACACACCTCACACTCACACACTCACACACCACACCACACCACACACCACACACACCACACACCACACTCACACCCCACACACACACACACACACACACCACACACTCACACTCACACTCCACCACTCCACCTCACTCACACTCACACCCACACACCCCACACCACACACACCACACACACCACACTCACACCACACACCACACCACCACACCCACCCACACCACACTCACACACCCACCCACCACACACTCACACACTCACACACCCACCCACACACACACCTCACACACACACCAACCACCCACACACTCACACACTACACTCACACACCCACACCCACACCCACACCACCACACTCACACACACACTCACCACACCCACACCACCACACACCCCACACACTCCACCACACCACACCCACACCACACTCCACACACTCACACACACACACCACCACACACACACACCACACACACACACACACCCACACCACACACACACACTCCACACCACACACACACACCCACCACCACACCACACACACACACACACTCACACCACCACACCCACACACACTCACACACACACACCACCACACACCACCACACACCAACACACACACACCCACACAACACCACACAACCACCACACACCACACACACACACACACCCACACACACACACACACACCACACACACTACACACACACCACCACACCACAACACACCCACCACACACCACACCCACCACCCACACACCACACACCACACCCACACACCACACCCACACACCACACACCACACACACACCACACTCACACCACCACACACCCACCACCACACCACACACACACTCACACACCACACCACACCACCACACCACACCACACCACACCACACTCCACACACACACACCTCACACACTCACACACACCCACACACTCACACCCACCACACACCCCACACACCACCCACACCTCACCACACACTCACACACTCCACCACCACCCACCACACACCACCTCACACCACCACACTCCACACTCACCACACTCACACACACACTCACACACTCACCACACACCACACACCACACACTCACCACCTCACACACCACACCCTCACACACTCACACACTCACACACTCACACCCACACCACACTCCACACACCACACACCACACACCCACACACCACCACTCCACACACCAACCTCACCACACTCACACACACACTCACACACACACACCACACACACACACACCACACCACACACATCCACACCACACACCACACTCACACACTCACACACCACACACACACACACACCACACACACTCACACACACACACACCACACCACACACACCACACCACACACCACACACATCACACACACACACACACACCCACACCACACCACACACACACACACACCCACACCACACACCACACACTACACACACACTCAACACCACACACTCACACCACACACCACCACACACACTCACACACTCACACACTCACACCTCACCTCACACTCCACACCACACTCACACCTCACACACTCACACACTCACACCACCACACACCCCACACACACCACCACTCACACACCACACTCACCACACACCACACACACACACACACACTCCACACCCCCTCACACACCACACCACACCACACCACCTCACACCACACCCCACCTCACACACACTCACACACACACACCACCCACACCACCACACACTCACACACCACACCACACACTCCACACTCCACACACCCACACACAACACCACCACACCTCACACACACACACACACACACACACTCACACACTCACACTCCACTCACACTCACACCTCACACCTCACACCTCACACACTACACACTCACACACACCACACACCACACTCACACACTCACACCCACACCTCACACACTCACACTCACCACACTCACACACCACACCACACACCACACACACACACTCACACCACACACTCACACCTACCACACACACACTCCACACACACACTCACACACTCACACCACACACCACTCACACACCCACACACACACTCACACACATCACTCACTCACACACTCCCTCACACCTCACACCTCACACACACCACACACACACCACACCACACACACCACACACACTCACACTCCACACACACCACACACCACACACTCCACACTCACACACTCACACACACACACACACACCACACCCACACACTCACACACTCACACATTCACACCTACACACTCCATACCACTTCACACACCACCAACTACAGCCACATCACAGATCACAGCACACAGACACACGACACGCGGACACGACACACGGACACACAGACACACGGACACACGGACACACCACACACCGACACACCGACACACGGACACACGGACACACTGACACACGGACACACGGAGACACGGACACACGGACACACAGACACACGGACACACGGACACACGGACACACGGGCACACGGACACACAGACACATTCACACGTGCGGACACGCGGACACACGGACACACAGACACACAGACACACAGACACACAGACACACAGACACACAGACACACAGACACACAGACACACAGACACACAGACACACAGACACACAGACACACAGATACAAAGTGAAAGTTCTAATAACACAAAAGGTGCTTTATATTTCACCCAAATGTTAATCACGACTTCAACTTTCCCTATCTTTGAAAGTATAATATGGAGTTACTCTCAATAATTAAAAGACTATAAAATCTTTATGAGCATAATATTGAATTTATTTGCAACGATGCAAATTCTTAGAAAATTTGCTAATAGACTTATCTTACTTTACTGGCAATAATGCTAATCTTACCTAATTTATTTGCTTGCATCACGTTGATTTTCCTTGCAGTAATTAAAACATTAGAAATTATTTAAGTCTAAAAACTCAAATCAAATAAACTAACAATTAGCCGTCTAGTGGTAGGCTAAATTTTGTTAATTGAATGAAATAGGAATGCATAAAGTTTCGTGTTGCATCATAGTGGGCAGGTAAACAATAAAATTAGTCAACGGAGAATTAGTGAGATTTGCGTAATGACGATTCAACTCTTTGAAACAATCATCATCAAGAAGACCCTGCTTGATGATCAATAAGCAATTGTACCGGGTGGACCAATAGCCGATTCTCCAGTTATATCTCAGGAACTGTTTTTCGTACAGCTTTGGGAAAAAATTTTCCTTAGTAAAAACGGCCAGGGAAATCGCTGAAATAACTTTCAAGTTTCTAGCTTTACCGCTAAAGGAGAAGGGAGATTGGGTATGATGCCTATAACTTTGGTTTGGATCAACCTATTTTAACGAAATTATTCTCATCTTTATAGAAAAATTTAAAGCAAATTTTTTATAAAATATGTCCAATCATAGTAGGTATGAAATAAGTAAATTAGAACGATGCATAATTTCTGCACAAATTTTGTTAAATATTTTTTTCTCTATTTTTTCAAATAAAGGAGAAGGGAGATTGGGTATGATGCCTATAACTTTGGTTTGGATCAACCTATTTTAACGAAATTATTCTCATTTGAAAGGGCGTAGGTGAACCAATTACATATACTATAAAACAATTGCATTTAGTTTTAATTGTCGTAGATAGAGGGCACTTTCGAATTAAAAAAATTTAAATCTATGTTACAATTTTTAAATGGAAACGCCTAAGTGTTGTAAATTACAATGGAAACTGATTAAATTCGTAACAAAATGGCGCAAACCGTATGTCGATATCTTTTGTCTAACTCGAGATATAAGTAAAAACGCGTAAACATACGTAACTAGTATTGGCCCACTCTGTAATATATCTTAAAATAACAAAATGTATGAAAAGAAGATCACACACATTAAAACTTAATGTCCAATTAAATGTTCAAAATGTTTTCCATCATTGTCTACCCAAAGACGTAATCTATCGCGGGTAGACATAACAGCTGCTTCAATCTCAGCTATGATATACTATTTATTGCTTTTCTAATGCGTTATTATTTACTGATATTAGTAATATGATTATCTAATTAAGAAAAGTTATATTCGAGTTTATATGCTAACACTTCTTAAAAAGATCACAATATTTTGACTACTGTCAATAAATAAAGCCCATGTCAACTTTATTTCGCAACCTTCTTAGTTTAACAAATTCTGAAAATACTGACATATTTTGTTATTTTAAATTATAATACAATACAATATTTAGGTGTTTCCATTTAAAAATTTTAACATAGACAAATTAAAATTAAGACTAAATGCAATTTTTTTATAGTAGATGTAATTGGGTCATCTACACCCTTTCGAATAAGAATAATTTCTTTAACATCGGTAGATTCAAACCAAAGTTATAGGCATTTATTCATACAAACATTCCCACTCTCTCCCATCCTTTGTTTGAAAAAATAAAGAAGAAGTATTTAACAAAATTTGTGCAGAGATTATGCAACATTCTAATTTAATTGTTTAATACCTTCTATGATTGGACATATTTTATAAAAAAAGTGTTTTTAAATTTTTCTACAAAGATTACGCTCTCTAGCGGTAAAGCTAGAAACTTGAAAGTTATTTCCAGCGATTTGCCTTGGCCGTTTTTACTAAGGAAGTTGTTTTCCCAAAGCTGTATGATAAACAGTTCCTGAGATATAGCCGGTACATTGCAATTTGTATCTTTATTTTATTTTGCCACCATAATGTTCTTTATACGCCTCCAAATGCGAGCATAATGTGGTCTTTATAGCACGGAAATGTCATTGATGCTAAGCAGCATGATTGACAGCAAACACATGACATGATATATAATAGCAATATCACAGTATCTTAGTAACAACAACCAACCTTTTTTAATGCCAAGTCAAACTCTTTCTCGGCTATCGATCTCACTATATGCAACCCCCAAAGCGCACTTAATCTGATTTGGAAGCCCGTAGAGGAATTGCACGGAAGTGACCACTTTCCTATTGTAATCGAGTCGTCAATTTCTAAATCACCAGATGTACCAATTAGTAGATGGTGTTTAAACCGCGCAAAATGGGAAGAGTTTAGACGAAAAATGATAATTATAGATCATAGTCAAGGCATTAATGAAATGATAGAAAATCTAAATGATTCCATCATAAACGCAGCTCAGAATACAGTTCAAAAACTAACAATACTCCAAACAAAGTTAGGGTTCCCTGGTGGAATTCTAACGTAGCTAAACAATACATGAACGGAAAAAGCTCTTAGGAGATTTTCGGTAAACCCTACAACTGAAAACTTAATACAATTTAAAAGATGTAGAGCTTTAGCTAGACTAGAAATAAAATGCCAAGAAACAGTCATGGCAAGAATACGTAGGAAATCTACAGTGTAATACTGCGGCTTCAGAACTATGGAGGAAAATTCGCGCGATATCGGGAAAAAATAATAAATTTACGCTTCCCAAATTAACGTCAGCTGGAAGCTTAATAAGTAATCCCTTACAGGTTGCCGAAGAGTTTGCAAGCTATTACGAATACATTTCCAGTGATCAAAATTACACAAACAATTTTTCAACAACAAAGAACCAGCGTGAAGTACCCTTAATTTCGACAAGGGCAAGAACAAAACTACAACACACCTATAACTATGACAGAGCTTAAGAATGAGATAAGACAGCTAAAAGACTCAGCAGCGGGTATAGACGACATTCCAAACAAAATGATTAAAACCTACCTGACTCAAGCCTTCAACACCTACTGCACATCTACAACAGGATTTGGAATGAAGGATATTACCCATCTCTGTGGAAAATGGCAATAGTTGTTCCAATACTTAAAGCAGGAAAGGATTCATGCAATTCCGGAAGCTATAGGCCAATTGCTCTTTCGTGCTCGCTAGGAAAATCCTAGAAAAAATTGTAACTAAAAGAATGGTTGCACTCATGGAAGGAAAAGGGTGGATTAATAAATACCAAGCCGGATTTCGAAAAAACTGTTCGACGATTGATAATATAGTTCAACTGTGCACAAAGGTACAAGAGGCTTTCTCTAAAAAAGAACATACTGTAGCCGTATTTTTCGACCTTGAAAAGGCGTACGATACGGTTTGGAGGTACGCAGTTATTTCCCAAATTCACAAATGGGGAATAAGGGGAAACATGGGATATTTTATAAAGTCGTTCTGTCTGGAAAAGATGTGCCCCTAGTCAACTCTTCTTCATACGTTATGAAACCAATTCATTTTCGGTACAAGCTCTTGGAATCGATCATCAGTAGGCTTGATCTCAATAAGGCGACTGGCCCAGACGGTATCCCAGCTATTGTCTTAAAGAAATGTTCCCCCGAACTAGTACCAGTCCTATCTAAGCTCTATACGGTCTCTATATCTTCTGAAATTCCTTCATCATGTAAGTTAGCAAATGTTCAACCTATTCCCAAAAAGGTGATAAGACCGATCCCTCAAATTACAGACCAATTGCCATCACTTCCATTTTGTCTAAAATCATGGAAAAAGCCATCAATCAGCAACTGCTCACGTTCCTTGAAACTAACAAACTCCTTAGTGACCACCAAAATGGGTTTAGGCAAAGTCGTTCAACAGGCGATCTTCTTTCATATGTGACCAAAGTTTGGAACAATACAGTAGAGCAGTCCGGTGAAACGCTTTAGATATCTCAAAGGCATTTGACCAAGTTTGGCATAAGTGTTTACTTGCCAAACTCACCTCGTTTGGGTTAAATGATACGCTCATCAACTGGGTTTCTAGTTTCCTTGATAAAAGACGAATACGTGTCGTAGTTGATGGCTTTTTTTCAAAAGAAGTTAGCATTAACGCGGGCGTACCACAGGGATCCGTTATAGCGCCTACGCTTTTTCTGCTGTACATAAACGACCTTATTTCTTCAACAACTAACCCCATCCATTGCTTTGCTGACGATAGCACTCTTCACTGTAGTTCATCTCAGTCTACTTATAGTGATAATCCACCTTCTATGTCAAATCAAGAAATTAAAGCTGAAATGGAAAATTCAATCAACAAAGACATTCAACGAATTCTCGAATGGGGAAGCAATAATCTAGTTAAATTTGATGCTAACAAAACTAAGTGTTACCTTATGTCCGCCAAAAAAGATCGATCATTTCCTGTTGTAAGTATGAATGGCTCGGTTCTTAAGTTTTCAGACTCTATTACTCTGTTGGGTATGACTGTATCTTCAAACCTCTCATGGGTTGACCATCTTCTGTCAGCTACCAAAACAGCTGCTCGTAAAATAGGCTTTTTGTACAGATCTAAGCAGTGCTTTACCTACCGACAACCCTTTCTGATGTGTAAGGTCCAAATTCGACCTCAGCTAGAATAAAATTCTCACCTCTGGGTTGGTGCTCCCCAATACGCTCTCGATATCGTTGATCGTATTCAAAATAGAGCGATTAGGCTTATAAATGAACCGTCCTTAACTTCTCACATACAGTCCCTTGAGCATAGAAGGATGGTTTCAGTTCTTTCTTTGTAGTATCGTTATTACAACGGCTATTGTGCTGCTGAATTAGATTCTTTGATACCATCTCGGGCTATCTTTGCGAGAAACACTCGGTTCGCTCATTCACATCATCAGTATGCAGTATAAATCTCCACTTGTCGTACCAAACGAGCGCAATCCACATTTTCCTACACGGCTTCTAAACTCTGGAATGATCTCCCTAGTTCCTGTTTTCCTCTCACTTATGATATGAGAAAATTTAAGGTAGCTGTTCATAGGCATCTATTGGCAATTCATTATCCCTCTATCCATCCTCCTAAGCGTTCCTGAGTGCTTTAGCACGATAGGACTAATTTAGCCTGTTCAGGTCCACAATCATAAAAAAAAACATTTAGAATTTACATCAGTTCTACATACATAAAGACAAAATTTACATCGATTGGGGCTTGAACCTTGATGACGCAGTTGGGTAGCGCGGTACTCTGGCAAAGTAGATGTCGTAGGTTCAAATGACGTATAGGAAGCACTTTATCAACAGCTCACGCCATGGAAAACGGAGTTCCACAGGGATCGCCAATGAGCGTGACATTGTTTAGTATAGCGATCAACAATATAACAAGTAAACTGGAAAAATCAATTGGCCGTAGCGTATATGTCGACGATATAGCGATTTATCTTTCTACTAAATTAGGAACAGCCGGAAATCCTAAATTACAGACGGCTGTAAATTCAATAATAAATCAAGCTGAAAGCGTGGGTTTTAGGCTCTCTCCGCAGAAAACTGTTTGCATGCATTTCTGCAGGCTGCGAACACCACACTACCAGCCCAACTTGTTTATAAAAGGTCTCCAAATACAATGCATTCAAAAACATAAATTTCTCGGGGTAACACTAAATTCAAAGTTACTTTGGAGAGATCACATAGAAAATATTAAAACAAAAGCGAAAAAGATTATTAACGTAATGAAGTGCACAGCAAACTCAAAGTGGGGAGCAGATAGAGAGGTAATGCTACGTTTATACAAGACACTAGTATTAACAAGAATTGATTATGGTAGCCCTTCATATATGTCAGCATGTCAAACCAAGCTCAAAACACTAGACAGTATCCAAAATACCTGTCTAAGGTACGCCATGGGGCTTTTCAACAAGCCCGGCAAATAGTTTGTGTGTAGAGGCAGGTGTATTACCGTTAAGGTACAGAAGAGCGTGGCTTCTGTTAAAATATGCCTCGAAAACATTTAAGATTAAGTCACACATTAACCATTACCTCACCTACGTTGGATTAAATGACATGGTCACAAATATTCCCATGTACACTAATATCCAAGGAGCTTGCAAACTAGCAAAGATAGAGCATCGGGACGAATTTGAAAGTAGTACAAATATCAAAAACAAGGTATTAAGTGCATGGCAAGACGAATGGGAAAACGAAAACCGAGCTCTGAAGCAACACTTACCGATAGCACGAGAACGCAAAAGGTACCCACCGATGCCACGGAAAGCAAGTGTGGTATTAACCAGACTCCGTATAGGTCATACTAAACTGACGCACGAGTATCTGCTAACCAATAAACCAAAAAATATATGCCAGCTATGTAGAGTACCTATAACGTTGGAACACATTTTTGAAGAATGTATTCAATACAAGAGACACAAAGAAATGTGTAACATAAATTTTAATTTTAAAAACGCATTGAAAGAATTAGACGGAATAAAGTTGAAGAAGATAATTCAATTTCTGCATGTAATAAATCATTTTCGAAACATATAATACATAGTATAAAGTAACATTGTTATGACAAAATTCAGACGGGTGGCTAATAACCCCAGTGGTTGACGCCAAAAAAAAAAAAAAAAAAAAAAAATTAGCCTACTGTCGACTTTATTTCACTGCATTTGCATTTAAAAACTTGCCGAAAATACTGAATCTTTTTAATATTTTGTTCCAGTTTCATGGTGCAAAATAAAATAAAACATTGTATGTACCACGGGCATAATTATGGCTCTCAGGAATATAAAAGCCCTCCGCTTCGCATCGGGCTTTTAACATTCCCTCGAGCCATAATCTTTTGATTATGCCCTTAATACATAAATATCTATTACGGCCTGCCATTTTCTACCAAGCGACCATATTTTTTTAGAGTAACGACTGCTAAACGTTATTGCCACTTTCTACACTGCGACCAGCGCTTTTTTAAAGCTTCCAGTAATGGTAGTGTAAGTTGCAAAGCACTAAAAGGTATTAAAAAACTAACCAGAATAGATCACGTAGTGAGTGCCTCTAATCAAGGTACGAAGCCAGTACTCCGTAAAGGGAAATAGTTTTTTTTTAACGACTGATCGTGCAGGTTCAATCTCCTAAACACAACGAGGCACTAACAAAGCACCAACGATGTACACAAGTCATGTCGTTAAAGCTAGTAGCGATTAAAGTAATATTATTGTTTAATGAGGGTTCTACCAAAAAACAAAACGGTGTTGTAATAGATATGAGAATAAGTAGTACGATGTTACCTCTCTCTCTCGTTCTCAGCCCTCACTATATAGACGTAGATAGACAAAGTGTGCGGTGTTAGGGGTATTAATCATGTAGTTCATTAATAATATAACTAGGTGTTAGTTTTAAACAATTCATCTTCCGTTAATAAACTTTGTCTAAATGTAATCGCTAATTTACCCAAATTGTCAATAACAGTGATAAAGTTAAAAGTACATTCTCTTTCACTTTATTGTAAAACGCACGAAGCTTGTTCGACAAACGGGAAAACTAGTGAAGACTGAATTTAACGAAAATGTTTATCAAAATAAATAATATGAACTGAAGATTTCTAATTGAAGTAAAATTTTACTTAGTTAGCTTGGTTAACTTGGTTAACCGAGCACATTATGAATTATTTTTGCGTACTACCTCCAACCTTTATCCAGAAAGTTCTGAGATGACGTTAGCGACTGAAAAATAAATAACGTTTTCTTTTGAAATAGATACACTGGTTTAATGAAGATTTTCTACTCATTTAGATACAGTTAAGTATCTTTAGATATTCAAGAAAGAAAGAATTTTGAGGTAATTGGGAGACTCGCTAGATCCCCGAAGTAGGCTTGTTTCAACTAAGATCATGGAAAATCTGTATCGCTATCTCAACACTCTCAGAATGATTAATGTAGAATACATAGAACTGAGTTATCAAAGGAACTTGAACTCTATTCTTAGCAAGCATTCTCGCAACTCTATTTTTATATCAATTTTACTTGTTTTACGTGTGTGACCTTTGCTTGGCCTTAATATCGTTTTTTAGATTTGATCTGGTTCTTTTGTAGCATTTTCACTATAATTATTTTAGATAACCTTGATCTTTACTGATCCAGCTTCATTTCTAAAAATTTGATTTGGTTCTATTTCTACCGTTCACATATGTATATTTCACACAAAAATATAATAACCTTGGGTTATTTTTAGACATCTGACCTCGAATAGTCCTTTCTAGAAATGTGACTTTAATACATGTCATTAACATGATCCTTATCCAATTGCTAGAAACTCACTGGGTCAACGATCCCCTTACCTTATACCTTATTCGGTTTAACCCAGATCCATAAAATCGACTAATGAAAGCTACTGTTATTTGATTTGTTTCATATAATCTAGAAAAAAGAGATTTTATTTTTTAATAGAATACCCTTGATTATATGTCTATCAAACAGCATGCGGTAATCACGGCCCAAAAATTCAACATCGATAGCCGTGTGTCAAATTATTAGTTTCTGAAACGAGACAGGTATTTGCAACCCAGCCGAGAAGTACGTGTACATCACTCACTAAGGGGAAAATTTCCCTACGTTCTATGGAAATATGAAATTAATCAAATATACAAATACCTTTAATCGAACTCCTATAAATGTGTTTTTCTACAATCGATATCCAAAGTAGGCATTTGCGCTCGTATTTGACAACGCAAACGTCATCTTTTTCGAGGAATGTCACTTTGTCGCTTATAAACGACTAAATAAAAAAAACGCTCGCTCTCCCAATTATTAACTATAAATCAAATATGCATTGCTCAGAGTATCCAATGACAACGAGTAAATGACATCTTTTTTTTTTGAATGAAAAATTTCCTAAATAATAATCGTATGTAAGCGTGAAGCAGCAAAAATGGAAGAAGAAAATGTTTGTAGAGATTTTACATGTACACCACCTGAAATTGCAAACGCCGGTAAAGTCGTGGCATTAAACCTATTGCCAGAAAAGTCGCGGGAGAAGTATGAAAAGCAGTACGAACTCTTCATCACATGGTGTAATTGAAGGAAAGTTAGAAGGTACACTGAAATGATGGCTTATTTTAGTGAAAAAGCTAAAACTATGAAATCTGCTACACTTTGGTCGGTGTACTCAATGCTACTATCTGTGTTATGTGTAAGAAACAATATTGACATCAGCCAATATACGAAGTTAATCGCATACCTAAAACGCCAATCTGTAGGATAAAAACCAAAAAAATCAAGAACTTTCACCAAAGAAGAATTGTTCAAATTCCTCTGTGAAGCGCCAGATGAAATATTTTTAATGAAAAAGGTAAATAGCACTATTCATTACTCTGTAAATATTAATAAGCTATTTTACTGACAGGTAGTATTAATTATGGGAGTTTTCGGTGCATGTAGACGAGATGAACTTGTGAAAATGACCATAGAAGAAAGACATTGAAGGCAAAGATTCGCTATTAATAGTAAAAATTCCTGACTCAAAAACAAGAAAAAGTCGCGTCTTTACTATTACTAGTAGTAAAGAACTTGATTTTTTATCATTCTACCGAAGGTATGTTACATTGAGATCATCGATGACGTCACCCCATATCGTCTATTTCTACGATATTGTAACGGAAAATGCTCTAAACAAGTGGTGGCAATGAATATAATTGGAAAAATACCCTGTGAAATCGCCCAGTATTTTAATTTATCAGATTATAAATTATATACAGGCCACAGTTTTCGTCGCACGTCAGCTACTCTTTTAGTTAATAGAGGAGGTGATATCATCCAACTGAAACGTCATGGAGGTAGGAAAAGTTCTTGTGCAGCCGAGGGATACATTGAAGAAAGCATTAATAATAAAATTGAAACGGCACAGCAAATCTTGAGTAAATGTGAATCATCTAAAGTGCAAATTGTTGAATCAGTAACAATGGCGGAACATACAATTTCAAACTCATCTAGACTTTCTTCAGCGTCTGGAATTGTCATAAAAAATTGTAAAAACTGTACCTATAATTTTCATTCATCTAATTAAATAAAATTTTGGAAATATGTGAACTGCTCAATTGTAAAAAAATCTTGTGTGTAATTCGAGTGCAAAAATTCATTGTCGATTTCAAGAGATTGCCGCGCTCCTCTCTTTCAATCGACAATATATCATTTTGCGCTCTTAATACACAAATAGCTAATTCATAATGCCGCATCTACCATACTTTTTGTCACGACAGCCTTATTCTACAATCTAGCTTTTCTGAAATACATAAAAAAAATTTATACGGTGCTTTCAACATACGCCTGGATTTCTAGGTCTATAAGATATTGCTCGTTAGGTTAATTAGAACTAAAAGGTCAGACACTGAAAATAGGCCTGATAAACTTAAGTTACATAGCTCACTACCAACACGAGCCAGCATACGCAGTTGGTTGTTAAGGTGCGTCTCCACTGAAATTGTTGGCAATTTCTGTGTTGGCAACTATTTACAATTCTTCAGAAAGTCACCAACTTTTGTTTCCCTTTTGTACACACCAAATTAAAATAAGTTGTCAACAATTTGAGGAACATTTCAGTTGACTGTAGCTGTCTCCACGTTGACAAAATGTTGTCGAACGACGATGATATTATGCTAGCAGCCGCAGCGTTTATTATTTTAAGCAAAAAGAAAGGGAAGCATAAATATTAGGTACGACCAAGCCTCAAAGAAAGAGATGACTTGTTAGCAGGACGTATTGAAGATGGATAAATTAGAAACTTTCTTCGTATGACTGACTCTGATTTTGAACGGCTGCTCAATCTTGTTGAACCAAAAATTAAAAAAATAGACACTAATTACAGAAAAGCAATCACACCTACGGAACGTTTACTAATTACTTTAAGATTTTTGGCCACCGGGGTTTCGTACACTTCATAAAGGTATTTGTTTAGAATTTCAAAGCAAGCGATTTCAAAATTCGTACCTGAAGTTTGTGCAGCAGTATGTGAAGTTCTAGAAGATCAAATTAAGGTAAGTATAATTTATTATTATTAGAAATATTTTTGACGGTCTCCTTGGACTAGCCCCCCTGGTAAATAAAGATTTTCGTTTCGGAGGTCCTCGGTTCGAATCGATTATAAAAATAACCAGAAACGCATTTAAAAACGTTTTATTCATTTAAAAAATTATTTTCAAACAAATCGTCACATAGTTTAATGAAATATAAAGTGATAAAATTATTTCAACATAATATTTGCATTATTTAGAGCCTCAGACAGAATACTGTTCAGAGAATACGGTTCATGTATTGTTTGTACTTCTGTGAGTGGTGCGTTATGTATTTCTTGTGATTCGAGTGATGTGTATTCTAATTGTGGTGAAGGTGATGATGGGTATTGTGGCGATGGATGATTTGTAGGTATTGAGTAATTTGAATTTGATGAAAGTGTTGAAAATGGAGTCATTTGTCTAGCAGCAGGATAATCATATTTTCCGATGCTGGCGTCAAATAAAATATTCGATATTAAATGCTCTACCACATTTTGAGCATAGCTTGATTTCAAAGCTTCTATCTTTGTTGCAACATGTTCTCCAAAGATAGTGAACCTATTGAGACTTTTAGCGAAGCTTTTAACACGTTATAGCCTCTTCCTGTCTTTTGTCATAATTTGAAATTTTTCTTTTGAACCTTTTGTATTTTTCGAATATCTGACATTCTTGAACAGCCTGGTTGTTGATCAGGTGGTTGTGGATCTGGTGGTGATTGGACTGTTGTATCATCTTCATTTGGTAATTGATTTTGAGAGATTTCTCCATCAGAATCCTAAAATTAATTATTAATTAATATTATTAAATATTTATTTTTACAGATGCCTGAAAGTGTAGAACAGTGGAACGTAGTGGCAACACAGTTCGACAATCTTTGGAACTTTCCACAATGTGTAGGAGTAATGGATGGATAACATATTACGATTCAATCACCAGAACATAGTGGAAGCGATTTTTTCAGTTATAAATCGTTTTTAGCATTGTTCTTTTATTGTTGCTAATGCAAATTACGAAGTTTTATACATGAATGTTGGCTGCCAAGGACGCATATCGGACGGCGGTGTTTTCGAAAATACTCGCTTCAAAAATATGTTGTCTGAATGTAAACTTAATTTACCTAACAATGAAAAGCTTCCTGGGAGAGCCATAGCTTGATGTTTTCCTAGGTGACGATGCTTTTCCATTGTCACCAAATTTGATGAAACCTTATCCGGGTCCTCAAGAAAAAAGATCACTAGAGAGAATATTTAATTATAGATTGTCAAGAGCACGACGAGTATCAGAAAACGTGTTTGGAATATTATCAGCACGATATAGAGTCTTCAGGAAAATAATGTTACTTGACCCATCGAAAGCGCAGGCAATTGTAACTGCTTGTATTTGTTTACACAGTTATTTGAGAAAAAATAAAAACTCGACATATACTCTACCTGGAACATTTGATTCTGAAGACAAAGACACTGGTAATATTATTTCTGGAACTTGGAGAAACGACATGCAAAACGATACACCATTTCACAATTTAGATAAGAGAGCTCGGAAATCAAGTAATGCAGCAAAAACGTAAGACAAGAATTTGCAGAAACTTTATGTCGCCAGAAGGAAAGTTCCTTGGCAAAATAACTATAGCAAATTATATACAATAAAAGTAAATTAAAAATAAGTGTACTGAATAATAATAATAATATTGTTGCATACTTACATGTGTTTATTTAATCCCTTTTCCACACATAACCGAGGTTCATTTCTGTCTGTTAAAAAGAAGCCGTTTGTAGGCAAACCACTTTGGAGTGTCGGATGCCGCAGCTCCAGATTTATTGTCCTCTTTAATTTTCTTTTTCTCTCTAAAAAATTGTGCAGTCAAATTTTTAATTTTCCTTTGTATTTCGAGTTCGTGTAGCCCCATAACATCAGTGATAGTTTTCCATGCATCCTTCATCGGTTGAGTCCCATAGTACACTTTGGGCGCGATATAAATCAATTAACGTGTCGGTTAATTCGTTCGTCCACGTGATGACAGGCATGTTTCTGTTTGCAACTAATGTTACCAACTGAGCAAGCGTACACATAGAGCAGTTAAATATCTAGAACACGCGTATTCCTTTGATGTTTACCGACTAATACGGAAACACGAATCTCGACATTTGTTTTCAACTCTTGTTGGCAACTCAAAAGTTGACAATTTTTCTTTGGTGGAGACCCGGCTTTAGGTTCCGAAGGACAAACTCAATGCAACATTGAGTACGCTGTAAGTATGGATACACGAAATGCTAGAATTAATAACTTTGAGAAACCGCAAATGCGTCACCCAATTTAGATACTTATAATGCTTTATTTGATAATAACTTAAAGAAACCAATTAAGAATGATAGGACATTATAAAGGAAATAATGAGGTAATTAAATGGGTTTATAATAGACTAAAAGAAATGTATCAAAATAAATTAAACTTCATTTTCGCTGACAATGGCATTCTTATCTCATGGGATGTTTCTATTATTTTTAATGTTCCAGTACCAGATGTTTAAGTACTTATAAATGAGGATTATTTTGACGGTTCAGAATTAATTAATTTACTGAAAACATGTTTAAATCAAAACTTCGTTACATTTTACGAAATTATTTATTCACAAACAAAAGAATCTTGTCGCTAACATTAAACTTTAATTAACTCATGTTAATGATCGTACAGAAAGCTTACGCATGCTGATGTAATAACAGGTATCATAATTCTACCCACCCACAAACGCGCTTGCAGCTTTGCTTAGTTGGAGTAGTTTACGCTCTTCTCTTTGACTACTAAAGTTATTGCGATGTTTGTTTCCGATGATGTGTGTTTGGCACCTATGACTAAAGGCGAATTTCAATTTTATGGTTTATCTAGGTTTTTCAGTTTCCCTAAACTTGGGAATTAATGAATGATCACATCAGCATCAGTACAGATAAATCGTATTTTTCCAACTAGTAGATTTAATTTCTTGGATCAACATTACGGTACAATATGATGGGGACCCGTGTTCTTGTCTTCTTTTTACAGGGTTATTCACGCTATTCCACATGAAGCATTATAGCTAAAGTATTTGATTTTAAAAAAGTTGTATTTTATGAATGGATAGGGACCAATTGGCGCTACATTTTAAAATTATTTTCATGTTATACAGGGTGTGCCAAAAACACGAAAAGTATCAAAGCTGTTATTTTTTAATTGGAACACCCTGTATATTATTTTATTTTCAGTTTCTATGATGAAAATAAATGCGAGTTTTATTAAGACTTAACCTACCTAAACCTTATGGTTTTTGAAATATTTAATATATTGTGAAAATATAATAACATATTTAATGCTTAAATTCTCAACTTGTATTTTTTTATTTTCAACCAAATTAAGACTGGAGTCTACTAATTGATCAAGTTTTGTGTCGTCCGTGTGAAACATTTACTAACTTATACAAGGTGTCTTAAAATTAAGGGTCAATAATTACAATCTTTAAACGGTATTAACTTATTTAATTTAAATAGGGCAACCTGTATTTTATGGCTACAGCAGATGTAAAATTTAATTGTCTATCGGAGTATTTCATATTTCTATGGCTAACTCTTCATATTTTCAAGTAAAATGCACATTTTGTTTGTGCAAACTGAGTTCAAGAAATTTATCATTGAAGGCGTTTTGACAAATAGAATTAATTGAAGCAGTATTCAAGTTCTACAACCTAATCTAAATTAGTATGTAGGTAACAGTATTTTAAAATAAAATAATAGTAATACTTAAAAATCACTTAATTAAATGTTCAAAATGACGACCGTTTGCCTCTAAACACAAACAAATTCTCTTTTTAAAATTTTCCGCACATTTTCCAACATACGTTGTCGTAACCCGGATGTACCCTATCATGAAACGTGTACTTTGAACTTGTCCGCATTAATGCAAATTCAAGAGACAAAACAATAGCTAAGGGATGCATCATAATTTGACTTATAAGATGCTATTATTAATTGCTTAAATTAATGTCACTGAGAATAATGCTACTCCGGCTAATGCTAGGCTTACTCCAATTAATAGCTTAAATCTCCCTTACTGGCCGTGATTAAATAATCAGAGTTGATTTACAAATCTGATCTAGAACTCGCAAAATTCTAACCTGCTTAAAAAAAACAGTGATCGTCTAGGGGGCAAATAACCTACGTTGTGTAATGTGCAATGAGATAGGGTCGGATAAGGTTAATTTGTTGCATAAGGTGCCAAGGTAATTAAATGAAACAAAACTACAATTAAGATGAACGAGTTGCGCTACCTGGTGATTCGCTCGTCATCCTATATACATCGGGAGGAAAAGAATCATCAAGAAAACTCCCTTTATTCCAATAATAATCACACAAAGACAAAAAACAAAAATCAGATAACACAAGTAAATCGCAATCAAAGGATTAAAGATGTATCAACGCTACTCTATCGGTATTAAAGGCGTACAAAATCTATAACATTGCATAAAACCTAGTTTAGTCATTAATAAACATAAAATCATGTCTACAAATGGTGTTCAAATTTAAGCAAAATAAACAGGTAATAAATAACAAACAGGGGATCCTTTTGGAACCAATTCCTGTCTGCTTTTAGGTAAATAATTACATATAAAGCATTATACAGGGTGTGGTACAACCGGACATAAACAGAACACAAAAAAAACAAAGGACATGATTAAATCAAGTTAAAAGGGCGTACCTTACAAAATTTAAATATCACCAAAATAAAATGAAAAGCAATTTCAATAACTACACATAAAGGCAATAAACATAAACAGTGTGATCGTATCTACAATAAGATCGTCAATCAATCACCAAAAAAAAAGGAAGATGGTTATTCCGACCATGTGGCCCTTTTGTTTAACCAATCATGGCGGTTTTTAACACCCAAATACATTAAGCACCCTAGTAATACATAGTACAAATTCAACATACATAAAAAAAATTAACAACAGAAAATTAAACAGGTTAATGATTATTTAAGTAGATAAAAATGGAAAGGGCAAGTACGTTACACATACAAATTTGTGGATACGATCACAACAAAGAATACACATGGACAATAACAATAAATGATATAATTGAGTACACAGAAAAACCATTCGTGGCCAACCACATTAAATACGCAGTTGAGACAAAGTATAACATCTGACACCAAGCCTTGCAAAACACCGATTCACCTACATGATTAGTAGGTATTATTACAAATGCAAGATAATAAAACGGGTGATCTCGTCTCTCAATTTTTCTTAGGCATAAAACAAAACACAAAAATATAGACATATAGGCATATAACGGTAACAAGAGAGACATTTGGATATATATATATATATATATATATATAGATAGATAGATAGATAGATAGATATTTAACTAGATCATTAGGATCAGCTTTCTGACTTTATACCTATGATCGTTTGTGTTTTTATCACTACAAATACAGGTTAGAATTATCAATACACAATATAGAACACATAAAAAAAAAGAGAGAGAGCTTCTCTGTGCCTGCATAATTTCAATGAAAACAACAGCTTTGCAAGTCAGGGTTTCAGTTTGGTTTTAACCATTTAAATGAGTAGGTAGAATAACCTTTTCTGTGTAATTTCACAAACCGTAAAATCTTTTCTTTTACTTACATTATCAATGTAGGATATCCTTTTAAGCTTTCACCAGCACAAATGTTTAAATACTCGGATTTATCGATTAACACAAAAAAAAGAAAAGAAGATCTAATTAAACAAACACAAAATCGGTGTCAAATCTTAATAACGCACGCCTTGAAAATTCAATTGCAACTCTCATATCCTAAGCACAACAACCGTTTTTATTCCTTCATCACTCCCTATTTTCCATATCAAATAACAAAAGCAATAAAACTATTTCGTGTGAACGCTTTTGCCTTTAATTATGAAAAGAAACATTATTTCTAATTAACATGTGCAATCAACCGTAGAAATTCTGTATTTAAAATATCACATTTCAACCCATGAACAAATTTTACTTTGACAGCGGTGTAATTTTTTTTTTTATAATACTGACATTTTTATTTTTCAAAACGCATTTATAAACATCTTTAGCAATCTGTCTTGCGCTTTCGATAAATGCAGTTGAGCCTGCACCTGCAACTTAAAAACATCTGGTTGCGGGCCACCCTTAGTTAAAATCCTACCCAAATACGTCTTCCAAAAAAAAAAGAAATACAAACCATTCTCACATAACAATTATTATATAATAACTTTTAGTAATTATCTTTTGCTATCGCGACAACAATTTTAATCGGAATATTTTCAATGTATTCATCAAGTTTTCGTAGTGTGCTACCTACAACGTGGGCTTACAGTTTGGAAAGCTTCTATTATGCGATGTTTTAGATCATCTGGTGTTATTGGAGGTGTGTTACAAACCATTCCTTTTACGTATCCCCATAAAAAAATCCATTGCAGTTAAGTCGGGTGACCTTGGGGGCCAATGTTGAGATCCATTTCTTCCAATCCATCGATTTTGGTAATGGTGATTTAAATGTTCTCGGACCCCGCGATGAAAATGTGCGCGAGCTCCGTCCATTTGAAGCCATATCGTTCTTCTTATGTCTAAGGGAATGTCTTGCAATACGGTTGGAAACTGATTTCTTAAGAATTGTAAAAACAACATTCCATTTAAATGTTCTTGGAAAAAATAAGGACCTATTAAACATTCACTGACCATCTGTGTTGATTATTAATAATCCTAAATTGATGCGGATATGAATCAGAATAATAGTGGAAGTTATGTTTGTTAACGGTTCCGTTGTTATCAGTAAACAGAACAGAATTAAAAAAGTTTTCATTTTCTGCCACTTTATCTAATACCCACATACAAAATTCAACTGGTTTCCCGTAATTGTTTTCTGAGGTTCTTGATGAAACTGGATTTTATAAGGATGATAATTTCTATCTTTTAACCATTCCTGATACACTTGCTTGGCTAATGTTGGTATTTTGGGCAATTTGTCTCTTCGTTTTCTGTTACAGGTTTGCTTGTAGTGGATTTTTTATACAGGACACTTCCAGTTTGTCTAAATTGATTCAACAGTCTTTCGAATGCTGCTTTATTTGGATGATTTCTGTTGGGAAATCTCGTAGGGTAAATTTGTGATACCAGGAGGCAGTTTTGCAGAGATTCTCCGAGAATAAAATCATACCGATGCGTTCTTCTTTCGGATAAACAAACATTCTTAAAAATAGACTAATAATACAAATATCAAACAATACTGCTACCACTGCTAGATTTTTTGTAAATACCTGACAACCGCTATCAGTCAATAGTAACGACTTGTCAAAACGATAAGGTGACTTGATAAATTACAAATTTCTTGAACTCAGTTTTCACAAACAAAATGTGCTTGAAACTATTATGTAATACTATTCGATAGACAATTAAATTTTACATCTGCTGTAGCCGTAAAATACAGGATGTCCTATTTAAGTTAAATAAGTTACTACCGTTTAAATATTGTAATTATTGACCCTTAATTTTAAGACACCTTGTATAAGTTAGTAAATGTTTCACGCGGATGACATAAAACTTGATCAATTAGTAGACTATATATATATATATATATATATATATATATATATATATATATATATATATATATATATATATATATATATATATATATATATATATATTATATATATATAATATTTCTACTCTTCTATTTCGAAATAAAAATATAATAATTTATTTGACTTATTATAATTATTACCCCCAACTAAACGCATTACATTTTTAGGTTTCTTTTATATCTAATATATTGATTTTATTTTTGATCTTAAAAAAATTTGAAAATTATAGATAATTATAGATAATTGACGTGCAATTACTCCCACAATATTATTTTCCCTAATAATTAATTTTGGTGAAGTTTGTTAACGATCAAATTTAAAAACTACGATTTTTTAACTAAAACGATAGGAACATACATGGGCCACCCTATATATTAAAAAGCTCTTTCAAGTACTAGTAAAACGATATGCATGGTAATTTCCTTAGTTCATAAATAAAGCAGTAATATTTAATTTTCATATTTTTTATTAACACAACATGCTCTTGAAACCGACTCTGTCAAAGTAAAATGACGTGGGTGGGTGGTTGGTTGTATTGGTTGGTTGGTTGAATGCGTGCGTGCCTGCGTGCATGTGGGCGTGTGGGTGTGCGTCTGCGTGTTCGTGTGCGCGTGTGCGCGTGCGCGTGTGCGTGTGCGTGTGTGTGTGTGCGTGCGCGTGGGTGTCTGTGTCTGTGTGTCTGTGTGTCTGTGTGTCTGTGTGTCTGTGTGTCTGTGTGTCTGTGTGTCTGTGTGTCTGTGTGTCCGTGTGTCCGTGTGTCTGTGTGTCTGTGTGTCTGTGTGTCTGTGTGTCTGTGCGTCTGTACGTCTGTGCGTCTGTGCGTCTGTGCGTCTCTGCGTCTCTGTCTGTGCGTATGTGCGTCTGTGCATCTGTACGTCTGTGCGGCTCTCCGTATGTCCTGTGCATCTGAGCGTCTGTGGGTCTGTGCGTCTGTGCGTATGTGCGTCTGTGCGCCTATGCGTATGTGCGTCTGTGCGTATGTGCGTCTGTGCGTCTGTCTGTCTGTGCGTATGTGTGTCTGTACGGCTGTGCGTCTGTCCGTCTGTGCGTCTGTGCGTCAGTGCGTCTGTACGTCTGTGCGTCTGTGCGTACGTGCGTCTGTGCATCTGTACGCCTGTGCGTCTGTGCGGCTGTCCGTCTACCCGCCTGTGCGTGTGTGCGTCTGTGCGCCTGTGCGTCAGTGCGTCTGTGCGTCTGTACGCCTGTGCGTCTGTGCGGCTGTCCGTCTGTGCGTCTGTGCGTATGTGCGTCTGTGCGTCTGTGAGTCTGTGCGTCTGTGCGTCTGTGCGTCTGTGCGTCTGTGCGTATGTGCGCCTGTGCGTCTGTACGACTGTGCGTCTGTGCGTCTGTGCGTCCGTGCGTCTGTGCGTATGTGCGTCTGTGCGTCTGTGAGTCTGTGAGTCTGTGCGTCCGTGCGTCCGTGCGCCCATGCGTCCATTCGTCCGTGCTTCCGTATCTCTGTGTCTTTGTGTCTGTGTATCTGTGTATCTGTGTATCTGTGTCTCTGTGTCTCAGTGTCTCTGTGTCTCTGTGTATCTGTGTCTCTGTGTCTCTGTGTCTCTGTGTCTATCTGTGTGGCTGTGTGTCTGTGTGTCTGTGTGTCTGTGTGTCTGTGTGTCTGTGTGTCTGTGTGTCTGTGTGTCTGTGTGTCTGTGTGTCTGTGTGTCTGTGGGTCTGGGTGTCTGTTTGTCTGTGTGTCTGTGTGTCTGTGTGTATTTGTGTCTGTGTGTCTGTGTGTCTGTGCGTCTGTGTGACTTTGTATCTGTGTGTCTCTGTGTCTCTGTGTCTGTGTATTTGTGTGTTTGTGTGTGTGTGTGTGTATGTGTATGTGCGTGGGTGCGTAGGTGTGTGTATGCGCGTCTGTGCGTGTGTGCGTGGGTGCGTGCATGGGTGCGTGCATGGGTGCGTGAGTGCGTGAGTGAGTGCGTGCGTGCGTGAGTGCGTGCGTGTGTGTATGTGTGTGTGTGTGTGTGTGGTGTTGTGTGTTTATTATATGTCTAAACGATGACGGTAAATGTTATATATCTACTGTTTTACTCAACGGTTGAGCCCAGAATAACTTTTAATTAGCAAATTAGTTATTATTGTAACGTTCTATCAGTATACCCAAAATACTGAAAGGTAAACTACGAAATGGTGCAATACATTGCATTGCCTATGCTCTCTTAATTCAGGGGACAGAAAATTTCAGAATACGGCCCTAAACAATACTGTAGTTACCGGTTTGCCAATACGTGTAAAACACGCAAAGGTTTTTCTTTTATATTTTTAAATTACTATTTCTTTCAATATTGTCAACAGGTATACGAGGAGATACACTTCTACGGGACCGAACTATGTCAAAAGTTTTGTTTAAAGATTGATACGTTTAATAGCTACAGGTTTAAAACCAATTTCTATTATTTGCTAGCGGGTCTGAATTAATTAAGTTATTACTAACCTGCAAACAGTATCTGCAATTCGTAATTACGAAATGTTAGAAAAATTAACATTATAGCTTTAGAGGGATTTTGTACTAAATGGGCTTCTTAATGATGTGAAATGAATTTAGTTTCAATTATAATAAATATTAAGGACGGGTTCGATGTAATATAAAGCAACTGTTGGATTAATTAAAATATTTTAACTAAGTATTAGGCTTTTCGTAAACTATATCTTAACTGAAAACTGGACCTTTATCAGGAAAACGATTTACGAACAAGCCTATAAATTACTGGTGCCTTTCTCAATAAAATTTAATCAAGGTACTGGATATCCGGACAGATACTTTCTAAGGACCGCACTGGAGGCTGTAAAAGTGTTAAGCGATAGCGGGTCCTTAACAAAGACAAACTGAAAAATTTGTGGAATAAATTCTATCATGAATGGTAACTATTTAAACCTTCAGGATTATTTACGCTAAGTAAATTTATATGGTACTTACTTCTGGAATACGATTTTATATCTGGATTTTATGAGAAAAATAATAGCATAATCTGGCCCTGGGTCAGGTTTTTAACAGAAAATTGCACGTCTACGATTCCTGAAGCTGCGGGTGCGTGTGTGCGTGTGTGTCTGTGGTTGTGCATGCGTGCCGTGCGTGCGTATGTGTGCGTGTGTTGTGTGTTTGTGTGTGTGTGTGTGTGTGTCTGTGTAGGTGCGTGTATGTGTGTGGGTGTGTGTGTGTGTGTGTGTGCCTGTAGCCACGATAACTTAAAATATGTTTGACAAATGATAAGTAATTATTATTAGCATAAACGAGTTTAAAATGTATACCTCATTTTGTTTGATAATTATTAGACGTTTGCATTTACCAAAATTGAGTAATTTGTTTTGCACTTAGCGTTAAACTATAATGTTATACACTAAAAGGTGTTGCTAAGGTTACATTTTAACCATAAAGTATAGATAAAATGACTTGTATTTATTCGTTTACATAATCCAACTTGATATAGACACCTTAACCTTAGTTTTTAACGTTTACGAAAATCTTGACAATTCTAAATACTAAAAATTTAATTTCGTACTAGCACGGCATAAAGTGGAATACTATGCGCGACGATAAAGGGAAATTAACATCTCGTGAAACGTCTTTCACTCGATGTTATAGTGCCTCTTTTATCTTCTGGTGTAATGCATCACTACGTTCCTTTACAACTTCCGATACAGACAGCCCATTATTGTGATTCTGGAGATTGAGGTGGCTAATTCACTCAAAAAATAATTGCCTCGTCTAGCAACCTACATAGCAGGATAAATTTTAAGTATTGCCTAACAGAATTCGTATAACGTAACGTTGTGCATTTTATACAGAAAAATTTAAGCAGATTTTCTTTATAATCTAAATGAGAAGCAGCGTTTGGCCGTTTAAGTGGGTCGAAGAGTCCAATTACAAAATTTCCAAAAATTTGACCTTATCCATTAACGATAAACTGGTAATTTTAGTTTCTCGTAAGTAAAAAATCTGGCAGGATGATGTTTGTCCAACAGTTCTTAAACTTACTAGAAGTGCAATGGCCTAAAAGAGTTCCTTTTAAAGTTGAATGAACAGCATATTTTGTAATAGTTAATACCTGTCCAATTCACATATACTCTTTTCTCGGTCTTCTTCAGCACAGCCTGTTTTCATGGTAACACTAATTAATCTATTTTATTTGCTATGGGCTTAATAGTCACTTGGTAAACTTCTGAAGAAGTGTATTCAAAACTATTACGTTTTTTTCTTATTAAACGGTCTTCATTTGCTGACCTTGTAAAGTTATTGTCCGCAGAACATTTTGTTGGTTTTTTAAGCATGGATTGCCACAATGAGAATAATATATTTTTATACAAACCTTGGAATTCACCCAAATGTGAGAAATAACAACAGTGATTTTGTTTAGGTTTGTTTCTCATCTAAAGTATTCGTTTCTCATCTATGAGTTTTACATGACTAAAATGGAGAGTTTATTTTTCAGCAAAAACATACGTGAGAAACGTACACAAGGAAGATAATTTACACAAGAACGAGAGAGCGTGTTTTCCTTCTATAACAAGGGTTTAGTAGATTTATAGCGGAACAATAAAAACATTAGATAAACTGAGCAGGAATATGTAACAGGAACGGTAATAGCAACAGCAAATGAGAACAAATGACAGGCAACAAGAACTCCTGCTACCTGATATCTGTTTACCTGCAGTTTTTATTGTGCCGTTTGTATTCTACCAAACTATCTTAGTATATATATATATATATATATATATATATATATATATATATATATATATATATATATATAGTCATAGCTGGCAAGTAAACTATTTAGTTGAGAAACAAACCCCCACCTTACCATATAATATATGAACCTCTAAGTTGTAAAACGAACTCTTTGGCGGAGACGAACTTAGTGTTGACATGAACCTCTTATCTAAAATATGAACCGTCTTAGAACGAACTATTTAGCTGGAAAGAAACCCTTACTGAAGATCTGAATCACTATTGCCCTCTCCCTCCCTTCTAGTTTATATGATGCTATCTCTCTCTTTTCCATGTAAATTTCTTATGTCGGTCACAAATCATATAACTACTGAAGACTTATAATTCATTCTGGGTTTAATTTACAATCCCGTTATAATTTAGGCTAAAATGGGTTTTACACGGCTACTACTACCTACCACACATTTAAAGAAGTGTTGAACAGATAAAATAATTTAAATTAAGCAAACCTATGGGTACTAGAATGCACATTATGTACTTATTAACATTTGCAGAATAGGAAAATTCCAGATTATGAACTAGTTTGCTGTTATATGACGCCACCTGTAGCAAATAAAAGCTCTATGTTATTCTAAAACAATAATTTTATTTTCCACCGAACTCACCGAACACAATTCAGTTCATATTCCCAAGAATGACATACAACAACAATGACGGCAAAGAATCAAAGTAAAGACTAAACGGAGTTAACCCTGTTATGATCGGGCCGGCGAGAAGTGTCTTATGAGAGTTATGACTCATCTTTTGGTAAAGCATGGTTTAATATTTTAAAAACGTATGTCGTTATTGGTTCATATAGTTAGTAATTTTGAATACCAACAAAACATCGTCAATGTTTCTAGGTTATTTTAAAATTTAAGACGCGCTGTCAAATTTAAATAGTGAAAATTATTAGCGTACCTGGATAATGGAAGTTAAAGGTAAACTTGGCCTCCCGTTATCGCGTTCCATCTCGAAATAATGCAGTATATTCATTAACATTACTTGAGTTTGGCTTTTCAAAGATTTACCTTTTAATGACATCATTATTTGCTGCAAAATAAATAAATGCATTCAATCAATTGGAAATACATTTTGCATTATAAACTTACCTCGTAATAGTGAATATTAATAATAATAGTTTTGAAAAAAACTGTTGCTTACAAATGCAATGGAAACTAATAAATTACGAAGCGAAAGATAAATTATTATAAATACAAAACACAATGCGATTATACGAAACGAAATACGAAGAATAATTTGAGGTTAAATAGCCAAGAAGACATCTGACAGCGTCATGCGCTTTGACTTTAGAATCACATACGTTTTTAAGTCCTGCATTTAAAATATATAGCAGACGTAATATTATAACCCGTCTTTCTTTAAGTGGGCACTTCGCACTAAGATAAAGGGAAACAGATGCATTTCACAGTAATAATTATATCCCCATTCTCGAGCCCGCCATGAGACACCTATCCCCGGCGCTAGTATATTCAAAGATCTCATGAGTACTGTCCAACAATTGTTTCTATGACAATTTACTGCAATTAGATTTACCAGATTTAATTTTCGAAAGATAAAATGGTGTCGCGGTAATCCTTCTAGCATTTACCTGACTAAAATCGGTTATTTAGCACCGTTGGCACTACTTTCTTGACTATTTTATCAATTCACTCAGATCTAATGGTTTGAAACCTAATTAAAATGGTAGTATGTTATTATTCACGTAGGTTAACCTAACTGTGATTTTAAATTGCTTAATTCTTTTTATAACAGGAAGTAATCGGAATTTCATTATTAAATTTTACGACTTGTTGTTTGTGTTATATACTGTCATTTTTAATTTGTAACTGTATTAAGAAATCGTATGAGTTAGCATCGCATCTTCAAGTGCTCAAAAGGTTACAGCAAAATGTACAAAATCATCTAATTTGTGGTCTAGCCATAATTAGATAACCAAGCGTGAAACAGTATAAAGTGTTAATGTATATTGTATTTACAGGTAGAGTTGCTAAAAAACAGTTTACTAAGAACAAGAGTGAAAGTTTCACAAGCATTAGAAAATATGATGCAACATGTGGACACGTACGCCGAGTACGACCCTTTAATAGTAAACACGCAACCTTCAAATCCTTGGGTGAGCGAGGATTTAACTTATTGGCATCTTAATAGTCCTTTGTAAGTAAGAAGCTTCTCTAAACGTTCATTTAAGTTTTAATTTTTTTTTAGAGTTGAAATACCAACGGAGAAACGTGTCAGAAGATGGGGTTTATCAATGGAAGAATTGGTATCGGATCCAACAGGTATCCAGGAGTTCACAAATTATCTTAGGAAAGAGTATAGTCACGAGAATATAAGGTTTTGGATGGCGGTTAATGATCTGCGCCGTTCCTCTCAGTCACAAATACAACGAAAAGTTAGCGAAATTTTTGAGTAAGTTTGTGATTAGGTAGTGTTAAGTGTTCTAATGTTATTTTGTTGTTAATAGCGAGTTTTTGGCACCTGGTGCTCCATGTGAAATTAATATCGACGGAAAAACAATGGAGAAGGTACATCAGGAAATGAAATCTCCCAGTAGGTTTACGTTCGATGCTGCGCAAGAACATGTTTACACTTTGTTATTGAAAAAAGATTGTTATCCGAGGTTTATTAGATCGGAATATTATAAAAGCCTTCTTGCCTCTGGTATTCAACCTTCTCAGAAGAAACGGTAAGCAATCGGTATTTTAGAGATAATTGGGTTATGATAGTTTATAGGTTTTTTGGATTTGGTCCTACGAAAAAGAAAGCATCGACTAGTAGCGCTCCAAATCCTTCTCTCCTGCAACAACAAGCTCCTCCGACCAACATCGTTAGCTGTGGTGCTCTTGCAAAACGCAGGGGAAGTGATCGAAGCTTATCGGGATCGGCACACGAATTGGCGATTTCTGGAGTTCGAGATACGCGTGTTCCTCATTCTCACTCTCAAAGTAATCTCAGCGATATACCGTACAGGTAAACTAAGTAAAATTCTCAACAAACTATCTGCACGGCGCATGAGCTTTAAAGGCGCGCTATTTGTATCCACAATCTTAAGGAAAAAAGTGTTAGGTCACATCTTTTTATTGTATATTGTGTATCCAGTACGGATATACAGTGTCATGCAAAAAACTTTTAGAGCCAGTCAAGTCATGCTTCACTTTCAGGGGTGATCTACCAAGCCAGTCTAAGGGCTCGAGTGCACCACTACCAAGTCCGTAAGTTCGAGCGCCTAACAATCATTATAATCATTTTAGGTGTTGTATCGTCGATGTATTCTTGAACCCTTGCCTGAACTGGCAGCTGTTCACGCTCTGTCACGCAATTATATGTGAATTTTTCGATTACTTTTTTATGAATATGGATGGAACTGTTGTACATTTCTATTTTTGTTTCAGAAGAAAAAAAAGAAAAACATTGTCAAATTTATTCACCTACTTTGCTTACTCATTTTTATTTATTTATTTTTCATTATGCCTTTAGTCTATTGACAATAGTTCACTGCTCTGTAGTTTTACTGTCTTATTTTTTTGGTGTTGGATTGGATTACCTGAATACTTTTAACTTAATAATTGTGTAAGTAGACTTATATTATTGTAGACTACGATTAACAAACCTGGAGCTTTAACAATTTCAAGAGTCCCAATTGCTAGCATTCAAAACAGTGCTGCCAGCTAACCTTGTAGGTGTTAAATTGCGGTACTAAAAACTAAACGTGATGAAAACATAGATAGTACTATACGAAATAGAGTATTGTCTAGCAATCAGCGTACGGGCGTTGATAACTGAAGCGGACTTGTAATAAACAATGTCAGTTAAGTAGTTTGTAACTTGTCAGTAGTGTTCTAGAAGTTTAATATTTGCCACATATATGAACTAGAATAAAAATTGCTTTCACCACAAATAGCATCAGACAAAAAATAACTGGTCCATAAACGGCAGCTTTTATGATTAATGAAAGATTTAATTTTTATAATTGCATTCATTTAAACATTGCAACAAAAAAGTATTAAACCTCGCTTTTCAAAGTAAGTTAATTAAAATCAGTTACTTTTAAAATCCAAAACTTGCAAAATAATCTATAATCTATTGTATTCTTCTTGCGATTCAATTTATTGACGTAATAAAAATTTTTCAATATTTTTTTTATAATATATCAACATAAACATTTTTTTAACAAAGTTCAAAGTTAATAATTTCACAACTTTTTATTGCAATTTTACCAGTGCAGGTCTACCAGTTCCGTATGCTAGAAATAACCACAATACGTTAAACAAATATTACAATTTACAAATAAACAAATTTTAATGGAGATCGTGTACTTACTCAAGTTCAGATGTACAGGAGAGCGTCAATTATCCGAAGCCCGGTTATCCGAAACGTCGGTTAATCGAAAGCACCGCGCGTCAAGCTAACGTTAAAGTTCGACCGGCGGCCGGTAGTAGCGCCCATGGTGCCTACGTGACTAAGTTCTCGTGTACACTACACAGTGGTGTCGGAGCATTCGTTTGTGGTAGGTCATACCGTTTCTTGTTGTGCCGTTTGATTCTCACTGTTAGCTATGTCGTCTAAACGTAAACGTGTAGTGCTTAGTGTTTCAAATAAACTTACAATATTGTGATTCAAGTTTAGCTCGGGAGTATGGAGTTGGAAATGCAACAATATCGAACATAAAAAAGAATCGTGGTGCTATCACAAAATTTGCTTGTCTACTTGAGAGTAAAGATGAAATCTTACTTAGTAAAACGATAAAATGGCGGAAAACGAGGGCCTAGACACTCCAGTGTACAAACGGTTTATGTAGGTATGTGGCAAGGGCAACCAATAAGTGACTCTTTGATTTGTGGGAAAGGTTGTTGAGAGATTTAGCAGCAAAACGAGTTTTTGGACTAAAACAAAATATATTTTGGACACAATTTAAAATTGTGGCAGAAATGTACAATATTAAACTGTCTATTACACTTCTCTCACAAGAAGATCTTTCCCAGCAAACACTGAAATAATGCCTTTCTAAAATAACCGAACAAAACAAAATATCGGACAGATAAACTAACTTACCATACCGACAAAGCACAGACTCGACCTTCCTCTACTCTTAATTAAATAAGACAAAATTTGTTCTACATACAAACCTTTAAGAACTTCACTAGTCAAGAACAAGCACACAGATCGGTTTATATTCGACAACTAGTCAAATACAAAAAGTACAGTCTAACTTCTCAGCAACAAAACGATAACGTGTAACGACAAGGTTCCACAAAACATCAGCATCAGCTGAACTCCAATAAACAAGGCACTAGTAAACGAGAAAGTATCGATAAACGATAAGATGCGGTACTTAAAATTCTTTACAGGATGGGCAAATGATATAAAATTGTAAACGGTAGAAAACGGTAATATGATACTCAATGGTATAAACATAACTCATTGCCCACTAAGCGATAACTATAAATCGTTAAAAGAGTAACTTGAAAAATTGATAAGTAATATGGCGACATGGGCATTATAGTCGACCATGACAACATATAGTCATAAAAAATCAAAAAAGTTTTTGGCACGAGTAAGTATACTTGGAAACACAAATAAATACTCAAATTCGCGCCAAAAATCAATAAATCTCTGCTACAAATACAGGTTGGTCCCAAGTTAGGAGCCAAAAATTTATATCACGATGCAAATGCGCGTCGGTACTATACGAAATAGGATTCTAACTAGCAACAGCATGCCAGCTGTTTAATCATCAAAATCAAACAGGTGTCACCAGCCCAATATTTGTCGAAATGTGCCAGAAGCTCGATAACGGTACTTTTTACGAAACTCGATAATAGCCGCACGAATATTGAATTGAGATGTTATTGTGATGATGGTTACCGTGGTGTCTTTGATCCTATTGAAATAGTAGTCTGACGAAAGGTTTCTGAAACTTCCGGATTTATCCGAAGTATAAGAGTGATTTCGATCCCCGCTGGTTTTATCGCAACGTTTTTAGCAAATCCTGCAATACTAGTGCTTTTTGAAAAATTGTAACTGGAATAAAGAAAGTTAACTTATCTAGGGAAACCCACATCGTTTCTTGATTCCAAAAAGTTGCTACTTTTTGCATGTTACTACAATTTCACTACCCGTAATGCCAAATTACTTCATCATTCCAAGAATTAAAGGGATGGCAGTGTCCAATGAAAACTCTTTCGGTTTGAAGTTATATAGTTACGTACAGTATGTGACATTTTATTGGTCAAACAAATGAATTACTCATCTTTTTCAGCAAAATCTTTCTGAGTTTGCTATTTTCCAACAATATCAGTATTGTGTACAATTCCAAGGTATGCCTTTATTGTTACCTAACATAGATTTTGCAAGGGTTTTCTTTGCCCGAGGATTTCCGTTTTCCTACAATCAGGATTTCGCGCACTTGTTTTGTTTTTTATCATTTTTGTGCTTATTTTTTTCTATACACTAAAGAATTTATAAAATAATCAAAATTATTAATAAAATTTACGTTAATTAATCTTCCCATCTTCCCCAATAGTTAAATTAATGTATAATATGTAAATCAACAAAGCAAACGAATGAATCTGATTATTGTGGCACCAACGAAAGCTTGGGCTCTAATCCAGATGTTCGTCTTCGAATTTTAAGGGTTTGAATTCCTCGGGTGATACGAGTGTAACAATTGTTTACTCTACATAGTTTCAGAATCCAGAAGTTTTTGAGGCTGAAGGCGGCTTTGGCATGAATACCGCACTCTCTATGGTTGTTGTGCGACGAAAAATAACGGTATAATCAAAACGGACTACATTATAAACAGTTGCTAAAATAATTGTTTTAGTCAAATTTAAGAAAACCACTAGTAATTTTAAAGTTTTCCATAACAATTGCGTAAGCAGAGTTATTAGTTTAACTTAAATTATGCAATAATAAAAAACGTAATCCGATACAAAATTTGTGTGATTTACGGCTGGCCATGATTATGAAAATCAAACTTTTCCGTTTATCGAAACTTACAAGCATTGAGCTCACAGCGGCGGCCAAACTAGTTACGGTAATTACCACTAGTAATTAACAACGCTAACTAAACACTAGCCGCCCAATAACGTTTTACGTATGACAATTTATAATTCAACATAACGTGACCGGTACTGACAAAACTTCAGGCGCCAATCCAAGTGTTCAGTAGGTATTTTTCACAGAATGAAAGTGAATAAGCTAACCTAGGACTCCATAAATTCTTAATAAAGAACAAAATAAAAAGCGAATTATGCGGAGGGTAATTAAAAAATCAAAACAATTAAACTTAATAATTGCAAAATAGGTGTTCTAAAGAGTTAATTCACTAGTCGTTAATTAACAAAATCAAACAAAAGCAATTATTTTTATTAAAAACATTCTAACAACAAACAGAAGCAATTAATTTCATAAACTCAATATTTACTGAATTATGCGCTACAAATAATATACAGTGCAACAATTTCTCCATAATTACCGCTACCAATTTCCTTATATTCTATTTTTATTAAAGCTTCTTATATATTATTACAAACTCCTCCTTGGAGGAGACACGCTACTTGAGCTTTCCAAACCCCTTTGGATTTCCAACATGTATGCATGATAGAATTAAAGATGGGTATGGTCAAGATATGATCAGAAGAAACCAATTAGGGTTTTGAGGAACGTTCGTTTAAATAGGCACACATAATGTGTGTATACAGAGTGATCTTGCCGCTACATGTGTTTAAGGAAAACTCCTGAAAAACCTTATACATAGTAGGCGTTTACAGAAAGTAAATTGTTATCAATCTATTTGGCATTGGGAGGTAGAGGACAACCTGGCTCTCACTTCAAGAAACCTTATTAGACGATAACTTTGTAACAACTTGGCTACAACCAATTGGCTGATATCATTTTATGTAAAAACGCTTGGTTTGGTTTGGTTTACCATAACAACAATGTACCTAACTTTTTTTTTCAAATGTCAGGGTAGGTCAAGTGATATACCGTGTGAAAGCTTATATTAAGAGGAATACAACACAGTGTTAATTTTCTCGGGAATTTGAAAAATAAAGTGAAAAAACCTAAATGAACAACTTTCTCTGGTTCAATGGTATTTAATTTCGAAAATGATTGAAATGTCGGTAGGTAAAAATGTACGATTAGTAAAATAGAAAGGCACTATAGAGAATTGGGTCATTCAGGAATCTGCCAAGACAAAGAAGAGAGACAGTTGACGTTTTGTTGACTATTCAAGAAAACCCCATCATGTCGGCATGGCAATTGGCGCGCGATAATGAGGTCAGTCATAGAACTATTATAAAAACTGCAAAGATGCACCCATGCAAGATGCAAATGCTACAAGAATTGATTGATGAAGATCCAGACCGACGAATTGAGTTTTGTGAACGAATGATGGACTTCATTGACCATGGTCACATACAGTTGAAATGGATTCTCTTATCGGATGAATGTACTTTCTCTTTGCATGGTGAAGTAAATCATCACAATTGTCGTTATTGGTCTGACCACAACCCTCTTTGGATGTGGGAAACTGTCACGCAACATCCACAAAATTTAAACGTATGGGCTGGGATTATTAGAGATTGAGTGGTAGGGCCATTTTTTTGAACAGTCATTTTGGTGGGAAGTTATATCTTTCTATGCTCACGGATGACCTGCTCCCAAAGCGTACGTTTCAAAGAACAATCCAAATGACTTGGATGAGAAAATTTGGTTTCAGCAAGATGGCGCTCCACCGCACTATACATTGCCAGTACGGAACTATTTAAATCAAATATTTCCAAATAGATGGATTGGTCGGAGAGGTGCAGTTGAATGGCCACCATGATCCCCGTATCTTAATCCCCTTGACTTTTTTTATGGGGATATTTGAAGAGTAAGATTTACGCTACATTATCGACCGACCTTCAAGGCCTGAGGGACAGAATTACTGCAGAAATCAGAAATATTCCACAAGACATGTTTCAAAAAGTAACAAATGGCTTTTATCACCAATTGGGTCTTTGTCAAGAAACAAATGGATGCAATTTTGAACATCTTTAAAGTTACCTCATAAGAAAAGATTTTTTTGCA
This sequence comes from Vesta saturnalis, assembly GCA_036346205.1. Taxonomy (NCBI): domain Eukaryota; kingdom Metazoa; phylum Arthropoda; class Insecta; order Coleoptera; family Lampyridae; genus Vesta; species Vesta saturnalis. The sequence continues at coordinate 4,542,761 of JARFJB010001218.1, read as the reverse complement.
GAAAAGTCGTTAAATCGTAGTTTAGTGTAAGAAAGTTCTCAAATGAAACTTCCTTAATTAATATCCAAATAAGATTAAGGAGATATTTAACAAAAATAATAAACACAATTTCAACCTTTACAATACGTTAATAAAACACGTCAAGAGCAGGAACTATTAATTTAATTTTACCCAAAATTATTATAAACCATATGTTCACACGGAAAAAAACTTCATGTAAAAAAGAAAACGATGGCGGCGCTGGCCATACTGATTACGACAATTAACTCTGGTTATGAGTGCGACACTAGCGAAAGCTGTTCAATTTATGGCGAAAGAATTTCCCGAACTGGGTCAATGGAAAGGCCCGTGGTCCTTACAAACGCATACTTTCCAGCGTACTTCTTGGCTAACCAAACTTTAAAATCTGGAAATATACGTCAATTTGGAACCTGTGTGAAATTAAAATTGTATACATAGAGCAGGAATGTAATCTGTTCACTCATTTTAATACTCAATTCAACCTGTAAAATTTACTTTAAACTAACTCACATGAAAAGCTCACTTACACTCATAAAAGCCTTAAGCTTCTTTAATAAATCCGCGAGTATTATAACTATAAATTTTGATATCATTTAAAATAAATAAATAAATACAGATAAAGAAAAATAATATAGTAATTTAACTTTAATAATAGCATTACCTAAAAAATTATTTAACTTGCTTAGCATTTGGTGCTCAAATAAAATAAAATAAACATAAAAAGCACAATAAAAATAAAAAAACAGACACGCATAATGAATGAATCGACACTACGTTCGCAGACTAACTGATGTTGAAACAAAACATACCAGATGTAAGATCAACAAACAATACACCAATTTTGCATTCGAAAGAAACAGCTGTACAGTTAACGCAGGGAAATGTAAGCGATCCCGTTACATTTTTTACGTGTTACAGCAAAATACAAAAAGAAAAATATGGTAAATTAGGCACGTCAATTTCCGATTTATCTCAACTATAAAGCAAGAACTGAACTCATTAACACAAAAGAATTATTCTAAAATCAAAATCTTAACAAAAGTAAAAAAACGATTAACACTCAATTATAATTTTATATTCCTTATATGGTATTTCAAATGGTCACCAATAAAACAAAAGATGTTTTGTATCTCTCACTGAACCCAAGCATCTGAATATAAACTAACTCTCAAGTATCGTTACTGACGACAATGTACTATCAAGAGCAACCAATATGTAGTCACAAATTAAATTGTTTTTGCTTGAAACTTAATGTTTTAGCACATTTCGTATAAATTCCGAAATTTAACTTAAACTAGTTTTTAAACGATATTTTATTCTAATGATAATTATACTCTTACGGCACTTCAATATACTGTATCACGACAGTCAATCAACCACTAATTAATTACACAGGTGCATCACTTTACGGTGTCGGTCCCATTACAAAACGGCAAGTGCCAAATATGGAAACCCCGTAAACCTCCTTCCAATATACTGAAGAGCTCCATCACGGTAATTCAGGTAATTTTATAAGTAAACAATCAATATAATCCGGCACACCGCAACGTTAGTTTTTAACGTCTGACGTTTACTTACAGCAAACACTAACCTTTAATCGCAACGTCGTGCTATGAATTTCTGCAGTTTGGGAATCTAACGTCAACTAACTAAACTAACGCCACTTCCTATCCTCTCCTATAATTCTTTAAATACGTTTATTAATCCATCAAATATGAAATTCTATGAAAAAACCTTCCAGCGAAGACTGCCAATTTAGGAAAAAATACATAGTTTTACTTAGTAATTCTAGACCATTGTCAATAACTCAAGGTCCAAACAGTTGCATTAGCCAGCCAAACAAACTTTTACCGACAATCCCATAAACCTTTAATATTAAAATCAATCACCAATCAATATGGTAAACCCTACAATAACAAAATTTAATAACAAAGGCCGTCGTTAAGTCTGGGAAACACTAAAATGCTACTTAATATATAATAATGACCTTGTCAATTTAACAAAGGTTTCTCAGTTTTTAACCATTCGTAAAATAATTAATCTTTATTATCGACCAATATGCTTTTCCACATTTCGATTTTAATAAAAAGGAATTCATTAATAAATTAAATTTAATTTCACACGCGTGTCTACACATTTTCCTATACGTATGCTCGTAACAATTCCGATGAAAAATCTTTATTGCAAATATTTTTACTACTGTTCATTTAGAAATAAATTAGTTAGTGTTGCACTTTTTTTCACATATTATTTATGATTGGCCGTGAAAAGGCAAAGTATAGGCTAAACTCATTACAGAGAAAGCATTTCTTCTGGTACCGAATTTTTTGTAAGGGATAAGGGGTTGGCGGAATTAATACTTGGCCTAAGATACTAGAGTAAAACTTCGAACACTTTTTTGTTTTTGGGTTAATCAGACTTACAAAAAAATAATTAATAACATAAATACAACAAATCCAATCCAACATCGGTGTGCTATTTAACTAAATTTTAGTTGTGGAATGCTTAGAAATACTTATGTTGCTTGCTCTAGTTATCTAGTAATTATTTATATTATATATATTCTTTACTGTCGATCACAATTTGTTTTGTGTGAGTGTGCACAATAATTTGGTTGCACTCTATTTTTTAAAATCTTGTCGGACCAAATATCTCTGTGAGATATATGGCTCGCTGATTATGTTACCTGTAATAGGGCGGAGGTCAACGACGAGTACGGAGGAACTGATCCAGAATCTTCGTGTAGGATGAAGAAACCACCTAGTGTAGCAGTAGTGGCAAGTGTTTCGACGTCTGAAGATGTATGTCCATGGGAAGTAACACCGGAACCACATTCTAGAAAGAATTCGTCGCAATTGGATTCTTGTAGTTCTTCTTCAGATATAAGTGCGGTTGTAACAGAGGTGTCAGATCGATTTCGACGTACGTGTGGTATTACGCAACAGAGTACATTGGATGGTGGTCAATCAAGTAGAAAGTTGTCGACAGTTTCTTTCGTGGAACAGCGTCGAGCATCTGTTTCGGTGCCAATCAGGCATTCCGACATCAGGCCTTCGGTGTCTTCCTTTGAGGAGAGCAGCCCTGCGGTTTACGCCGCGCCGATCTCCCTTGCAGTTGCTAGTGATACGGACAATAAAATCGAGGAATTAACTTCCACTAAAACTTTCAAAAAGAGTTGTAGTCTTACGAAAACGTGCTCCGTTACCGGCGCGAACGCTCCCATTATAAGTGTAAGTTCAGTGACAGACGATACAGTGGCAGATTCGAGTGAGCATAAAGAAGATGATGAGCCAGAATCGAGTCTAAGCCTCCCATTGGCTCCTCTTGCCGAACCGGACGCAGAATCAGCAAGTAGCGATACACAATTGGAACCTGAACCCCGTCCAGAACCCGAGGCAAAGAGTAACGATGTGTGCCCGTGGGAAGACGAGTAAGTTAACACCACGCACCGTCGCACTAACACTTATCATCAGTGCACTATGTGAGCTAAACACTGATCTTCTTTGCTCCACAGGGAGACATGCAAAGTGGACGCTCCTTTTGTCAAGACATATGCAACTCTTGGTTATCTTTAATACATCCTGCTACCGCATTCCTCACTTCAGTTATTTGCTTACTACTATAATCGATCGACATTTGAACTTCACCTAGTTGGTCAAGTTTTCGCAATAATTATATTTCCAATGTGAACCGAAGATTTAAGCCGGTTTTATTCTGAAAATTTTTTTCGTCGTTAAAACCCAGACGCTGATACGACCTGTAGGTTAACACTTTCAGAAGGATTAACGATTACGTAAACAAAGTCGACTATCGAAAGCTTACTTGTGAGCCCTTGAAGTTTGCTCGATGTCGACTTCTTTTGTGATTATTTCTCTTTATTGTCTTGTTAATTATACACAGTCGTAGTCAGAATTAACACTGAGACTCCAAATTTAAATGTCTTCTATCTATATACACATGCATTCACTATGATTAACCATATAATGTGTGTTAGCTTAGGGTTTAAGTAAGATTCAATAAAAAATAGAACGATTAGTATGCGGTGCAGCTTCTAATCTTCTGTAAAAAATAATTAAAAAAATCTTTGATGTATGTGCATGTTTCATGTAAGTATTAGTCGATAACATTGCTTCAATATTCTATTGCACGTATACCTAGCACAAGCACAGTGTTAACGTAATGTTTATGTAACGTGGTGTTTTCGTGTGTATTCGAGTAATTTTAATTATATTTGTGGTAGTTGTCTTAAACAGTAGTTTAATATCGTCTCAACAGTGTAATTCTGACAGTCGTCATTATTAGGATAGGGTTTTTCGGCTATTTATAATGCTAAAACCTACACGTTCAATGAATACGAATGCCAAATCAGAGCGTTGGGGAGATAATTAGATGCCAAAATTTTGAAGAAACTACAGTACAAATAGCTCATTAATATCAAAATAGTGTCAAAACAATAAAATGTCGAATGCAGGAGTTTCTATATAAAAAAATTGCGCTTACACTAAACTCAGTGTAATCCCTTGAATAAAATAGTCTATATATTTATTATACACAAATTGTTATAAACGATTTGCCATAAAATCAAATGATTTTTTAGCAAGTTAGATATTACAATATGATTCGATCAGTGTAAATTTCAATTCAAGCATATGTGGAGTGTCTAAAAAATTGTTGTTTGTTGCATGTTTTTTTTGTAATGGTACATCTTTGCTAATAGAATAATTTCAATTACCCACAAAATCGGGTTGCCAAATATGCAGTAATTTGTTAATTAATATTTTGACTTGAAAATTTTTGCAAATTATTTATCAGCAGAAAGCACAAAAAATTTTGTTTTAGAATAATTTTTACGCATGGTTGCGTAAATATCAGTTAAGGTGACAAAATAGTCAGTGATAATATGTGCTTATTTTCCACATTGAATAGTAATTAGCGTGTGGAATTGTTAATAGAATTTATTAAAAATTTAATAACAGCGTTACTCATTACACTTACTTAAAAACGTGGCCTAAAAAAACCTTCTGTTTTTTCTTCTAATATTGGGCAATATTTTTATTTTCAAGACTAGGCTATAAAAGCTGAAACAAGCAGCCTTGTGGTTTTATACAACAACAAAAAAATCAGTGCTACTATATTGTAATTGTGTATATACCTAGAGAGCCTAGGCATTAATGTTCCGATTCTACAAATGTTTTGCGGAACCTCTCCATGGGTTCAACGTATGTATTTGCATTAACATAATAAAGAAATACTCCATTTCAATATGCCATGTTATTAACAAGTTAATATGCAATGTGATTTATGACGCTATTTTTAATTGATTAGTCTTTCATTGTCGTTAGATAAATTAATTGGAATAATGTTCATATTATGTACACTTGAAAACAGGCAGTGAGTGCTTAGTGATGTATATAGTTTTGTAATCATGGCTAGTCGATATTTGTTATGTTTAAAACAAATTCATCTCAATTATGAGACTTTAATTAATTGTTCATTTGTATTTTGATGCAATTAAATATTATTGCAATATTTTAATTAATTATGGTCTGATGAAAGAGATGATTATTGTCCCTAGTCCTTTAAATTAATAGGCAGTTGTTAATAGGCCAATGGTATAAAAGAATTGTAGATTAATAAATCAAAAAAATATATATAAATAAGTTAATACTTTATTTTTTCCAATAACCTTCCGAAGTTCTATGACATTTCCTTAACGTTCAAATTTAGTTATAGTTTGATTCAAATAAAGTTGGGTATGACTCATTCTTAAAATTACAACTAAGATTTAGGCGACGTAAATCTTCATTAAATCAGCAAAGTATCTTTTACTTAATATTTTTATCGGCAGATGTCGTCTCCACATAAATTTCCATAAAATGTCAAAGTAAGTTGAAAATTATTGAATGTTTTTTATATTTTGAACTAGAAAAATTATCCGTTGTATCCATTTATTTTATTAATAGAATCAAAAATATTTTGGTGCGACAGTGAATTGTTATAATGTAGGGCATGGTTTGGTTATAATTACATACCATCATAACACATAACCTATATATTTGTTAGTAAACAAATACTTTTTTTAAAAATTATTATTAATTTTATTAAATACATAAATAAAAAGTTTACCTCGAGTAGGATTTGAACCTACGACCTGTACTTTGCTAGAGTACTGCGCTAACCATCTGCGCCATCGAGATGCAAGCCCCAATCGATGTAAATTTTGTCCGTATGTATGTAGTACATAAATCAGTACATGTATTCAGTCCACTTATTGTAGAGTTATGTTATGTTACATAGACCTCTTAAAGTTTGATAATTTGCACGCAACAAACCTTTACGTTTTACTTAATAGCTTTGGTTTAAAACTGTTCATTACTGAACCCACTAGAACTACGTTAACTTCTACCTCTCTCATTGATGTAATCATCACTTCTAACTAATCGATCGTTGATTCAGTATCCATAATTGGCTTGCACTCTGTGTCTGATCATGATCTGGTACAATGTAAACTTAGTTTTAAAGCAAACTACAACAGCACCCTTATTTAGAACATTTAGGAACTTGAAAAACAAACTACAAACAATTTAATGCAGATATTTATGATATACCAGATATAGATGGTAAGGTTAACTTTTTAAACGAAAATATAAATATATTATTAGATATTCACGCACCATTGATGACTGCGCGCTTCACAAAACCACCGGCACCATGGCCAAGTGCGAATACCAAGTATCTGATGTACTTACGTGACAAAGCGTATCGTAAATTTAAAAATTGAAGATGGCAGGTGTTATAGGAGATTTGCGTAACCTGACTACCTTAACTGTTAGAATAGATAAAAGATTATATTTTAAGTACGTGTTTACAAATTCAAGCCAATCTGGCGTTTGGAACTCGCTTAAGAATTTGAAACAAGCACTTGTAATTCCTCTACCCAAAGTAAACCCACCTGGATCTTTTTCAGATTTAAGACCAATAGTATACTCTGCACTCTTTCTAAGGTACTGGAAAAAATTCTAACTCAAATTCGTCGTCATTTGAACCTACATAGCATAATTCCTACGGTTCAGTCTGGCTTTCGCCCTAGTTACAGCTGTTCTTCAGCGCTTTTGAATGTGACGGATGACGTCATATGTGCTTATGACCGTGGAATGTTAGCTTTGTTAGTCATCATTCTCTTCTTCTATCTATTTTACATTGTATAGGTTTTAACCCATCGTCTCTATCTTTAACTAGCAGCTACCTAACTAATAGATCTCAAGTTGTAAAAGTGGATAATAGAATATCAGACTTTCTCAGTGTAAGCAAAGGTGTACCACAAGGTACGATCTTAGGTTCTTTATTGTTTACTATTTATACCTTTAAATTTATGCATTGTTTGAAAACGTGAAAATCTCACTTTTATGCTGACGATACGCAAATTAATTTTCCTTTCCAAAGTCTGCTTTGATGGAAGTCTGCGCTTTAATAAATAGTGATCTTGACAACGTACAAAACACATCCATGGATTATGGTGTTCATCTAAACCCTTCTAAGTCTGTTGCTATTCTATTCGGTAAACGAAACGATAGGGCTGCTGTTATAAATAATGTAAGCATAAAAATAAATAATACATCTTTATCATTACAAGCTACAGTCAATATTCTTGGTCTTTATCTAGGACATTCTTTGAGGTTTAACAAGCACATAACTGAATGCGTTAAAAAATCTTACGCCTCGCTTAGAATTATGTATCACAATAGACGCGCATTTGATTTAAGCACAAAAACCTTTCTACATTTAAACTGGCTAAATATGAAAAATCGCCGATTATTACATGCTGCTTGCTTCTATCATAAATTAGTAATTAATAGATATCCATGCTATCTTGTTGAAAGACTGTCCTTCCGTACTGATGTACATAACTAAAATCTCAGATTTAAGGGCTTACTAACACCCCCAATTCATAAAACTGCATTTTTTAAGCGCTGTTTTTCCTATCGCATTGCTAACACCTACAACAAACTTCCATTACACCTTAAGTCTTTAAATCTAAACAAATTCAGAAATAAGCTTCTAAAATTGCTTTTACTTTAGCAAAAGGAAGGCAAAGAGCTGTAATGCGTAAACCTATCAGTAGTCCTTTCGATACATACTAACAACCTACATCCCTTAGTTTTATGGTGATTTGTGTACTGAATCGCCGAACATACACTCACGAACTCGATTCTATAGGTTGAGTATAAGCAGGCGGAGAGATTTATCCCACCAAACTTAACTCCGCATTTTACTATTATATTTGAATATTTGTAAAATTTTGTAAATTTAATCCCTTATAGTAATAAAGACAAGTTTGTTGCAAATGTTTCTTTGGCATGGTCATCGTTAAATTTGGAATTTTGTCTTCCTATATTTTTATTGTAGTATTCTTTGCAGTTTGCCCATACCAGTTTAATTGAATTCAATTGGCTGTGATATGGTAGTAACTGTAATACTCTGTGTCCACATTTGTGTACTATTTCATCTATTCCGTATACCTTTGGTATCGCAATACCTGCAACTAATTGCAGTAATTCTTTTTTAAACATGCTAAGTTCATAACCTATGTTGTGCTTTAATAGAAAATTACATATTTCTTCCTTCTTAGATGAATTATTTGGGATTTTTTCTTTGGAATGATAACTAGCATTGTGCATTAGAATTAAAGATGGTTCTTTAAGTTTGCAATGAAATTATTTTCAAACCATTTTGTAAACAACTCTGCACACATAACTCCATGATAGTCCGCATTCTGCGACTTTGTAGAAAACAAAAAAATAAATCCATCTTCATTACCTGCATGAAAATCTATAAATCTAAAAAATACAGTTATTTTATTAGAAATTATAATGTAATAACTAAATCACAGCAAACCTTTTTCCTTCACCCATTGAATTCTTTTTCACGCTTTCCTTAGATTTGTCATGCCAGCTTCTTTTGTGCGATGCTCGACTGAAAATCCAAGTTTCATCTAAGAATGCAGGATTGTATAATTTTTCTTCTTTATTTCTGTAATATCCTCTTAATAATCGTACACGATTGGCAGCAATATGTAATTGTTCCAATAAACTTCTACCATCATCTACCTAATGAAAAGCCAATAGAATGTAAGAGACGTCTTAAACTTGATCTACTGAAATCGCAAACTTGACTATTGCTTAATTATTTTTGTAATGATGCCAGCGTAACATGTATACCTACAAAAACAAGTATAGTACTAGACATGCCTTGCATGTTTGTATTTACATTTCGAATGCATTTTATAAATTTTTCTCTTTGCAGCATCATTCACATAATCATTAACTTTCGCACGTTTTCTCCGCTTAGCTGGTGACTGTGAGGTTTATTTTCTTTTTTGACTTCTGTAACCCTTTTTTTATAGCACTAACTGTATTTGTACTAATCCCACATGCTTCAGAGGTGCGCTAAAAATATTCGATCATATTTTACACAATAATGTACGTACTAATACCTGCATAACAGATTCAAATGGAACGAGAAATAATTATCGTACGTACTAATAATGCCTATCTAAAATTTTGTAAATTTTATATTATGTAAAAATGTTACCAAATTACCGATAATTCACTGTAGAACTTATAGATAGTTTTGAAAAAAAACTTTTTTTTTATAGTTCGTAAAGCAAAAACTTTATTTGAATCAAACTATATACTTATTTGTTCTTAACTGATTGAGTCATTTAAAAAGAAATGACTTACTACGTAAAAATCTTTTCCGCAACTGGTAGCCTAGAAAAAATAAACTTGGGACCCATCGGTAGCTCGGTCAAAGTAGAGATGGTTCTTGACGATGACGAAATCACAACGAGAAGAGAGAGAAAGAAAACGGGCGCCAGCCAGATTACGAGGCGTAATAAGATGTGGTAACGTTAAGCATTTTTCTAGCTAAGTTAAAACATAATGGGATAATACCTGGACCGTACATAAAGAAATCGACAGTTAGATAACCAGAATTTAATGAATTTGCTCCTGTGGGCCTTTGTTCTAATAACCTTAATAATCAGCTCAAACTCCATGTGTTGTACTTTAATTCAATTCGACAGAATTTCTAATTTAAATAAGTGTATAATCCCAGTGACAGATAATATAAAACAGAAAGGGAGCAAATCATACATTTGCCACAAAAAATATCTGGTGTGAAACAACACACAATGTGGAAATTAAAAGAACAGAAATTTTTTTAGACTGGCAGACAATGACACTATTTCATAAACCATAGACATATTTCCGCCGTTTGGGAAGTAATATTCTGGGTGGGAAAAACGTAGGTTAAGATAATATTTACGATTTGCCTTCGAGCACAACTCGTCCATTTAACAATTTGAAATTGTTAATAAATTAAATTTTAAACGATTAAAAAATTTATGCGAAGTATTTTTATAGGATATTTGAAACGAATTTATCGTGACAGAGTCGGTACAAAGCGCTGAAACACTTTTTTTAAATTTTGAAATATTGGCAAATTGCTGCTAAAGAGAATTTCCAGCCTATTATCACCGTATTCTATACTATTATGCAACCGTTTACGTAATAGATGCACAATGAAGATTGGTAAAAGCAACAATAATCATTCATGTCAGATTGACGTTTAAACCTTCATGTCAGATAGAGGTTAATGGACATCTAGATGCTAACCTCAAAAAAAATGTTAAAGCGGCCTGATTCTACAGATTTATAAGCATTTTAAGTCTCATTTTTTAATTTGTTTGCCTTTGTATTTATGAATAAAAGTTCTGTAATATTAAATTATCTTTAAAAAATGTTTTTCTTATGAAATTGGTCGTTGTTCAGAAACTAAAAAAATTTGAACGGATACTTAAATTCCACCATAGAATAATGAGACAAATCCATAACTCAAAAATTGAGAAGTAAATCTAATTTAGAGGAAAACTCAAAACCAAAATTCTCTTGTTCCGACCGAAATTATAATATAATTATATTAACTTACTCAGATACTCGGTCAATTAAATAGGGCTTTATATAAAAAAAAAACAACAAATCTTCCTTTTACAATGCCAATATTTCGCAACCCGTTGGTTGCTTTATCAAGGCTCTAGAATTGTATTATAGTTAAAAATCACAAACAAAATAGTATATAAACTTACAACAAACTTATATTCAGCCATCAGAATAATCACATATATCAACGACCAAAAAATACCAATGTTGGACAGACTGTTTATGAAAAACTCCCTTACATAGACACCACAGCATAGGCGAAGTTAAAGGGAGGTTAAGCACTCCCAAACTACAATTTAGCCCCCACAAAAATATTCCGGGATTTTTCACGTAAAAATATAATGTACGCATAATTTTTCAGGTAACTGTCAACTCTAAATTTTAAATTGCCAGTTGCTTTAATCAAAACTGAATCGGCGTCACAACTCGGCAGAAATCGAAAAAAACGGGTGACGAACGGCAAACTCAAGGAAAGGAGAAGGGGCTGTCTGTCGCGTTTCTTGAAGGTATTGTTCTTTCGGTGCAACTGAATTCCGATACTGTCTCAGATTGTGTGATTCGACAATTACCTGTGATTTTATATCGCCAACAGACAACAGGCAACAAACTTTATAAGGCAATAAAAGAAATAATGAAGAAGATAAGTAGTGATATTCGTTCTTTTTTTTTCGAAAGCTAGTGTTAGTAAACCACAATCTCCAAGACGACCTGATAATAAGTCGCACTGACGTCACAAGCTCCGCCTCTAACAGCTGATCTTGGACAACTTGTGTTAGCGTTTCATAGGAACCTACGTGTTTTGCTGTTTTTTTTTAGTGTTTTCTCCAGAAAAATCGTGACAATTGACTTATTGCAGTGTTAGTATATAATGTTAAGATATTTCATAGTTAATTAGTAAACATTATTAGTGTATATTATAGTTGGGTTAGATTTTATGAACACGTATTCGTGCCTTTACGACATTGCAATAAAATTTTGTTAATAAAGTGAAGTCCATGTGAAGCTTGGTGAATTCCAGAAAAATGGCTTTAAGTGATTCCACCATCTGCTTGTGAAATACAAGATATCGACCCTGCTGGTTTCAAAGCAATCTATAATTATGGTGATTTTATTGCCAAATGGCTGTTTAAAACAAGGTGGAATCGCTTTTATTAATTTGTCTCTTTAAGGCCATAGAATAAATTTACATAGTCTAAAGTACATTACATTTAGTGTCGAATAGAAAATTCTCGAAATAGTTGTGATACTAACATGAAATGCATAAGAAAACAAAGTAAAATCTAAATGTAACCTGAGTTTTATTAACACTATCAAAAAATGATTGAATTTATTTGTAATAACTGCTTGTGGTGTTATTTTGATATAAGGTTCAATTAAGTTTGTAAATATTATATCGAAAGCCTTATAGCTTGGTATTCCAGTGTAGTAACGAATCTATAACAATAGTAGAAAGGGGGCACCTTAACGCCGCCATCTTGGATTTTATGGGACACCTAACCTTTCACTTTTTTACACGCCCACGTGGGAGGCGTATTTTTGTCGGTCGTTTTTTGTCGGCTTTTTTTTGTACTCGCCTACTTGAGGGGCGTATTTAGTCCTTGAGCTTGAGTTTGGTCTTGGCATTGGTCTTGGAGTTGGGGGCAGGGCAAGGGGTGACGGTTATTTTTGATAATTATAGATTATTTTGTTTTCTTGGTCCTGTGCTCTGATTGGTTAAGCAGGTCTTGGGAATTTTTTCAATGACTTAATTTGCTAGTTTTATAAGATAGCCTTCACCCCCTGCTATAAAAATTGTATTCTAATAAAGAAGAATTTATAGACAAGATGATGACAAGTGTTTTTCTCAATAAAAAGGTTTTATTTAATTTAATTTAACATGTATCAAGGTTAATGATTTTTTTTCATCATGGGTATAAAAACTCCGACCTTAAACGATTATGCTCTATGCAGCTTAAGCGTTAGCTCTAATTTTTGAATGTAGATAGCTGTTTTTACAATGTGATTTTTCGTAAAAGGATTTATTGTAGAGAGGCATGCATAATTGTTATTATTACATTTTCTTTTAATTTCCATTTTGTAGATTGTGACCTTCTATCTATATACGAATTTTATAACAACATGCAATAAGACAATTAAGGTTTTTAAAAGAAGTCCTTGTTCTATGCATGTACAGGTGGTACTCCGAAAATATTTTATTGAGTAGCATGGCAAAACCTCTGTAAATATACCAAACACGTACGAAAAACTCTTGGGGCTTCACTTAGAAACAGAAAAAAGAAGTGTCGTGAGATAGAGCATTTTTTAAAACACATTCTTGATTAAAACAATTAAAGTACTAAAATATCTTTTTTATTTATCAGAGTAGAATGGTTGAAAAAACAAAACATTATACAGTAATTTGATAATCATTTATAATTAAGCGTGTAGTAAAAACTTATTTACAAGAAATCAAGCATTGGTAAGTTATTATTTAATCTAAAATATAGAAACATTAACGTATAAAGTCCACATACATCCGAATGGTGAACCTGCAGTATTGCTTTACTGTACCGGAACCATCTAGAATTTTTCTCTAGGAAAAAATGATATCCTTATGGTGCTCGTCCAAAGGAATCAAAAATATTCCCCATTACCATTCTCGTCAATGTAGATGATAGTGGTCCAATGCTGATCTGGTTTGTTTGCAGGATCCGTGTTTACAATAATTGTACACGGTCTAGGTGCGCGCCTGGGCAGATGATTAGATGCACATACAAGTCGGATCACATTCTTGCGGCTAGGTATCGATTTCAAGCATCTCAACACTTGTACCGCATACATCTTTGGAATTGGTATGTGTCCAGTTTTGCAGAAGTAAGGCGTTTTCCAATGCATACATAGGCTCAACGATGTTATGGTTTAAACAGCTATATGAGTTTGCTCCATTTTTCAATGTTTTAAGCGGCGGGCAGCCAGTCCCGTCCAGGTTTGCTATTGGTTTGTTAAGAAACCTTAAAAACTGTTGTTTTTCACTACCCTTAACGTGAATTTTGTTAAACGGCTGCAGCACTCTTATCAGCTCCTCACGGAAATCGTAGTAGTGTACATACCCCGACTACCATCTCAGACCGCGATATTTTTCACAAAAATCGTATCTGGCTTGACATGGGTTTTGATACAAAATAATTACGAGGAGGTTTTATCAGTATCAGTAATAAAGCTCCATGATCTGTAACCACTGCAATATCTTAGGGTATGAATTCGTTGTTAACACCTCTAAGCCCTTGTATGTCCAAATATGCGTCCATTCTCTTTCTCTTGCTGATGGAAACTGAAGCTTGAGCAATATCTATATGACAGATAAACTGATGTAAAAAACATATGTAGCTGAGAGATTTAATAATAAATCATTGAAACAAGAATGTGACGCTATTTTACAATGATAATGATAATGATCATGAGTGGAATGCATTTTCTAGTCATTATTTTCAGGTTGATCAATTTCCAAAACAGTGACTTTTGCGTTAAAGACTAATTGATTAGTTGTAGAGGAACTTTCGAGGAATGGTATGGGGTTTCTATTTAGTATTTACAGACTGGAAAAATGTCTAAATTGCAGATGATTACGTTAAAGTCTAATTGATTAGCTGTAGAGTAATTCCCGATTCAGTTTGTAGTCGTTATCTAAGTGTGACGAATTTCTAAAACGATCGTTTTAGAAAATTACCAGACTTTCTTTCTATGACGCTGATAATGATAATGTCTTTTTTCTGTGTATATATACACAGCCCTTGCGATTATGTTTTACAGTATTAAATTAGTACAACTACACTGACCTAAAAAAAATATGGAGAACCTCACTGCAATAACAGCATTTAATGCCGAATACGAGCTAACCGTCATCGACGTAATAAAAAACCTCCGTGGTGTGATTCGGGCCCGGCTCGAGCAGCAACAGAGACGATTTGTAGAAGGGGACGTCGCTCTTGAGCGACATGAAATGGGGGTGCATCTCCTTTTAGGCCGTAAAACAAGAGTGCAGCCCGAAGAGGGTACCAGCTCGAGAAGAATAAAGGGTCGCCATCATCGTGCAGGTAAGAATACCGACGCCTCCACTAGCATAATCGATGTTAGCGGTGAAGAAGAGAAGGCGTGGCAGCTACTGCCACCACCACCACCACCGGCAGCTGCACCGAACAGATCAGTGAAACCTTCTACATCGCGGACATTACTTAGAGACAGTGGTACTTCCATACAAGGGCCACCCCACCAGGCAACATCGGCTCAGCCACCTATAAATTATTACGAGGATGTGTCACCTGCATCATCAGTCAGCAGAAAAGACGAGGCGCCCCAGCTACCGCCACCACCACCACCGGCAGCTGCACCGAACAGATCAGTGAAACCTTCTACATCGCGGACATTAGTTAGAGACAGGGGTACTTCCATACAAGGGTCATCCCACCAGGCAACATCCGCTCAGCCACCTATAAATTATTACTAGGATGTGTCACCCGCATCATCAGTCAACAGAGTAAAGGAGACGTGCCAGCTGTCGTCGCTACCACCACCACCTACGGTAGTGGTACAGCCCGCAGCATCGGGAGAGGAGGGAGAAACCTCTATACTAGAGACGCTCCTTAGGGCACCACCCGGACCTCTGTCTCATCCCTATCAGACATTTAATTACGGGGAGGACCTGGATCTACTTTTAAGCAGGATAAGTACATCAAATAAAATAATTCTTCTTCGTTATATGCTTTTTGTTTATGCCTTATACCCAAACGGTAAAGTGTTAAAGTTTTCTATCCTTCGACGTTTAGAGTAACTTATTCTATACTGTTTAGATTCAGGTCTAGTTAATACATTGTAACACCTATCTCTAACTATTTTCCTATCATTATATACATAGAGAGTCTTTATTATTGCTAAGCACCATATGTTTCATCGATTTAAAGGTTATAACACGAGCGTTTTTATAGGTAATACCCTTCACTTTACACACTGATTAAGTGTCCGACCACTGGTTGAAAACACATTATAGCTGTAGTTTTTCGGTCCCGCACAAACAAATTTGGTTATATAACTTCCTTTACCGTACGTCTCCAGTGCGTCGGTCATTTGACCAAGGAAATCTCCGCAAGTTGGATTCCAGTGACCGGGTTTCGCCACAAATATGACACTGTCTGTATCATAATACAGAACGCGTGGGTCTAGCTTCTCCAGACAACTATATAGCTCTAAACGTGCATGAGCTGTCGTGTACGCGGCTATGGACACATTAATGGTTTCTAGAGCTTCACTCTCAAGTCTATCCCAATTCACCATTACCACATGATCATTAACGGGGATAAGAGGATCCGTAAACAATTTGAAAAAGTCCTTTGGCTCGGATACAATACTGCTCTGGGTTAAATTTTCGCGTTAGCCAAACTTACCCCAAATAGAGTTTAACATTAGTTTGGCCAAGTACCTTTAACTGGGTTTTTTCTTGGTGTTCTTTTCGTCCAGCTGAATCTCCTCTTTATCGTAATATTCTGTTATGTATCTCGTCTTCTCGGCTTTGGACGTGCAAGGGCTAGGCCATTCGGAACATTCCTGCTTGAGTTTAAGGAAATTATCGATATAACCGCTAAGAAGTCCACCCTGTTTCTTGGTTCTGTCATACACGGTTACCTCATACTCCCAAATCTCAAAAACATCGAAAACTTTATAGTTTTTAGAGGTAGCCTTACGCAATTCGTCCGCTACAAACGTTCCAACGAAACTGCGCTCGGGTTCACTATGTCTGCATTCGCCTTTATTTAGCTCAGCGTCACAAGTCCTACATAACAAAAACATCAACTTGCCATGCATATTTATGGGTAAAACGGGGTGATAGAGATTAGATGGCGGTAGTACTCGACATTTAACTAAACCCTCCACCGTGTCCAATGAAATGGTCTTAGAATCTAAACCTACGTGAATTTTCGGATGACCTACAGGATATTTACAGTATTTATTTACATAAGGGTATAATGAGCACACGTCATAGTACATGATTTTCTCGTTAATGCCGTCACACTCATGGTAGAGTTTGCTGGAATTAGTGCGACCGCCGTAAAACGCGTCTCTTGGGTTTAAAGGTTCATCATCTTGGTCACCTAAATTTTGTATAAATCGCATTCACGTATTCCCACTAGATTATAACCACGCTCGCGTAGAAACTGAGATCGTGCCTTCCGGGCAAACATGGATGTATTTACATTCAGTTTAGGATCAATATTGGTTTGATTGGGGAAACATTTCTCGCAACCGTGCCCAAAGCATCCCTGTATTCGATTCGACACAGTATCCGTCGATCTTAACACCTTCACGTGTTTTAAATTCACGAGCTTTTCCGGAATGCTGTATGGTCACTTGTTGTGAATGTTCCACCCAACGTAACCACTATATTGCCACTCTCGACTGTTTGCCGGCACGCCTATAACCGCCTTTTGGAATGAGCCCGATTGTATTATTTTTGAGGAAAAGCCTACGAAACACTTTATTGCAAGCACTAGCAATTGTGGTTGACTCCTCAAACGGGTCGACTTTATTTTGGGCCGTGAAGGTCGACCAAAATGCAGCCTTTAACAGGAATCTTAACATCCATCAGGCAAAACTTAAGCGGTGGTAAAGGACCCTCGTAATGCTGATTCGAGGAAGTCTTGAAGAGAAAGGTCCCTTGAACTCGGGAAAATCGAAAGTTTTCGAAAATGACGAGAGTGATGATGGGATGAAATTAAGGGAGTCAATAAACATATCGTCGCATTGGATAGAAATTAGATTTAGACCGTTGGAGATGACTTTTGGCCTCCATCGATTATTATCAGCTAGCATGCATCTAAGCACAAAACACCCATCGTACCCCTTCATGTTATGTGCAATACATGTAACTTTAAATTTTCGTACTTTCTCGGCAACATACGACAGAAACGATTCAACGGGATCTTCCCTGAAAATATGCACTCTTTCGCTACACGTCGAACATCTATCATCCAAATTGTCAGTGTATCGGATACAAACGGAACAAACATTCGCGGCCACACATAGATTGGGTTCATGCACAAATCGATCATTCGTCTCCTCACACGCCCTCTCCTGCATGCATTCCAAATCATAAAAGATAAACATAGATGCTTTACCATTACTAGTGTGACTTCGAACTTTGTTAACGGGCATATAGCAAAGATGCCCAATAGGTTTTTGATTCCTGCACGTGGGGCAATAGCTGTATCCGCATCTATGTTTACCCTTTACTTCAATGGTTTTGAGACACTTTAAACATCTATGCAATTTTTCACGTAGCTCTGTGTCCCTATGGTTTCTAAGACATTGCGCTCCATAAAAATCTCTTTTTCAATAATTGCAGACAACTTTGAATGGAACATGGCGGCTTGTGATAGCAACAAGTGCACTGGTACAAGCATTTCGGATGTCGTTTTTTGTCATTACAACGTTTTCTACACTGTTCGCAGTAATAACTGCAGGTAAACGCCGAAGTCAAGCTGATGATAACATTATAGTGCTCGTACTCGAGTATTAAATTTAAAACTACCCTGCCCGGTCCCCTAGGACCCTCCAAATAAACCGAATCACCTATTCGAGAATTATAAACTACAATGGTATATGAAGTTAAATAATTTTGAAACGCTTGAATATGCTCGTAACTACCGCCCTGACTAAGGTCTACCCCACTGTTTTGGCAAAGTTGCATAGCTCGCTTTTGAAATAAGGGATAACCCATTTCCATGCTAAGGCGCACTGTATTGTTATTTCCAAACGCTATTGCTAAGACTAGGGCGTGAGCTAAACAATTGTTTTCATTGATCGTTGTCGGTACGACAATAACACCCTGCTCTACAAAAATCTTCAATTTTAAACCCGTCAAGTTTTTACGTCCATAGCCAACAGGTACCGACACTCTATCCACGTTTAAACCTAACAAGTCACTCGAAAAAGCTAGCATTGCTCTGCATTACCTTTCCCAATAACGACATGATCACTCTCACCGACAGCTGGTCCACTCTTCTAAAAGACACGCCAATTGTTTTTTTCTGAGAAATTCGGGTTCCTTAATGTGATACCGACACCATCAGATGGAGTGGAATCCTTCACAATGTATGAATACAGTTCTTCGATTAATGTGATACCGACACCATCAGATGGAGTGGAATCCTTCACAATGTATGAATACAGTTCTTCGAATGCACTCTGCAAAAATATGTGTTAAAATAGATAACATTTTTTAGGAAACGGTATATATTTTTACCTGCAGCCATGTTAAGGGATTATCCTTGCATGTCTCGTCATTAAAGGTAAATCTCAGCGACTTACATCTGGTGTTAAATTTTGTTATGTATTTAGTGTTTGACTCCCCTATTATATTTATATGATTCATTTGGGTAGATGATGGTCCGGCATCTTGGTCTGGGTTGATAGGCCTGAACTGGATTGGCCTTGCTGCTGTAATGTACTCATTCATAAAACGAAACAATATAAAATTAAAAGACGTTATCATATCCTCCACTGCGGAAGTTTCCAACATCTGTTCATCATAAACAAACACTTCATCCATATTTACTTGAGCAGGGCTTGAAAAATAATAATTAAAACTTAAAAATAAAAACAGGTATATAACTTACACTCCACCAACTCTCCGTGTCATTTTCACACAGTATCTTATAACTGTCTACTTATAAGTAATAATATTGTAGGCGTTTTTCAACCCCTCTTCGGTTAACACACCGGCACGGAACAAACCCAAAATTTGATTAAAGGTTCCATAACGATGATAACGTAATGCACTTCAGAACAGAACTAAATTAACTAAACTGAAATGTACGTATTTATAGTATTTTCCTCAACGTCAATTTAAGTCATTGAAAATTCATAAGGCCAACTTCAAAGTCATGCTTATGGCTAACTTCAAGATCGGTGAAGGTGACTTTTTTCTCGATGTAAAGTGCGTTTGTTGTAAATAAATTTCGTATATAGGTAAAAAGTCACAACCTACAAATGGAATTAATAAAAACGTAATAATAATTTTAATAACATTTTTTGTCTTAGCATAGTTAATTAATAGACATAAATAAATACATGTCAGCTTAAAAAATTCCAAGGCCGAGCGCTTATATAAAATATCAATAACCTTGATACATGTTAACTTAAAAAAAATTCCAAGGTCAACCGCTTTTATAAAATATTAATAACCTTGATACATGTTAACAGGTTAAATTAAATTAAATAAAATATTTTTATTATGAAAAACACTTGTCATCATCTTATCTGTTAATTCTTCTTTATTAGAATACGGCAGGGGAAGGCCATCTTATAAAACTAGGTTGAAAAAATTCACAAGACCTGCTTAACCAATCCGAATGCTAGCCCTCAAATCAAGAAAACAAAATAGTCTATAATTACCAAAAATAACCGTAACCCCTAGCCCTGCCTCCAACCTCAAGACCAACGCCAAGACTAAATACTCAAGGACTAAATATGCCCCTCAAGTAGGCGAGTACAAAAAAAAAGCTGACAAAAACGACCGACAAAAATACGCCTCCGACGTGAGCGTGTAAAAAAGTGAAAGGTGAGGTGTCCCACAAAATCCAAGATGGCGGTGTAAGGTGCCCCCTTTCTACTTATAACATATACACATTTTAACATATCATAGCCAAAGAGCCTTATCTTGAATGTAATTCTTTAATTTGACGAGTTTGATGATAACTAACCTAAAAACCGCACGAACTTTTCAATATTATGTAGGATAATTGTCATCCTCATCTACTATCAGTCAAGGTCACACGTTGTGACGTCAGTGAAAATGCCTAATTCACCTAATAGCAGCGTTGCTGATATTCAAAGCACATCCTGCACAAGTGTGAATATAGAAGATAAGAGAAATTGATATATTATATTAATATGAAGAAAATTAAATTTAAGGTTTCTTATTTATTAACTGATAATTTGTTAATACATCAAATGTTTTTTTTATACATGTTACATTGACACATACCTAGAGTCCGACTTCTAAGTTTTCTACACTTTTCTTATTTACTTAGGCACTCACTTCTGTACTGTTTATTGCCATCTAAACGACCAAAAATATTATTTATGATGGGCCGGGTAGAATTAATTGTTTTTGAAGGGCGGCTTCCTTCGAAGAAGCAACATCTGGTTCGCAATTTTTCTTTGAGTCATTTATCTCGTGGATATACTGTAACGATTTGAAATAAATCACCTGTCAATCTATTTTATCCGTTAGATTTTAAGTTACCGCGGTTACGCGTGTTTCCATTCTTTTAAAAGTATATTCAAATTACCAATTAGTTGCATAAATGCATATTACTTTAATTTAAATATTTATACAAACGCAGTTAATTGTTTAGTATAATAGTAATTGATTATACAACCATTGATTATACACACAATAGATAAGCAAAGCCTAACAAAAAATTGTTAACACTTGGGCGCCCACGGAAAATAGATGTCACTATTCCAGTGCCCACGTTTAATAGATGGTTCTATAAAAATAAGTTAATTTTAGATTTGGATTGTTTCTAAACTTTCTGTTCTGTTCTGTTCATGTCACCCTAACCTTACAAATGATATTATTATTTACATTCATTAGCTGCATAATAAGCTCTAATGTGGAATTAGTAATGGAGGTTTTCATCCCTACACAGACATGTTAATTTCCCGAAAAACGTTTACGGTAGTATCATTGATTACATAGTGGTAGTATCTATTTATATGTAGAAATGTTCAGTTATGTATACAAGTCCCTGGTCACTCTTATATACAATTAAAGAGTACGTTATGGAAGACTTCAATTACCCTTATCAACTTTAAATAGAAATCATAAATCATTGTTGCTAATAGAAACTGAATCAAGGACACACTACTACTACTACTACTCATATGCTTTGAAATTGCATTAATGAGATTGCCCAAGTTAATGTCTGTGATTATTAATCAATCTTTGCACTTGTTGAAACGAGGTTTTATTTAAAAAATTTTTAGTCATTTTGCTGAGGTACTGCGAAGCGGAACAAACTTTCGTTTTTAAAGTTTTTATTTATACATTTGAAACATGCACTCTACCAAATGAGCTGGCACAAGCCTCCAATCCCCTCAATAAATCTAACTTAATTACTCTTAATGATAAGTATTAAACTTACAATATTTGACAATAATCTCGTGTACAATAATTCAAGCAATACAATCTTATGTATGTTCAAACCCCTTATTATATTTATTACTTTAACAATGCTTATTTATTACTGCATAAATGATTTAATTTTAATAAGATTTTACAAAAAATAGATTTCACGTGAAGTTTAAAAAAACAAGATGCCTTGTAGTGTACAATATAGTATAAAAATTTATAAAATAAAATTAACCACCGAAATAACTCGAGTAAGTCATAAGTGATTGTAACAAATCTTTTACGTTCTTCGTTCTTCGTTTAGTTGTAAAATATAAGGAAAAAGGGTTTTTAATAATTAATGATTTATAAGTTATGGTAGGCAACTTAATTTGCATTTTGGTGTAACTTAAGTTGCAATATTTTTAGGGGTTTATACTTCTATATCTGTGAATTAATTTTTTGCGCACATTTTTTCGCGCACCGCTATATCACCTGATATCGTACGCGTCCTTTTGAGCATTTTCTTGATGTATTCTGTTTATACAGGAAGCCATTTATGGGTTTCCACCTAAATTTTGTGAAAAGTGCCATTGATTTAATGGTAAGATACTTTTAACTCGTATTATATTAAATCTTTTGCAGGCACTTTTTTTTACTCACTTTTACTTTTACTTTTGACATTTTTACCACTTTTGGTATTTTCGATGCTTATGATTGCAATTTTGCATTTAATTCAGATCTAAATTTAGATCCCATTTTTTATTTGAAATTTGGTGAGAATGCAATAAACACTGGATTATTCAAATTTCATGAAGATAAATTTATAAGAAGTAAAATTCAACTTTGGTATGGTTTACAACGTACAGCATTGTTATTACGATATATTGCGCAATATTGATGTAAAGATTACATCACTTTTGGTTTACATTTCCGTATTCGTTTAGATACCAGATGTTATCAAAAAGTTGTGTACAAAATTTTCGAACAGGTATTTATAACCGACTAATTTAGTAATTTAAAGTTAGTACAACTAGTTTTTGAGATATATTTTATATAATTCTAAATTTAAATATTTAATAAACATAGTTTGTATTTCTTTTATTTTGACATTTTGGTGAATTTTTTTATTGTATCCTCGGTTTAGTTATTCCGAGCATAATCAAAAATAACTTGGCGTCCGAGATGATTTTTATTATTGTTACATTGAAGTTACTATATTGATGTTAAGTGGAAATAACCAAGCAGAAATTGTGGTAATTAAGCAAATCAAAATAAAAGCATGAACCGGCCTGCTTTAATCTACCTACTGAGACAACGGCATTATCTTTTATTGAGTGTTTTGGATCTCTGGTTAGTTTAACGATTTGTTTTGAGAACATTTACACCCATTTGTTATTAAATTATTTACATCTGGCGTTTTTAAACCACAACATTATATGTTTTACAATTTTAACTTTAGGGTGCTCTTTAACAATTTGACTACAATTTTTGATTGCAATTTTACAGTAATAATAAATTTTTATTCTCAACAATAAATCTATAATGTACAATTTGTGGTCTTCACAGTTGGAGTTCATCCAGTTATGAATTGTACCATCTTTTAAAAGCACATTTAGCAGTCGTTTTTTAATATTATCTTTGTAATACAAGTTTTCAATATATGCCACAAAAATATCTAAAATTCTATTGATAATATATACTAAATCACTTGTGGGAAAAATATTATCATAAGTTTTATAAAATATAAATCATTCACTATGATCGTTTAATTTTCTGTTAAGATTTCACTAAGCTTTGAGCACATATAGCACATGATTTAAATTTAATTAGGCACTTTTTTGCAATATAACCCGCTGGGTAAGTTATGACACATTTTTCTAATGTTGCTTCTTCATAATCTTCACCAGAACCTAATAACATCATCAGTCAGAGGGCCCTAGATGCAAAAATATGGTAAAAGTCTAAGATGTTTATTTGAAGCAAAAAGTTTCGGTGCGTAAACTAGACGGCTGAAAGTCAAAAAAATACACGTAAATAAGATGGCGGAAAGCCAAAAAGATTATTAGCAAAAAATACACCACTAGATGGCGTCACAACAATCAGGGCGCCCGGCAAGGGGCAAGGACCCGAGAACAAACAAGTTCCGCAGTTCTATAGTTCTCTTATGAGATAGTATGTGGGCCTCATTATTAGAATGCTATTTCAAATTTATAGTTTTCTCGCCATAATAAACAAAGCGCGAAGTCCCGAGAACAACTTGCGGAGCTCTATAGTTGCCTTACGAGACGGAATCGACCCCTATTATCGGAATACTACTACCGCTATAGCTGTATTGTGAGACTGTATGCGGGACCCCGTTATTGGAATACTATTTCAAATTTTAAGCAGGCTTTAGTGTTTTGATTTCCTTATGCATGTTTTGATGGTAGCTTGAATCTCATAAACAATTAGTGTTTAACAACGGCTGTAGTTCTGCCGGCTGATGATAGAATTGAGCATCCAGATACCTGTTAGTGTGTGTGGATATTTTATAAACTGTATGTCCTTTTTCGTAGAATAATACGTTTAAAAACGGTAGTGTTCCATTACCTTCTATTTCCATTGTAAACTTTATCTTTTCCTGAATTCCATTTAGATGTTTTAAGAATCGATCCAGTTCTTCTCGTTCGTGTGTCCAGATTATGAAAATGTCGTCCACATATTTTAACCATAACTGACCGTTTGTTTTGATCGGTCTTCCAGATCCTTCATAAATAAATTAGCTAGAACTGGCGATAGTGATGAAACCATCGGTGCTCCTTCGATTTGGCTTCCAGAGATAGGGTAAATGTTTTTTTACGTAGTGTTCCGTTATGCTAATGATGTTTGCTTGGCAAATGGTACTTTGTTTTAATTATGTCGATTGTTACCATGATCGGCAGGTTAGTGAATGGTAACACGACATCGAAACTAACTATTAGATCGTGGTAATTTTGCAATGAATCGCATTTAATATATGAATGTTTAAATTGTCTTAAATTGTTTTACTTGTGACCGGTATAATTGAGGTTTTTAATAGGAATGAAAAGCTTCAGTCTTGCCGATTGTTTCTTGGTTCTGGAAGTCAGTCTAACTTTATTACGGATTTTTCTACCACTGGGCTAGGGCGGTACCATGCACTTTGCCTGTACGGGTAGATGATGAGCATCACGCCTGTTACAAGGTAAACATACGTTTACTTCGTTTTATATTACATTTCATTGACGGTTAGATGGTGAAGATGCCGAAGTTTTTCAAAACAGGAAATCATAGTTTTTTGTTAACACTCACGTTACATGTGATTCTGATTATAACCTAATAATAGGTTTGCTGATCGGGATTCCAAAATACTGTACCTTTGGGTGATGATTCATCATACAAGAATCATTATGACTCAATAAACATTTCTACCACTGTATTAAGGCATGGTAGGTATCGACTACGGTCCTATTATTTAACCCCGTTGCTTAACCCCATTACAAGAGCAAATGCATGCCGCTAATTATATCTTATGTAGGTATTGCTTACAACCATAGTTTAATATATAATTATTTTACTACTTTGCTATATAAGCTATTGTTATGTAATTTATGCACAAAGTATAAATAAAATGTTCTGTATGTAGTTTATATATTTTTAGTATCGATGAGCACACAACAATTTTAATAAAACCGTATCAGCATAACCTTTGCTATGAATGAGTTACTTACTTACTTACTTAACCTTCACGCCATTCCCTTGCGGGGTAGGCAAAACAATCCCTGCCTCTTATTTATTTTTCATTCACAATCTTTCGCCATGCTTTCCTATCCCCGCATACCTCCCTAGCTTCCGCAAGATTCATACATAGTCTCTGACATACCCTTTTGTTTTTAGAACTCCTTATCTTTCTTTCCTTAATCATAGATTCTACTACATTCAGCCAAGTTTTACGCGATCTACCAGGCCCGGCCTTTCCCTAACCTCACCCACATATATTTGTTTCGTTAATCTTGCGTTGTTCATTCTCTCAATGTGACCAAACCAACGTAATGTACAACTTTTATATCTATCCATCATCGTCTTTTCCTCACCACACTCCCTCATTATGCATTCATTTTTTATCTTGTCCCTTCTCGTTTTACCACATGCGCTTCTCAAAAATCTCATACCCACGGCATTTATTTTTCTTTCGTGCTTTTTTTGACATACCCATGTCTCACTTCCATACAGTACTGATGGGACGAATACGCCATTATAGATTGGTCGTTTCGCAGCTAGGCTCATGCTTTCATTTCTCATTATCGTCCACATACTTCCAATCACTTTCCTTCCAGCATTGACCCTTCGTCCAATCTCGCTCTCAATTGTACCATCTGCAGTAAACATTCTACCGAGATATACCAGCTCGTCCACTTGCTCCACAATTTCATCTTGCAGAGTAAATACTCTACTCTCCTTTCCACCTTCCCGATTAAAC
Organism: Vesta saturnalis; assembly: GCA_036346205.1. Lineage (NCBI taxonomy): Eukaryota > Metazoa > Arthropoda > Insecta > Coleoptera > Lampyridae > Vesta > Vesta saturnalis. Next base: position 4,516,114 of record JARFJB010001218.1, on the reverse strand, counting down.
ACCACAATCTTAGTTTTGTTCACATTTACCTTTAGGTCCATGCTCTCACGGACTGTATCAAACTTCCTCAGAGCGGTTTGCAGCTCATCCGCACTGTCACTTAATAAGACTGTGTCATCTGCATACACCAGGAGTCGTACATTTACGTCACCAACCATTACACCATTTGCATCGTTACATGCTTGTCTAAGACATTTATCCATGTATACATTGAACAACCACGGTGACATAACACAGCCTTGTCGCACTCCTTGCTCAATATTAAAGTATTCACTCACACCTTCTCTCACCCTAACACATGCCCGACTACCGTTGTATACTGCCCTTATTCCATTTATTAGACCTTTATTTACGCCATATTCGTTTAATATTTCCCACAGCTTCTCTCTATTCACTCTGTCATATGCTTTCTCCAGATCTACAAACACACAGTACAACTTCCTTTTTACCTTTAAACACTTTTCGATCACCTGCTGGAGAGCAACCATCTGATCGACACATCCTCTCCCTAGAATGAAGCCACCTTGCACATCCCACATCTTAGATTGTGTAGTTTCTCGTACTCTATCAATCAGTATTCTTCCAAATACTTTACCAGGTACGCTGAGGAAGCTTATTCCTCTGTAGTTCTTACAATCACTCTTGTTCCCCTTACCCTTATACAATGGTACAATGATCGCGCTCTTCCAATCACTCGGCACTTTTCCACACATAAGGCATACATTGAATAATCCACGCAATCTTCGTATAAGCTTTGTACCACCATACTTGAGCATTTCACCAGTGATTCCTTCTACGCCTGCTCCCTTCCCATTTTTCAACCTTCCTACCGTTTTCTCTACCTCATTTATTCCAATATCCTTCTCAGTTTCATTCATCAATTCTTCTGTATTCTCCTTATTTAACCCTTCAGTCTTACGTTCCTCACTACTGTACAGCTTTCCGAAATACTCTTGCCAGCATTTCCTCACTTCACAATCGTCCCATACTATTTCGTTTCTATCATTCATCACTCCCGCAGCGTTCTGTTTTGGACCACGTTTTGTATTTTTGACCCATTTCCAGAAGAGTTTTTTGTTTCCCTCAAAATCATTCTGCATTTTCTCTCCTTCCACCGCCATCACTTCCTCTTTACTTATTCTCACTGCCTCCTTCGCTTCTTTGTTTCTTAATCTGTACACCTCATACAATCGTTTCTTCTCACTCTCATTTTTTGCAGCTATCATTGCCATATACGCATCTTTTTTCTTACTTACTGCCTTTTTTACCGACTCTTTCCACCAAGCACATTTTTTCTGACTACCTACAATCACTCTTCCACATATTCACACGGCACAATTGACAACAGCGTTTTTCAAGCTTATCCATGCACTTTCAACGTCAGTGTCTTTTATCTGTTCGTTCCACACTGCTTCATTCACATTCAACTCTTTATTCACAGCATCTGCGTAGTTCATTCTCGCACCATTATCCACTAGTTTGTCAACCCTAATTCTGGACGTTCGCACTACGTTTGTTTTCCTTCTACACACCCACTTTTTCCCTAAACACACTCTCGATACAACCAAAAAGTGGTCCGATCCACACTCCGCTCCGCGCATTACTTTTGTGTCTTTCACCAGGTTTCTAAGCCGTTCATCATACACTATCAAGTCTATCATACTTTTAGATTCACCTCTTTGCCATGTATACATATGCACATTTTTATGTAATTACATATTTACCTTTGAACTTATTCGTTCATAACAAAAACTTATAATAATTTAATATTCGTCAAATTGCTTTGGTATGTGTGAATCCTTGCGATATTGCAGGCTCACATTCCATTAATATAAGTAATTCATTATATTTAGAATTTACATCAGTTCTACATACATAAAGACAAAATTTGCATCGATTGGGGCTTGAACCTTGGTGGCGCAGTTGGTAGCGCGGTACTCTAGCAAAGTGCAAGTCGTAGGTTCGTATCCTACTCGAGGTAAACTTTTTATTTATGTATTTAATAAAATTAATAATAATTTTTAATATATAGTTATTGTTTATTTGTTTATTTATTTGCTTTTTTTTGCTTTAGAATGCTGCTTCGATCCAGTTACAATTGTTAGTTTATTAGTTTTCTGTGCTTGATTGTCATTGCAAAAAATGTTTACCTGTTGAGTTCAAGACAAAGGGGCGGTATTTGCGTTTTAAGCTCACTCTACAATTCTACGAGTTTTAACAATCACATCTGGTATGGATTTAAGGAGCCGTAATTTTTTCGTAGAAATTCAACCCTACAGCAATCCTAAATGTTATTTACGCGCCTTTTTTTTGTACACGTTACAAAATTTTACTGGTTAGCTTCTTGTCTTTGTCCATTATTAATATTAAAACCGCTGAGTCTAAAATATGTTCAAAAACTCACCCGTACCGTACAGTAACTCTATTGAATTAGAAATGATTATTTTAGTCCGGACTTGCTAACCAATCCAAGGTAAAAGCTGGAGCCATCACAAACACGTCCTATCGCTTTGTCATTTTGAATGAGTTGAAGGAGTTTATCGTTTATTAGGTGATGCGTAGCATTCCTTATAATTTTATCGTATTAGTCCACCCGTCTTTGCGATTGCAGCAAAAAACTTTTTTCAGATCTATTTTAACTAATTGATAGCATACAAGTTACAGATGTGCGTCTCCTATTTTGACCTCGTTCGGGTAACCTCTACTACGTCAAACCTGAAGGTCATCTAAATTTTTAATGCATACATAAGGGTAATACGTGTACCATTCGAAAGCATTTTTTGTACAGATTGAAAATATGCATTTCATTAAACTGAACACTTGATTTATTCCTCACAAAGTGAGGTTGAAGGACATTATCTGTGTGAGAGATTACAGGACAAACATAACAACTTTTCCCAGGTCTGCCTTTGATAAATGATAACACACTTGTAAAGGATGTGCATCTCTTACTTTGACCTCAATCAAGTGACCCCTAATAAGTCGAAGCTACGGTCAACCAAACTTTTTATAGAGATCTTATAGTAATATGGACGTCATTCGAACGTTAAGTAATTTCTTAAATGAGCTTTCTTTCATAGAAATTGGATTTATAGTGTAGTGGAAATTTACTGGAACTTGAAGGTCAAGTAACGTATGAATTTCATAATTTTGCGGAAAAACTTAATGCTCACTGGTAGAAGCAATATAAAAAGTTTAATTATTGTTTTAATCTAACGTTGAATAAATAAATATTTCAGGAAAGATTTCTTAATTTTCCTTTAGTAAGCAATATATCGACTTTGGCGTTTCACAACGCAACTGTCATAATTCATAAAATCAAGTCAAGAATTTGAATTATGAGAAATACGATAAACTTGCAGAATTAAGAAGTAAGCTTTCTTGCATGATGCGATTTAAGATTGCTTAGTAAAAATTATAGCAAGCAGCACCCTTTGGTTCTGAATAAAGCAAAAGGCTATGACATCATTTCTCTACCAGAGGTCGTATCAATTGGAGTTTGTTCCTAGTTATTTTTTTAAATTTTGAGGGAAATTTCCATCCATTTATCGATCACATGACGTTCACCTATAAAATAACATTTGGGGAGAAGAGCAGTTAGTTACAGTTTTGGTTATAGGGCAAAATATTGTTTCGGTTTTGTACTTAAGCCCTAATTTCGGTTGCCCATGTCTTCATTGTAATATTAAGTGAAGTAAAATGGTAAATTACGAACTCCTGTGTAGGGTTAAATGCATAACACTTATAATTCAAGTTTTAAATAACTGTTTGAGGTGGAAATTGTTTTAAAATTATCCAAGCTTTCCTAAATATAACAAAGTGGTTGCTTATGACATTTTGGTAAAGTGCCTAATTCACGTACACTTTTTGATTAAAAATTTTGGAATACGTAAAGAAAACTTATTCTTTAAGTATGTACTAGCGTGGAGCTTCGCTCCGTGCTATGGTCACAACACACCTCAATAGCCGTTTACGATATTTATTTGAAGGTAAAATTTTTCTTATAAAAACATATAAAACAGCGGATACCCTACTTAAAAATACAAAGTTTAAAAATTTAAAAATTCGGGAAAATCATAATCATGAATGAATCGAATGTGCCTATTTTATTGGTCTAAAACCATCTTCGCATTATTGCCTTTCTAACGAAACCTTTTTTGAGCACATCGGTTGGATAGTTTCAAAGTCTATAACGGACATAGGTAGAAACAATTTTTATGTTTTATAGATATATAGATAATGGGTGTAATTTCTATGTATAATATCTCGATGGCTGAGTTGGTAGGACGTCACTCTAGCAAAGTATAGGTCGAGAGTTCAAATCCCACTCCAGGTAATCTGTTGATTTATATGTTTAAAAACGTTTAATCAAACAATTTACACATGAACATCTATTCGTTCGTTAAAACAAATAACTGTTGTTAAATATATTTGTTAGTTTAAAAAACAATAACTGCCCTAAAATGCGATAGGCTTTGGTAGCACTGACTACAAAAAAAAAATAGAAATACGAATTTTTAAAAAACTCATTTATGTAAACGTATGGTTATAAAAACTTGTATTTACGTTAATAAACAATTATATTATTGTAAGTGGTAGGGGGGCAAAATGTTCAATCTATGAACCTACACTGCATTTAGATCATATATGCGTTACTCACTTGTGACATCGAGCACGTGCCTGTTGTTTCGAATTTTTCATGTGCAATGGTTAATTCTATCCAACCGAACATCTTGCTGAACCTCGTGTTCTCGGTATCAAAGAAGCGGTCAGTGGAGGGATCACAGTGTCTCTAAGAAAGTCTAGCTGAGTAATCCGTGGTCGCATATGTCAAAAGAACAGCTAAACGTTTACAATGGAGGCGTTGATACAAAATTTGACAGTAGGCTAGTATCATTTCCGACTTCTGCACGGGTGCGTGCGTGCGTGTGGATGTATGTTAGTATCCACGATGACTCCAGAACGACAACACTTACGCACCTCAAATTTCGTATTTAAGTCTGCTTTAATTTCTCCTGAACCTGATCTGGTTTTGGGAGAAATTTAGCGGCGAGGCGAGTGGGTTTGTTCGGAGCAATTTTTTATTTACGTCACTTATTTTGGAAACAGCTTATATTTCAAAGATGTAAAAATACCAACGTACAGACCTTAAACATATCATTTAATTATGTTCTATGCCTAAGTAGAATTTAAGTGTTACCTTAATTTTTTTCAATATCTGAATAACGATTAGTGGTATAAGAAAATGTGTCGACATACTTTATAAAGAGAATTTTATTTTACATAACTTTTCTTTAAATTAGCTATCCATCTGACATAGATTAGGTATTGTTTTTCTTTACAATGTTACCTATTTAGTTATAAATGTATTAAAAAAAGGAATGCATTAAGAATATTTGATTTCTTTTAGTTTCCACTTTAAGTTTGGAAGGTCCTGTGTTGTTTCACACAAGATATTTTTTCTTTTGTGGAATCCGCTTTATTCGCTACAAGTCGTTACTTTCGAAACAAGATCATCTGTTCTGTTTCGTTATTTTTTTTTTATTCTGTCACTACGGATTGTACCAGTGATGTTAATGTTGCCAGTTCTCAATTCTTCCAAAAGTTGTAAAAGAGTAGAAATACTTATCCAGAAAGATTTCGCTACTTTCGGGCACAACATTTATAACAAGTTTTTTTTGTGACTGAGCTTCCTAGAGTCATAGAGGAATCTCTGTCTACGTGCCATTCATATATTTCGAATCAAATGCTGTATGCATTTGGCTCCATTGCTTCATTAAGTGGTCACACTGACGGTAAAGGCTGGGCACGTGTTTCAAATTTAGAAAGCATGTTGTCTAATAATGGTCGAACTTTGTGACAAGGATCATTTTCATCTGTTGTCTTATTCTCACTGAAATGTACATTTCTAAAAAGTTTCAAAAAATCGTTTCTAGATATTACACTTACACAACAGCGTTTTGTTACTTCGGCGTTTGTTTCCCAATACAACCGTGCATTTGGTAAATAGCAACGTGGCTTCAATTATGGGCGGAAAATGCTGCATTTTTTTTTTATTTAATGATCTCCCATTCACATTTTTTTTCTTAGCTACTTTACTTTTTTGAATTTTTTGTTTACTACATGACGTTACATTTTAACGAATTTTTTTTTCAGGTTTACTTACTTCATTATTATTGGCGTCTAAATCACTTGTAGTTTCGGTGATATTATCAGGAGCTGAGTCGTATTTTGTATATACAGTGTGTCCCAGATCAAGCGAAATTGCATGGATAACTTTCTTATTACTGAAGATGGAGATTTCGTTAAATGGGCAACGTTTTACAGCTTTGTATGCCGATTTAAACTCTGAAAAAGTTCAAAAAAACCTGTTAGAAGTTATTAAAAAACAAACTAAAAAGTGTCACTTTCTTAGCTCCATTACAAGATATATATATATATATATATATATATATATATATATATATATATATATATATATATATATATATATATATATATATATATATATATATATGACTATGTAGCGTGTGCTATGGAAATTGTAGAATTTGCCAAGGAAAAATTATGGATGTAGAAGTTGCTAAAGCTGTAAAGTAGAAAAAGTGGGGGTAATGTGTATATAGAGAATAGAAATAATAGGAATAAAGGTTAATCAATATGTGGATATGTTATAGTACCGAGTCCTTGCGTAAAGCTGTAAATTGCGTTAGTGCAGTACAAAGACTAATATCAATTTCAATTATTAGAATTTGATGCTGAATACGAAAAAGTATAAGGAAGGGGTACGTTTAGTGATCAGTATTTAGATAATCTGGTATACAAGTATGGTGGAGTAATATATCTTTGTGAGAAATACTTTTAATCGCATGAAGACGGTGCAGGGCGTATTTGTTGCATGAAACGATTAATAGAAGACCTTAAAAGAAATATCATTGGAACAATTTGTACACTAAATAGAACGACATTTGGCGCATTATAATTCTTCAGATAACAACACGCCCCATGAATCCACTATGTACTAGAATGGGAGTTGACGCATAGCCAAACGTGAAAAGGAGAATGCGAACAATTAGCTAGATAATCTGCACGTTTAAAAAAAAGAATAGAAGACTGTAGTAACATAATTTCAACAAAGATCGTGAATGGATGTGAAACGCTTTAGTAGTATTGTAGTACTTTGTGTATATATTAGGTAATATAAATAAAAGTTAAATTTGCATAGAACCTTATTGTAATTAACGTGAAAATAATATTGTATTAATTTAAATATCCGCGTATCTTGCGTAATATTATTACAATTACCTTCAATTTGATGTAAAATTACTTGCACTGTCCCTTTCTGTAGACGGAAACGAGTGAAAAAATCATATTTATCCCATTCCGTGAAATGATCTCTTCTATCTCTTACTATATAGGGCCGTGGTGATCGATCAAAATAATCAATATAATCGATAACGTCTTCGTCGTCTGATAGAATTTCTATTAATTCCATAACGCGTATTTTTCACCTAGTTAGTTAAACGCCAAACAAAACTGAACCGGGTTTAAACGGCAATCAATAGCGTTCAGATCTGACGTCGTTTAATCTGGGTTATTCTCTTGATCCGCAATAGAAAAACTCCCAAATTTGGTTGAACTAAGTTCACATCCTGATCTGAGTTTAAACTGTAAATGAAAAACTCGCCCTTAGTGTGATATGTCGTTGAAAATGAATCAACAATTAATTTTTAAGCAAAATATACAGGGTGTTCTATTTGCAAACGAAAGAGTTAAAGGAGGTTCTGGGGAAGCTGTCAATAGAATTTTAACGTCTTTGATAAATTTCTTTGTATCTGTTCAAATAAGGGAGAATTGCCTGTAAATGATATTTGGGACACCTGGTAGATTTTATTTTGGTGAGGTAGTGGTAAACCATGGAGGTAACCTTATTTTTGAACTATTTTTACATAAAATATAAATAAAAACGATTTATGAAATATATGCGGTATGTCCCCGGAACGACTTTAAAAGAGGGAAAATTCTCTTATTTTTGATTTCTCAGAAAATTTCATTCTTGGTGATTTGCCCTGCTTGTTTTCAAACCCCCGAAATACAAATTACTTTCTATTTTACTCGTATGGTTCTCGAGATAATATAATTTTTCTTGAAAAATTGGACTTAGAATGTTTTTCCTAATTTTTAGAAGTAACTTTAGTAGGCCGATTTCATTGAAAAACACCACTGACAGAAATGTGATAATTCTGTTGAACTGCAAATTAATTCATGCTAATTTGAATTGTATGCTATAATGTTGACTTTACAACAAAGAATTTATCTAATTCAATGTTACGGAACTGGGGAAGAGTGCTACCGAGTTGTTTTCAGAAAATTCAACCAAAAATACCCGGAGGTTGCCATTTCGAATGCCGGAGCAAAAAACTTGGTAACTAAATTCCTTCAAACAGGCTCGGTTTTAAACCTAAAGAAGCCAAAGAAGTTGTTCGATGAAGAAGATGCTGCTACTGTTCTCGTCGTTCATTCCGCAACAGAAGTTCCAAGGTTGTCTTTAAGAAGGAGGGCACTACAAATTGGGATAGGTAAATCTCATTTACAAAGAATATTCAAGGAGAACAAAATTTTACCATTTAAGCCGCAATTTAGGCAAACTTTAGAGAACGGTGATGAAGCCAAACGTCTGGATTTTTGTTTGGAAATGGGCAATAGAGTTTTGGAAGATTCAAATTTTCATAAACGAATAATGTCCTCCCAACATTGCCGTTACTGGAATAGGACGAATCCAAACTTCCGAATTGCTAGTCGCAGACAATGTTTGAAAAAAGTTAATGTGTGGTGTGCGGTTTCGTACCATGGAATTATTGGCCCATATTTTTTTGATCAAAATTTAAACCGTTATTCATATTTGGAAATGTTGCAAAATTGTTTAACTGATAAACTGGATGAATTGCCATTGAACTACCAAATTGAAATGTTCTTCCAGCACGATGGGTGCCCTGCTCATTATGCCGGTACTGTTCGCCAGTGGCTCAATTCAGAGTTCCATGATAACTGGATAGGAAGAGATGGTCCCATTTCATGGCCGCCGACAAGTCCTGATCTCACAATAATGTACTTTTATCTGTGGGGTCGTTTAAAAGAAATTGTGTACAGTGAGCCATTAGACAATGATGAAGAGCAATTGAAAAATAGGATACGGAATGCTGTCCAGTCCCTTTCAATCGAAGAAATAAGGCGCAGTTTCAATGAATTCAGAGCTCGCATTGAAATCTGTGCGGAAAAAGGAGGGGCATTATTTGAATAGAAAATTAATAGTTCAGTTTTTTGAGAATTTCATTTCATTTTACCATCAATTGTTAAATTTATTAATTAAAACTTGTGAGACCAATTTGATTTTTCCTTTGAAACAAATTAATTTACTTCAAAAAATTATGAAAAGCTCGAATTTTTCAAGAAAAATGATATTATCTCGAGAACCGTTTGGGTTAAATAGCAAGTAATTTGTGTTTCGGGGGTTTGAAAACAAGCAGGGCAAATCAGCAAGAATGAAATTTTCTGAGAAATCAAATATAAGAGAATTTTCCCTCTTTTAAAGTAGATCCGGGGACATACTGTACATGTGTATATATATATATATTATATATATATATATATATATATATATATATATATATATATATATATATATATTAGTGATATTGTTTGGCTGCCGAGAAATGTTTATGAATGACTAGCTTAAATTGACTTAAGTCAAAGTTTGGAGGAAAACAATTTGGTCGCCGTGTGGAAAAATGTAGATTGAACCCGTTTAGTGTGACACGATGAAATTTTGAGTGTGTAATTATGGTGTGAATAGGCAAACAGTGTGTTCCTAGCGAAGATGTCCTGTGAAGGTATTAAGCAGTGTATTTCGAAGCCACACTTGCCAAGGTAATAGCGATAGAACAAGGAAAGAACCGAAACTATTCTTCTGTGCTCAAGAGGCTGTAGGTCAGAAGTCAGAGGCGGATCATTTATAAGTCTGATATCTTTTTTTTTGGATGCGGTTTACCATATCAAGGGCGTATTGGGGAGTACTGGCCCAGAGGTGGGAATTGTATTCCAGATGAGGTCGAATTTGAGCTTTACACAGTAAAAGGAGTTGTTGCGATGTGAAGTACTGTTTAGATATGTATAGAAAGCCCAATTTACGGGCAGCTGTTTTGCTGACTGACAAAATATGGTTAACCCATGAAAGGTTCGATGATACGGACATCCCTAACAGAAATAGAGTTTGAAAACTCTAGAGTTCTAAGCCATTCATATTTACAGTAGAAAATAATCGGTCTTTCTTAGCGGACACAAGGCAACACTGCGTTTTGTCGGCGTCGAACGTAAGTAGATTATTCCTTCCCCATTCAAGGACACGTTCTAAATCACTGTTGATTGAGGCTACCATTTTCACCTTTACGTCCTGTCTAGACTTATTGTTGTGGGAAAACTGAGAAGAACTACAATGTAGAGTGCAGTCATCCGCAAAGAAATGGATCGGGTTAGTTGTTGAGGAAATGAGGTCATTTATGTACAGCAGGAAAGGTATGGGACGTGTCACTGATCCTTGGAGTACTCCCGCGTTAATAGTAGTTTCTTTCAAAAAGAAGCCATCGACAACGCGTATACGTCTTTTGTCAAGAAAGCTGGATATCCAATTGTTGAGCGTATCGGATAAGCCGAATGAAGTGAGCTTGGCAAGTAGGCACTTGTGCCAAACCTGGTGAAACGCTTTTGAAATATCTAAAGCTACTACTACTGCTTCACCGGTCCTCTCCAATGTGTTATTCCAAAGTTGGGTGACATATGAAAGAAGATCACCCGTTGAACGACTCTGCCTGAACCCATACTGGTGGTCGTTTAAGAGTTTACTGGACTCGAGGAACGAAATTAGTTGGTAGTTGATGGCTTGCTCCATGATTTTCGTCAGAAAACGGAAGTGATAGCTATTGGCCGATAGTTTGAGGGGTAGCTGGAATACCGTCAAGGCCAGTCGCCTTGTTTGGGTTAAGTTTATTGATAATTGATTCCAGGAGCTTGTAACGAAAGTGGATTGGTTTAATAGCGTATGGGGTAGATTTGAGCGACGGCACAGTTTTACCAGAATCATTGAGACGTGAATTTGATGCAAAGTAATCGACAAAGAGGTTGGCTTTTTCAGCAGGATCAGTTAATACAGCTCCGTCGCGAGACGTCATGGGAGGAAAGGATGATGTACTAAAGTTTTTACTGATGGCTTTAGCTAATGACCAAAATTTACGACCACCCAAAGGACATGAGTCTAATTATTTGCATTTACGTTCTTCAAACATCTTTTTGGCCTTGGTGATGATACTTTCACAACTATTCCTTGCGGCAATATAGTTGGCGTGATTTTCGGTACATTTATTTGATTTCCATTTGATATAGAGTTTATGCTTTTGCGATAATGCATTAGTGCAAGCCCTATTAAACCAGGGTTAGGAACGGGCATGACCTACACGATTACGTTTTTTGGGAATGTATAACTCCATACCCATCAGGATAACTTCAGTTATTGAAAGAGCAATTTTTTAAGAAGAGGACCATTTATAGCAATACTCACGCCACGGGAAGGTTGTAAAAAATCTCGCAGTTTGCTCCAGTTAGCTGATTTAAAACACCACATAGTTCTATCTGTTTTTCGAGTCTTTTCTGGTCGGTTCGGAAATAATTTTTCTGCACTATGACCTGCGGGATTAGTAGTAGATGAAAAATGATGCCAATTGGAATTGTGGGCATTAAAATCTCCCAAAATTGAAATATCGTAAGATGGGAACTGTGATAAGAGGTAGTCTGTTTTCAGACTAAGGTAATCAAAAAGATCTTGGAAGTTGTTATCATTGGGAGACCTATACAAACAACAGTAGAATTTCACAAATTGGGGTCGAGAATGTTCGAACCAAATCGCGTCAAATTTGTTGTTTTCCAAAGTGGACATCCTCTTACAACCTACGTTGTCCTTGGTATACGCACATAATCCGCCTTTAAGGCGAAAATTAGAGTGGAGGTTGTATCTGGGAAATTGCAGGTCAGGCGAATTAGTGCTTCCAGAGGAGACTTGGGTTTCTGATAGAAACAGAATGTCCGGTTGCACTTGTTCAAGGTGTTGGTGAAAAGCATTTGATTCGACCTGACACCACGTATGTTGCAGTAATGAATGCGGATGTTGGTACTTTCGATGACCGAGGTCGCTTGAGTACTGCCCTCGCCGTCATCCGAATGGGACAGAATTTTATTCCTGGCAGATCTTGTTCTTTTAGTCTTAATTTCGGCATTGACGAATTTTTGTCTCCCCCAGAATCCTTGGGACGGATCGACAAATCGCTGTGAGAGTGTGGGCGTCTCGCCTACTCACCTGGGGTATAGCATCTATTTTAGAACTCGTCATTTTAAGCGTTTACTTTGGTTTATTATTTAGGTTACAACTGGTGTATTATTGCCATTTTTAACTAATCAAATCTGTTCGTTATTGTCGCGAAACTTAGCTTTTCTATTTTTTTTTTTAACTTCCTTTTTATCCAACTGAAAGGCAATAGTAAATAACGACAATGACCACGTTAGCCCTCCCGACTTTAATTACCTACATTTAGGGTCAGTTAATTACACTTAAAATTAAACACAGTAACAATGGTAAAAGTTAGATTACATTTCAAATTTGCTGTCAAAGAAAAATTTAATATAAAACAATATGAAGTATAACGTTATAATTAAACCCAGAATTTAATATAGTAACAAATATAACATTGCAATCATAGATATTATTTACGCGCTTTTTTATTTATTTAGGGTCAATTAGTTACAGTTAAAATTAAATATAGTAACAATGGTAAAAATTAGATTACATTTCAAATTTGCTGTTAAAGAAAAATATAATATGAAATACAATGTTTAATTAAACTTGAAATTAAAATAGTATCAAATATAAAATTGCAATCATAGACATTATTTACGTGCCCTTTTTATTTATTTAAGGAACCATTTTACACATTACAAAAATTGTACTGTTTTGATTATTATTATTTTCGTTTATTATTAATTTTCAAACCGACAAAATCTATTCAAAAGCATCGTACTTCGTATTTAAGTTAAATTTGAGAAAAGAAAAAGTATTTAATTTAGAATTCCGATTTACAAATTAGAACTAGTTATTTGTTTATTTTATCTATTCATATGCTTTTGCTTTAAACTTTGGATTACGGATTCGATTCAGTTATTTATTTTTATCATTTAATCTAATAAAATGATTCTTATGACAATGCTTACGCCTGGGTTTGTTATAGAAAGGGGTTTATTAAATACAAAGCTGTGCATTTTTATGAATCACATCTGGTCTATTTTTCCTACAATTAGAGATATGTATTAATGACTGTTACATACTCCCCGCTGGCGTGGGATAAAATAAGTTATTTTATCGGTTCTTACTTACTTCATCTCATATTTTGTCAATGTTTTTGTAGCGCGCACTTTATTTACGGGTGTCGACGGCATATTTGTATCTTGTAGTGATTTTAGGTATGTAAAAACATTGCTGCCAACATTTAAAAATGTGTCTTAATATTAGAATTAAAGAATAATCATTGGCGTGTTTTACAAAAAATAATAAAATGCCTATAAAAAATAGTATGATTTTTTAGGCCGTACAGTAGGTAGGCTCTTATGGGTTAATCATTAACGTGTACTTAAGAATGGTTTCATTAAAACCGTGAGAGGTACCAGAGCCACAGCCACTAATCACTATATCAACATTATTAAACTTCTAATAGATGTCACAGCAATACAATAAAATTATTACCTACTTCAAAGGTTAAATACATGTTACCGGTACGTTTAAATCGAGTTTTTTCAAGAAATGTGTAATAACGATGCAAGTTCTGAATTAAAATACGTCCAAAAGCAGTTTTTATGTGCAATTCCTATACCTAAATTAAATTGGAAGGTAAATACACCATAACCTGTCTTTAACATATTGTCATTTTTAAATTGTTTTAGAACCTATTTGATAATTTTCATTGGGAATCGCAAGATATTCTAGCGTCATTAACAGTAAATTTAAATTTAGTATTAAAATATCCTATTAAAATTAGTTATCAGAAATCTTTTCTTAAATATTTAATAAACCGGTTGGAAGAAAAGGAATCTGTAGTTAGTGATAGTTTATATGAGAATTTTGGACGTGTGGTGGCGTTGGAGGATTCCAATGAATGTTTTAAACATTATTTACTAGAAAATGAAAAAATTATAAGTTTGAATGAAAATTCCAGTTTTATTTCGGAAGGAACAACTGGTCTTTGCAGCTGGCAGGTATGTATCTTCAAGTAAGACAGTAATCTCCAATTTTATGTTTACAGGCTTCGCTTGCTTTATCCGAATGGTGTTTAGTGAATAAAGACTTTTTTAAGAATAAAGTTGTGTTGGAACTTGGCTCGGGTGTTGGACTAACTGGTATTACTGTAGCTTTGTGCGAGGCAAAGCAAATTTTTTTAACTGACGGCCATTCGTCAGTTCTGAACATTCTTGAAAAAAATGTTAAATTAAATTCACATTTATGTACTACTCATGCTCAAGTATTAAAAGTGGAGTGGAAGAATGCGTATGATTATTGTAAATTAGTTAATATTGATATACTGTTGGCAGCTGACGTTGTTTATGATACAAGCTTATTTCCAGTTTTACTTAATGTAATTTTGTATTTTTTTAAATCGTGTGTGCAAACTTGTATTATTGCCTGTACGGAACGAAACAAGACGACGTTGCAGGAATTCTTACGTTTATTAGGTATTGTTTGAGTTATTAATATCTGGATGTTTTATTATCTTTTTTGTAGAGAATAATTGCATTTTGTATGAAGAGCTTGAGAACTGTCCTCAACGTAATTTCATTTGGTCAACAGAATCTCCTATTAGGATTTTCTCATGCAAATTAGTTGCTGTAGCAAGGTAAGTGATATTTGGAGATTCTGTAGCAGTTTTCAATCTCACTAGCTCTTTAGATTATGATTAAATATGATAATTTGCATTTTTTATTCTTAATGTATTGACACACTTAAAACATTTTTTCAATTGTTACAACGTGGTGCATTGTATAAACTGATTTTTTATTTACTCACAAGTATTAGTTTTTCGCATGTGTTATCTGTTTGATAAAAAAAAATAAAATTTGGAGGTATAAGTGTTTATCGGTTACATGCAATATATTAATTTAACGATCTTACGAAAATGTACTTTGAATTTTTATATGTTTTAAATCGAATTGTTCAAATTACATATGAACATACAATATTTTAGTATTTGTGTATTATTTCGTAAATGTGTTTAGCAGTGAAACATTTAAAACATACCTCACTGAGGACAATAATACTGATATACTTCTTTGTAAACCAAACCAAAACATGCACAAAATATTGAATATGAATGCAGTACCTACTCTTCTTACTGATGATTACTTTGCTTAGGTAAGTATAATCTTTTTTACATCAAGCATTGTTATTGTATAATCTGTTACATCTAAATTTAAATAAAGAAAAAGTGTGTTTTATTTTAAAGTCATAGTCCTGGTTCTGACTGTGTAATGTTTAGTAGGTCTCCTAGTAAGCATTTTGTGCTTGGGTGGATATCCACCACCTGGTACTTTTGCTAAGTACAGCAGCATCAAAAATGGTAGTCTCCTGGTCACAGATCTACTTTTATATATATATATATATATATATATATATATATATATATATATATATATATAGACACACGCACACATACAGGGTCCGCCTTTGGGAGCTGATCCTATGAGTATCTGCTTAATCAAACTTGCTATAATTTTGAAAATTTGGTGACAGGGTAATGATGTTAGGGCTAACTCATCTAAAATATTTTCACGTTCGTACCACTTCCAGTTATACCGGAAGTCTGTATAGTCGCATATTTTAAATGGAACACCCCGTATATTAATACATTTTTGGATTCTATGTCGAATTTTAAGGTAAGTTTGTTAAATAAACTAGATACGAATTTTCAATCGTTTTAAAAAAAACATTTTTCTAAAAAAATTGACAGATGCGGTCTTAGTAATAACTCGTTAATTGTTCTGTTCTTGTCAAACAATTTGAATAAAACTTTGAGGTGTTCTAGGCAAAGGTTTATTGCAACAGTCTGCAAAAAATGACATTTGTATTCATAAAAATAAAATTATGAATGTCTAAACTGACTATCAAAAAAGTTACTCAACAAAAAAAACAAATGGAAACCCCTATTTTTTATTACTCAGATCGATTTAACGTCAAAAATGAAGGTAAGTTTGTTTAAAACTTTATTTGCCTAAACGTAACAGTTCCATACTTATTATCAAAAAGTCCCAATTTTAAAATTTGTGATAAAAATGAGCTACATACTTAAATCTAGTATTCCTTGTTGGAAACCAAATAATTGAAAATGGAATTAAAGAAAAATGTTTGAATAAGTTACTGCAAAAAATTATAAAAATTGAAAATTTTGTGATTCAAAAGTCATTTTTCCAAATAGAAATTTTTTTCAAATTCGATATACAACATATGTGTAAAAATTTAATACTTTATGAGTAAATAGAAAAAAAACTACTTTTTACTGCGGAGGTAGTAACTACATACTTATCAATGCATTCTTACACGATAAAGTCGCTTATTTAGTATTTCTTGCTCGTGATCAAATGTAAATTAATTTACAATAAATGTTCGTAATGTTGCCCGTTAGACGCAAGACATTGTTGAACCCATCTTATAATGGCTTCATTTGTAGCCCTTTGAATTTCTTGTGGAGAAAGAGAATTGTAGGCATTTTGCACTCTTGCAATGCAATCTTCTTCGTTAGTGGTGTAGCATACATAAACAATATTTTTAATTCGACCCCAAAGATAAAAATCCATTGGCGTAAGATTAGGTGACCTAGGTGGCCATGGAAAGGGACCATTATTGGCAAACCAAGGATCTTAAAAAAGTTTAATGGAAACAGCGTTGGTGTTGTGAGGGGGCGCACCGTCTTGTTGGTACCATAAATTTTCCCTTTCTAGTCTAAACTTATGTTTCTTAAGAATTCTTCTGATAGTTGTTGGTGTTAAGCCAATATCTGTTTTCGCGTCGTTTATGGAATTACAAGGATAGGCACGGAAATATCCTAAAGTTATAACTTCATTCTGTTCGTTATCAATAGCAGTTTTTTTGCGAGGCGCAGAGTGTTTAAATGTGCCAAACTGTTCCAAATTTTGAACCACACGTCTTATTGTATCTGCTGATGGTCGGGGGCGCTCAGGATAGCGTTCGATAAATGTTCTTACTGTTCGTTTTACAACTCTATGACATTCTCCGTGAATTAAAATTAAATTCAAATAATCTGTATTAGAATATTCAAGTCGAGCCATTTCATCAAGAAAAACACAAACTCTCAACAATTTTATTAAATTATTGACTACCGATTTACTCATAAAGTATTAAATTTTTACACTTATGTTGTATATCGAATTTGAAAAAAATTACTTAGAAAATTTCTATTTGGCAAAATTGACTTTTGAATCACAAAATTATCAATTTTTATTTTTTATAATTTTTTGCAGTAACTTATTCAAATATTTTTCTTTATTTCAATTTTCAATTATTTGGTTTCCATGGTGACCACGAACAAGGAATACTAGATTTAAGTATGTAGCTCATTTTTATCACAAATTTTTAAATTGGGACTTTTTTGATATTAAGTATGAAACTGTTATGTTTAGGCAAATAAAGTTTTAAGCAAACTTACCTTAATTTTTGACGTTAAATCGATCTGAGTAATAAAAATAGGGGTTTCCATTTGATTTTTTTGAGTAACTTGCATTTTTTGATAGTCAAGTTTAGATTTTCATAATTTTATTTTTATGAAAAATACAAATGTCATTTTTTGCAGACTGTTGCAATAAACCTTTGCCTACAACACCTCAAAGTTTTATTCAAATTGTTTGACAGGAACAGAACAATTAACCAGTTATTACTAAGACCGCATCTGTCAATTTTTTTAGAAAAATGGTGTTTTTTTTTTTTGTAAACGACTGAAATTTCATATCTAGTTTATTTAAAAAAAAATTCGACATGGAATCCAAAAATGTATTAATATACGGGGTGTTCCATTTAAAATAAGCGACCAAGTACATACTTCCGGTATAACCGGAAGTGGTACGAACGTGAAAATATTTTAGTTGAGTTAGCGCTAACATCAATACCATGTCACCAAATTTTCAAAATTATAGTAAGTTTGTGTTTAGCAGATACTCATAGGATCAGCTCCCAAAGGCGGACCTTGTATGTGTATATATATATATATATATATATATATATATATATATATATATATATATATATATATATATATATATATATATATATATATATATATATATATATATATATATATATATATATATATATAATAAATACTCATGGAAGCCTATTAATTAATTACGATTAAGATTTATAGAAAACTGTGGATATTGAAAAATATTAATTATTATCTGATCTGATTTTTCTTAAATGTTGTGGAGATTATAAAGTGATACTTAATGCTTTTAAAATTAAACCTTGTCGAGATATTTTTGGATCTCATCACATTTTACAAAGAACTAATCAGAAAAGCTGTTCAAAATCTAAGGTACAAATTGGATGACTTAAATAGATCACTTTTCCACAACTTTCAAGCATTAACAAAAAAGAATATTCACCCTGTTATTTTTGATACTGTTAGATTAATAGAAAATGCTATTGAATCCACTTTAACAATAAAAACATCCAGGCAGTATAATAAACCAAAACAATGCAAAACGCCGATAAAAACTGTTAATTATAATAATTTTGGTATCTATAAAGATGCTATAAATATTTTAGAAAAAGATTTCAACTTCGCCTTTACACCTAGAAGAATACCAACCGAAAACATTATTACTAATGTTGAAATGGCCTTAAACAATACTGAACAACCATTTGCTGATGAAACCAAATTGGATGTTGCTAATATTCTTAAAAATGCTCATCCACCAACACAAGACGTAACTAAAAACAATTTTGTTTTAAAAGAACTAAATAATAATGAAGATATCATTATTCTTCCTGCAAATAAAGGTAGTGATACAGTTCTTGTTAACAGCAATGAATATAATAATAAAATGATGACTACTGAATTTGCCAAAATATAAAACTAGCAATACCAATCCTACTACATATTAGGAAAAGACGGCAAGAACAATAATTAAATCATCTTTAAGCAATCAAACAAGGAAACAGCTAATCAAAAGAGATGAAAATTCATGAATATCAAAAATTCATAAAGGAAATAATTGTCCATTAAGAACCATTGGAAGTGCGTTTAATTCACCTACAAACAAACCTGCCCGATATCTTGTCAAAGAACTTCAACCTATTTGTGTAAAGACTGTAATATGACAAATTAAACCAAATCATAACAATAATCATCTAACACTATCCAACACTCCTCTAAACCTTTTCCAAAACAGTACCTTAAATGTAGTACCCACAGCAGAACACTAATATTAAGATCTAGGAGCTAATCAAGTGACTTGACATATATTGTCAATCAATATTTATAATCTTGATAAAGCTGGTAAAGACAAACTACCAAAACGTAGATTATTTATAACAAAGTCTTATGTGCAAGCTAAATACCAAGTATGTTGAAAATGTCAGGTTTTGAAAAATCAATTGTTTGTAAAAATCTTTAGTAAAAATTACTTTATTTTTTTATTATTTAACAAAATTTGTTCATTTTTAGAATGTAGCTTGCCATACCCCTAATACATAAAATTTTGTAAATAAATGACTGCGATTTTGTTTACTGGGCGAAAAATGCAAGATAAAGGACTTACTTAAATTGCAACTTTATTAAAAAAATGAAAATTTTACAACTCAAAACCAAAGTAAGTATTTATTCCAATTAAAGAAACAAGTAGCTAGACAACTACCGAACGTATCACTTTTTGATAAGCTTAAAATATAGTAAACATAAAATTCTATTATTAAGTTAAAAAAACAGGAACATATTTGTATAAAAAACTTAACGTATTAACAGTAAACCTTTAGTCTTGGATCGCTAAAACAATTGCATTTTCGGCTTCATTTGATCAACCAATTCTTTGATTATTTTTTTTTTTGTCAAAATTTATTCCTCTAGAGGAGGTAGTTTGTTTGGCGTCTGGCAAGGTGTGCCGAAATTTGAGTTTTAGAAATTTAACTTCCTTAAATTCCTCGTTGTTCATTTTTTCCTTAAAAAATAATGATCTGCGGCCTTTTCAGAATTGGCATACCTTAATTGATTTTAATAGTGGAATTATGTTTGCTCCCTGTTTTCTAGACTGACATCCGTTTCGAAAATATACAAAATCTTGTATTGTAGCGGCATGACTGTTTAACAAGGATAAGAAGATCAGAATCTAACACCTTTACTGTTTTATTCCACTGTTTGCCAATGGACCCCAACTTTCATTTACAAAAATAACACAACTTGTAAATACGGTCCAATTTTATTTTGGGCAGCACAATTGTCTGCCCAAAAATTATGTTCTTTGTGTTATCATCAAGATTTTTTATAATATTATAAAATGTTGACACTACGTCAGGTTCCGTTCGACCTTGAATTGCTTCATGCCACATTACACAATAATTAGGACCATTTTTCTTATAACTTGCAAATGTTTCATTGAAATATACCAATCGGCTAATAAAAAACGAGTTTTTGGTTGTCACTTTAGGAATTATTAGTACCTTTTGCATATCAACTGCAAATATTTCAGTGGTGTTCTCCCATACCTTAGTGACATCTTCTTCCTAGAATTTTCTCGAAGCAGTATAATTTTCTTTGTGGATTTCATATTCTTGACAAACATTACAATTTTCTAGATGATCAGGTATTTTATTAGAGTTTAATTTATTCTCGTTTTCATCACAAATATGACTCTTATATTATAAACAGCTTGGACATTCGTCCTGAGATGGTTTGGATAACTCAATATTTTCCATTTCAAACACTTTTCTATATGTCCCATTTTTTTAACTTTTGAGTTGAAGTCTTCCCAGAATTTGTAAGTTGATAGGTCACTTGGCAATTATCTTCTGTTATATGAGCATGTGCTAACGTGTAGTGAGATTGAGTTGAATGATATGTATAAATATGACTTGATTTTACTACAATTTTATAAGCTCATTTCTTTAGATAACTTAGCTCCATTATTAACTAGAGTTTGTGTTGTTTGGCACGGTACTGGAAGTGTAAACTTTATAAAAACAGTTTTATGAGAAAACGCAGTTACTGTAGGAGTTAACTTTACATTTTTTAAAATGTTCTCCAAAAATAATCGTTTTTCGCTAAATGAAAGTTTATTATAGTATATTGAGTATCAAGAACAGTAAGGGACGTTCACCGGTCGACGGCCATGTGCGCGTGGGCGTGTGCGTGCGCGCGCGTTTGTGTGTGCGTATGGGTGCGCGTGTATGCGCATTCGTGCGTGTTTGTGCGTGTTCGTGCGTCTTTGTGCATGTTTGTGCGGGTTCGTGCGTGTCTGCGTTTTCGTGCGTGTGCGCGAGCGGGTGCGCGTGTGTGTGTTAGTGTGTGCGTGTGTGTGTATATATTGGCTATAGCACACCTTGTGATACTTCGCATCATACGCAAACAGATCCGGGTAATGCTTCAACCGAGCTATCATTTTTATATCGAAACGTTGTCTAGCTGCATCCAAAATTTTCATTCTTGTTGACTCACCAGTTCCTAAACTCAGCGAAACGCAAATTAATTGCATCATACAAATTGGGCAGTTCATAAGTCCTTACCTGTTTGAATGCAGGTTAATTTTTCACGTTTCTCTTTTCCTTCTCGATTACAAAACAGGCAATTGGTCCGAATATTAAAACGATCAGAATTAGAATGAGTTAGTTGTTTGGAGGTGGAAGCTTTTGAAGTTGTTGGTTTATTAAAATCTTGAAATGACTTTATGTTTTGTTTGTTTGTGTACAAGATGCAACAACACACGTGATACTTTAAATTGGTATTTCCATTCAGAATTGACGCCTTATGAAAATTATTTAGGATTCCTTATCAGTTCTTTTTTCGGCATAAAGCAGAATACCAAGAAGGCCCTTTTTACTACGTTTTTGAACTTACGACTTTACACTGTTGCATATTTCACCACAAATCAGGCAGTGAGTATCAGCCATGTACAGAAACTGAAATAAAACGTTTGCCGGGTTTGTGGGAAATAGATGCTTATACGTAAGTACGTACTTACGTATGAATATGAAGAATGTCGAATAATTATATTATGTTCTCAAAAACGTACACATATTACACACGCAACGAACTGTATGTAGTAGTGACGCCGGGGAGTCATCCGAAAATGCAGTCGTGCAGTTTACTTTATCAACGCATCACGGGCGCACCACACGCCAAGACAAACGGCAGCCGAGTCGGGAACTGTCGAAATCACAGCACCGGCGCTCACTTTATGAACTCAGAAATCAGGAACAATTAGATATGTCGGCTTAATTTTTTTTTTTAACATTTCGGGCAAATCAAAAAGTGTTGCACGTCACCAGTATGATAAATGTCAACAGTGTTGTCATATGGTTATGTTATTTTAGGTTATGGTTCTTTACAGTTCCTTTAGGATAAGCGTAATTGCTTTCTTAGTTTATTTGTGTGATTATGGGATTAATCCATTTATACATGTCAAAGTTACAGAATGAAATATAAAATAATGACTCCTAAATTTATTTTAGCTTACTTAAAATTGTGCTCACAAAATGCATCCAAGGAATAAAAAGCTTGAGCAGTCAAAAGTTTCTTAATTGTTTGTTTAATCTGAAATTGTCGTTATGTGAATGACAAATACAGCTACAACAAAGGGACTAAACGTATCAGTGGAAAGTGTTCGTGTGCGTTTGTAACATGTTAAGCCCAATCTCCCCACGCACTAATGGACATCTTAATTTTCAAAGAGGTTGCAATGACTACCGGTGGGCATGATCGATTTTGGTTGTTATGTGACCACCGGTGCTCACACTACTTGATTTGGTCCGAGAATGACCATCGGTGGGTACATGGCGCTAATGTGTTAAATATGTAAAAATAAAAGAGAGCAATTATTTATTTCTTTGCTAATTATTTATGAGATCCAATTTATAAAAAAAAGTAAATTTAACATTTCCGACTTATAACAACTACAAATAGGTTTCATTTTAACACACTGTACAACTAATTAAAACAAATTGCACTGAAACAAGTTGGGTACAATTAACAGTAAATTCCTTAAATAACTATTAGAATGACCAGCCGATGAAAAGAAATAATTCACACGATGTTCAATTACTTAATCACTAATATCTTCATAATCGCTATCTGATTCACTTTAATTTATACGAATTATTATGGGTGCAATATCACCATGATCGAAACTTATTTCACGATCCCACCATTGCTGGACAAGACAATTAGTATGTTGGATCGAGTTGCCCCACATTTCTGGTGTCACTTGCGCTAATGCTTCTTACCACATATTTAAGCAATTTTCCACTGATTTTCCATCCCTACCTATGTGTGTATTATATGATTTTGTGATTCCCCATATACAGGGTGTGGCGCGAAGAGTTTTGATTAAAATTAATGGCGGATACAGTTATGTTATAAATCTGAAATTACGAAGCTGTAGGTTTTGGATGACGCTGAGTTCAAATATAATATTGTCCTGAATGTGGCACTTCCGGTTATACCGGAAGTAGACCTCAACTTTGTTATTTTAAATGGAACCTAATATTTTTTATTTTATTTTCGAATTCTACATGAAATTCTAGATAAAATTTGTGCACAATGTCCTATACCAAAAATGAAGTATTTTCGAGATGTTCCGATATTTTTTTTAATTTCGAAAAAATCCTAGTCCACATTGAAAAACGATATCTCCATTAATAACTAAGCTTGTGACGTGAAATTGCAACCAATGAACAACAAGCGCTTGCCCGTTAACTCCATATATCTATCTCATTGATATTTCATACAGGGTGTTTTAAACTTAGCCACCAACGTGCACAACTTAAATCATTTATAAGTTGCTTACTTTAAATAGAACACCCTGTATTTTATTATATTTTCCGCTGTATTTTTTTAAGCCAATTCGTTTGGTGTCAGTATTCCCTATACCTAAATCCAACCACTTTTGAGATATTTCATTATCTTAGTTAAAACATAACAACACTTAATTATTTCAACATTAGTGAAGGGTAGGCCATGATTTCCATTATTTAAGGTGATTATTGTTATTAAGGTGATATAAGTTATTAATTCTGAAAAGTAACCAATAACCTGAAAGGATTATTAATTGTGGATATCAAGGGCGTACGCAAGTGGGGCAGATGCCCCCCCTGGCCGTAATTTTGAAAGGTTTAATATACCCCTTTTCTCCCGTGAGAAAAATAGTAAATAACCAATTAACTTTTAAATAACAAAATCCCACAAATGGAAGGAAAAAGACATGCATTACAGTAATAATATTTAGAGAATAATTAAATAAGTAAGACACTAAGCTAAACATAGTGATTTACATAATTCACATATTTACAAATGTGATCAATGTGAGTATTTAACAAAAGCGAAACAAAATTTCAGGAGATATATTGTAAAGCACAATTCAAGTGCTGCTAAACACAAATGTCACCAATGCAATTATGTAGCAAAATAAAAGCGGCTCTTGTTTCACATAGTTTATTGCATGGTTGATTCTTGATTACAAATGTGATCAATGTGATTATTCAGCAAAAGTGAAACATTACTTAAAGAGTCACCTAGTAAAGCACAATTGAAGTGCTGATGTCTACCAATGTTATCAATGTGATTATTCAACAAAAATAAAACAAAATTTAAGGACTCATTTTGTAAAGCACAATCCAAGTGGAAGTGGTGCAAACTACACATGTTACGTATGTTTAGCTAAGACTATAAATATAGTTATAGAATTGTCGAATTCGGCGACTAATATATTTTAAATAACTTCATAAAACGAAAACGGCAAATCTGAATTCTCAGAAGCTTTAAGCTTTATACAATACAATAAATACGGCGCATCGGTTTTTGTTTATGGTTGGTACGAATCCGAGTACAAACAACACCGACACCGCACGAAACGTCAAAGGTAGGACAGAAATTGTGGCAATAAAAATTTTGTTCCATATACGGAACGTTTCAAATTATTGTCAACTTGTAAAATCTTGCAATACAATTTTCATTATTCGCTTATTCACAGCGTTGTTGTTCGTGTGTATGGTACAGTAGCCAGTAGGTGAAATTTGAAATAGAATCGTTGTATCAAATTTATATCGTGAAATCGTGACTAATTACTGTGCAATGGATATACGTACATTTTTTGGTGAGTGGTCTTAATTATTGGTTATGGTTTAAACAGCATTTCTTAGACATCATAACTTTTTCAGAAAGTAAACGGACGTGACAGGGGAAGCCCTAGCGATGAAGATAAGGAAGCCAATGCTCATAAGCAGAAAAAAGTAGAGACACTTATGTCCCAAAACGTAGATGCAAATATTAATGCCGAAGCCTCCACATCAGGTTCGATAGTGCAAAGCGGGAATCAAGGCGAGGATTATCCTGACTATGATATTGGTATGTGGATTGGACGAACCCATCTAATGACTAGGGCTGAGCGGACTAGAATTTTAACTTCGTGTTGGACGCCACCCAAAAGTTATGACTTTGCTGCGGATGCCATACAGTTGAAACGCAAGTTAAAGTATAGTTGGTTAGAAATGTACAGTCCGTGGCTAGTTTATTCAAAACGTCTGAAGGGTGCCTTTTGTCTTTTTTGTGTACTATGTGTACTATTCCCTCCAAAAGTGACACGTGGAGTGGTAGGGTCGTTTATGATAAGACCCTTTACTAGATACAAGGATGCAGGCGAATACCACAAATTACACTTAGGTTCAACGTGGCACAAGGAATCCAGCTAAGCGGCGAAATCGTTCCAGAATGCAGAACAGTCTGTAGATATTCTATTGCAAAAGGGGCACCAAGCCGTTATAGCGGAAAACCGAAAAATTTTGAAATCAATTGTTTCCACAATTATATTTTGCGGTACTCACGATCTGCCGTTAAGAGGAAAATTGAAATTTATTATGCAGAACCTCATACGAATGAGACATTTTGTCTTTATTTTTAGGTATTTTGCATGACATTAAAAATTGACTCTGGAGATGAAGAATTGCGCCTACATATGGAGAAAGGGAAGAAGAACGCCCAATACACCTCGCCAAGGATACAAAATGAAATATTGAACATATGTGGTACTTCGCTAAAAGAAATTTTAGCAGGAGAAATAAATAAAGCTTGTTCATATAGTATTTTGGCAGATGAAACCGAGATATTTCTGGCAAGGAACAACTCTCTGTAGGTGTCGGATATTTTGACAATGTGCATGGAGCACTGAGAGAAGATTTTCTTGGTTTTGTGGTTCTAGAAAGCATGGATGCACCAACAATCGCCATATCAATCCACACTTTTATCCAGAACCCGAATTTAGACCCAGATAAATGTGTGGGACAAGGATACGACGGATGCTCCACAATGGCTGGTAAAGATGGGGGCGTTCAAAAAATTTTGAGAGATATCTACAAAAAAGGTATATATTTTCATTGTGCAGCACACAAATTGAATCTTGTAGTCAAATGATTTGAACAAGCTTACAGAAATACGTAATTGCGTCTCAACGATTAAAGATGTTATCAACTTTTTCCGAGAGTCGGTGCTAAGATGCAAATATGCACCAAATATTCCAATGTTATGCGAAACTCGTTGGAGTCAGAAATACAAGAGCATATCTGTGTTCCATAAGAACTTTATTGGAATGGTGGAAGGATTAGACGCTGACTAAAGAAGGAAATTCAAATACAAAAAAAGTCGTCTTTCAATTATTGTCTGCAACAATACAAACTTCATTTATATGGTCACTGTGTATAATAAATAAATACAGCTCTCGTTTGGAACCTATCGCAAACATATTGCAGTCTAAACACATTGATATAATGAAGTGTGCTGATTACATTAAAAATATAGTATCCGTAATCGAAAAGGATAGAGCATTTGCGGAAGAGGGAGCTGGAGAACTCTTTGATGAAGCACGCGAGATTGCTCAAAAGTTAGATATTGAACTTCGCCTACCAAGATTAGTAGCCCGGCAACAACACAGAGCAAATCATCCGTCGACGTCAATGGTTGAATATTTCAGAAGGTCATTATATGTTCCTTATCTAGATTCGCTGTTGGGATCGTTGCAAGCTAGATTCGGAGAAGAACAAACTCCTGCTTTTCTTCTCATGGCCCTACATCCTGCAAATATTGTGGAGACGGACCTGCGATCAATAGACTTAAATTCTATAGCGGATTTAAAAACCATATCGACGGAATTCAACATAAGGTAGAGTTATGGAAAAATCTGTGGAAGAATAGAGGAGATTGCAAAGGGTTGATTTAATAGATGCTATTTAATAGTATGAAAGTTGACTATCTCCTGTCTCAGTTTCCATCATGCGATATCTCATTTGTAGGCGATTTCAATGTTCATAACTCTAATTGGCTTCAATTTTCATCTACTACAAATCCCGCTGGTCATAGTGCAGAAACATTTGCTATTTCGTGTGATCTCACACAAATGATTTCTGAACCCACAAGAATCCCTGATAACCCTAACCATACTCCACATCTTCTAGATCTCTTTCTTACATCAAACCCTCTTGTTTATAAAACTTCCGTTCTTTCGCCTTTAGGTCTTTCCGACCATTGTCTAATAAAAATCATTTCTACTGTACCTAATTCCACTGTTGTTCGCAAAACCGATAGAACCTTGTGGTGTTTTAAGTCAGCTCGATGGAGTGATTTACGGGATTTCTTTGCAACCTTTCCATGGCGTGAATATTGTTTTAAGTCGTCCTCTTCTTCGGACATCGCTCTTTCAGTATCTGAAGTCATCCTCATGGGAATGGAGTTATACATTCCGAAAAAACAGTACCGTGTAGGTCATTCACGTTCCCAACCCGGGTTCAATAAGGCTTGTTCTGATGCAATATCTTTAAAAAATAAATGTTACAGTAAATGGAAATCTAATAAATCGGTTGACAGTCATGTAGAATACGTTGGTGCTAGAAATATCTGCAAAAGTGTCATCACTAAAACTAAAAAGTTGTTCGAACAATGAAAATGCAATGAACCAGCTACATCTCCTTTAGGCAGTCGTAAATTTTGGTCTTTAGCAAAAGCCATTAGTAAAAACTTTAGAACATCTTCATTTCCCCGTGACATCTATTGACGGATCGGTAGTTGCTGATTCTGTAGACAAAGCCAACGTTTTGTGGATTTGTTTGCATCAAACTCGTGTCTCAATGATTCTGGAAAAGATGTGCCCCTAGTCAACTCTTCTTCATACGTTATGAAACCAATTCATTTTCGGTACAAGCTCTTGGAATCGATCATCAGTAGGCTTGATCTCATTAAGGCGACTGGCCCAGACGGTATCCCAGCTATTGTCTTAAATAAATGTTCCCCCGAACTAGTACCAGTCCTATCTAAGCTCTATACGATCTCTATATCTTCTGGGGAATTCCCTTCATCATGGAAGTTAGCAAATGTTCAACCTATTCCCAAAAAAAGGCGATAAGACCGATCCCTCAAACTTTGTCTAAAATCATGGAAAAAGCCATCAATCAGCAACTGCTCACGTTCCTTGAAACTAACAAACTCCTTAGTGACTACCAATATGGGTTTAGGCAAAGTCGTTCAACAGGCGATCTTCTTTCATATGTGACCCAAGTTTGGAACAATACAGTAGAGCAGTCCGGTGAAATAGTTGTAGTCGCTTTAGATATCTCAAAGGCATTTGACCAAGTTTGGCATAAGTGTTTACTTGCCAAACTCACCTCGTTTGGGTTAAATGATACGCTCATCAACTGGGTTTCTAGTTTCCTTGATAAAAGACGAATACGTGTCGTAGTTGATGGCTTTTTTTCAAAAGAAGTTAGCATTAACGCGGGCGTACCACAGGGATCCGTTATAGCGCGTACACTTTTTCTGCTGTACATAAACGACCTTATTTCTTCAACAACTAACCCCATCCATTGCTTTGCTGATGATAGCACTCTTCACTGTAGTTCATCTCAGTCTACTCATAGTGATAATCCACCTTCTATGTCAAATCAAGAAATTAAAGCTGAAATGGCAAATTCAATCAACAAAGACATTCAACGTATTCTCGAATGGGGAAGCAATAATCTAGTTAAATTTAATGCTAACAAAACTCAGTGTTGCCTTGCGTCCGCCAAAAAAGGTCGATCATTTCCTGTTGTAAGTATGAATGGCTCAGTTCTTAAGTTTTCAGACTCTATTACTCTGTTGGGTATGACTGTATCTTCAAATCTCTCATGGGTTGACCATCTTCTGTCAGCTACCAAAACAGCTGCTCGTAAAATAGGCTTTTAGTACAGATCTAAGCAGTACTTTACCTCCCGACAACTCCTCCTGCTGTATAAGGCTCAAATTCGGCCTCATCTGGAATATAATTCTCACCTCTGGGTCAGTGCTCCCCAATACGCTCTCGATATCGTTGATCGTATTCAAAAAAATGACCCGTCCTTAACTTCTCACATACAGTCCCTTGAGCATAGAAGGATGGTTTCAGTTCTTTCTTTGTATTATCGTTATTACAACGGCTATTGTGCTGGTGAATTACATTCTTTGATACCATCTCCGGCTATCTTTGCGAGAAACACTCGGTTCGCTCATTCACATCATCAGTATGCTGTACAAATCTCCACTTGTCGTACCAAACGGGCGCAATCCACATTTTTCTACACGGCTTCTAAACTCTGGAATGATCTCCCTAGTTCCTGTTTTCCTCTCACTTATGATATGAGAAAATTTAAGGTAGCTATTCATAGGCATCTATTGGCAATTCATTATCCCTCTATCCATCCTCCTAAGTTTTCCTGAGTTCTTTAGCACGATAGGCCTTATTTAGCCTGTTCAGGTCCACAATCATAAAAAAAATCAAGTAGGCAGAAACATTTTACCCAAATATTCAGCAAGCGCTACAATTCCTTGTGACCATGCCCTACACAACTGCAACCATAGAACGTACGTTCAGTACATTAAGACAAGTGAAAACGTGGCTTCGATCAACAATGACGGAAGACCGTTTAAATGGTGTGTTATCAAAACACCATTACCATTTATTAGGTACTTAAAACAATATTTTGTTACAGGATTATCGATTATGCATGCTTAGCGTACATCGAAAACTCCTGGAGTCAAATGATGAATTTGTTCATATTATTATGAACAAATTTGCTGAGGATCCAAGAAGACTGATTTTATTGTAAATTAAAGGTACCTACATTACATAGACAATAAATATTAAAAGTGTTTTCAAACAATTTTAATTTTTGCCCCCCCCCCCCCACCGTTAAAAAGCTGCGTACGCCCTTGGTGGATATCATTAAAAACGTTGACTAGGTATTTTGTATTAATTTAATTAGATAACTTACAAACAAAAATAACTAAATGTAATATTAAACAAATAAACTGCAACTTCGGAATTATTTTTCAGACATTTTTTTTCGTTTTATTGACAATATAAAATTACACCATTAGAAGCGGTCTAGTTTTTACTCTAAATGCTGAAATTTTCATCACTATAGCTTCATTCGTCGATTTTACGCAGCGATGTATGTTTAAAAAAACGAGATGTTAAGGAATGCGGCGCATCGACGGCTTTTCGCGATTTTCAAAATTCGGTACTACTAAAAAAAGTTGTAATACTCTTCAAAATGGCATAAGTTTCATTTGGTTATACCAAAGACTATATAATTATATACTCTTTGGTTATACTTCGTAATCACTAAAAGGCATAATTAGGCGGCGATTTTCTTGCACTAATACACATGTGTGGAAATACAAATAAGCGTTGAAACACTGTAAAGAGTACAATATATAAATCAAGGTTTAGGTTCAATAAATTAAACTAAACTTTAAATACCTAAGTCAAAGAAAATACAAAATATAAGCATAATGGTGAGAATTCCAAGCTAAACATTGTCGGGCGGCATCGGCGAAGTGGGATGTTGGTTGCCTACACGTACGCGGGCCATTACTTATGACCAAACAGTACGTCTATTCATAAATTGCGCATGTTTTCGTGCTATTTTTTTTCTAGGCGACACCCATATAAATAATAAATCTAATTTCTTTTATTTTTCTATTATAAGGTTTATGGATGATTGATGTTACAAAGCAACTTTCTTTTATACTTTCGCTGCAAATAAGGTATAACAATGCATTATATTGCACTTTGCAATTGAGTGTAACTAATCCAGAATTAGAAGTATATAGATTAGTAGCTCATCAAAATGCCTATTTTCTATTTAAATGACGCAATATGAGAGTTTCACTAACATTCCACGTGAAATCAATTTTTATAATAAATTATGAAAGCAAGAAGAGAATAAATAGAACAGAAATATTATTTTTCATTTCAATTAACAATAAATTAATTTCTTATGAATCGGAATTGGATCATAATTTACGTTACGTAAAAGGATAAACACGTGTTATTAGTGATTTGTAATTGCGCAACACGGCCAAAATCGACCTTTTTGGGGTGTGTAATACAATATGGAGAATATACTTGAATTTTGATACCGATGCGTCAGGATATCAAGATTATACTTTTGTGGCATTATTGATAACAATTGTAACTAAGTAAAACTATCATAACGTTACCGACACAAGAAATCAATTAATAGTAATAAGTAACTCTCCATTAATTGTGCGTGCACTGCTCAGCTCAGCATTAAAATCTGTAAAACGGAAGTATTGTATTATGTATTACTTTTTATTCCATTAATTGTGCGTTCACTGCTCAGCATTAAAATCTTTAAAACGGAAGTATTGTATTATATATTACTTTTTATTATTTTATTTTAATTTTAATATAAAAGTTAGAAATTTCTGAACAATCTATGTAATTTTTTTTAAAGTGCAAGTAAAACATCAAGTGGTTTTCTATTTAAGCATGTTACGCTCTAATTCATTCTATAGCAGAGTAAATGATGAACAATGATTACTGCTTTTTGTGCATTGTGCATAAAACAAGTGGAACAAATTTTTTTTTATTAATAATCTGTATGTTTATGCCAAAAATTGAAAGTGATGGGTAATTTGTAGATAATTGTATTTTCACAACGAATTATTTTAATTTGAATTGCTTTTTCTTTTATTGTTAAGTCTTTTTTTATTATGTTAAGTATGTCATTTCTATAATGACAATTTACGCGACCCTGATTTCACACCGTTATTTTATAAACCACACAATCATATAAATTTTTCTAAAAAACTTGCGTTCTATGAATTATTTAAGAATCGTGATGAAGCTGTGATAATCAAATTATGATCACCATGACTTTGAAATATATACAGGGTATTTTATAGTACTTCTTGTAAGCCGGTTTCAACACCCGCTCTATATGCGGGCAACCTAGACATTTGTTCGCGGCATCAAAATTTGAAAGCGGGATTTTGGCTGTGCGAGAAAAATTTTCATATACCCATTTAGTAAAAAATTTCACATATTGATTTTTTCGTTAACTAAAATTTTACAGTGCGTACCGTAGTTATACTGTATTTGCCTATTAGAATTCTTGTGGATTATAAAGAAAATCATAAAAGAGCAGTATCTTTAATTAAATACGGTTTCAGGGAACAATGAAAAACGCCAGCGTGAGATTGTGATACCCTAGATTTAAAGATTTCAGAAAATGCAGTGTATTATAAAAAGTTAGAAAGATATGACCATTTGATTGATTGCATTATCTGCGCTGATACGCTTCATTTGAATTGCATTAACATAGACATCACTACTTTCAGAGATTTAGTAAAATCCAAACAGTTAAAAAACTGGATATGCTTTAAATGCCTACTGGCTAAAGCCTGTATGACACTACGCAAGTTCTTGTACAAGTTTTGGTACAGTTTCTTATACAGATTGAGTTTTCATAGTGTCACACACGTTTGTACAATTTCTTGTACAAAAATATAGCACAGATGCAAATTCTTGTACAAGACGTGCGCAATTTTTCGGTGCAGTAGAAAATTTTATGTTATGTTGTTGTTACTTCCCTGTTCTTTTTGCACAGTGAGGTTAAGTTTAAACTTCAGTTCATGGCAGGGGCGCGCCAGGAGCATGCGGCGCCTGTGTCAAAATTTTTGATGGCGCCCCATTAATTAAAAACATTTGTATCAAAAACTAATATTATAAATATTTTGCATGCCTAGGTGATAAGAGCCCCAACAACTATAGGTTCGGACACTTTAATTTTTAATTCTCTAGTAGCATTTTTAAGTAATACGACATGAATAAAAAAATAATGAATAATTAATTTGAAATACTATAATTTTTAGGCTTATGTTTAGGGACATTTAAATGACTGTTTTTGTTATAGTCTTAACGCATTGAAATAAAAAACACACAAAGATTGAAATAGTTTGTGTAAACTTTTTTATTTAAAATACAAAATTACAAACACAAGAAAACAGATAAACAACAATAATAAATGAAAAATATAATATTTATAATATAAACATAATACATATTATACGGTAAATTAAATACAAACAATGTAAATAAGTCATTAAATAAATTTTACTTTCCTAGCTTTTAGCAAAGAAAAAGTTTGGATAATATCATGAATATCAAGTTTATCCAGTATGTCAGACTCAATTGAAATTATTGCGAGATCTGATAATCTATTCTGCGCCATTGTGGAGCGTAAATAACAATTTTAATTTCGAAAAAGACCGCTCCACGGATGTAACGGTATAAACGGGTGGTAGAACGGGATTACAGATAAATTGGCCCCTTTTTGCCTCGACTAGTCAGCGTGTGGGTCGTGGATTGATGTTAATAATTTTGCACATCCAGAATAATAAATCGTACGTTAGTCAAAATAGGGGATGAAGTCAAAATCGTTTCGGTTAAGGGCGCCAGGATATTTGATAGACAAAAATAAGGGTTGTCGTGCCAAAATTACGAGCACATAGCGTGTCTAAACATCCAAAAAACATGCGCTTACCTATTCGTAATCAATTCCAGGTGTGCTGGACAGCAATTCAGCAAACCACCTAAAATCGGGCTTAAAAACACTACACGCTTGTCAAATAAAAGCGTGATCAACACTCAATAACGTTACGTTAATACACCTCCGTGTAAATAATTTGACGTTAAGTAATAATCAAAACAAAACACAAAAAAAATTCAAATAAAACACTAAATATTAAGAACGCTATTACTCAAAAAAAAATAGAAACAAAAATTACGTTATTACTCAATAATAAAAAAACTAACTTCGTTACGTTATAACTTAAATTATCGGTAAATTTGCAAAAACAAAAAAAACTGGTATGCAACACAGAAGGGTTTTCAGAGAATACCAAACACATTTATAAAACAAAACAAAGCTATAATAAAATAATAAAATCAGTATAAATATAGACATACGAAAATGCGTATAAACAAAACAAAAAAAAATAATACAAAGGCTTATTAGGCGTCAGGTCGTCTGATCAGAGTTCTGCTTTAGCCAGTCTAAATCGTTTAACCTAAATATAAATAAACCGTGGATAATATACCCACACTACAATAGGGTCGATTGCCCTTTACTAATAAAATCAAAAAAAGGGTGTGAAGGCGGAGCGTTAAAGTTACGATTAATTCCAATAACTAAATTCAAAACACAGTTTAAATTAACAAAAAAAACGATACACAACTCCGCTTTCAAACCTTCAACAAATAAAATAATTCGAAACACACAACAATCTTAAAAGTTTTCAATAAAAAACACAATGTTATAATACCTTACAAGGTCTAGATAGCACCTCCTCTGTGTTACAACGGATGGTACGAACCAGGTGATCGGCTACAGCTATAACGGGAATGGAAACTCCCAGGTCCGGCAAAATAATGATAAAATGTTGACTGATATTCTGTTATACACGAACAATTTCTTAAGTTGACTCGTTAAAATGTTACTGCATTAACCAAAACTTATTGTACAATAATAATGTGAGCGTTCAAAAATTGTTTGATAACTTTTAGCTTTTAATGTTCTTTTAAATAATTTTATTTTCCACTAAAACTCCTTAATAATTTGTTTAAATAACTAAATATATTTTAATATATTGCGATAGTTTCTTTGTATCTTTACACACGCTTTGTATGACAAATAGGTGGCACTGTAAGAACGATGATTTTAAGTAAATCCGCAAAGGCGATATAAACCAAAAGTCCATCGACGCACTAAAAAAAACACGAAGATGTCCTCCAGGTAATTTTACGTAAAACCGAAATCGGCACTAGGTATAATCCTTTGGTGAATGAACAATTTTCATAAATCCCTTTCACAGGTTACTTCAGTAGTTAAACTACCCTTATTACACAAAAAGTACGTTCGTTAAACACCACAAGGTCCAAAGTATCAACGTTCTAAACTACCCCTTAAAGCGTAACACAAGCGGCAACGTATACTACTCGAAAGCGAGATCTGTCTAAGACTGCCAAAATTATTAACAATTTCCATTTTGGATTTTTTAATCCTCTCTTAAAAAATCTTATCTACTTTAATTCCACCAATTAAAAAACGGAAGGAGAAACCAAAGTACCCCAATACTATAAATTCGTTTCCGTCCGTAAGGACTCGGTAAATTTTGAAAACAACACGTCAGCAAGATCAACGAATACAGCCTCTGTATGTTTACCTTAAAGTACGAACAATAAGGCCCACATGTTTCCTCTATCAATCAAAACCAAAATACCTAATAATAAACTGGACAACTATACGTAAGCGTCTGTATGGCGCGACCATGACATCATACAGATAAACCTATACTATTCATTTAAATTACTTCATTTTCTATTATATTTTTCGGAAATCAAACGAAATAAACCTTAATTAAACTTATATACAACTATTTACAAATAAACGTTAACCAAACTTCTATAAACGAGAATAATAAGGAAAAACAACCTAAATTTCGGAATAATAATTTCACAAACAAAGAATCTAAAGCTCACCACATACGTTAAAGCGAAATTTACTATGAAACTTAATTTGACAACAAAAAAAATTTATATACGGAATCTAACTAATTACATAAGACTATAAACAAAATTACCCACTACGTATACAGGGTGTTCAAAATACCCTGACACGGACGCAACTGACACAGGTAATGATAAAAGAATACGGAGTGCTACAGTAAAATTTGGAAAAACTCCTACTAAATCATTTGAATAAATATACTGAATTATTTGGGATATATCTTTTTTTGAATTCGTAATAAATACTTGACATTGTAAAATTTCTTCACATAAATCATCTGCGTCAATATCGGACTGATTTTCATGAGTTAATTTCGCTTGTAATTTTTTGCAGCAAGATAATAGGTATTCTTTGTTTTGTAAATTATCTAATGAATATAAAAATTGGAATGAATCCATATGTTCTTTTAATAAAGAAAATCTGTCTTGTAACGAAATTAAAGTTTGATCTATTATACAGAAATAAAAATTTACTTTGAATGAATTTTCAGGATTTACTATAGGTTCATACTCAAATTGAGTAGATTTTTTACGTCGTCTTAATGGCCTCGCACTACGAAATTCAGTTTCTATGCCAAACTTTTCTGCAATTAATTTGGAAAAACTAGCATCAGATTAATAATTAGTTAAAAATGTATTTAGTTTGTTTAATGCATCCAAAGCAAGTTGCAAATTTGTAATTTGAGATTGAAGCATTTTACTCACAAAATTTACTTGATTTAAAATATCATACCACACTTTAACGGAGCAAATAAATGTAAATGTAGAAATTTTGTTTGATATTTAGATTGTTCGTCGACTCTTGCGTGGTCATTGCAAATTTCAAATAATGCATCAAAAACTTATGGTGAATATTTATAGAGAGGCTTTATGGCATCAATTCTACTTGACCAGCGTGTTTCGGATAAGGGCTTTAAAGTTAAATTAGTAACATGCTTGATTAAGATATTCCATCGATTAGTAGACGCTGAGAAAAATTTGTATAATTCTTGTATTATATTAAAAAAATTTATTGTTTCATGGTTGATATTAGCGGCATCATTTACAATTAGATTCAGGCTGTGATTCGCACAAGGAACATGAAAAGCTCGCGGGTTCAAATCTAAAATTCTTTTTTGTAGGCCACTATTTTTACCGCGCATGTTAGAGCCATTATCATAGCCTTGGCCTCTTATATTATTTATGTCTAAATTTAATGTTTTTAATAGATCAATAAGAAATGTTGTTAATCCAGCCCCTGTAACATCTAAAATTGTATAAAATGCTAAAAAATGTTCATGTATTTCAGTCGATCCTAATGCTAAATTGAAATGAAAGAATCGAATTATTACACTTATTTGCTCAATATGAGAAACATCCAAAGTGCAATCTAATATTATTGAAAAATATTTATTTTGTCGACATAAATTTATAATATGATTTTTAATATTAAAAGCCATTAAGGAAAGTATTTCATTTTGGATTTTGTCTCCTAGATATGTTGGCATTTTGTGAAATTCAGAATCGCTATTTATACGTCGTGTGTGTTCCGATATAATAGGATCAAAATTTTCTAGCATTTCAATACATTTTAAAAAATTACCATTGTTGCGATTGTAAAGATTATTGCTTTTGTCTCGAAGTGCTAAATTTTGTTTACATAAAAATTGAATTACATAAATGATTCGCTTTATTAATTCATACAATCTCCGATACAACGGTAACACGTCGGTTTGTGTGGACGGGCGCTGCCAAAAAACCAATGTTGCAATCGGTAAATATTCGTAAACGTCTCAAATGGGCACAGGAACACAAAAATTTGACCATCGAACAATGGAAACAAGTGTTATGGGCCGATGAGTTCAAATTCGAAATTTTTGGTAGCAAACAGCGAACATACTGCCGCAGAAAATCTGATGAACGGCACGCACCTATATGTCTAAAGCCAACAGTTAAATTTGGGGATGGCAGTGTGATGGTATTGGGTGTGTCGGCGCCTTGGTGAAAATCGAGGCGAAAATGCGGCAAGAAGACTATTACCGGATACTTCAGCGCTACTCCATCAGGCATCGGTTTGATAAGGGAAGAGTTTGTGTTTCAGCAAGATAACGACCCGAAACATACATCAAAGCTTTGTACGAAGTATTTAAGATCAAAAGAAGCTGCATGCACTCTTAAATTCGTGAAAGGGCCACCATAATCGCCGTATGCAAATCCCATCGAGCTGTTGTGGGATGAGCTGCGTCCAACCAGCGAACTCACTTGTGGGAATGTCTTCAGCAAGCTTGGCAACAATTGCGACCATAAAGACTCCAGAAATTGGTGGAAAGAATGCCCAGAATTTGTGGGGCCATCATGAATTCGAAAGGCCAATATATAGATAAAAACCGGCTAGATTGATTTTTTTTTATATATTCAAAAATATCACAGGTAAATGTTTATAACTCATTTATAAAATGTAATTTCAAACAAATACGTTATATAAAACTGTCTGGGAACGATAATTAAAGCGATAAATACAAAAAAAAAGATTTTTCCAAGTAAGTCCCAACTTTAGCAGGGCAGTGCATAGATATACATATATATATATATATATATATATATATATATATATATATATATATATATATAAAAATATAAGGGTGTTTCAGTGATATTGGGCCAAACTTAAAGGTGCAGTTCCTCTCTTAAATATAAGTTGAAAAAATAAATTTCAACTCAAAATGAGTTTTCGTTTAAAAGATACAGGGTATCAAAGTTTAAAGAAATATAACAGTTTTTGGTTATAACTCGTGTACATTTAAACCGGTTTTGATGAAACTTGGCATGAGCAATAAACAAACAAAGATCTTTAATTTAGCTAATTCAGGTTTTGTAGTGGCGTAGTTATTCATGGTTGGTCCCCTTTTTCCTTCCCTATCTTTTACGCCACTGCATTTTTTCAAATCCAAAAGTCTTTTTTAATGTTAAATTTAATTTAAAAAAATTTGTTGATTAGAAGCTTATTTACAGAGATATTTTAGAAGCATTTCGTTTTGTTAACGGTCCATGGCCATGCAATTAACCGTTGTAATTTTTTTATTGCACATCAAAGTTTAAACCACAACAAGATAAGAACAATAACATTTTTTAATAATAAATTGAATATTGTAACCAAAACTAAATTTATTATTTTTTGTAATAAATGTTCAAATTGTCGCCCTTCCGCATCGATACAGCCTTTTGGTGATCACTTTCCCGTGAAAATTTTATTATTGTAATAAACGTTTGTCAAATCGCCATTGTAACCACGATAGAAAAGATAATAAGTGGATTTTTAATATCTTAATAACACGTCGTAATTTGCTAATGTTTTTAAAATATTTTTTTATTTATATATTTTTATGTAAGAAATGTAGGATTGTTTGTAACTAATATGTATGTAAGCACATGTTAGGGGGTGAGTGGCAGGTACACGCTTAAAAATGCTTTACTGAAGGGGCGAAACGAATCATTGGAATTTCTTATACGCGCTCTTGATGGAAAAAAATGTCACTAGCTTAATAAATAATTGTGTCGGTACAGACCGCGATCAAAAGATACCTTTGTTTGTTACTTGAAACTTCGAGAGAAATGTAGGGGGTTACGGACGAATGCATATTTTTAAAATTAGGATGTCGTGCAATAATTAATATGAAACTGTTCCACGGAAATTAATGTTTCTTGTTTTTTATTACTTTTGAAAAACGGGGGTGGTTTTTCGGGAGTAGATACAGTTAGTTTTGAAATCGAAGGGGGGGGGGCAGTTACAGTTAAAAAGTCAATCAAGCCAGATCGATTTCTGGTTAATTAAATACCTTCATTGTTAACGGTTTGTCTTTAAAAATATTTCGTGCGTGTATATTTTCTTTTGAATTAGCCAACACTAATTTGTCTTTTCTTTCGAGTGTTAGTTGTAATGTGTGTTTCAAATATTAATCTATAAATAACAGTCGCCCTTTTTGAAGTTAAACCGCGTAGGTTAACGGTTTGTGTCTGTGATGTGATCAATTAGTGTAAGTATGTATTTTTATATAACTGAAAGCTCGCAGCAAATCATTTTTATCAGCCTAGATAACATATTAAATACCAAAAATTGTCTTGCAAAGGTATCTTATTCGTACGCGCACTCATTAAGCTGAAATCTGCTAAAATAAAAAGACAGTACAGGGCCCTCCCACTCTGGAATTTGTGCGAATTAGCATTGTTGGTTGTTGGTTATATTTACAATTAGGTAGAGGTGGCTGGTGAATGGGTATAGGATACCGCTTGTAAAAGGCAATTGCCAGTAGGTACACACTCCCAAGCCAGACAAGGCTTTATTTTAATGAGTTTTTTTGTCAGTTTGCTTAATTAGAATTATTTGCCTGCGAGCTGATATCTCTTTGTATCTGCTTGATTATAATTTGATTTAAGTGTTCTGTGCTTTAGTAGTCACTAAACAATTGGGTACGTGCAAATTTCTTGTCTATTTTCTTTTGTCCTCTCCTTTACCTTATCACCTGTGCAATTTTACTATTGTTGTATTTTATATGTACCGTAATTTGTTTTATGTGCTTATTTACTTAAAGACCGGCATGATTGGTTTTTAAAGGGCCACATGTTTGGTGTTAAGATTTCTATTACGATTTTTATTTTGATTATTTATGACCCAATTGTGCGTGTGACTACATGTGTTTTTTTTTATTGTGTTGCTGTGTAACTAAACTGCTTTTTATTCATTTTATCTTAATGTTATAATTTTGTACGCACTTTAATCTGATTTAATGGTGTTTTGTTATATATTTAACCCTTTCGTTGTTTTTTTTTTGTGTTATTTGATTTATTAATGTACTTGTGCAATTACTTATTTATGAATAAAGTGGGTTTTTTTGGTGGTTCTTTCCCACAATAGTAGATTAACGAGCTGAACCACCGCTGCGCAACGTTCGCTGATTTTAATTTGAGTAGTGATGATAAGATGATGCAACACTTACCTCATCCAGCCTATCTAATTTAGATAGCACAACGTACCTAACACCAGACGGCCATTTCGTTTGATCAGATTTGAGGTTTGCGAGTAATTAAATATCAGACTTGTAAATAAATTATAATGTTTTAATTATTGCCAGGAAAGTCAAAGTAAGGCAAACAATTAATTTGAGTAATAGTCAGTCAAGTCAAGATAAACTACTTAGCGATTGTTTGGTTCTTGAATTTGCGTTATTGCAAATAAATTCAAATTACCTTTTCAAGATAGGGTACCTGGGGGACGCTACAGTATATTTAATTATTTCTTCAATTAGTTGTGGATATCTTTATCTCTACATTAGTTCAAAAGGTGTAAATCCGGTGCTTTCGCACATAACACTGTTATTGAATATATAAAAATTTTAATTCAAAATGCAAATACCTTTTATTTTCAAAGCAATAAAACAAGAAATCGGGTAAAGTAAATTTTTTATGTAATAAAAATTTAAACATGAAGAGATTATCGTACTTTTTAAGTTAAATAATTAGCTGTATTTCGGTGCTTTAAGTTAAAATACATGTTAATACATGTTAAATGACAACTTCTAAATCAATCAAATAAGGGTAAGCGTTCGAACAGGTTTCTATACCCAGCGGTTTGAATATTAATAATAAACAAAGATAATGATAATCTAACCAGTAAAAGGCTCTTTAGTTGAAATAGGCGCGAAATAACATTTAGGATTGCTACAGTAGATACAAAAAATACAGCTCTATTAAACCCAAGTGATTGTTAAAACTTTAACTTTAAAAAATTATAAATCAAACGTAAACCTTTTGTCTAAGGATTGGACTCGAACAGGTAAACATTTGTGCAGTAACAATGAATCATAGAGAACTAATAAAATATTTATTTAAGTTGTCACGGCTCGCGACAATAATAAAACTGATTTGATAAATAAATATTAAATGACATTGAAATTAATATAACTCGAAAAGCTAAAAAAAAATAAATAAATAAATAAAATTAAAAAAAAAAAATAATTGAATCATTTGGTCGCTAATAAATGCCAGCAAGTCCGGTAAGGGGCGCGGAACCAGGAATCGCGTATAGAGCAGTATGGTTGAAACGCGTGGTGTAATTGAAGGGTAGGTGAGAAAAAAAAATGTACATGTATGTATGTACATTTTGAGATTCATACAGTAAGTATACGATCTATTATTAATATCTATCTATTATGTCGTGACAGTAGACAAATAACTGTCCGGTAGTAGGACGATACCGTTAGTAGGGAATGCTACATCGTCCGGGGCACGATTTGGCCAGTAACCGGTTTGCTTGCTAATGTATTACTCAAGAAAACAATACAATTGCCTCGGATCGACCTGACTACAAGGTCGAAACAGACAGGCTTCGTTGCTGACGATTGTACAAGGAATGAATGGCGAGTCGGTACGTGGAATGTTAGAGGTATGCATGGTAAAGAATTTGAAATTGTGAATATAATGTACGAAAGACACCTTGATATTCTGTGTGTATCGGAGACAAAGCGCAAAGGAAAGGATGCTGTGGAGATGGAGGATGGCAGCCTGGCACTATAGTCAGGAGTTGAGACGGAAGTGCATGGCGCAAAAGGAGTTGGGATGATCATAATGGAAAGAGCGAAAAGATGTGTTAAACAGTACGAATTGGTATCCCCCCCGGTTTCGACGAATTTTTCTTATTGCATGCTATGCACCTGTGAATGAAGAAAGAGACCAGGAGCGTGAGAACTTCTGGAATGAAGTACAGAACGTGTTGAACGTATGTAAGCCAAACGAAAGAGTGATTATAGTGGGTGATA
The DNA here is from genome assembly GCA_036346205.1 of Vesta saturnalis. Lineage (NCBI taxonomy): Eukaryota > Metazoa > Arthropoda > Insecta > Coleoptera > Lampyridae > Vesta > Vesta saturnalis. The sequence goes on along the minus strand of JARFJB010001218.1, from coordinate 4,473,083 downwards.
TGAACGGATGGGTGGGTGTACAGAGAGAACATAGTGAACGCGTTCTAGAAAAGTTTGGAGACCAAAGAGTCAATGAGAATGGTGAACACCTGCTGAACATCTGTGTGGAGAGAAGTCTGTTTGTATCCAATACGTGGTTTAAACATAAAAATGTGCATATGTATACATGGCAAAGAGGTGAATCTGAAAGTATGATAGACTTGATAGTGTATGATGAACGGCTTAGAAACCTGGTGAAAAACAAAAGTAACGCGCGAAGCAGAGTGTGGATCGGACCACTTTTTGGTTGTATCCAGAGTGTGTTTAGGGCAAAAGTGGGTGTGAAGAAGGAAAGCAAACGTAGTGCGAACGTCCAGAATTAGGGTTGACAAACTAGTGGATAATGGTGCGAGAATGAAATACGCAGATGCTGTGAGTAAAGAGTTAAATGTGAATGAAACAGTGTGGTACGAACAAATAAAAGACACTGACGTTGAAAGTGCATGGATAAGCTTGAAAAACTGTGTTTTGTGCCGTGCGAATATGTGGAAGTGTGATTGTAGGTAGACAGAAAAAATGTGCTTGGTGGAATGAGTCGGTAAAAAAGGCATTATGTAAGAAAAAAGATGCGTACATGGCAATGATTGCTGCAAAAAATGAGACTGAGAAGAAGCGATTGTATGAGGTGTACAGATTAAGAAACAAAGAAGCGAAGGAGGCAGTGAGAATAAGTAAAGAGGGAGTGATGGCTGTGGAAGGAGAGAAAATGCAGAATGATTTTGAGGGAAACAAAAAACTCTTCTGGAAATGGGTCAAAAATACAAAACGTGGCCCAAAACAGAACGCTGCAGGAGTGATGAATACTAGAAACGAAATAGTATGGATTGTGAAGTGAGGAAATGCTGGCAAGAATATTTCGGAAAGCTGTACAGTAGTGAGGAAAGTAAGACTGAAGGGTTAAATAAGGAGAATATAGAAGAAATGATGAATGAAACTGAGAAGGATATTGGAATAAATGAGGTAGAGAAAACGATAGGAAAGTTGAAAACCGGCAAGGGAGCAGACGTAGATGAAATCGCTGGTGAAATGCTGAAGTATGGTGGTCCAAAGCTTATACGAAGATTGTGTGAATTATTCAATGTATGGCTTATGTGTGGAAAAGTGCCGAGTGATTGGAAGAGCGCCATCATTATACCTTTATATAAGGGTAAGGGGAACAAGAGTGATTGTAAGAACTACAGAGGAATACGCTTGCTCAGTGTGCCTAGTAAAGTATTTGGAAGAATACTGATTGACAGAGTACGAGAAACTACACAAACTAAGTTGTGGGATGTAAGGTGGCTTCATGCCAGGGAGAGGATGTGTCGATCAGATGGTTGCTCTCTAGCAGGTGAAGTTGTACTGTGCGTTTGTAGATCTGGAAAAAGCATATGACAGAGTGAATAGGGAGAAGCTGGGGGAAATATTAAATGAATATGGCGTAAATAAAGGTCTAATAAATGGAATAAGGGCAGTATACCGGTAGTTGGGCATGTGTTAGGGTGAGAGGAGGTGTGAGTGAATACTTTAATATTGAGCAAGGAGTGCGACAAGGCTGTGTGATGTCACCGTGATTATTCAATGTATACATGGATAAATGTCTTAGACAAGCATGTACCGATACAAATGGTGTAATGGTTGGTGACGTAAATGTACGACTTCTGGTGTATGCAGATGGCACAGTCTTATTAAGTGGTAGTGCGGAGGAGGAAGTCTGATACAGTCTGTGAGAGCATGGTCCTAAAGGTAAACGTGAACAAAACTAAGATTGTGGTGTTCAATCGGGAAGATGGAAAGGAGAGTAGAGTATTTACTCTGCAAGATGAAATTGTGGAGCAAGTGGACGAGCTGGTATATCTCGGTAGAATGTTTACTGCAGATGGTACAATTGAGAGCGAGATTGGACGAAGGGTCATTGCTGGAACGAAAGTGATTGGAAGTATGTGGACGATAATGAGAAATGAAAGCATGAGCCTAGCTGCGAAACGAACAATCTATAATGGCGTATTCGTCCCGTCAGTACTGTGTGGAAGTGACACATGGGTATGTCAAAAAAGCACGAAAGAAAAATAAATGCCGTGGGTATGAGATTCTTGAGAAGCGCATGTGGTAAAACGAGAAGGGACAAGATAAAAAATAAATGCATAATGACGGAGTGTGGTGAGGAAAAGACGATGATGGATAGATATAAAAGTTGTACATTACGTTGGTTTGGTCACATTAAGAGAATGAACAACGCAAGATTAACGAAACAAATATATATATGGTGAGGTTAGGGGAAAGGCCGGGCCTGGTAGGCCGCGTAAAACTTGGCTGAATGTAGTAGAATCTATGATAAAGGAAAGAAAGATAAGGAGTTTTAAAAACAAAAGATTGTGAATGAAAAATAAATAAGAGGCAAGGATTGTTTTGCCTACCTCGCAAGGGAATGGCGTGAAGGTTAGGTTAAGTTAGTGCACACAATGTGACATTTTTTACTATTGCCTTTTTGTTTTATTTGTTACATAAAGCCTACTAGACTAAATCACTAACTTTAAATTTTTGACAAATATTTTATTATATCGTTGCTGGTCAGAAAAAAAATTGTCCAACAGGAGAAAAGAAGTATACCATTCTATTTAAGAAAAAAATGGTCCACTCCCAGTTGAAACAGAAATTTATTTTTTTTTAGGTATCCTGCTTCTACAAAATGAGCAATTTTTCAAACTTTGACAAAATTGATTACAATATCTTTAACAATTTTAACAGATATTACTACTAACGAAGATAACTGTAAGTGTTATGGAAACGTTTAGATTGTATAATTTGAAATACACCATTAAAACAACCCAAAGAGATAAGTATTTTATTATGTGTGAATGGTGAAAGTTTACATTTTCATAAAATATGCAATGTATTAAAAAAAAATTATCAAAATATACCTAGACTGAATAGTTACTGGATGGGCTGCAAAATGTAATTTCAAGTAGGCCGAGACTCCTATGTAGTTGGAAATTGGTCAACTGGGTAATGTCTGGAGTAATAAGCAAACTAAAACAATTTTCATTAAAATTAATCCCTTCTATAGGTTTTCCAATTGTTTATTTCCACAATATTATTGCAATTAACTGCATAAAGGTTGTTGCCTATTTGTAATTTAGAATTAGTGACTGATAACTTCCGTTCTACCTGTGCGTGTTGGAACTTCGCAAAGTTTTTTTTTCCATTCTACCGGAATTGCTATAATTTGTAACAATAAAATTTACTATATTTTAGTTTCAATTTCATTTCATGATTATCTAATCTATATACTCGTAATTTGTACCCCAAAGTGGTCAAAATAAAATATTTTACATTTTTATATGTTTTATTTTTCATTTTTGAAGTGACCTTTTTTAATTATACTTAACATTCTAATATGCAAATTTTATTGCAAATTCAGATACAAAAAATGGTTAGTATTAATGTGGATACGTACAAAATATAAGGAATACGGAAACAATACAGAAAAAACTGTACAGATCACAAAATTCCCACGCTACAGCTATACGAGAATCTGAATACAAGTTGTTTACCCATGTGTAAGAAAATTACTTACAGGTCACCTTATTAATTAGTCTCTATCGTATCCTGTAAAAAAGGTGGAAATAATCAAAAGGTGAGAGGTTTTTTAGTGTTGTAGGAAATCGCTATACCCATTAACATAATTTTACATTTTACGTTACTTCATCATCTTTAGGGGAAACGAATAATTTTTTCAATTTTTAACGAATAGTGTAATTGTTCAAACTAGTTACCGTACAGTTAAGTTCATATGAATCATGACATATGAATCACGGTGCAATTTGAGACTTCCGTTACAGTTTGCAGGTTTAGAATTTGTACCTTTAAAGAGAATAGATCGACTTTGTACTTGTACAATGTAGAGAGGTATAGCACGCAACTGCTTTCTGTAAGTTGCAATTTAATTTGTAACACGATCGTTTTATCTTTTAATGTGAATTGCGTGTTTTTTTTTTAGCCTATCATTGTCATTCTTATTCCGAGTGTGTTTTTGATATTACTGTAAATGTAACTGTCATTATCTAGGCTAGGATAACGAATAGTGGTTACAAAAACCCTCATAGACATTACCTTAACAACTTTCATAAGGTGAATAAATTATTTATTCTAGTAATAATTAATATGTTGAGACGTCGTTTGTCGAGTGCCAGACCATGTTCGACTTTTTAATGTGATTATTCATCACAATGTCCTATATTCATAATTTCTTATTTAAGTAGATAGAAAAAAAAGTAAATAGAAAAGTTTTAGTGCATTTAGCGCAGAATACAGCGGCCTAGTTGCTTTAACTGGTATACAGGGCGTTTTCAAAATACACCATCAAGTAGTATTTTTTACATGAATCAATCTACAGGTTGTGGCGCGAAGAGTTTTGATTAAAAGTAATGGCGGATACAGTTATGTTAAAAATCTGAAATTGTCCTGAATGTGGCACTTCCGGTTAACCGGAAGTAGACGTCAACTTTGTTATTTTAAATGGAACCTAATATTTTTTATTTTATTTTCGAATTCTACATGAAATTCTAGATAAAATTTGTGCACAATGTCCTATACCAAAAATGAAGTATTTTCGAGATATTTCAATTTTTTTAAAAATTTTGAAAAAATCCTAGTCCACATTGAATAAGGATAACTCCATTAATAACGAAGCTAGTGACGTGAAATTGTAACCAATAAACAACAAGCGCTTGCCCGTTAACTCCATATATCCATCTCATTGATATTTCATACAGGGTGTTTTAAACTTAGCCGCCAACATGCACAATTTAAATCATTTATAAGTTGCTTACTTTAAATAGAACACCTTGTATTTTATTACATTTTCCGCTGTATTTTTTTAAGCCAATTCGTTTGATATCAGTATTCCCTATTCCTAAATCCAACCACATTTGAGATATTTCATTATCTTAGTTAAAACATAACAACACTTAATTATTTCAACATTAATAAAGGGTAGGCCATGATTTCCATTATTTAAGGTGATATTTTGTTATTTTTTCATAAGTTATTCATTCTGAAAAGTAACCAATAGCCTGAAAGGATTATTACTTGTGGATATCATTAAAAACGTTGACTAGGTATTTTGTATTAATTTAATTAGATAACTTACAAACAAAAATAATTAAATGTAATATTAAACAAATAAAGTTTTATAATAAGTGTTCAAAATTAGCACCATCTACTTCTAATTACAGAGCTGTCCAAATCAGTTGAGATTTAAATCTTTTTTTGTTTTAAATACTTTTTTTGATTTAAATACTTTGATTTAAAATCTTTTTTCAGAAAATGATCTTTGTTTTATGATTTAAATCTTTTTGAAAAGTATCTTTGATCTTTGACTTATAAATTTAGATTTAAATCTTTTCCAAATGATTTAAATCTCTAAAAAGATTTAAATCTTTTTAAAACGATTTAAATCTTTTTAAAACAATTTAACTCTTTTTAAAACGATTTAAATCTTTCTAAAATGATTTAAATGAAAGAAAACACTACAACTACTACAAATTAAAAGGCTAAACATCATGATTCATGATTTGTCGGCATTATCGCAAACTTTTCTATTCCTGCATAAACGGGTGGCAGACCGGCCTCTCTATATTAGTGTGTCGTGTGTATTCCTAAATTGACCTGCAACCGTGCGTTGTCATTGTATTATTAGCATTTGCCCATTTGCTGTGTCGTCGTATCAGAAGTATCAAGAAGTTTTTTAGTTATAGTAAAATAACATTTTATATTAGTTTTAAGCTTGTGTTTTGTGTTAAATAGTGAGTTGGACTTTGGACAGTTGTGTAAAAATTCAGTTGACGATTCCAAAAAAGCGAACGTACCGCGGAGAACTAGGAGGTAAGGGGTAATTTGATTTTTTAAGTCCAGCACAATTTAATTATTTTGAAACCCGTAGATTTTAGTTTTTTGGAACTTATAATGTTCGTCCATTTTGTCAAAATAACAGAGTAATTTGAAAACTGGGAAACGCGTCAATTTTAAAAATCGTGAATTATAAATAAAATCGTCTATTTTATCAAAATAAGAGCATAATTTCAAAAACTCTGAAATACGTCAATTTTATTTCAATTTTTTGCATCTTAAACAATGTACTCTCAATAGTCTCAATGTCATACAGGAGCAGGATGTCCAAAAAAATCGTGACTTATATACCTAATTCATATATTTTACCAAAATAACAGCATAACTTTGAAAAAACATCTAATACAGTTTCTTCAATATTATACAGGGTGCTCAAAAACTCGTGATTTATGTGCATCTATTCTAACAAAATGGGCCCTGCGTTCATAAATACCGAGACAAGTTAATTTTATTTTAATATTTCACATCTTATTTTTACAACTTTTTCGAAAATCATTATAGAGGAAAGTGTATTGGTTAAACGACTTTACCAATTTTTTATTTTTAAAATTAGAATCTAAAAGAATATATACTAAATATTCCATTTAAAACCAAAATTAGTATTTTCTTGACAGCGTTTTGATTTTCATTTGTTTAATCCGATGACAAATTCTGACTGTTCGGAAAAAATCCTACGACTTTTGCATTTCAAAGTTTTTTTAGGTGTTGAAATAAAGGCTCTAGTAATGCTCCAAAATATACGAAAAACTCTGTACACATCATAATCTATGTAGGTACACCTAATTTTTTATGATAAAATAATAAAAATATTTGTATTGGTACTTGAACAAGAACTCTTAAAATACAAATTTGTTTAAACTGTAATGTTTTTTTACAGGTTATCTACCCAGGTGCCTAATTGCTACCCTACCAGAATAGCAATCGAAAAAATGGAGGAAACTGATATACTCATGTCTGAATCTGAAGATATATTGGATCCCAACGCACCCACAGATGATTCGGATGATCCTGAATACAAGCCAAACTTAGAAAATACAAAAACGAAAAATAAGTTAAGTAACTGATTATTTTAAAGCTAATTCAAACAAGAGTAGCAAGTCAGTACATAATGTAGACATTATATCCGATACTAATACTGATGGAACTAACGCGTATCCTAGTCCTAGCCCTAGTCATCAAGAAGAATCGTCGAGCAGCATTTCTACTGAGTTTGGTCAATGTCCGCTACAACCATCAAGTGAATCAGTTTTGTTTGATGGAACATTTTTTAACATTCGCAGTCGCGGTGAAAATGCAGCAATATCAGCCGAAGGTCAGAAATGCCCAAACAAAAAGATATTAAAAGGGAGGTACGTCAACCACTAACTTCCTTACACATTTAAAAAATAAACATTTAACTGCGTATAATAATTTCATACTTTATAGAAGTCGGAAAAAAAATAAAGTCACGAGCACAGGTCGTTCAGAAAAAAAATACAGAATTTAAAACTGTACCCATAACACAATTGGATATTAGAACCAGTTTTGACAAGCCAAAAACTATATCTCAAGAGCAGTTTGACCACAGAATTATTCAATTTGTTGTTAATTCTATGAGCGCGGTTTCTATAATTAACAATCCCTATTTTGTGCAGTTATTCGATGGAATGAAGTTAAACGTAATGTCACGAACTACAATTATAAGAAAAATTGCAGTTTTAAAAAACAACATGGTGGAAGAACTTAAAGCCAATCTTTCTAATACCAGTTTTGTATGCAGTACAGCAGATATATGGTCCTCTAAAAAGCGAAGTTTTATGGGCGTAACTTGTCACTGGATTGACCCTGATCCCTTAAAAGGAAATCAGTCGCCTTAGTCTACAGGCGCTTCTCTGGTACACATTCTTTTGATAAAATTGCTGAGATTCTTGAAGAAATATATATCGAATTTGGGCTTAATCTGACTAAAATATTAGTTACCATTACAAACGAGACTTCTATTAAATTCAATTCCAAGTATTCAAGTGGATTATGATGATGAGGATGACAATAATGACAAAATTGAATTGCAAGATATTATTTTTGAGCCTGGTGAAGTAACGGAAAATGAACAGGAACAACCTGTTTGCTTACCAAATCATTTTAGATGCGCTACTCATACGTTAAACCTAATTGCAACGACGGATATAATGAATTCCATAAATAAAAATCATAATATAAGATCCAAACATACAAATATCATTAACACGTGTACACAACTATGGAATAAATCAGGACGTCCAAAATCAGCAGAAAAAATTTAAAAAATACTAGGACATCACCTTAGCTACCTTGGAGCAACAAGGTAGAATAGTTTTTATGACTCTTTGGGCCAAATTTTGAAAGAAAAACAAAAGCTAAATATCCTGTATGAAACTTTAAATATAAAGCAGTATTCGCTTAAAGAAAATGAGATAGATTATTTGGAAGAATATGTTGCGATCCTAAAACCTTTGGCCTTATCCATAGATATTCTTCAAGGAGAAAATTTTACATATTTTGGAACAGTTATGCCAACGATTGGAAGTTTACGTGTTAAGTATGAAAAAATGAAATCTCTTAACCATCGATATCTTGGATTTTTAATTGAAGTCTGCATTAAATCCATTGAAACTCGATTTTCGGTATATTTTAAGCATAACAGTCAATCAGAGATGGCCATAATAGCTTTAACACGTTTGCCACAGTTTAAGCTAAGGTGGCTGAATTCGTTTAAAAATACCAGTTTTGTCCTTCAAGAGAATCAAGTTAAAAACATAGTAATAAATGAGCCAAAAGAATTTATAAGTGCTGAAAACTATGTCGCGCATGAAGTAATAGATCAGGAGGAAGTTGAAGATTTTTTTGAATTAAGCACTATATCAGAAATGTGTACTGTAAATGGACCACCGTCTATTTCTCAGGAATTTGAATTACAATTTCTTCAGTATCTGCAGGACCCTTCCAATGAATTAGGCATATTAAACAAATATGCGATTCTAAGGAAAATGTTTATTAAACATAATTGCATTTTACCGTCTTCGGCTCCCGTAGAGCGAATGTTCTCCTTTGCTACTTTTATTGATTCTCCACGTCGGCATGTATTGACCGACAAAAACTTCGAAAATCTTGTTTTGTTAAAATCAAATAGTGTTTAAAGAGATATATAAAGTAACTACCTAAAAAATTTATTCTGTTATTGTTTAATACGTTCTTTAGTAAAATATGTTTGTTTTGTATTTTTCAATAAATTACTTAAAAGAGTATTTTTTCTTTATACACTATACACTACAAAACGATTAGTATCTGCTATCTAGTATCTACTTTTTGATTCAAATTTTTAAAATAAGTTAAATCTTTTAAAAAAAATTCGAATTTTCAAAAAAATATTTAAATCGCTTAAAAAGATTTAAATCTTTCCTAAAATGATTTAAATCGTAAAAAAGATTTAAATGATTTTTATATTCAAAACGATCTTTGATTTAAATCATTTGTCCAAATGAAAATGATTTAAATCTTTTTTAAAATGATTTTGAACAGCTTTGCTTCTAAACATTTATGACTCCTTTTCATTAAGCTATGTCTTGTAATTCTGGAAATATGGTCGGGTGTTAGAGAATTAAAAGCAATTAAGACTCTCTGCATTATATCTTCCTTTATCGTAACATTTTCCGCTGTATTTTTTTAAGCCAATTCGTTTGGTATCGGTATTCCCTATACCTAAATCCAACCACTTTTGAGATATTTCCTTATCTTAGTTAAAACATAACAACACTTAATTATTTCAACATTAGTAAAGGGTAGGCCATGGCTGTCAAAGATTTGATAGTTAGAACGTTAATTGTTTATGTTGTTTTGACAGTTTTCTTTACCAGTTTGTATTTCATAGTAAATAATGGCAAATGTAGGAATTACTAATGATGATTTTTTAAATCTTATTATTATTTACGGCGAGTGTAATAGAATTATTGAACGGACTTGCCGTGTTTTTGCAGAAAGATATCCAAATCGACCAAATGCAACTGGTGATATTGTAAGAAGATTGCTTAAAAATTGCCGTCAGTTTGGTCAATTTAAGACAAAAATTAATAAAAATAAACCACTAGTGGACAGTGACATAAACGAAATTATTGTTTTGGGTTATTTTACGTCCTCTCCAAATGCCTCCATTAGAGATTGTGAGAGAGATCTTACTTTGTCGACGAGAACAATTCATCGCATTTTAAAAAAAACACAAATGGAAACCATTTTCATATCATTTGGTGCAACGCTTACAATTAGGTGATCTTCCTCGAAGGGTAGAATTCTGTGAATGGTTTTTAATGAAGACCCAAGAGGATGAAAACTTCATAACAAAAGTTATATGGTGTGATGAAGCAAAGTTTAGCAAAAATGGATTATTTAATCGACATAATTCCCATTTTTGGTCTAATGAAAATCCACATGTTAGTAGAGAACGTTATTTCCAAGATAGTTGAAGTTTTAATGTTTTTTGTGCAATAAAAGACGATAAAATTTTAGCATTAAAATTTTATAATGAAAATTTAAATGGTACAAGATATTGCCACATTTTAGAAAAAGCCATACGACCGGCGTTACATACTTTAATAAATGGAGAGGCGGCTTCAGCTTGGTATCAGCAAGATGGAGCACTTCCTCATAACTTTGGGCCTGTTGCTCAGCATCTTCACGACATGTTTGATGATAGGTGGATTGCCAATCAGGGTCCGTTTCGTTGGCCAGCTCGCTCTCCTGATTGGCTCCTCTAGATTTTGTTATTTGGGGTTACATTAAAAATCAGGTATTTTCCAAACCTGTTACGACAAAGGAAGGTATGATACAGAGAGTCTTACTAGCTTTTAATTCACTAACACCCAAGACATAACTTAATGAAAAGGATTCATAAATGTTTAGAAGTAGATGGTGCTAATTTTGAACACTTATATAAAACTTTATTTGTTTTCATATTACATTTAGTTATTTTTGTTTGTAAGTTATCTAATTAAATTAATACAAAATACCTAGTCAACGTTTTTAATGATATCCACAATTAATAATCCTTTTAGGCTATTGGTTACTTTTCAGAATTAATAACTTATGAAAAAACAACAAAATATCACCTTAAAAATGGAAATCAGGGCCTACCAAAACTAATGTTGAAATAATTAAGTGTTGTTATGTTTTAACTAAGATAATGAAATATCTCAAAAGTGGTTGGATTTAGGTATAGGAAATACTGATACCAAACGAATTGGCTTAAAAAATACAGCGGAAAATGTAATAAAATACAGGGTGTTCTATTTAAAGTAAGCAACTTATAATTGGTATAAATTGTGCATGTTGGCGGCTAAGTTTAAAACACCCTGTATGAAATATCAATGAGATGGATATATGGAGTTAACGAGCAAGCACTTGTTGTTTATTGGTTACAACTTCACGTCACTAGCTTCGTTATTAATGGAGATATCGTTATTCAATGTGGACTAGGATGTTTTCAAAATTTTGAAAAGAATCGAAATATCTCGAAAATACTTCATTTTTGGTATAGGACATTGTGCACAAATTTTATCTAGAATTTCATGTAGAATTGGAAAATAAAAAGAAAAATACTAGGTTCTATTTAAAATAACAAAGTCGACGTCTACTTCCGATATAACCGGAAGTGCCACATTCAGGACAATATTATATTTGAACTCAGCGTCATCCAAAACCTACAGCTTCGTAATTTCAGATTTTTAACATAACTGTATCCGCCATTACTTTTAATCAAAACTCTTCGCTCCACACCCTGTATATATTTTACCATTTTTCGATTCCTATACATTAAATTCCTAGTAAAAAAAGGTAATTAAAACTATGTCAAAATTACTACTAGTTTTCGTGATATTGGCAGTTAAAAAATTAAATTTTCCACTTCATTTTGTTATTAACTGACCGCTTCAAAATCTAGGATGTTTTAGTTACAGGCGTATACAATAGCGGTAATGTTAACCACCGCAGAGTATAAGCCTGTCTAACATTATTTGAAATGGGAAAACCCACAAATTCCGATATCCTGCTGAGGCTTAAGTGAAGTGAAGATTGTAATCCGATTAAACTGAACAATTTACTTGAAATACAGGTGGCACCTGTAGGACCGTATCTAAAATTAAACTTTGTATATTTCGAATTTATTTAAATGGTAGTTCAAAGTTTTTTCTTATTTATAATTTTCTTGTAGAAAATTATAAAATAAAATTATATAATAATTATGAAATAATAATATGTAGGTAATGAAACAGAACTGTATTTTTATACATCAGGATCTTGTTATACCTACTGTTATTTTGCAATAAATTAGTTTAGTTGAAAGAATTTATTTTAAAGATTTAATTATAATTGGAACCAAATTAACATACTGCATGACAAATAGGAATCGCCAAAATTTTTTAGGGGTTTTTCACTTTTTTCTCTAATTTCTGATTGCATTTTTGTAGTTCTGGCATTTGAATATGTTATGTCAATTAGTTAAATGATACGCAATGTAATAAATCCAAATATATTTAAATTTAAGAAAAATTGTTAATACAATAGTTTGTTTCATATGTATAAGGCATACTATACTGGGTGTTTCAAAAAACGTTCCGCTAATTTCTAGGACAAATATAATATTAAAAAATAAAGTGAGTTTGGTTAATAAAACATGTGTCGGAAAATGCCTCCTTAAGAAGATACGGGCCCTGTAAAAGTGGCCCTAAAAATCCTTTTTTTTTTTTAATTATCTCTGAAACGGTTTAACCCTAGAATACTATCATACGTAAAAATTACGTATTTGTTCCAAAACTCCACTGCAGCAACCCCACCATTTTAAGTGCCCACTACAGCCGCTAGCAGCGCTCTCCTTAGAACAGGGGTTCCCAAAGTTTTTCTTAGGCGGGCCAATTTAATATTACCAAAATTTTTGGCGGGCCAAAAAAAAACGGAATAAAATCAAAACAATAACCACCATTTTTTTTTGTTTTAAATATATTTAACTATTTCTTTTTTTATTATTTTTTTTTTATTACTATACTAAACACGAAAGTAAAATCACTCTTATTGTAAATACAGAACTATAACTATAGCAACAAGTATTACAAACTAATAATCTATTATTTATCAACAAAAACAAATGTAACTGGAACTAAACTTATATTTCTAAATATAAATTTTTAATCATTGCAACAATGATTACAAACTAGTACTATTAATTAACACTAACAAAAACAACGTGAATATAAAAAATTCATTTGTATTGTGCGACTTGTGTAGTTGTCTTATTTTAATGATGTCCGTCGAATGTATTGTTAATACTGCTTGTAAATCATTATCTCTCAATTTTGATCTTAATTTCGACTTATTTATGCTCATAATTGAAAAATTTTTTCGCAAATATATGTGCTCCCAAATAATGAAAACATTTGTTGAGCATGTTTTCGTATTTCTGGATAATTCACGCATGATAATCCTTTATAAAAATCAATTAAGGAATTGTTCCGATAATAATTCTTAGCATCGATATTTTCCTGTAATTCGATCAATTCAAATTGCATGTCTTCAGAAACGTCACGCGGATTGCAAGAAAATGGATCTGAAAATAAAATGTAGTTGTCCGCGTGACTCTTAAAATCATTGAAACGTTTGTCAAAATCTTCTAACAAACTCTGTATGATTTTGTAATACTTTTCCGATTGAAGAATAACTGATGCCTCGGTATTTTCCTTTACTCATATTCCACATGTTTCAAAATGACAAAAGTTACCAATTTGAAGCTGTTCTTGTAATAAATGAAATTTTCTTTCCGTGGAATTTACATATGCAAGAAGATCATAAATAAACTTACCACTACCTTGCAGTTTTAAATTTAATTCGTTCATAACACCAATTACGTCTACTAGAAATGTCAACTCGCATAACCAGTTAATATCTTGTAATGAAGCAACATCACGATTTTTTTCAGTTAAAAACTTTGTAATTTCTTTTCTTAAACTGAAACACCTTTTTAATGTTTGTCCTCTTGAAAGCCATCTGACCTCTGAAAAATATATAACGTCTCCAAATGGAGATTCAGACTCTGCTAAAAGAGTTTTAAATTGGCGGGGATTGAGAGCATGCTTTTTGATAAAATTAACTATCTTAATAACATCATTCATGACATTATTCATTTTCAACACCTGAGCTATAAGATTTTCCTGATGAATAATACAGTGATAATGATGCAATTTATTGATACTTGTGGCCCATCATAGATGGAGCACCGTCTGTAGTTACTACTACCAAATTGTCGCAATTAATATTGTTCGAATCAAAAGCATGTTCTACCGCGGAAAATATATCACATTCCCTTGTACGGTCTTTTAAACTTTCCATTGACAATAACTCTTCAAACATCATAAAATTTTCAGTAACTCCACGAATAAATATTAACAGTTGTGCTGAATCGCAGATATCGGTACTTTCGTCCAAAGCAATGGAAAATGCAGTAAACGATTTTGAAATTTCTTGTAACTGATGTAAAATATTCTCATCAATATCTTCAATTCTACGAGTAATGGTCATTTTCGAGCAACTAATATCATTGAATAACGACTTTTTATCTGGGAACACAATGTCAACAACTTTCAACATACAATTTTTAAAAAATTCTCCTTCTAAAAATGGCTTACTACAGTCCCTGGCCAAATTATTAGACGTACTGTATTTTTTTAATAATTTTATGTTTCTTAAGAGTTTTTATGCAGTAATTGTATATTTAAACTATAATATTATTGATGTTTATTTAAAAGATGTGTTGTAGACTACCTATTTGTATTTATTTTTAATATATGGCAACACTGTGTTGACAAAGTGATACATGAACGTAAACAAGTACAAACCTGTATCAGTCGCGATCGGAATCGCGTGAGGTACGGACGTGTTTCTGTGGCTTTATGGACTGTGATTGTGTGTTTAACAGTTTTATACTACTCAGTTATTAGTTTATTTTGTATGCAGTGTTTTAAAAAAATAATTGGACGATTTTCATTATGGGTAGAAAAGGCGATCTTTCACCATGTAAAAAAGCTGAAGTGAAGGCCCTTGTGAATGCGAAAATATTTACAAACCGGGAAATATCACGAAGAGTGAAGGTTTCTGAAGCTAGTGTACGACGCATAAAAAAGAAAATTGAGTCAGGTGGGGAATTAAGCTCGAAAAGAAAGAAAAGATGCGGTAGAAAACCAATTTTCACTCCACGGTCAGAGAGATGTTTGAAGAAAATTTGTCTAGAAAACAGATTTGCTACCACAAAGGTGATAAAATCACAACTCCAGGATGCTAGCTGCTGAGCGCACTGTTCGAAGAAAATTGAAAGAATTAGATTTTAAGGCCTGTCGCCCCGCCAGGAAGCCCAAGTTAACAGCTGTAATGAAAGCAAAGCGCCTGAAGTGGGCCAAACAATGGCAAGACAAAGATGTGGACTTCTGGAGATCTGTAAGATATTGTAATGTAGTAAAAAAATTGATACATTATTATTATACAGGTCTGCTTCAGTGACGAAAGCACATTCGAAATTTTGCAGAATAAAGCTCTGTATGTGCGTCGTCGTTCCAACGGTTAAACATTCCACCAAAGTGATGATTTGGTCAGTCATCAGCGGCAAGGGCACTGGACGCCTGTACGTCGTAAAAGGAATAATGAGGCAAGATCAGTACAAAGAAGTATTACAAAATCGGTTGATTCCGCAGTTCAGTAAATGGTTTCCAAATGGGGAACCATTCACTTTCATGCAAGGTGAAGCTCCCTGCCACACTGCTCGGTCTGTTAAAGCTTTTTTGGCAGAAGAAAATATCCCTCTGTTGGATTGGCCCTGATATGAACCCAATTGAAAATGTGTGGGAGGTGATGAAAAGAGAAGTGGCTAAAGATGTGATCACCAACAAAACCCAGCTCCTAGAAAAGATTATTCATGTGTGGAATGCAGGAGACAGTACAGTCTTGCATTGATAGCATGCCGCGCAGAATTAAAGCTTTGATAGCGGCTAAAGGTGGCTCAACTAAATATTGACTTTTATTTACATTATTTTCACTTTTCTTTAAAACTTAATAAACATAATTTTCTAAATTAATGCTGTTTTATTTATGTTAAATTAATCGGTCATTGATTGTGTAATATAAAAATAAAAAAAAATCAATTTAAAACAATAAAACGGTACAATATCACTCGGTAATTAATATTTTGCATGAAATCTTGCAGTGCGTCTAATAATTTGGCCAGGGACTGTATGTTTGGCAATTTCTTGCGCTGTAACATAGCTAGCCAAAACGTAGGATTCATTTTATTTGAAAATATTTTTAAACACTAATTTCTGACCACTAAAGGACTTTTGTAGGAATTCATATTTTATTTGTCTTTCATTACCAGTAATATCATTATAATTACTGTGATGCGTATCGTAGTGTCGTTTTATATTGTATTCTTTGAAAACAGACACATTTTGTTGGCATATAAGACACGTAATTTGATTTTTTTCTTCAATTACAAAATATAAAATACCCCATTTTTCTTGAAATTATCGTTTCTCTTGTGTTATTTTGCGCTTTTTTGAATTTTTATTTTTATCTTCCATTTTCTACAATACAAAATATCTTTCTGCATATTTAAATGACTTAAAACTTAAACAAAATTGAAATTATTACCTGTAACTAAAAATAATAAATGTTTTATTATTTCAACAGGTAGCACCGATATAGATAGCAAAGCACATGTAAACACTACTGCGTTGTCGTCTCAAATAGAAATAGAACTGCGCGAAAGACGCATTTCGTTCATAATTACAGTTGTAGTGTGCGGCACAGCGCACATCATTGAAAAAAACGGTAAATTCGTTTCTGACTCCTTGAAATTGTGTGTTGCATTATATGCGCCAGAAATGATTAACAGTTCTGTATCTATTTGAGACTACTATATTATATTTCTGTACAAATGTGTAATTACTAGACTAGACATACTACAATAATTTTTTTTATATAAGCTAAACAATATTTTATTAATACAAACGCTTATGGTTAAAGTTCTATAAGAATTTATTAAAAATATTAAAATATTTTATTGTATTATTTTACTATTTACTTATTTATTTTTTAATAAAAATATAATATATCGTATCGATATCGCGGGCCGCATTTACAGGCTTTGCGGGCCGCATTTGGCCCGCAGTACGCACTTTGAGAACCCCTGCCTTAGAATATAATAAAGACGTTCTGCAGAGGTTAGTATAATCTTACAAGTACAAGTGTTCGTGTCAGTACATTTTTAATCGCTGCACGTCAATTTTACGTGTCGATAGTTTTAAGAGATAAATTTTAATACGTAAGTCTGACGTATCGGTAGGATTGTGCGAGAATTTTATAACGCGAAAATGAGCGGAAAAGGACTAAAAGACGCTGAGCTTGAACAACTCTTATATGAAAGTAGTGATAGTGAAATGGACAATAATGTTGAGAGAGAAAACTTTACACATAGTGACTCTGATAATAGTTTATGTGACCCTGAAGACTTGCCTGAAGAAGACGATCCAGAAGAAGCTTTAAAAACATATTTGAGAAAAGCTTGGGAGCCGAAAATATTCAGTAAACCTCCAATACAAAAAAAGGGAACAAGAATAGCACTTAATCTTTCGGAAGATCCAGTCGCATCTACATCACTCTCTCAGTAAGTAGTAGTAAATTTGGAAAATAGAACATTTCAAATACCTTTTATTATTTTTAGCATCGCAAAGTAACCACTAGCGAACCCGCAGAATCTCCAGTACCTAAAAAGAAGCTCAGACAAGCATCTCATGATTCTGGAGAGCCAGAAGCAACTTTATTCCATTCTCTGGGAGTAGTAGTAAGATATGCAAACCCCCTCAAAAAACACTAGTTACCTTTATAAGCATTTTTAGCATCTCAGAGAAACCCCTGAAGAAGTTCTTAAACATATTTTGATCCCAGAGCTTGAAACTTTGGAAGGAAAAAATGGATACAGATGGAGTTCTAAAGCTAAAGTAGCAGGGCAAACTCCTGGAAAAAATATTGTTCACATAAGGCCGGGTCCTGTCCCTGAAGTACGGCAAATTTTAGATCTATTACGTATATTTCAATTGTTGTTACCGGATGATATGCTAAATAAAATAGTAATATACACCAATCAAGAAATTAATGGAGCAAATAAAAATTGCAAAGTGATACTAATTTGGTTGAATTGAAAGCTCTCTTGGGAATTTACTTACTTGCTGCGGTTATGAAAGATAACCATTTATCATCAAAAGTGATGTTCGTTACTTCCTATTGCGGAACATGCTACAGAGCCACCATGAGTAAACCAAGATTTAACTTTCTAACTGCTTGCCTAAAGTTTGATGACAAGGAAACTAGGGCGGAACTGTATTTGCTCCCATATCTGAAATATAGGAAGAGTTTATTGAAATTTATAGAACCGTTCGTATGTCACAATTGACGAACAACTTGTGGGATTTAGAGGCCACTGCCCGTTCCGGATGTATATACCGAATAAGCCGGCAAAGTACGGACTAAAATTGGTTTTGCTATGTGACGTTTCCACAAAATATCTTATAAATGCTAGTCCATACTTGGGCAAATCTACTCAGACTAAGGGCCGTCCATTAGCAGGTCATTTTGCAGAACAATAGGTTCACCAATGTACCGTTTGCAGACCGACTGATTTCTAGGCCTTATTCGATGATAATTGTTGGAATAAGCCCCAAATTCCACCAACATTGGTCGAAAACAATAAAAAGCTCCAGGTGGGAACATCATTGTTTGCCTACAGTTCCAATAGCATATTGGTGTCCTACAAACCAAAAACCAATAAAATAGTAACACTTTTATCTACAACGCACACATCATCTGGAACTACTAATGACAATACCAATAAACCGCAAATTATCCACACCTATAATGCAACTAAAGGTGCAGTGGACACTTTTGACCAGATGTGTCAAAACAGGTGTGCTAATCGAAAAACAAAAAGGTGGCCAATGTACTTATTTTATAACTTGATAAATATGACCTCTATAAACTCGTTTGTAATATACTCACGCAATGTTATTTCTCTAGGAGGAAAGCCAAGTACTAGGCAATTGTATGTGCTAGAGCTACATAAAAAACTAACGGAGCCTCAGATTAGTCGATTGGAAACGGTACCTAACATGAATCATGAATTAAAAAAAACTTTTGAGGATGTTCTGGAAACAGAAAGTGAGGTAGAAGAACCCCGAGGAGATAACCACAATACCAATAAAACAGGTCCGAGAAAATACTACCACAAATATCCTACCGCTAAGAAGAGGATGACTACAACATACTGTTCGAAATGCACAAAACCAATATGTGGCAAGCACCAAGTTAAAATATGCCCTAGTTGTTCTTGAGAAAATACTGTGATTACTATTTTTATTTTATTGTTTCAAAGTTAGTTTTTATAATTTCTGTACTTTTTTTAGTTTCCCATGAAAAAAAACAATTGTTAATAAATACTACTATAATATATCATTCGTTTTTTCATTATACGTAAATTTTACGTGTCGATAGTATTAAGCGATCTTCCAATAGCGATAGTATTCTAGGGTTAAGATACCTTTTTAGACCACAAATACCTTTTATTAGGTCATAAAAGATAGTGTTGACAAATTTTTAATATTTTGTACAGGAGCGTCGCTAAAGGCGAGCTGCCACTTATTTTCCCCCCAAACTTTTTTTATGGGGATATGTTTAATTTTTCGGGCAAAAATAATATTTTTTAAACAATTTGCCACAAACAAAGTACTCTTGTTGAAAGTTAAGGCTGTTCTCTCTGGGTGCTGTTAGCTTTTTGTAAATTTATCTCGCTTGTTTTTAGAAATATTCTCCTGATTTTGCACAAATGCATAGCTAACATTATTATTTATGTCCTGCAGGAGCTATTTTTTTAATTTTCGCCTTCGTTGTATTTAATTTAAAACGTAAAATAATAGAAAAATGGATTTCCTTATAAACCAAAATTTCGACTCCTGCACGACATAGGTAGTAGTTTTCTGGCTGCCTTACTTTTCTTTTTTTTAATTTTTTACTTAAAAATCAATGAAAAAAATTAACACTAAGTAAACGATAAATCGTTGTTCGTACTGAAAACTCTTTGAGGATTGTGAAATGCACGTACACGTCATGAGTGGAGCTTGGAAACCGATTCTTGAAACATCTTCCAAGATGTTTGAAGTATAGTGCAATTGATGTCGATTTTTTTGTACATGGCGTATATTTTATGATAGCTAAGCAATTTCAAACAAATGTTAAATTTCCAGTAATATATTATAATAAGTGGCTGAATTCTTGTGATAGTCCTGTAGATTTATTGAAATGCAAATTCGTGTTGCATCTTCACAATACAGATTACGTAAAACGCGTGGTATTATCTAGCAACACTATTGACTAGATGTTTCAATAAAAGTATTATAAAAAGAAATCAGATACGAGTTATATTTTTTTAAATCATTCCACTAACAAAATTAATAAGATAGAACAATAGTCACATAAACTGGTTGGACTTTGTTGGCTTCTTCGGATTATTATTGGCGGATTTGTTTCCAAAGCCGACACAAACTTTTATGTTTTAGTGAAAACGTCATACTTGACAATTGAATCCGACTGGAACATCAATTTTAAATTGTCACAACACATTTCATGAAAGCTTCTAATTGGGTTTTTTCCACATGTACGTGAAATTATCACTGTAAAAGCAGAGTGACTTGAAATTTTTAATTGATGTCCCTCAGTTATATCAAAATAACTGAACACTGTCCACTGATTTACCAGATTTTTAGCTTCAAACTCAATAGTATTGTCCTTACTAACAATAGTAAAGAACTTTATAGGACTCACATCGAATTCAGAAAAAAAAAGAAGAAAACAATAATTAAGATGAGTAAAATATAAAACAACAAATATATGAAACAGTCGTTTTGTGCTTAGCCTGTAACGATTACAAAAAAAAAAAAAAATTTCATCGTAAAATAACATTTTTTTTGTAAATAATACTGGACGCATATCATTCATATAAAAAAAATTTTATTTGACCATCGTTTCACAAAATTCTTTATCTTTTTCTATCTAAAATTCACGTACTAAACATTTGTGGCACAAAAGTGCAAAAATATTCACCGATAAACCGGATATACATTCGTTTCTAAGAATTAACTCAGATGTTGCCGGTCCACGTGTATTTGACAATTTAGTTGAAAGTGCCTCAACCAATTGTAGATCTTCTGGATGTCGTAAACTAGGGTGGTTGTTTGACAAACGTTCGACTTATATTTTGTTCTTTTCTACAACACAAAGGAATGGTTGCATTAAAGTGATAACGTGTGTCTTGTAGCAATGCAGACTTTAAGAATAGTGAACCGCCTACTTGAAATCTGAAGTTGTCCAGAGTGATAAAACAGCCTTAAAAAAATTAGTGGTTTTGAAGTTATTTGAGGTTTTAACATGTTTTACCTAAAATAAGAAAATAAAAGAAATATTAAGTTAATTTATATTTACTTGAATTAAGTAGGCTTAGACTGTATGTAAAAACCCGTACCTACTTATTTCATTTTTTTTTGTGTTTGTTTTGTGTTATTCGTTGTTTTTTTTTTAATTGTTTCCTTTGTTAATGTCATACAATTAAAATTGGGTGCTTTTGTTGATAGACTTAGATATTGTCAAGAAGTGAATGGATAACAATTTGAGCAGTTATTGTAATTTTCATCAATTTAACTCAATTTTCTTGTTCAATTCTTTTGTTTTATTCACTTGAACTATTTGTTTAATATTTTAATTTTCTTCGTTATTTTAGAATAAACAAGCTTGTGATATACCGTGCTGTATTTCTAAATCAATTACCTGCCAAATGACACCAAACTCAACCAAGGTTGCCATTTAAAAAAATCAATATGGCTGCCTCTGACAAACACCAGTCGCACAAAACAAATGAAACTCATATCAAAATATGGGTATTTATGTATTATTTAACCCCACCAAAGGTCAAATCTAAATGTCAAACGGTTTCTACATAATCCCATTTGGTGCGATACTATTTGCACACCCTGTATAAACATGAAAACTATAGACTTTTTACATATAGAGAAGATATGTATATTAATAATTTTCCGACGAAGTTAAGCGGTCAGTACCTGGATGGTGACCGAATTTTTCAAGTGCCATTACAAAATTACTAACACGTGTAATCCTGAAAAGTATAGACATAAACCTTGGTATTGAAGTCTTCTAACACTAACAACCCTCAATCATTCATACAGCCAAATTTTAAAATCGATTACACACAAAAATTAATAATACATTTATATATACAGGGTGGCGCACCATATACGCGTCAATCGTTTAAAGCGGAAATGTAATAATTTGTGAATATATATATATATATATATATATATATATATATATATATATATATATATATATTAGGTGTGTATTATTCGTGTGTATTTTAATTTACCTGTATAAGTTTGATTCAAGTGTGGCAGATGCTGGTGAAATAACATGAAGACAGATGACGCCACCGGCGACAGCAAATGTCTATTAAAGTACTGTTCATGGAAGATAATCACTCAAAACGTTTAAATTACCTTACACTTCCTTAAAACGAAAATAAGAAGCGAAATTATATTGAATACTTATGACTCAAAAAGGTGTTTGTGATAAACATGCGAAAATTGTATTTAATGGAGTAATAACATCCCATGAACGTCATTCACACGAAGCTGATGTTTGGTAAAGGTCAAATTACTTTGTGTACTAGGACATAAAGTAAATTACTTCTTAAACGGTTGCCATTGAGACACTCCAGGATCTACCTTTGGTACGAAATACTGTCATAATATAGCGTCATATTTAGGTGGTTGGAGAAATTGCGAATTCAAAAATTGCACTTGTGCAGGGCGTTTCAAAAAAGCGTAGCGATATAAATATAAGTTTTTTCTCTTCGTACCAGAATATGTGATTTCGGGATTCTTTGGTGTCTGCATGGCAACTGTACAAAAAGTAATTATTTTTGACCTATTACAAAACATCAGCATCGTGTGGACTGATGTTCATGGGATGTAATTATTTCAATAAATACAATTTTAAAATTATCGCGCGTTCATTACAAACGACTTTTTCAATCGTAAGCAAGTATTGATATTCCATATAATTTCACTGTTTATTTTTGTTTTAAACAAGTGTAAAGTTATATAAATGGTTTGAATTTTAATCGACATTTTCACGTTATTTCGCTAACATCTATCAATATCTGAGTCAAATTTATAGAAGTAAATTCCAATGAATACTCATTTTCTATAAAACAGAAATGTCTGATACTGATTGCGTCATAAACGGGGGGTTCCCCCAAACAAGTAGTAAACTGCAAATACATGACTGAGCGTAAAGGTAAATGTAGATAGAGAAACAAATTATGTTTCATTCGTACAATTGTGACACGTCCCGAAAATCTTCAGTTTTACTAATGAAACAAATCACTATATTTAAATAGAACATTCTGAATTTCTTAGTTATTATCCATTCACTTTTTTTATATCTAACCCCGAAATATTTTTTTGGTGCATTGCGGCGTTACCGATTTAGAACATTTTCTACTTTTTTCATCATTTATTAAAATTATAAGCATAATTTTGATTTGTTGAAACAATAATACTTTGCAGCGTCCCCCAGGTACCCTATCTTGAAAAGTGTAATTTGAACTTATTTATTTATTATTATTACTAGATTGCAAATTCAAGAACAAAACAATCGTTAAGTGATTTATCTTGCCTTTACTAGCAATAATGTTGCTATTACTCAAATTAATTGCTTGCCTTACTTTGATTTTCCTGGCAATAATTAAAACATTAGAATTTATTTACAAGTCTGATATTTAATTATGTACTCGCAAAGCTCAAATCTGATCAAACCAAGTGACCGTCTAGTGGTAAGTACGCTGTGCTATTTGAATTAGATATTCTATCTAATTCAAATAGCAAGTGTTGCATCAAGTGGGGCAGGTAAAAAAATTAAGCTGCTCAATGGCGTTTCAGCCCGTTAATATACTATTGTGGAAAAGAACCACCAATAAAACCCACTTTATTCATAAATAAGTAATTGCACAAGTACATTAACAAATCAAATAACACAAAAAAAATATTGAAAGGGTTAAATATATAACAAAACACCATTAAATCCGGTTAAAGTGCGTACAAAATTATAACATTAAGAGAAAATTAAATAAAGAGCAGTTTAGTTACACATAAACATAATAAAAAGACCCATGTAGTTACACCTACAATTGTGTTATAAATAATCAGAATAAAAAGCGTAACACTAAGCATGTGGCCCTTTTAAACCAATCATGGCGGTCTTTCAGTAAATAAACATATAAAGCAATAAGGCAAATTACGGTACATATAAAATATAACAACAGTGAAATTGCACAGGTGATAATAAGGTAAAGGCAAGGACAAAAAAAAATAGACGTACACGTACACAATTGTTTAGTGACTACTAAAACACAAAATACATACGAAAATTTAGAATAAATTACATATTAAGAGAAATTAGTTCGCAGGCGAACGATTCTACTCAACTGACACAGAGAAAAACTCATTAAACAAGGCCTTACAAGGGTAAGTTATAAATAGATCATAACATCGTGACCGATGTATGAGTTTGAGTGCGTTAGAAAAATACAGCCCCCCCCTTTCTCAGGTTACACATTCATATATACAACAGTAAAAACAGAAATAAAATTCGATGTGTTTAACTGTCATCTGGACCCCGGGGGTATGTACCCACTAGGCAATTGCACATTACAATTAATAACCAGAACGGTATCCTGTACCAGTTCGCCCACTCCTCACCTCTACCCGAATATAAATATAAACAACAAACAACTGTGCTAAATCATACAAATACAAGGTGAGGGAGCCCTGTACTGTCGTTTATTGTAGCAGATTTCTGCTTAATGAGCCCGCGTGCGAATGAGATATCTTTGCAAGGTAATGCTCGATTTTTAATACATTATATAGGCTTGTAGAATTATTTGCTGCCATCCTTAGTTTATATCAAAATCCCTACTTAAACTTGAATATATATTCTCTTAATTGATTACAGACACAAATCGTTAACATACGCGGTTTAACTTCAAAAACGGTGAATGTTATTTTTCGATTAATACTTGAAAAACACATTAAAACTATCACCCGAAAGAAAAGACTAATTAGCGTTGGCTAATTCAAAAGAAAGTGTACACGCAAGAAATATTTTAAAGACAAGCTGTTTACAATGTAAGTATTTAATTAATTACCCCGATCTGGCTCGATTGTACTCTAACTGTAACTACTTTCTCTACGGTTTCAAAATAACTACCCTTACTCCCGCAATCAACCCACATTTTTCAAAAGTAATAAAAAACAAAAAATTATTATGTTGGAATAGTTTTATATTAATTAATTATTGAACGACTCTTAATTTTAAAAATATGTATTCGTCCGTAACATGCGCTACATTTAGGTCTCAAGTTTCAACGTACCAAACAAAGATTGCAGTGTGTACCGGCGTAATTAATTACTAACTAGTGAGATTTTTACATCATGAATTTGCGCATAAGAATTTCCAGTGATTCGTTACACCTCTTCCGTAAATCAGCTTTTAAGCGTACACCTGCTAGTCAAACCTCAAACACATGCCCTTCAACCCCTAGCCAAATATTAGTTACAAAAATAAAATATCCCGAAAACCATGCTCAAATAACAACTTAATGTTTAATAAAATATGTTAAACTCCATTAATTAACTTTCCTATTGCCGTAACAATTTCGAGTAAAAAAAATGTTTGTTGCAATAATAAAATTTTTGGAATTTTTGGAAAATTGGAAATAGATATGCGTAGTTAAATAAAGGTTCTATAAAAAAATTTTTTACGTAATAAATTATGGTATAAATTTGCCTACATTTAAGGGGTTAAACTTAAGCAATTTATTCAAAGTTCTCTCCAAGCATTTTTTTTGTTTTTTTATATTTTCTAGGCAACCAACCACTCTTATGGATGCAACTAACCTGCTTCTTCTAAAGCTACTAGTGTAGGAGATATGAATTTTCAAATATTTAATAATGATATTGTTATAACTTTCTAACTATTTTGGTTACAAACTTAGGATTTTTGAAATAAACTTTGTTCATTTGCGCTAATAAAATGATATTATCCTGATGAAAACACTACTTCCGGTTCTTCCTTTAATTGAAAACATTCCTCGTATTGCTGGTATAACATACACATACTCTTACTTTATTTGAAAGGGAGCGAAATTTGATTTAAAATGATGTGAAACAGTCCATAGTTACCTTGAAAGATAAGCGAGATATCTTTTTTAACTTTCAACCTACATGTACATATGTAGGTATAGAAGGTTATGCAATCGCCTTTTTTTCACTGTCGTTAAATGGACTTGTTAGCTCATTTTACAACTTTTGGTCAAGTTTCGTCAAGATCGTCCATGACGTCTGGATGTCTCAGATAGGGGGGGGGGGCGGTATTGGGGTCAGTTTTTGGTTTTTGTTAAATATTTATAAAACAGCTGAATATTTCAAAGGTATAAAAATACCCCATATATTTTTTACTATTTTGCAAGAAATTCCTGTAATGCACTAGCGTTCACCTAGTTTGACTTAACTTGCGTTATATTAAGAAACTTTATCTTAGGAATGTTTGGCCGCTAAATTACGTGTCGTATCAAAAATTGCATAGAACATAATTAATCGATATGTTTAAGGTCTATATTGAGGTATTTTGAAATCTTTGAAATATACAGCTCTTTTAGAAATATTTGATAAAACCAAAACTGCCCCTAATAAATCCCCTTCGTCGACGCTGGATGTCTACCAAAATCTGTAGTTATCGTGGATACTAACGTACATACGCACGTACGCACGCACGCACGTACAGACGCAGCCACACACACACACATCCACACATCGTGGCCGGCCTTAGCGAAACTTGGCCAAAAGTTGTAAAATGAACTAATACGTCGATTTAGCGATAGTGAAAAAAAAGTCGATTGCATAACCTTCTATACCTACATACAGTGTGACCGTTTGAGTTGGAACGCTTCAAATAAAAAAAATGTTTGATCATCCACGGTGAAAATCCTCGAACTCGTCAACTTTATTTTTTGAATGCGCATCTTTTCTAATATTATTTGATAAAAAATTATCCCCATCCCTTTGCGCAATGACTCAAGAAATACTAGAAAATATGCGCATTCAAAAAGTAAAGTTGACGTGTCCCAGGATTTTTTCCGTAAACGATTAGACATTTTTTTATTTGTAACGTTTGCACTGTATGCATATGTTGGTTGAAAGGTAAAAATTAGAGATGAAGTAGGATGACCAGACCTACTCTTTTTAGAGTATTATACTCTTTTTAAAGAATATCCTCTTTACTCTTACTTTTTACTAAAAGAAACTTGATATACTCTTTTCGTACTTGGTCGATATTGACAGATTCCAACATCGATGTTTTTCTAACCGCACATACTGGTCTTATTTTGAGGTTAACTTTGTTTTTATTTGTGTCGGTTGAGCTTGAGGTAAGATAAGTAAATAAGAAACGAACTTAATTATTTGTTTTGCAATGTAATTGGTATTAATTTGATTTGTAGCACACAATGTCTCGTGGGAAATGTAAATTCTTAGGTAGTTCTGAAGAAACGTATACATTTTTCAAACAGATCCCCATACATTTTTTTGTACTGTTTGCAACACCACAGTGTCTATTATCAACAAAGGCAAGTTTGACATCGAGCAACATTCGACCTCAAAAAAACTAGTTCTTCTGTCAATACAAAGCAAAGATTTGACTTCTGAGGAAGCGAAACTTACAGTTATTGAACTGACGTGGTCATATCATAATGTTAAACATAATCACACATTTAGATATATGAATTGCACTTCAAATTTATTGAGAAAAACATGTGATCGTAAGATAACCTGCGGAAGAACGAAGTCAGAATGTCTTGTTAATAATATTATTTAAGATTGGTCTGAAAGTAAATTAAAAACTGATTTGGAGAAAGCAAGTGTTGTTGTGGTATCACGTGATGTATCAAACCACAAACATACTAAACTTTTACCTGTTGCAGTGAGATATTGCGTTTTAAATCCTTCGCCAGAAATTAAGACCTGCATTTTGAAAATTCACAGTCTTCCAAATGAAACGGTTGAAACTGTAACCAAACCAATTGTAGAGGATATAAATTTTTACAATTTGAATAATAAAATAATCGGATTTTCAGCAGATAATGCACCAGTCAATTTTGGTGCAATAGCTTCCAAAAAAAAACGGTTAATAATGTTCACGCAAAACTTGCGAGCACCTTGCAAAAAGATATACTAACAATAGGAAGTGCTGGTCGTATAGTACACAATTCTCTTTCGGTGGCAACCTCTAAGGTAATTCCAATAGATATTGAAAATATTATGTTTAAAATTTAATATATTTACTGTCCGGACAGAAACATTGAAAGAATTTTGGCTGCCAATTTAAAATGGTACTATCACATTCCAATACACGATGGCTGTCCTTGTCACCATGTGTAGACAGAATACTTACAATGTTTGAACCTCTAAAATCATATTTTCTAAGTGATGAAAATGCACCAGTTCTAATAGTTAATTTTTTTGAATCGGAATCTTCTGAATTTTGGTTGCTTTTTCTCCAACCTCAGTTTCATTTATTTCATGAAACTGTGAAAAATATCGAAGAAAGTGCAGTGGAAGTATCAACAGAATTTTATAACTTACTTTCAAAATATAAACATAGATGCTTTGAAAAAACTTGATGCGGAAGGATTAATAGATAGACGGTATGTGAATTCAATGGTGGTGCGATTTTATACTGCAATAATAACATACTTAGAAACGTGGGCGAACAGATTTTCAAATGATGCAAGGAAGATGCAGTATCTTATGCTCAAGAAGGAATTCTCGTATGAGGAATTTAAAGAATTTTATGTATGTTTTTTTAATGTAACCAAATCACTACCAATGTCTGCCATAAGTGACAATGATATTTTTGATTCTTACTGTTGTATAATAAAATTCTTAGAATTAAATTTAAAATAGTGGGAAGACAATTCGGTGCCTTTAACCACCAGATGGAAAACCATTTTGGAAAGTACCAATGCAATAAAACCACGGTTGCTACAAAAATTGGCTTCCAGGGACAAATGCCGAATGTGAATGAATATTCAGTATCATCGGACAATAGTGGTCCAAAGAAAAGTCGCAATTAAAAATTAGTACCCTGGAGAGTGTGATGAAAGTAAGGATCAATATTGGACTCACCAGCGAGAAATTTTGGTTTACAATTAAAGAAGATAAGCAATTGGTGGAAAAGGCAAAGCGTTCGGAAAAATATCAGTCGTAATTTAATTAAATGGTTCTTTTTTTGAGGAATAAGTGGAATGTAGACTTGTTTTTTTTTTAAATATTCTTATTTTTTATTATTGTGTTTTTTGATAAATATGTTTACCTGAGGTTTGTTTTTTAATGACTTTTGTCGCCCTACGCGAACGGACAATTTTCGCCTTAGGCGAGGCGCTGCCGCGAGCTATGCCAACCCCTTTTTTCAACAAACCTCTGATTTCAACTAAGTATACCTATTCTTTTTTTAACAGAAATATCTAGTCACCCTAGATGAAGTAATTGTTTAAAGTGTTCAAGCCAAAAAATGTTGTTTGTTTATAATAATTTTGAATAAAAATATTATTATTAGTACAAAATTACTCATTTTAATTACAAGTGACAGCTATCAAACCTACTCATTTGTGATTACTTTAGCTCAACAAACAATGGTGTAACGTATCTCAATAGTTACACCTGTAAGATAAAATAAATTAAATTTATCATCACAATGTTATTCCTCTAAATCTAGAAATGTCCGAACAAATATTTAAACAAAGTAAAAGTCTGTATGATCCTTTGACTGTAATCGGTCTAAAACTTGTATTAACAATTTTATTGTTATTTTTAAAATCAAGAATTTCTTTAGAAACAATTATAGTCGGGCCTCTAAATGATCAGAAATATCAGTTTCTAGTGTTTTAGTTTTAGTAAATTGTGCATTACAATCGATAAAAATATTTTGCAGGCAATTGCGGTCTCTAATAGCTGAAAATGTTTGCGAATAGTGAAAGTTGGATAACCAATCACACAACACAGTAACATATACTGACTTCCATAAAACTTGCAACACCTAGAATTTGTTGAACGATTTTATTGAAATTTTCGTCAACGATGTCTTTCATTAGAACAAACAAACGATTAAAATTTGAATAAAATCTAGCTAGTAGTTTTTTTTTCCTTTACTCTTAGTATCAATAAATTTGAAGAAATAAACCAATCAGTGTGTAATTAACTGTCAATTTTGCAAATTCTTTGTTCACAATTTCGTTCTGAACTTGGGAACAATGCCAAGAGTACGTCAACATCAACATTTTCCCAATTGACTGATTTTGAACGTGGCCGTATTATTGGCATGAGAGAGGCCGGACTTTCGCTAAGAGAAATTGCTGGTCGTGTAAACCGAACTGTTACAACGGTATTGAGATGTTGGTCCAAATGGCCCGAGGAAGGGGTGCAACAACGTCGCTCTGGATCTGGACGTCCCCGCAAGACTACAGATCGCGAAGAACGTCGCTTAAGACTTTTGGCCACAAGAGATAGATTTTCAATAACTCGATCGATTGCAAATGATTGGATGAGAGGTGTAGGACCCAGAATGTCAATGTCACCTGTTTATCGCCGGATAAGGTCTTATGAGCTGCGTTCATATCGTCCATTTTTATGTCTTCCTCTTACATCACTTCACCGTCTACGCAAGCTAGAATGGAGCAACGAAAGAGCTAATTGGGTGCAAGAATGGCATCGAATTGTGTTTAGTGACGAGTCCCGATTTTGCTAGTGGGCCCACGATGGTCGTAGAAGAGTCAGACGGATGCGTGGAGAACGTAAAAATCTAACATTTTTTGTGGAACGCAACACAGCCCTCACACAAGGAGTGATGATATGGGGTGCAATATATTACGGTAGCAGATCACCCTTGGTCTTCATTGATGGCAACTTAAACGCCACTGGTTACATTGCCAATGTGCTAGAACCCGTTACGCTTCCATATCTTCAGGGGCTGGAAAATCCCATTTTCCAACAGGATAATGCGCGCCCTCATACGGCAAGGGCTACAACACGTTTTTTGGAAGAACCTAACATTGCCGTCCTCCCATGGCCTGCTCGGCCGCCTGATTTGTCGCCCATTGAACATGTATGGGATAAGGTCGGTAGGCGACTGGGTAATTCAAGAAGCTTGGGTTGATATACCACAGGCAGGTATAGATCACTTGATTGATAGCATGCCACGCCGCCTAAATGAGTGCATTACAAATTGTGGCGGAGCAACTCATTATTGAAAAAAACATTTTTAGTTTTTGTTTTTTGTTTTCAAATTTTAATTGTTTGTTTGTTCTAATGAAAGACATCGTTGACGAAAATTTCAATAAAATCGTTCAATAAATTCTAGGTGTTGCAATATTTATGGAAGTCAGTATATTTTGTTCACTGAATTAAATTTAACATTGAAGTCGCCTGTTATTACAACGCCATGTAAACTTGAAACAGCGTTTAAAACCAATTCCATCTTATTTACAAATTTATGCACATCACCATTAGGTGAACGATAAATACACAGTACGATTACATTTGAGGAAGAAATTATCGCACAAGTTATTTCACAACGAGTTTCTATTGAAAATGGGTTAATATTATTAAATGGTGTATATGAAATTCCGTTTGGCACTAAGACAACGCTACTCCGTGTATCGTAATAGATCGACCGTAATAACAGGCAAAAGCATTATTACTAAGGTTATAACTAGAGTGAGGATTTTATGCAAAATGCATATCGCTTATTTTTTATAGTTGAAGAATATCGTTTTGTTTTTAGACGAATTGCACTAAATGCAATCATTTGACATTAATTAATTTTTGCATATTTTGCATATTTCTCCAAATACTGCATATATTGCAATTTTATGCATATTTTGCCTTTCTATTCATAATTAACATATATTTCGCATTTTTTCTATATCTTCCAAATTCGCTTTAAAATGCATTATTCTAACTTATTTTAAATTTTGTTATTGTGTCTAACTAAGAAATGTATTTTTATATGAATAAGACAGGTTTAAAGAAAGATTATTACCTGCAGTTAAGTGCAACGTTAATACTTCCGGATTATGAAGTTTCAATGCCGCTATTTCGTAGTATTTGAAAATTCCAATGGTACCTAAGTAGATAGTTAAAGCATTGATTGAGGGAATACCCGCAATCAAGGGTTAAAGTTATTTGGACTTTTTCAAGGTAAGTGATTAGTTAGTTAATCCTTCTTGAAAATTATTTGAGAGTAACGGACAAAATGAAAAATTTTAAACATTCTTTGCGCGAAGACGTAACTGAATAGTACGGCTTTGTTAAGTGACTTCAAGATGCCGAAGGTTAAAAATAGTTTAGTTCAAGTATGGATAAAATATATATCCGAGCTACGTCTCGATGATGAAAAAGTGTTTTGCATAGCCTGTGGAAAAATAGTAAGTACCATTACATATTTTTAATTGATTTCGGAAATTAAACCCTTATTAATTGATGTAGGTTATTGAATTCACCGTTTTATCAGTTTTTAAACGCAATTAGATACTTATTTTTAAAATTAATTTTTCCTTAGATCATGTACGAAAGGAAATCTCAAGTTACACAGCACATTGAAACCTCTCTTCATAAAAGAAAATTAGAAACATTTAAGAAAACAAAAGTTTGTCAGACACCTTTGCGCCAGTCGTTGTTTCAAGAAACGGCCAAAAGAAATGCACAAGAGGAATTTAATTTCGAATTGTAAATTGGAAATTGCAAAATCCTAGTTTTAGGTCATTTTTAGAAAAAATTAGTAAAAAGCAAGTGCCAGACGAAACCACGCTTCGAAAAAGGTATATTAATGATTTATATCTTGAAACTATGGGGCATATAAAGAAAATTACAAAAAATAAATATCTTTATTTTATAGTAGATGAAACTACAGATTGTTGCGGGCGATATGTTGCAAATTTAATGATTGGTTATTTAAGTGAGGCGCAGTCTAGTATATCATATTTAATCGCTTCCAAAGTTCTTGAGAAAACCAATCATGCAACAATAGTTCGCTTTATAAACGAAGCTTTCATGCAATTTTTTATTCCTGATATTGTTGCAACAGATAAAATAGTTTTAATGCTGTCTGATGCAGCACCGTATATGGTAAAAGCTGGACAGCAATTAAAATTATTTTATGAAAATTTAATACATGTAACATGTCTCGCACATGGTATTAATAGAGTAGCAGAAACAATTCGTAATCAATTTCCATTAGTAAATAGTTTAATAAGTAGTGTAAAGAAAGTGTTTTTAAAAGCTCCGTTACGAATTCAATTGTACAAAGAAAAGTTACCTAATATTCCTCTACCACCAGAGCCTGTGATTACGCGTTGAGGTACTTGGTTAAATGCAGCTCTTTTTTATGCAGATCATTTGGAAAAAATAAAGGAGTTAGTTTTAGAAATTTCTGATAATTCAAGTACTTAGGTTCAAAAAGCTCAATCCATTTTAAAGAAAACACAATTGCGCAATGAGCTGGCATTTATAAAAGCAAATTACTATTTTGTAAGTTCAACCATTGCTAAATTAGAAACGGAAGCATTGTCATTAAATGAATCTTTGCAAATAATTAATAAATTTCAACAGCTGATTTCTGCTGTTTCAGGAAATATTGGTAAAACTATTTCTAATAAATTAAATGAAATTTTACAAAAAAACAGTGGATATCAGTTGTTACTAAAAGTTAATAATAAAGTACTGAAACTTGAGGAAAATTCCGATGATCTTGTTATAAATTTAGATTTGGCCATATTAGCCGCATTAAAATATGCACCCATAACTTCTGTGGATGTAGAAAGAAGTTTTTCTTTGTACAAAAACATACTATCGGACAGACGCCAAAATTTTCTGCCCGAAAACTTGGAAAAATATTTAGTTATAAATTGTTTTGCAAATAATAATGAGAGGGTGTAATCTTTATAAATCTATAGCGTATAAGTAAATATGTAATTTTTAAATAACACATAATTTTAAAATAATGTTAAAATAATAATTGCTTTGTAAGTAGTAATGACAGGGTGCAGTTTTTATAAATGTATAGTGTATAAGTAAATATGTAGTGTTTAAAAACACATAATTTTGAATATTAAAATAATAAGTTTGTATGCAATTTATCTTTTTCCTATTAAAAAATTACAAGCATATATACTTTTTTTATATATTAATGTTATAATTTGGAATTAACACAGGTAAATAGAAGATTCAATATTTATGCATATTTTGCATATTTTGAATTAATAATGCATTTTTGATGCATATTTTAAGGTTTTTAAGTATATATATATATATATATATATATATATATATATATATATATATATATATATATATATATATGCACATATTTCGGCATTTTATAGTGCGTAAAATCCGCTCTCTAGTTATAACTAACTTCTTGTTCACTTATGTTAAGCCAGCATACCATCAAAATCAAAATTGTGAATAGCTTCCAATTCTTTATACTTACGTCGCATACACTGCATGTCTAAGTGAAATGCAGAAAATTCCCTTTCTGCTACGTGTTTACCATTGGTTTCGGTCGAAATTAAAAAAAAAAACGGTTGACAACTATTCCGGCGGGCCACAGATTAAGATCTTCACCTCTATGCAACTCAGTAGAAGCCATTGAAATTTTAAAGGATGGATATTCATCTGGGTACTTAGACGTTAATATTGTGCATTTAGCACTATTTCTGTTATTCGATTTAAGATTATCTAAAACTGTGTTTCGTTGCAGTTACGTACAACACCATGCATGTGTAAATGTGAATACCACACTGTAGCTACTAATGAGCTGTCACTACAGGAACCTTGTATTCTTACGATTTATTAGTAACAGTTACCCATTCATTTACATCGTTGGATGTGGTATTTTCCCTTGCCTTAGGAGTATTATCAGAAATTTCCGACTAGATTACTGGATCTAGTGCGCATCCTTGAATCAGGTGGTCGGTTAGTAGACTGACTAGGTTTATTGTTGAAATTCCAACTATTGGAAATTCCACTATTAGCTTGCGCCGCTGCAGACTTATTTTCATTATTTATTGCATCAGCAAGTGCAGAGGAGTTGTATTTACGTTTGCTTTATTTACATTATTCGCAATTTTAGATGGTAAAACCCTAGTATTACCATATTTCATTTATTAACCTTGTAAATAAGGTATATTTTTTCTTCTAATAAGGTGATTCTTTTCTCTTAATTCCTTTATGACGCCATCTTTCTCAGTAATGATGGATTTGAGCAAAGTTGTTATTGAAACTTTCTCCACACTTCCGTCATCTTGACATATTCTACACTTAACTATATTTGGTGTAATAATTACTTTTGAAGTTTCCGTACAACCACAGGATGAAAACTGTAATTGGCACATACACAACACCTGAAAGGCCTTTTTTATACTTCTGTTGCAGTAATAACAAAGAATTTCGGACGTTTTATTATCAGAAGTTTGTTCTACAGAAAAATGAAAATTTAAAGAGAAGACATGGTGGTATGAAAAGGGCAAAGGAGATTAGTACTTACTGCCCGGACTGTTATAAATAGCCAAAACTGCGAATTAAAAATTATTATTAATTTTATTAAATACATAAATAAAAAGTTTACCTCGAGTAGGATTCGAACCTACGACCTGTACTTTGCTAGAGTACATGGGTTCGAATCCTACTCGAGGTAAACTTTTTATTTATGTATTTAATAAAATTAATAATATTTTTAATTACATATTTACCTTTGAACTTATTCGTTCATAACAAAAACTTATAATAAAACTGCGAATGTTTTAACCACACACGTACTTGAATTATTATTCAGTATTTTCTATTATCTGATTACAGTATTACAGTATTAAATTTTGAATAAATTATAAACCTTGTTGTGTTGAATAAATAATTTTCTTAAAAAAGTTTTCCTCGAGGTAAACTTTTTATTTATGTACGAGGGTAAGGTGAATACTTCTCGACCTGACACAAAGATGGTGCTCCAATCAGGAAACATTTATGTTTCCTGCCCGGAAGCACGAGTCATTAGTTCAACTTGTTCTCTCAAGTAGTTTGTTTACACGAATTTTTGCAGTAGACGTCTTGCGTGTTTTTCGTTAAAATGGATAAACTTGTGTGAAGATTAGTTTTTTTTCGTTTTACTTCACTAATAACAGTAATAACAAACAATAATTAAGTCCGTAAATTAATTAATTATGTACCGTTGAATATTGATAAGAAGAAAATTTAAAGATAGCCGTTAATTGTAAATAGAAATGTTTCTTTGTTTCAAAGTTAAAACTTATCAAGTGCTATAAACAACCGTTAACCCTTCAGTTATCACGCAGAAGTTTATTACGTAAGCTGTCGCGTGGGATACAGTTGTATCCCATGCATTTTATATACATTTTTAATACCAAATATTAATTTTAAAGATATTAAAATGTTTAAAAAATGATTTAAGTATATTTTTTCGGAAGTAACATAATAATTAATAAAACTAAAATCTAAATATTCCTAAATAATAAACATAAATATAAAAATAAAACTTAAATGTTATCTAATAGGTCATTTTCGTCATTCGAGCAATTTAGGCATATGTATGCAATTTTGTTATGATGATCCTTACAAATCCATTTATTACAAACATCGCAGAAAATTCTTGTTCTTTTATCCCTATTCCTTGGGCAGATATAACATCGACCATTTCCACTTTTTTGTTGAAGGAACGGCTTCGTTGTTAAAGATGTGCTCGGAGTTTGAATGTCAAGCAGTATTGAACATTTCTGCCTAATACTGTTTGGCACATTTTGAGCATATACTCTTTTTGTCATTTGTGGCCGCATTAACGCCATTGAAAGAGAATACAAAAAATGTCGACATACCATCTTTCCGTTCTGTTTATTTACCAGTAATAGCTGTAGTGCATTTATTGCAGCTATATTCATTAAATTGAAAAAATGGTCAAAATCCATTTCCGACTGTTTCTTGACACGTTGTAATTCGAGCACATCTGATGAACCACGTCCACACCAAATTTTGTATCGTTGTACTTCAAAATCATAGCAGCTTTCTTAGTGTTTTCGTCGACTTCATCATCATGGAACATTGTGGACAAAACCAAAACGTTTTTATTCTTTTTTAGCACAAATGATACTAATGTGCATTTATCTTGAAATGCAAATTGACTACTATGAATAGGTCTTAACTTAGTATTTACCATTTCAGGAGGTATCTCGCGTTTATTTTTTTTTAGGGTACCTATCATTGTCAAATTATAGGTGTCCAATAATTCAAGGGCCAAAGGAATACTGGAAAACCAATTGTCCATAGTAATATTCCGATTTGTTCCCTTCACTACAGTACATAGTCTTTTTACAACTTCGGCAGCACTATTATTTATTTCGTAGGGCCCTGCAGGTTGGATTCCACAATATATTTCAAGATTCACAGTAAACATGTTTTCTATGTCGACTAGTGCAAAAACCTTAATACCATACTTGGCAGGTTTTGCAGGAATATACTGCCTGAATGGGCATCTTCCACGAAAAGCTACCAGTTGCTCGTCGATTGTCAAAAATGGTCCTGGAATATATGATTTTTTGCAGTTAGTGACGAACATTTCAAATACTAGCCGTATTGCAGCTAATTTATCAGTTTCACGACGAATAAACCTATCATTGATATTGTCGAATCTTAGACAACGCAAAAGAAACTGAAACCGGTGATAAGACATCGTAGAATAAATTGCTTCAATACCGGTACCATTTGAATTCCATAGGTCTACATTTTGTCTTCCTGATTTATACACCCCAGCAAGATACAAAATTCCAAATAACGATCTAATTTCGCAAGCATTGTAACTTTTGCATCTCTTTCTCGGGAGAAATTCGATTTGTGACGATTTATATATATATATATATATATATATATATATATATATATGTGGTATTAGTTATTATATCGACGATTTCTGAATTTATGAAGTAACTAAACACGTCTAGTACATCTGTGATATTTTTTTGCTTCTTCTACTGGGCCAGGCTTGCGTAGAAAAATATTATGCGCTCTTGTTCGTGTGTTGCGCGGATTCATTTTTTTCCATTTTGTAATACCATCTTTGCCTATGTAATAAGGAACACCATGATCGTCACTACTCAATTGAAAAATACATTCACCGGCGTCGGCTTCTTGTTCAGAATCTGTGTCAGTGTGTACAGTTTCTAGAAATTCGCTTTCATCTTCGGATTCATCCTCAATGCCATACAATTCGTTATCATCATCGTTGCCTTCAATTTCATCTAGCCATTTTAGCCACTGACTGCTATCTTTGCTAGTTCTATTCATTATATCGTCTGCAATGTGTACATATAGCCTGATTTATTCAATTTTAACGTAAAAATTACCAAAATATTGACTATAACTCAAGTAAAAGTTGAAACAGCAACGATCGCGAGGGATACGCTTGTCTCCCAAACTAAATAACGTATAATTTACTAATAACAGCACACAACAAATTAACAATTCTCACACGTCACTCTAAATAGATGTTTAGAGAGGTACTGAAAGCATGAAGCAATTTACTAAACGCAGTATGCAATTAAACATCACAGGAATATAGTTGTATCCCGCGCGACCACTGAAGGGTTAATATAAATAAAAGTTTTCTTTGTGTTATTCCGAAATTAAAACTTGATAAGTAGTAATACAGTCTATATTCCAACACAGATGTTAAATGGTAATTACATTCAAAACCTTGTATTATATACAGGGTTTTCCAATAAGAGGTGTTATTTTGAATAGCCCGCTATTTCGGTAGATGTCACTTTTGAAGCTGTCATTTATTGACATTTGACAAGTAAAAACTACGCAATTAATAAAAATGGAACGATACACGCTTCAACAACGCATTGAAATTATTAAAATTCACTATAAAAATGGTGAAAATTTGGCAGAGACGGTTCGTAAAACTAAAACATTTTTGGGTCGTCGTGAAGCACCTTGTCGGACCGCAATACAGAAATTGGTGAACAAATTGGAGCTGTTGGGACAAGTTAATGATATGAAGAATAAAACCCGTGCACGTCGCTCAAGAACAACTGAGAAGAAAACCCAGGTTTGTCCATTCCTCGGCGTTCTTTGGAATTGGGCATTCCACAAACGTCATTACACCGTATTTTGCATAAATACTTGGGTCTTAAGGCTTATAGAGTTCAGTTAACACAAGAACTCAAGCCGGCCGATCATCAACAACGTCGTGTCTTTGCTGATTGGGTCGTTGAAATGCATGAAAATGATCCGGAATTCCATCGAAAAATCATCTTGACTGATGAGGCCCATTTTCACCTCGGTGGGTACGTCAACAGGCAAAATTGTCGCGTCTGGGGCTCGGAAAACCCAAGAGTTATTGTTGAAAAACCTCTCCATCCTCAACGTGTGACTGTTTGGTGCGGTTTATGGTCTGGCGGGGTCATTGGACCTTACTTTTTCGAAAATGAGGCTGGAGCAACAGTTACGGTGAATGGATTGCGCTACCGAGAGAAGATTAATGATTTTTTATGGCCGGAATTGGATGGTATTGATCTGGACAACGTTTACTTTCAACAAGACGGCGCTACGTGCCACACAAGCTACGAAACCAGTGATCTTTTACGGGAAAAGTTTCCGGACCGTGTTATCTCTCGAAGAGGTGATCACAACTGGCCACCGAGATCTTGTGATTTAACACCTTGCGACTTCTTCCTTTGGGGCCACGTGAAAGATAAGGTCTACGCCAACAGCCCAGCGTCGATTCAAGACCTCAAAGATGGAATTCGTGAGGCTATCGATGACATAGGGCAGCCACTTTGCGATTTGGTTATGGAAAATTTCATGAAAAGGATATGGTCCTGTAAGCGTGGTCGTGGTAGCCATTTGGCTGATATTGTTTTCCATTATTAACGGCATACCTTCCTCTTTATAATGAATTAAACATCCTATCAATTATCTCAAAAAATTCAATTTTTCTTTGAATATCAAAATAACACCTCTTATTGGAAAACCCTTTATTAGAGATGATAAGAAACGAAAGCACTCGAATTGACTGTAAAATCCGATCAATCTAATTAAGAGGGTTTTAATTAAAATAAACAAGTAATAATTAACACCGTCCTCATAAATTCGTTAAATTAGTTAGTAAAAATTGCATTGTTAAATAATAGTTTCCATATAAATAAGTAAAGTTAAATCTGAAATACTTTCTATGAATTTTAACTACAATGAAAGGAATGTAATCTTTACTATTGTGTAAAATTTTATGTATTTTAAATAACGCGAACACCGACAGATGTGTCAAAGAGTAATCAGCTTCTGGAATTGCGTGATTTTGAGGTGATAGAAGTGTTACCAATTACTACTTAAACCGTTAGATAGAATAAGTATTTTTATTAATAGAAATTGACCGAATTTTATATCAATCGCTTAGTGATTTTACAAATAATAGTTTTAGCAGGTTGAAATAAATACTGCCAATACTGGCTCGTTGATTGAATATTAATTAAAACAAATTGTTACACTGTCGCCTCATCGTTAAAATCATGTAATTTCCAGTCGTTCCCCACTTTTAAATGTCGTACTCTATATAGGTTAGTGCTTTCACAAAAATCTTTTACTTTCCTACATTCTCACTGCGTACCTACCGAAAATTGCAATATTGTAAATTGATATGAGGTAAAGAATAGTTTGACAATTAATTAATCGAATTAAACTTAATAAAGACTTGCTCTGTAATCTAGTTGATTTTTTCGATAACTAGCAAAAAGTTACTTTGCTATCGCGCACCCTCTTGGTTAACCCGTAATTAGTGAGATTTAAATAAATTCACAGGGTTAATATTTATTAAGAATCATTCATTTTCATCCATCATTGGTGAAGGAATTTTGTTTGTCAAGGGGACCTGTGACCTTTGTCTTTCGTATCCGCCTTCCATCCGTATTAATTATGTTTTAGGTACATGTTCGACCGTGAGGATTGAACCCTGCATTTATCCTCCACTGGATAACCCGAGGTAGCCGTTTGGAAACCGCACAATTTCAGGAGTGGACCCAAAGACCGCCTGGACAGTAGCTAATCTTTGGGTGGCGCCCGTTTTATCCGCTTCAACCCCTGTGACGAAGAACCCGTTATCCGTTTACCACCCAGGAGTTGGCATTGCAGTAACATAAAATACCGTAACTTAAAAGTACAATTAATAAATATATTTCCAAACGAATCTTAATTTTTGTACTGGATTTCGTTGAGGACAAGCTTCATTTGCCACCACCGAAAACCCATTACACTTACCGTGCGGTCATAAAATTCTTCGTTTTGGGTGAGTTAACCCCTAAGGAAATTCATCCGGAGTTGACAAAAGTTTACGAGGACTGCTCCTTCCATGTCAACCGTTAAAAAGTGGGCAGCTAAATTTAAACGTGATCGCACATCTCTCAGCTGACCCACGTGAAGAACGGACGAAAACCGCAACCACACCAGAAACCATTGAAAAAGTGCATGATGTCGTGTTGGACGATAGGCGTGTAAAGGTGAGTGAGATAGCTGAGGCTGTGGGTACATCGGAAGAAATGTTGCTATACATCTTGCACAAAGAAT
The DNA here is from genome assembly GCA_036346205.1 of Vesta saturnalis. Taxonomy (NCBI): domain Eukaryota; kingdom Metazoa; phylum Arthropoda; class Insecta; order Coleoptera; family Lampyridae; genus Vesta; species Vesta saturnalis. The sequence continues at coordinate 4,431,258 of JARFJB010001218.1, read as the reverse complement.
TAGGGATGCGGAAGCTCTGCGTAAGATGGGTGCTGCATTTGCTGAATACCGATCAAAAGCAAATGCCCAAACGATTTTCGCAGCAATCTTTGGATCGATTCAATAGGGATCCAATCGATTTCTCACCATGGATGAGACATGGGTCTACCACTACACTCTAGAAACGAAACAGCACGCCAAACAGTGGGTGGAAGCCGGTGGTTCAGCGCCAAAGAGAGCGAAATCGATCGCATCTGCCGAAAATGTCATGGCGAGCGTTTTTTGGAATGCGAAAGAGATCCTGTTAATTGATTACCTTGCAATAGGCGGAACGATTACAGCCGAATAATACTTCAACCTTCTTGACCAGCTGAACGCCAAAATTCGTGAGAAGAGGCCTAGCTTGAAGAAGAAAAAGGTCATCTTTCACCAGCGCAACGCACCTCCGCACAAGGGTGCGTTGGCGATGGGAAAACTGCGGGATTTGAGGTACGATTTGCTCGGCCACCCCCTTCCTACTCTCCTGATTTGTCACCTTCAGACTTCCATCTGTTTCCAAACTTGAAGAAATTTGTTTCTGGGAAGCGCTTCGCATCCAATGAAGAAGTTGAGAGGGCCGTAGATGAATATTTTCACAACCTTCCAGAGTTTAACTTCCGGCAAGGAATACTGAATTTGGAGAAATGCTGGACCAAGTGTGTTGAAGTCAAGGGAGATTACATAGAAAATTTTTTTAACTGAAAGCCGCGGTCTTTCATTGTCAGGGCGAGAATTTTTCACTTTACCGTCGTATTTATAAAATTAATAACAATTTTACTTTTGAACTTATTGGTTCATAACAAAAACTTATAATAAAATAATTTTCTTAACAAAAAAAAAACATTTGAGGCTTTTTTCGAGTGTCCACATTAGTGAACAAATTAGAAAATATAAACATGTACAAGGTGAGTATTATCTGTATGTACAAAGAGTTAAAAATTTAAATAATCAAATTAATGCGCATGTGCATCAAAATGAAAATTACAATCAATTGTATAAAAAACTACATAATAACTCCAACTCAAATATGTTGCGTTAAAAATTGTAAGCACACCGTTGACTGGTTAAGAAGCTGTTTTCATAAATAAATAAATTAAAAAAATGAAATAAAATACAAAAATAGCTCATGGTCAAAATTCTTTATTAGCTAGGGGTAAAACAAAGAGCAAATAAGGCTGTCTCTTCAAATCAACGTTTATATTTAAGAAAAATGTAGGAGTTCCATATTTCATTTTTCAGTGTCTGAATAATTTACGCCTGTTTTCTTGTTTAAGGTGGGATGGTTTTTCGAGTCGGCTGACTCAAATTTTTTACTTTGTTTTTAAGGTCTCGTTATTAAAAATGCAGTTTTGGGTTATGTATTGAAAAGTTATAATTGTGAAACCTCGGAGGTTGGCGGCACTACTAAATGACGCATTTATTGAATTGTCTTTCACTGGGATTGCGTAATACTTCTATTTCCTTTTGTCGATATTACTGTGACACATTCCGTCACACTAATGAGTTTTCTTTAACTTTCGTGTCACGGGGGATATTCTAATTAAAATAATAAATTTACTAAACTTTTTTACCACACTAAAATTGTACAAAACAAGGATTATACATTAGCTTAACTATTTCATCGGTTATCATTAAAGATGTAGTAAACACTTATTTACAAAATCAGAAATTTCATCTAAAATATTAAAAAAAAAACATTAAGGCAAAATCCAATAAACACCTAACAGCACCTGGAAATATCCACACAACGCACTAAGCAAGCCAGGAAACATACCCAAGAAACTAAAATATGCAATAAACTTGTAGACAGGAAGCACCTACAAAGACACTGGCAAACAAGTAAACATCCAAACACGTAAATCTCCAAACATACGTAACCAAAACAAGAAAACTAGTAAACTCAAGAAATATGCAAACGTACACCCACATACTCCCGAACACTCCACAATTGCACGAACTGGCAAGAAAAGATATCAACGAAACTAAAACTTCAGAAAAATTATTAGCCAACAAATACATACGAAGACGAGTAAACGCCCAAAACAAAGAAATTAGCAAGCACGTAAACAGCCAAACACGTGCACCCTCAAACACGCAAACAAAGAAACTAGCAATTACATAAAAGCTGAAACACAAAACGTATAAGCCCTCAAACACAAGCAAGCACGCAACCCTCAAAACAAAGATATGAACCAACAAACACTCAATCACACAAAACTTGTACTAAAACACGCAACAAATCATACGAAAGAATCTACAACATGCAAAAAATAATGTACTCAAACAAAGTAACTAGCAAACAAGTAAAAGCCCTAATAAAACAGGGAAACCTGCAAATACAAAAACACGTAAACGTAGAAATTAGCTTTCCATTAAGTGCCCAAACAAGTAAGCAACCTTCTCAAAACAAAGGACCTAGTCAACAAACACCCTCACATACGCAAACTAGTAAACATACACAAACAACATGACCCCAACAGCTTGAAACGTTTCTGAGTCGTAACTAAGAAAGTACGTATAGTTTAAGTTTGAAACAAGTGTTATGTGCCTCTTGAATAAGCACGTCTCTAACAAAGTAGATGTTGTGGGTTCAAATTCCACTGGAAGTAATCTTTTGAATTATGCACTTTTTAAAGTTTACATGTAACATTACTTATTATAAACTATTCCCGCAAAAAAGTTTCCAGTTCACGATCCGTTCTTTGCAGCGTTACCACTAGGCTATCGAGGGAGCAAATCTCACTAGATTCGTTCTTTTTTATCAATAAGTATGGCCCTCCACATGCTAAGTTTGGCTTACCGTGCTAAAGCACTCAGTAACACTTAGGAAAATGGAATGCTCAATTGCCAACAGATGCCTATAGACGGATACCTTAAATTTTTTCATATCATAAATGAGAGAAACAGGGAGATCATTCCAGAGAGATTAGAAATCGTGTACAAGAGTGTAGATTGCACATGTTTGATACGACAAGTTAAGATTTGTACTGCATATTGATAATGCGAATTAGCGAACCGAGTATTCCTAGCAAAGGTGGCCCGAGATGTTATCAAAGAATGTAATTCTGCAGTGCAATAGCCATCGATAATACAAAGAAAGAACTGAAATGATTCTTCTGTGCTCAAGGGACTGTATGTCAGAAGTTGAGCGATAATGACCTATACGATTTTGTTTTCTGGGAATGTATAACCCCATGCTCGTGAGGATGACTTCTAATACTGAAAAGGTAATGTCTGAAGATGAGGACGGGTGTGTGGGTGGGTGAGTGCTTGGGTGGGTAGGTGGTAGCGTGCGTGCGTGTGTGTGTGTGTGTGTGTGTGTGTGTGTGTGTGTGTGTGTGTGTGTGTGTGTGTGTGTGTGTGTATATATTATATATATATATATATATATATATATATATATATATATATATATATATATATATATATATATATATATATATATATATATATATATATATATAATAGGATAACATCTTATCGGATTTATCTATACCGGACATATATTTGTAGTATTCAGATACTTAACACTGGTTTGGTTTTTTTTATTTATACTAGGATCACAACAGTACAGAAAGTATTTGTTCAGAGTTGTTTTAGTGCCGTATTTTTTTCTCGTTTCTTGCTTTCACGCCGCTGAATTTGTTATTTCTTTTGGATATTAAAATGAGTGTAAATGAAGAAGTAAAGTGGCGTATATTTGGCTATTAATGTTATAAAGCCTTATATTGTATTTCGGATTAGAATTTGATGTATTGAATTTAAAATGGCTTTCCTTGTTAGAACTAATTTAATTAAAATCGTAAATATCATATAAATTTTCTCAATGTTTGAATGTAAAACGCAATTTGTTATTGAATGTAATTACAATGGAGTTTGGAGAAAAACAGGATATAAAATTCTAAATTAGTTGTATTAAGTTTCTGATAACGACTATATGGGGACTTAATTTATCTGAACTACAATTTGTTCTAAGTAACGTTAAGTACATATGTACCGAAAGTGAGATAATTCCGTTGGTGACTAGCAGTTGTTGATGCAATTTCGTGTGAAAGCGCGAAGTTAAAAAAATATATAACGCACTAGGAGAGATGATGTGATTGTAAAGGGGAGAGGGGTTTTCGTCTTTTTTTGCGCATTATTGGGAGTCTGTATTCGGCGGACGCGTGAATTGTGATTGTGCGATAGTGGACCTGGGGGACCACAAACGTTTCGTGAAAGTGGTTTAGATGCTAGAGCACCGATTAGTGGATATTTTAGTTCTTCAACTCCCCAGGGATAATATCGTTTTATCGGGCCTTTGGGTCATTGACGAGTTTCATAAAAGGGATTGTGTTATAAATAGTGCGCCCTATTATTGAGTGATCTAACCCTTCTTTGAGGATGGACATTATTATTGCCATTTATTGAACACTAAATAAAGTTATTTACAAAACAGAGTTAATCTTAAAATTAGTGCACAAAAGGTCGAAGTTCAGTCTTGCCAAATGTGAAGACATTTGGCGACTGTTCTGCCACTTAAACCTAACAATAAAATTGTCATTACTGTCTGCTCATTAGGAGTTGGCGGAGACGAATTTTAAATTTATTAAATGGTAATAATTTAATTCTTACAGGTATAGAATTATAATGTATCGCTATATTGTAGGAGAAAGACCTTTTAAACATTTGTGATTTATGTGTAGGAATTAGAAGTAGATTTTTGTTTCTTAAATTGAAGTTGTGAATTTCTGATGAAAATTCGATTTTATTGTACAGATACGAGGGAGTTCTGGTATTAATTATTTTGTAGTATAAGCAAGTTGAATGCAAAACTCTTCTGTTGCCCATGTTAAGCCAGTCTATTTCATGGAGCTTGTAGTGGATTGACTCATGTTTTTTTATGCCAAAAATAAACCTGAGGCAACAGTTTTGTATGCGTTGTATTCTTTTAGAGTCCAAACTATCAATACAAGGTCCATACACAGCATCACAAAAATTAAATTGGGACAGAACTAGTGTGTCACACAGTAGTGCTCTTGTGCCACGATTCAAAAGTTTGCGTTTATTATAGAGTACTTTTAAGTTTATAACAGCTTTTTTAATGCAGTTGGATATATGTTTCTTAAATCTAAGCTTAGAATCAATTACTAACCCAAGATTTCTACCCGTGTCAGAGATTGTAATATCCACGTCTTTGATTCGAATAACGACATTATTTCTTATACGTTCCTTGGAGACTTCTTTACCAAAGAGTAAAAGTACCGTTTTATTTGCATTAATTTTTAAATTGTGACACTCCGAGTATTTAACGAGGCAATTTACTTCTTGATTTATCAAACAGATGGCCGAGACAACGTCATTACGACATTACCGAGCAATAATTATTGTGAAAGCACACCAATCCTCACGTCTAATAACAATCAGACTTAACTGACAAAGGACTCACTGTACATCAAACTTTTAAATGCATACGTTAACCATGGAATACGTGTAAATAACACTACCTAATTATAATAATAACGTGTAAATAGTATCAGGTGCAAAAGTTAAGGTCACCAGGACTCTATAGTATCAATTAATAACGTCATTAACCAGCTATTCAGGAACGTTACGACCGTGACTTTGCCATTGGGAATTGCCATTATTGCTGGCGATTAAGAGTTTCGGAGAAAAACATCACCGAGAGGGTACCGTCTATGTTCAAGTGCTTTTCGCTGGATACGAGTGGAGCAAGCTAAACAATCCCTGAAGGTAACCTATCATTGTATACTTACTGTATGTACTTGCGCTTATTTCTTTGTAATTGACATCGAATTGTGCAAGGCTAAGCAAATGAACGTAGTTATTTGGTTTTGAGGGTTTTATGCTATTAATATTTCCTTGTTTATCTTAATGAACTGCTTTCATTTGCGCAATTTCATTTGACCAAACTTGACAGAAACGTTTAATTACTAAAAGTTAGCAATTGATTAAAATTTCATTCATATGGATCAAGTGATAATGGCTTATCTGACAGTTCGTTCAGTTTTTTCGACCAATTTTGTCAGGTATATATTCTGCGAGATTGTGTTCATTTATTTATTGTTTTCGCTTATGATTGTTTGCTTTGAGGGTGTCATAATGCCTAGAGTGCGCCAACGTGGAAATTACCGCCAATTAAGCGAATTCGACAGAGGTCGTATTGTTGATTTACGCGAAGGTGATTTTTTGTTTAGAGAAATCGCCTTAACCGGAACCAAACCACCATCACGCGCTGCTATCAGGCATGGACTAGGGGGAGTCAGGAACGCCGAAGAAGAGGAACCGGGGGACGAAGAAGAACAAATGAGGTACAGGACCGCCATCTTCAACTTACGGCAATAAGAGAACGATTCTCAAGTACCAGATCAATTGCCCATCAATGGTTAACTAACGAAGGTCGTCTTGTAACCCTTCGAACGGTTTACCGCAGAATCAGAGCTTTCGGCTTACAATCCTATCGGCACATCTTGTGTTACCACTAAAGATGTGTACCTTTTGATAAGCATGAGCTATTGTCAAAAATGAGGTGACTGTAACAGACGTCAAGCTCTGCATTACTTATTATGTTGTTGTGAGGTTGTGGTGTTAATAATTTTTCCTTCTGACTTTTGTATTTGCTTTTATACCTGTAGTCAGGCAAGACTTTTGGCTTCAGTCTGTTTGGTTTTCGCACAATTCAATGCATTCAGTAGTGCGTTATCGACTTCGAGATCACCGCAAGGTTTTAACCAACTAGTTTGTTTCGCGCTTATACAACAATCCTGTTGATGTTTTTTTAATACCTTAGTTACATCGTGTTAATTTTATTTTGTGCTGTATTTAATATATTTGTACCAACGGTAATTAGATACGATCACATCTAATAGTGATTTTTACACCACAATTCTTATCAAGTAAATTGTTCATTTTTCTTAAAATTAGTTAACATTGATCACTTTATCTAAAAAGCCAGTTATATAATACAAGTATGACGTCATGTTTCTTAAATTATTTCATTCAAGCTTGGTTTTTGGTACCTTCATAAATGTATTTTCCCTGTTTTCAGGGTCTCATGAAAAAGTAATTGTAGGATTTTTGTCCTGCACTTCTTACTTGATTTGAGAACACGAAGGATCATTTGCACGTTACGATTAAAATTATTGGAATGTAATGATATTTTATTGGACTTTTTTTCTATTTTAATATCAAGACAAGACAGATTTTCGAGTACTGTGTATCTCTTTTCTAGAAACTCGAAAAACTCATCTAACTTAGGTAACGATTTAATATCTCTTTCTTCCTCAAATATTTTCTTAGAACCATAATCTAGCTTTTGCTGAAAACTGAAAATTAATAATGCTTCAAGAATTTCTTTATCTTCCAGTTTAAAGTTTTTCAATGGCTCTAAATTACTATTACAAGTAATATCAAAATTTCTCAAATTCTGTGGATTACACTTTGTTATAATTGGAGCATTTAAAATATTACTAAATAAGAATTCACAATTTTATTTTTATTTTCAAATCTTTTCTTTAACAGTGAAACTGCAGTAACAAAATTATCACTAGTTACTTTTAATGAATTTACAATACTTAAAGCCTCACCTTTTAGTCTTTAAATAATAAAATTTTTCAACATTTGTAAATTGACTATTTTTATCAATAAGCGAGGTGAACAGATCAAAAAATGTTTCCCATTCAGAAAAATTACCAGAGAATTGAGGTATATTCATTTGCGGCAATTTTATTTTGGAATAACGGTGGGACGCTATATTGACATTGTCATTTTTAGAAGTGTGACTGTCAGAGAAAATGTTATTTTTAGGAGATAATTCTTCTATAGAATTTCTATTGCAGCAAGAGTATCAAAATATTTGATTTCGATCTCGTCCCTATCCTCAGGATCTGTTTGATCCTCTATATCAATTAAATAATTTTCCATTTCATCTTGAGCAGTATTATATTTCATAAATGCATCTTGCTAAACGTCGCCTCTTGACTTTTAAATTTGTTGGTATCATTTTACAATAAAGAAAAGAATCAAATTATGTCAAATCTCACGTTTTATTTTAAATACGACTTGTGCATAAGAAAGAATGTAATTTATTTACATATTTTATTGTGTTAATTTTTATTGCAAAAGTGATCTTTTAAAATGCCATTTTTGTTTTCTAATCAAGAAATAGCGGATATCCATTTTATTTATGGCTTTGTAAATGGAAAGAGCTCCGCATCCCTCAGTATTTGTAAGAGTTCACCAACAAATTATAAGTCAGGGGTTAAATAATGTGCATGGTCGTCAAAATAATAATCATAGGCAGCAAAGAAATATTGCACGACGAATTTTGCGTGAATTCGACAGAGATCCCACAACTAGCATTAGAAGAGTATCCGTAGCTCTAGATGGAGTCTCAAACACTACTATTCACCGAACATTAAGACGGGATCACAGATATCCTTACCATCTACAACCTGTTCAAGAACTACAACCAGGGGATGCAGAACGTAGAGTTGCGTATTGTAATAACAATCTAGGTTTTTTAAATAATGTTTTATGGACCGATGAATCCTGCTTCACTCGCCGTGGTGTGGTAAATTTTCACAACCAGCACGTTTGGGCACATGAAAATCCACATGTAGTTCGCCCGAGACATTTCCAACAAGAATTTAGTGTGAACGTCTGGATAGGTATTTACAATAATCACCTTTTTGGGCCCTACTTTTTACCACCTCGGATGAATGCTGGAGCTTTCTTGGAATTCTTAGAGAATGAACATGGGAATATGTGGGAACATATTCCCTTAAATTTACGAAGAACGGCTTGGTTCCAGCTTGATGGTTGTCCAGCTCATTATAGCAGAATCGTTAGAAATTGGCTGAACAACCATTATCCAGGAAAATGGATCGGTCGTGCAGGCCCAGTTCCCTGACCGCCAAGGTCTCCAGACCTAAATCCCTTAGATTTTTTTGTGTGGGGGTATTTAAACTCATTAATAGGATTAGGGATGCGTGTAATGAAATAAGACAATTTTTACTTAATATTCCAGGTGCAATTAATTATTCGTCGGTGTGAATTATGTATTCAACAAAATGGTTCACATTTTGAACAGTTTCTTTAAATTTATTTATTATTACGATGACGTTTTTGTTTTGTTGTTATAGGTTAAGTTTATTTGTTTAATTTATTTATTTCGTTCGTTTCGTTCTTGTTAAAATCTTAAAAAGAAATTCTTTCCAATTTTTTCCAATAAAGACGGATTTTTTTAATATTTATTTTGTTGGTTTACTTTTATTTTCCTTTATTTAATTCAACCATAAATTAAATGGATATCCGCTATTTCTTGATTAGAAAACAAAAATGGCATTTTAAAAGATCACTTTTGCAATAAAAATTAACACAATAAAATATGTAAATAAATTACATTCTTTCTTATGCACAAGTCGTATTTAAAATAAACCGTGAGATTTGACATAATTTCATTATTTTTTTTATTGTTCTTTTCATGGCACACTATTTTTTGCGGGAGCATCAGACGTTCTTTACTTACCATTTGGAAGCTGTTCATGGATTACAACTAATTTATCTCAAAAACTATGCATTTTTCAAAAAAAAAAGCAGAAGACAAAAAAGTTCCTAAATCAAATGGGCATCTAAATTTTTAGTTTTTAAGAGTTAGAGGCGTCGCATGAAAAAGTTCGGGGGGGATAAAGGGTGTACCATCCCAGAAAATGTACTACCCTATAGATATTGATAAACGTTAAGCTACTCTTAATATTGAGTTTAAGAAGTGTAATATGTGTACTAAATTGGGATTTATTATTTTAAATAGTTTTGAAGATAAATTAAAAGAACTGAAAAAAAATTAAAACTTTGAAACCCTGTATCTCCAAAACTAAGCGTTTGGCAACATATGTTTATATGAACTTTTTGTCTTAATTTTGAAAGCTCTATCGACTATTAAAGTTCTGCTACAAAAAACTGGAACACCCTTTATAATAAAGTGATCTCTTCAATTTTGCGTGTTTTAGCTTTCACTACTGTAATTTACCAAGTGTGATTGTTAATGAAAAATAAGAATATACATCTTGTCGCAAATGTAATTATCTGGGCACACATTTTTCTTTCTTTTTTAATACACCATGCGAGGAACTCAAGTTAGAATAAGCAAAGTATTTAAAGGGTGAAACGAAAAAAAGCTTTAGCACATGGTTTAAAGAAACCAATAATAGTGAGCCACGAATTGATTTTCCAAGTTGCCGATTGACCGTGTCAAAATTTACACAATACCACCAACTGTAAGTAATTTGTAAATATTTACAAGGCTCACTTAAACTTATCGTAAACTTGATGATTAACGTTAATCTTAAGAATACTGTATATATCTAAACGTCTCCTTTTGTTTATTCAATAAAACTATAGTTTGGAATGTATGGTAAACAGTAGCTACTAAACCAAAGACAATTTTAAAGTTGTGTTGTTGTCTCGGTATTACCATTGAGTAAAAAATCAGTCAACGGTATTACGTAAAAAGGTACCAAATGAAAAGTTAATTTTATTTTAAAACCACAATATTTTTTAAAGTACTATATAATTGTTATAAGTTTTGTTATGAACGAATAAGTTCAAAAGTAAATAAATAATTAAAACATTATTCTTAATTTTATTAACTACATAAATAAAATTAATAATAATTTTTAATTATTATATAAGTGAGTTCAGTGCATTTTTCCAAGTATGGAATCAAAATTTCTATATCAGCCAATCAATCAAAGTAAAATACCTATTCATGTACAGTCCTAGTCAGCTAAGAAGGCAAGCAACCGGCGTAACCCGATTCATGATTCCGAAAGCCGAGAAAAATGCAAATCAGTGGCGTATCATATCTTCATTTACTTATTGTTATTCTGCATAATAATGCATTCCCACAAGTGTATTTTTTTCAATAACTTAATTCGAATTTGATTATATGTCACTAAAATATGTAATTATCCTGTAATTATAATTCAATAAATAACATTAATGGTCATATTTAGTGATGTAGAATGATAGACGATTAACTGGGTAAATGAAAGTCTTGTACCAAATTTGCCCAACAACTCCGTTGTTGTAATAGATAACGCCCCGTATCATTGTGTTCAAGTAAATCTTGCACCGACCTCCAATTCCAATTCTACAATCAAATGATAGAATGGTTACATCCAAACAATATGCACTTTTCGCCGGAGTTACTTAAACCTCAACTATAAAATTATAAAAGACAATAAAGATCATTACAAAACGTATGCATTCGACAAATTAATGAATGAGCATGGGCACACCGTATTACAACTTCCTCCTTATCATCCGGACCTAAATCTCATCGAATTAATTGGACCAAAATAAAAAAAAGGTGCACACGAAAATGTTACTTTTAAATTAAATGATGTAATAAAATTGGCCGAAGATGCATTTAAATCAACAACAAGGGAAGAGTGGAAAAGTCGATGTGATAAAGTAATTGACGTTGAAAATAAATATCGTGAAAGTGATAACATGTTAGATATAGAAACTGATCAATTAGTGATAAATGCGTATGAAGACAGTGACAGTGAATTATCAGTTTAGTGATTTAAGTTCAAGCGATAGTGAATGACATGTTTTTATATATTACGTATTTCTGTGTTTTTTTTTAATTTTATAGCACCATTTTTAGAATTTGAAATATATTTTGTTTGTCATAAAGTAGGTACTTAATTACATTTATTGTACTAATATATTTAAATACAATAACTTTTTTTGAATAAACATGTCTACAAAAACAACATGAAACGACACTGACGCGCCAATTTTACAAGCAGCGTAAATTCGTCGCTTGCGCATTACCGCGCTCGCCTTCTTAGGTGACTAGGACTGTATTTCCGAAATGGCATGGTCACAATTCCTTCTTTTAGACTGTACCTTAATCTACTGTAGCTGGTAATGTAGTGGTGACACAACCTGCTTAGTATTCGGGAGGTAATGGGTTCGATTCCCGTTACCGCCTACCTTGTATGAGGTTTTTTCAGGGCGTTTTACTCATACACATGTAGCGGCATGGTCACTGCGTATATGCACACCATGTACGGCTACTTAGGCGAATTCTGGGGTAGTATTTTCCCCCTCAGAACCGTAACTCCGTTCCTTCCGATCCTACCCTGACCACACCCAACCTTAATCCCACCATCAAATTCAAATTCAAATTCAAACACGTTTATTTAATTAGTGGTACAATAGTTGATAGAAGGGGTTAACAATTTCAGTCGGCTGCTCAGGCGAGGTAGCCTCTTCAGCCGGTTGATTACATAGTTTTTTGATTTAGTTACATTTCATTGTTTATAAGATTATAACATGTTATACTTATTAGCTAGGCAAAAAAAAAGAAAAAAAAACATGTTAATGTGTTACGTTACTTAATTGAGTAGTATTTTATTCCTAATCTAATGGATGTTGTGGGCGGGACTCGTGGGTGGGTGGGCGGTGTTTCCTTGGAAGCAGGAGGCTGGTCCCTCGGAGCACCAAAATGGTTAGGGATACCGGTGGTCTGCATAGCTTCTTGCGTGTGTTGTCTGTTTGGAATGGAAAGAATTATTAGTATTTTTATTATTGTATTGTTAAATGAATTTTATGCTTTATATATGTGGTGTTTGTAGTGAGTTGAGTAGTGAATTGTAGATTGTGTTAATACGTAAAGTTAATTGTATTGATACAGTTAGCTATACTTATCCCGGCATCCCTACTCATCGCCGTTTCGGAGATATTTACACAAAAAGTGCAAACACCTCCTGACCGTGTGTGAGGACTACTCGCCACAGGTCAGTCGCAGTTTGTGCCGAAACTAAGGCCGCTGCCACCCTTCGGATAACAGGTAGGACCTTCGCCATATCCAAACCTCCGAGGAGGCCAAGAACAGCGTCGAATCCTAAAGCGGGTGAAGCGGGCTTTTTCACGTCTGCGGCTTTCACCGCATCCGCTACTTCAGCCATCTCGCAGCCGCTTGCCGTCGCTTTGGCGTAACTAACGCCGGTGCGGACTAGAGAGGGTGCCGCTGTGGGCGGTGTCCTCTTCTGTCGCTGTGAATCTTCAGACTTCTTCCGCTGCGGGAGACTTGACGGTGGAGCTTCTGTCTTCCTACGCTGAGGGAGACGCGGGTACCTCGGGCATCCCCTGAAGTTGGCCGGATGATCACCACCACAGTTTACGCACCTTGCCCGGTCCGTACGGGGTTTGGTGCACTCACTGGAGTGGTGGTGTCCTGCACACTTGACACAGCGTGCCGCCGCTATACAGCAACGCTGTGCGTGACGGAATCCCTGACACCGGTGACACTGCCCGATGCCTGGACTCCGCCTCAAGTCTTCAGTGGAGACACGTAGGCGAGCCACGTACTCCACCAGCCGGATCTTCTTGAGGTCCTCTTCCGTTGGCACCTGGACCAGCAGAAGCGGGATCGGTCTGCCTTGTTTCTTCATCCTGAAACAAGCGCTGATGTTAATGTCATGTTTTTCCAGCTCAGAGGTAACGTCAGCCTCGGAGATTTCAACGGGTATTCCCCGTAGAACCACCTTGAACAAACGTTCCCTCTTTGCCTGATAGGTATGGTACGGAGTACCATGCCTATCCATATACCGCATAAGCCTGTCACGGTCCTTGGCAGTGGCAGGCTGGATCCGGTATCCCTCGGCGATTGCCTTCGCGCGTGTGAAGACGATCCCTCGGTGGTCTAGTTCACGGGAGAAAGCAACCCAGTTCTCCCTCTCGCGAAGGATTACTGGCGGAACCCTCTCCCTGGCAGCGGGAAGCTCTTCTACGTCCGGGCGGTCCATGGTGTCAGCAAGGGCCTCGAACGCGTTGATGACCGTAGTGGGCGTGGTCGGGCGGTCTCTCGAAGATTTCTTCGGCTTCTTCTTCTGGAGCCGGAACCCGTCGGACGGTGGCGATTCTTCTTCTGCACCAACGCTGAGTGGAGCTGCTGGGAGCGGTGTGGCAGCTAACTCTTCTTCCAATTTCTTGGGCTTCTTCTTCTTCTTCAGAGACTTCTTACGAACGTCTTCTTCGTTGAAGTGACGGTAATCGTACGAAAGCTTCTCCTCGATCTCGAAGAAGCCATCGGGTAGCGCGACGAACTGCTGCTCCTCGTGACGGCTCCGAAGGCCGTACGGGTTCCTCCTCAGGGGCGGTGGCTCTCTACCTGCCATCGTGAAAACGACGCAGGTAGCAGAACGTACGCACGTAAAACTTTTAACAAAGTACGTTTACTATGTTAAACGCGATGCTCACTGAACTGCTTGCAGACAGCGAATGAATCCCACCATACAGATATACGTAATATATGTATGTATGCTCGAGCAGCCCGCCCTCCCCATTGGGGAGGGAGTAAAATACTTGACCCTTTCCTTTCCCAGTATACTGTAGTTACATACTTAAATGTAATGGTTTGACACTTAATCATAAATGCATAATGGTTCACATTAATACAAATCCATCATCAACTTTCTTATTTGAAAATTAATATTTACTTTATTTACGTGAAACTGTCTAAAATGATTGAGGTACTGCCAAACTATAATTTTAAATTGTTTTACGTAGATTTATAACGTAAAAGAAATTGTATTATCAATGAATAGTTGTGAGTGACTATGTCAAGCATATTAACAATTACCAGTTTGATTAACTCAACGTTTTTGCACCAATTGCTTTCCTATCTATCCGTAAATTTATTTAAACATTTTTAAATGTACTACTATGCATATTAGTGAAATTGAATGAAGCGTAATGTAATTAATTCATGTAGTGCGTGTTAAATAAGTACACATTCCATCCTGACGCTCTGTTAGTTTGTAAACACATTTAATGTATGCACAAATGCTAAATATTTATATCAAGGTTTGTGGTTTAAATTTTTTCTTTCCATTTTTGTTGGATTACTGTACTAGATTTACGGAACTTTTCTTCGACGTCAGATATTCCATTGTTAATAAGACAATGTAAATATGTAATTGTGGTCATCGTGAATGTTGTCCATTGCACTCTGCTTTTTACCTTCCAACCTACATATACCGGATGTAAATCAAATTGGGGCCACCCCTGTAACTTTTGAACGAGTCGTTAGTTTGTGTTCAAATTTTGATGGGTTATATTAGAGTCAGTTTGGTGTTTTTTTACATAAAGAAACATTGTGACCGACTTCCGGTTTCACTGGAAATGACAGAACAGCTGCAAATTTAAATAAAACAACCTGTATATTTTTACATGTTTGGATTCTACGGATTTAAATACATACAGTTCATCTGCCAAATGTCAACTCAAACGCCATTTTACTTTGACAAAGTCGGCTTCAGGAGCATGTTGTGTTAATAAAAATTAGAAAATTAAAAATTACTGCTTTATTTAGGAACTAACGAAATTACTGTGCATATCGTTTTACTAGTACTTGAGAGCGCTATTTAATATTGAGGGTGAGCCATGTATGTTTCTATTGGGAATAGCGAGTTTTAGTTAAAAACAATTTTAAATTTGATCGTTAACAAACTTCACCAAAATTAATTATTAGGAAAAATAAGATTGTGGGGGTAATTGTACGTCAATTATTTATAAATTAGATGACGTCATAATCTAAAATTTAACAAAAAATTAAAATGGCACCTGAGTTGACATTTGACAGATGAACTGTATGTATTTGGAGTCCTAGAATCCAAATATGTAAAAATATACCGGGTGTTCCATTTAAATTTTTAGCTTTTGCGTCATCTCCGGTGAAACCGGAAGTCAGCCATATTGTTTTTTTATGTAAAAAATCTTAAACTGGTACTAATATAACCCACCAAAATTTGAACAAAGTCTAACGACCCGTTCAAAAGTCACAGGGGTGCCTCTATTTGATTACACCCGGTATACATATGTAGGTATAGAAGGTTATGCATTCGACTTTTTTTTCACTATCGTTAAATCGACTTATAAGCTCATTTTACAACTTTTGGCCAAGTTTCACCAAGATCGGCCAAGATGTCTGTGTCTATGTGTGTGGATGTGTGCTAGTATCCACAATAACTCCAGAATGAAAGTAACTACGTACTTAAAATTTTGTATTTAAGCTTGTTTTCATTTGGCTTAGAGCTGATTAGAGTTTGGGAGAAATCCAGTGGCGGAGTGGGGGGTTTGCTAGGGGCAGTTTTTGGTTTTTATCAAATATTTCTAAAACAGCTGCATATTTCAAAGATATAAAAATACATACGTATAGACCTTAAACATATCGATTGATTACGTTCTATGCAATTTTTTGTAAAAAATTCCTTGATATAGACCTTAAACATATCGATTAATTATGTTTTATGTATTTTTTTGATATGACGCGTAATTTAGCGGCAAAAAATTCCTCTTGTCTTGGAAGTGACTTAAACAAGTCTGGTTCCACTTCGATTCTTCCCTGGTAAAAAGTATCTGACTGAAAATCACACAATTTGTTACGTGCACAAAAGGATTGTGGTAGAAAAGTAGAAAGTGTGCGGTAACACGAAGTAAGAAATTAACTGGAAGCTCTGTCAGTCGGTTGGACAGTTGGATTCGTGGGCTTTTTGGCGTAGGAAAGTACACAGAAAGATTAAAGGGGCACCACTTGATCTAATCTTTTGTATCGCCCCTGGATTAAGAAAAGGGCTATAGCACAAGGAGAGAGACGTTACAATTAGAATAAATGTTGGACTAAGTCCAACCAGGTAAAAGGTCTGGCTAGGAATTGTGATCCTAGGCCACAGGAATAAAGAAACAACTGACGATCGTTTAACACCAACTTGTTTAATATAAATTTTACAACTTGTATTTAACACAACAATATTATTTACAAGGTAGATAAGCAGATAATGTTTATATAACACGTAGTAATTTAAAAAACAATAATCTGAGCAATATACAGAATCATTATCCTAAGTTGGGATCGCTATCCGATATGTGACCCAAAATTTTAGAGAAATTAAGCTAACTAAAATAAAATCTGACCCAAATGGTCTAATAGTAACCCACTTACCTTTCTGGAAAGTGCTAAACCTATAATTTAAACAAAATATTGAACAAGCTTTATTATACGTTAAATCAAATTATACAAGTGCACTGTTCTACACCCGGTGTTGACCCTAAATCAACAAAACATGTGTATAAAGGCAGCCAAATAACTTTAAACCGAAATCTTAGGAAAAGCTATTTCAGTTTCAAATCAATCCAAAACGCACTTTAAAACCCAAAATATAAACGAAAACTTCCACTAGATGTCTACCATTGTTTTTTTTTTTGTGTAAGTGGAAAGAAATTAAATTTACTTGCAATTAGCAGTATAGACAAAGCAAACATAATACATACAGGTTCAGAAAGCTTAAACAACTTTAACCAGTCAAATGCAACACATGCATTAATCTAAATAAGCATTACATTTATGAAAGTCTTATAGGAGCAATCTCCTAAACAAGCAATTTAAATTGATATAACCCAAACGTTACTATAGTTTAGGACGCACTCTATACAATAGCGATCAATATACTAAGTTCAAAGTACATATCAGAACAGCTGATGACCTGAATTGTAGGTACACAGACAAAACTATTCAAACAAATGGTGAATTTTGTAAGACTAAATACATACAAAATCAGTCAAAAATGTAAATTAAAGGTTAACAGTTACCAACCCAATTACAGGTGTAAGTAAGCTAACTAGAATTTCCACTTAAACTTAACTAACATTTGTAGTTAGAAGTACATAACCTCGTTCCATATGATCCTAATAAAAGGTTCACCAAAGCGGTTACAGTCATTAAATTTTCCAAAAAGGATAAACGTAACAATGGTAATTCGTTATAATAGGGAGTTGTTCTTAGAGTAATCCCAGCAATTGTATAGGTAACGAGAGCCTCGTCATGCAGAATTAGTCATTAAAATGCACTCACCGGGTGATGTACGTGTGTGTATTACTTAGCCGAATGTATTACTAGATATAATTTGTGTTTTAGTTAAGCGGATGGTACCATGTGAAGGAGTACCCGTAAAATGTCCTATGCTTGGTTTCAGAGAGTACGTTATTTCATAACTCGGAGAAACGTTGGCCGACTATGCTGGTAGCATCGGGCAATAATATCTTGAGGACGGAAGAAAGACCATAAAATCCAATAAGACGAAAAGAACCTATGTAAACCAATTGTGTTAGAAAATGAGTTGATGCGAAATTTTCTTTTAAAATGTAGTTTAAGTTATCTTACAATTTTATATGTTTTTATTGATTTCAAATTATTAGTGTAACAAAAGAAAGTGGTTTAACATACCTCTTGATTCGAAGCGAAATGTGTGTTAGAAACTAATTAGATCCGTAAAATACGATCACTAACCAAATTTAGTACAATTAGATATATAGAAAGCCTAATCCAGTCCCAAAACTGTGTATAATTTTACGTAATGTTTATAATAAAATCATAGAAATCTTCTCCATATATCATGTTAGTTTTCTAACGACGCATCAATTTTCTTAAAAATGGCGTTCCCTTTATCAAAAAGAACCAGAAAAGAAGACATGTGATTTAAAAATATCACGTGTTCAAATTTATTTGAAAAAGCAAAGGTGTAATGTACACTGTTGCCAAACTTACTAATATTGAAGTGAACGTATAGGATGTTGCGTAATCAATAAACATAAAAATTTCCTTACACAAAAGTTACACGTATCAAATTCCAGTTGAAGGTCTGCTCTCAATAGCAATTGTTAGTGGCGGAGTAAAAACAGAAAGGTCTCCTTTTTTTAAAATTACTAAATCGGTTTTCGAATTCTTCTACAGCTGTGTTAATATATTTTACATAACTTACATATGAAATTCTCTTGAAGTTCTTCATTTCCCCAGAGTGCTCTTTGCAGCTTAGAAAAAATGTAAAATCATCTTTTTCTAGTGAAGACTTAAAAAGCTTAATTTTATTTTTAAACCCTTTCATGTGGCCATATAAATGGGCAATGTTCTGCTGCTTGCCTTGTAGCTTCAAATTCAATTCGTTAAGGTGACATGTTATCTCTGTTAAAAATGCAAGCTCTGATAGAAGCATTGCAGCTACACTTTGACTTTCCAATTGCGTGGTGTCGGACTTTACTTCATTTTTAAAGAAAAAAGAGGAATCTCCTTGACAAAAGCGAAGAAACGTTGCAAACAGTTGCCAGCGCTTAACCAAGGAATATCGGTGTGAAGTAACAAGTCCCCATATGTAGCTTTTACTTCAGCCAAAACATCACGAACCTTCTGTGAGTTATAATATTAGTTATTTTAACAACCACTTTCATGGCATTCATTTGACCCAATGACTTTCCACATAGGGTTTCTGAGTGAATAACGCAGAGTATCACAGGATAGTTGATATTACTTTGTTTTAAGAGTCCTGCCATAGCTCTGGCTCCAGCAGTGACAATACAGGAACATTTATCAAATCACCCATAGTCAGACACAACCTTATTTACAGCATCAAGTATATCCGTACCCTTGGTTGTACCATGGAGAGGGATAAGATCAAGCATCTCTTCTGCTGCACTGAAATCCTCTTGAATAGTTTGAACAAAAATTACAAGTTGGCTGATGTCAGATAGGTCAGTACTTTCGTCTAATCAGACCGACAAATATATTTACATTTTTCAGTTGAATCACGCATTTTTTTGGATACGTATTGATTAATATGGTCTGCACGTCATGCAATCATTTGGTGCGACACTGACACTGTTTCAAGTTTTTCCGCAATTTTTGTTTCATTGAATTGTTTTGCCATTTTGATTGCACAATCATTAATGAGCACTCCATCACTAAAAGGCTTTTGTTTTGACAATTTCCGGCGCTACTTCGTAAGTAAGAAAAAAATGTGTGTTATTTCAGTTTTTTCTTTTGCCCAACAATCATAGCATTCCTTGCCTCCCCTGTGTATTGTTAACATTTTTTCTCATGTGTGTTGTGTAGTGCCGTTTCGTATTATACTCTTTGGGTATTGAGATTTTACCTGCATACAAATAATGCACTGAAATTTGCTGTTTGTAGTTAAATAGTCTGACTCCCAGCGGTCGTTATAAATTCGGCACTCATCTGCAATTTTTCTTTTATGAGAAGACATTTCACTAATAAAACTTCACACACCAGAGTAAGATGACTCCAATTTATAAGAAAATAAAACACATATACATACTAAATTTCGCGAGCTGTATTCAACGCAAATCTAACAACTAATAATAATAATAGCACTAATACTTGGCCGGCCTTAAATTTTAGTATCGAATTACATTTCTTGGTTTACTTGTTCTGTAAACACAACTCATTGTTAGTTGGCATATGCTCGCAGTGTTGCCAACAAGCACCAATTGAACATCGTTGCAAAGTTTATAGTTATCTATTGTCCGTTGTTGCAGCCATAGCTTCACAATCCCTATATACTTACTTTTTTTTCATTGTTGGTTTCTAGGTATATTTCAATATTTTCGCGCCCCACTTCGTGGGCGACAAGAAATGTTGTCGCGGGCCTCGTATTGGACAGTCTTGATTTAAAACATTTACAACTTTTTTTTTTGCTACATTGATCTATTATTATTCTCTCCATTGAAATAATGAAACAGTTTGAACAGATCGAGTTTGTTCTTCCATTTGTTTTGTTTTAATATTATTAAAGCGATTGTCCATTCGTATTGATACCCGTTTCGTACGTGAAACCATTAATACAAAAAACGTTTCATACCTAGACTGATTTTATACCCTGCACTATTCATACCCGAGGTAATTTATACCCCGAACAATTCATACTCGGACGTTTCATACCTAGAACAATCATATTCAGGTGAACACAGGACAACTTTATGCTAACAAACCACAAACAATTCCTGAACTGAAAATATAGATCCAACGCTTTATTTCTGAAATTGACCCAAATGCTTTGCAAACAGTCTTCGAAAATGTTATCAAAAGGTCAGTGTATACCAGCACAGCCGAGGCAGCCATATGGACGACATCATATTCGATAATTAATGTCATCACGTCTACTTTATAAATCAATACAAATTCCCCAAATGAATAATAATTTACTGTGCTTCATTTCAAATTTAAACCCAGCGTATCCAAAGCGCCATTATGATAATAATAATAGTAATAGCAGAATTTTTGGGATGTTTTACCATCAGGAAAAATTTCATTCCGAGGTACTACTGTAATCACTAATATCATCAACACTAATAAGTGCTGTTGAAGTAGTTTTTATTTTCACAATTTTGTATATGTTTCATGCTGGTAGAAGTGATCAACAACCGTTTGATGGAAGGAGGTTTAAAATCAATTTCAACGCTATTTGTGCGTTAACAGTATAGGGTAATTTGGCCAATAACTCGTATGTTACAGTGTTAGAACTGTAAAACACTCTTTTGTCCTGGGTATGAATCGTGTCCTGGGTATGAATCGTCCTGAGTATGAATCGCTCAGCGTATGAATAGCCCTGGGAATGCGTAGAGCTGGGAATGAATGGTCTGTAACGTCCGGGTATTAATAATCCAGGTTTAGAACGTCCCTACCCTTTTAGCACATTAAGCTAGAAAGAAAATCTAACTATACCTCCCAATTCTGTCAAATTACAATGTATTCCATCCATTATGAGAAGAAAACGTTTCCGTGGTGGCGTTAGATTTTGGTAAATACATGCACATTTAAACAATTTTTAATATATCGTTGTGTGGTATATCTTCACACTTGAAGTGGTTAATAAACAGAAACTTCTTTCCACTCTTATTTTTTGACTGGTTGTATATTTTTTAATGCACATAATTTCATCAAAAAGTTCGGAGTTATCTATATTAATATCAGGGTGTTGTTTTAAAAAAAACAGTTAATGAGTTTCCAACATCTGACCACAAAGGTTCTTTTTTTAGCAATATCCGACGAAACGCTCGCGAATCTTCAGCGTTGCGTCCATTTATCCAAATAGTATAATACATGGTCACTGACGTTTTAAATTGAGTTACGGATAGGTCTTCTCCTTCATTTACCAAAGCTACTAGCATAGTGTTAACTTGATTTGGCAAGAGACTTCATTTTTGCGTTCTATTAATTGTTGCTTTAAATTTGATAGAACCATGTATACTTCTATCATTGAACATTTTTCAGATTCTGCTTGCAGTACATTATTAAGAATCAATCTGGCCATTTTTCTTGAGAGAGAGAGAGTATGAATATTTTTAATATTTAATATCGAAGATATTACTGTATCCCAGCAGTTTTTGGTATTCAACATTAACAAGCTCACAACATTCTTTTAATTGATCAATTCGAACAGTATAAATGTTGAAATAGCCATAGATTTTTACAATAACGGCTTCGATATCAATAAACAAGCAGTCTGCTGATGTTTGAATGCAGTTATGAAGGATATAAGCAGCACGGCACACTAAAGGTCTTTTAAATAACTGCGGAACTTTGTTAAAGACGTTATTTTGACCATGTCACCCTGCTCCTCCAAAATTGCAATTTGTTGTCAGCGCACATTGCCATAACTTTTGTTATTAATTTGTATTTGTCAACATGTTCGGATATAAAGGATAATGTTTCACCTGGAACACCTTCCAAAAATGTTACTTAAATGCGCTTTTGTTTCATAAAATATCTTACGAGCATAGGACAAATTGTTACGCTCCCATGATTTGAACAATCGGTATAGATTGTTACAAAATTGACCGTTCCAAAATCATTTTGATTAGCTTATTACCGCCCGTTTAAAAAAGCAAGACACCTTAGTTTAGAATGTTATAATTTGTTTATTTGGCGTTCGATTGTTTTGATATTTGGCATGAATGTACCTCGCACACATCTACCAACGGTCATTAAATATGAAAATTGTACGTGAACCCCTTCGGCAGTGATTTATAAAGAAATTAAATTAAAGGACTGTTTTTTGCACATATTTTACATACGGATACTTTGAAGTCGTGCAACTTCATTATTTTTAGCTGAAAATATATGAAATTTTAACCGTTCCTATACGAACGGGTT
Source organism: Vesta saturnalis (assembly GCA_036346205.1). Taxonomy (NCBI): domain Eukaryota; kingdom Metazoa; phylum Arthropoda; class Insecta; order Coleoptera; family Lampyridae; genus Vesta; species Vesta saturnalis. The sequence continues at coordinate 4,408,220 of JARFJB010001218.1, read as the reverse complement.
AGTAATTACAAATGTTCCAAAAGTTTGCAAATTTTGATAAGAATGCACCTATGGACCAGTTCATGCTAACTTCTTTAAAATGTATGAATTGAATTTATAGTAAATAATCGCTATCAAATGAAATCTATTAATTATATAACTTCGTCGCAATCAATAAAAAATTTAATCTTGCCCGCTGACGAAGAGAGCGCAGGAGAGGCGAGTAACTACGAGATTATATTCACGCCACCGATCCCTGCTAAAACAAAACTGCGATTTCTGTACATGATGGAATTTTTTCTTTTAATGTAATAAAATAATAAGATTTTATATAATTCGTATTAAATGTATTAGTAGTAAGGATTATACAATATTACCAATAAACAATAGCTATCCAATGTAAACAGTTAAAATTAATAACAAAATGATAAATAACATACTTCGGCCTACTAAGATATGAATTGAAATAATGTACTTACAATAAAAATAATAGCAAACACAATGTAAAGTATAAATACTACTGATTGATATAATTACTTGATTTAACTACTCCTGACAAACTTTTACTTTAAACAATTTGAAAAATGTCATTACTAAGAAATACCTACAAGTAATTATAAAACAATATGCTTCCCTATAAATTTGGTATTGGAATTGTTTGATGGTTAGTACGATACGCTTGTGATAGTGAACGTATAATATCTGCTTATCAAAATGCCAAAACCTTTTTCGTTAGAAGTAAAGCAGTTAATAGTAAACGCGAGGAAATATTTTGAACGTGGAGTGTGTGATGATGTCACTAAAATTATTGAACGTACGGCAAAATGCCTCTGTATATCAAAGTCTTCCATAATACGGGTTTGCAATGACATAAATACATTTCCAGAATCTGCCACCTCTAATGGTCAACCAATGATCCATTGGAAGGTTATTTCCATAATATTATGAAATCAAAGGTGTTAGATTTTTATGTGAGAGGAGAATTTCGCACTGTTCCACAACTTCATCCAAATTTAAATGAAACCGTCGAAGATTTTCCCCGTATCAGCACTTCAACTCTGCGCAGATGGCTAAGAAAATTACAATTCGCTTATATTAAAGTTGCGGGTAAAAGAACTGAATTTTTGAGGCAAATAAAATATTATCGGAATAATGGCTGGGAAATTTTTTACACAGACGAAACTTGGTGCGGAGCAAATCACACCAAAACAAAAGAATGGTTATTGGATGTTTCAAATGAAGAAAGTTATAATAATTTTTATCATTATCGCGTAGTGCAGGTAAACTTAATATATACTTACTTTGTTGTTCAACTTTACTTATGTCTTCTATTTTGTTTTGTAGGAAGTGAACGGATTTCGTGGAGGTTTAAAACTCCCAAGTGGTTCTGGTAAGCGAGTTATTATTCTCCATACTGGAAGTTCTCCTGGATTTGTTGACGGGATGCTTTATTGGTGAAAAGGCTAGCCATGATTATCACGGCGAAATGAATGCGGCACATTTTCAAGAATGGTTTAAGGTTGTTTTTTCTAAACAGTCGGTAGTTGTGATCGATAAGGCGCCTTATCATACAATGTTGGATCCAAATTACAGAAATCCAACTACAACGTGGTTGAAAGCAAACGTTGTGTCCTGGCTTATAAAGAATAATGTGCCGCTACCTGATGATGTAACTAATTTCAATGAACCAAATAAACCAGAACTGTTTAATATTTCGAAACCTTACAATTATGAAAAAGTGTGCTTGCTAGAAACTAAAGAAATGCACGGGGATGATGTAAAACTACTGTGGTTACCTGTTGCCCACTGCGAGTTTAACGCAATTGGGCTTATTTGGGCGTAAAAAACAAAGTGGCAAAAGATAATAAAACATTTAAAATCAAAGATGTGCTACATTTGTGTACCGATATTATGAAGATTACCTAACGACTTGTGGACTAATTGCTTTGAGCATGTTAAAGGAGTCGAGGATAACTATAGACAAAAAGACAATTGATGTGCACGTAGAACAATTAATAATAAATATAGGAGAAGATTCCAGCTTTGATATTTCGGGGTCGTCCTTAGAAACATAAGAATATTTTTTTATAATAATATAGTAGTAATGTGTGTGATTTTTTTATGTTAAATGTAAAACTCAAATAATTAAATAGTACCAAATTTATAAGGAAGCAAATCGTTTTATAAGGTCTTGTAGGTATTGCATAATAATTACATTTTTTAAATTAACCAAAGTGAAAGTTATACTGTTATTTTTATTGTAAGTGCATTATTTCAATTCATATCTTGGTAGCTATAAGCCTGTTATTTATCATTTTGTTATTAATTTTAACTGTTTACATTGGATAGCTATTGTTTATTTGTAATATTGTACAATCATTATTACTAATACATATAATACGAATTATACAAAGTCTTATTATATTATTACATTAAAAAAAAATTCAGTCATGTACAGAAATCGCAGTTTTGTTTTAGCAGGGATCGGTGGCATGAATATAATCTCGTAGTTACTCGCCTCTCAACAATATTGCGCTCTCTTCGTCAGCGGACAAGATTAAATTTGTATTGATTGCGAGGGAATTATATAACTAATAGATTTCGTTTGATAGTGATTCTTTACTATTACTTCAATCGAAACGCAAAAATTATGCATTGTCAGGTTGCGTTGACGCACCCTGTATGTGAGATGTTATAATGACGTGTGTTACGTGTTTTGAGTACGGGTGTATTGAGTTTGAACGAAAAAAAAAATTTTTTTTGTGTATATGCATAATGTATGTGGGTGATACGCCACTGGAAATTTAGGAGAAATATTGTTCAGTATGTAGATACGTGTATTTGAATGTTATAGAGACTTTGGTGTTGGAATAAATAGATTCTGATGAATGTAAGTGTGAAAAGAAATTTGTCGATGGGACGATAATGAAGGAATGGAATGTTGGAGGATAAAGGAGTAATCTTTGCCAGAAGATGTGAGTGTATAAGTGTAGAATGTTTTAGAAAATATGTAGAGAAAGATTGGGTATGTTTAATTGTTAATTATAGAAAGTTCTCGTAATGTTTTGAGAATACGTGTAAGTATATGGGATTTGAGACCTTAGACTGTACTTATTTTTGCAAATGTTGCGGAAGAAAGACGAGCGCATGTGGGAGATAAGCGTTGAAAGTTGTGTAATGGTCTAGAGTGGCCACTGAATGAATGTGATGGCTAGAAATGGTTTCTCCATGAAGTAATTGTAAAATTTGTAAGTAAGAACAAACATGGCGATGTATTGTAGTTATGAACGTGGTTGTACAGATGGTAGCATCTGTCGGCATTAAGAAAGTTTGAATGAATACCATTGGAGAATATAGCAAGGAAGTCGGACATGTTTAAAGATGGATGGCTGAAGGTATAAATAGGAAAGTCAGAGATTGACGTGGGCTAGTTTTGGCTTTTGGTGAGAGCTCGGTGCGAGACGCGCGCGAGGTGATGTGTGAAATTAGAATGGGTTGAGTTAATTAAAATTTCATTAAGTATAACTAAGAGATGAGTTTTGAGAACCTACATATTTGCGAATGTCGAATACGATTCAGAAGTATTATAAAAATTAAATTAAATTTAAAAGATATCGTTCATGTTAGGAATTTTAAAAATTAATTATCGATCATTGAATGAAGAAATAGTTTATTCATTGATAAGTAGAAATTTAACTTTATATGTATACGAGGGATACGTAGAAAATATAACTGTTGGTTACGTGAATGCAGTTAAATTTGAATGATCAATTTTATTTTGGAAGTTTTGGTATACGAGGTGTATTCAAAAAGTTTCTAATAACCTGGATAGTACTAAATATATTTGAGCTTGAGTTGAATTGTTTGGGACGAGTGTTTGTTTTAGAACCCTCGTGTGAGAGTTTACTGAGTAAGCACATTCCTACTTTCCACAATCAGGTAGGGTTAATTAACATCCAGCTTAAGACAATTATTTTAGCAAAGTTTCGATTGTGGTGGCGCCTAGAGACATATTTTCCCGGACTGAGCTGTTTGAATATCGGTGTAAGGTGTTTGAGCGTATTAATCATTCATTTTACTTATTATTTCGACCACGCCCATCTCCCTGTTAGCTGGCTTGGCAACCCGCTTACATTAGTAAGCATACACGACGCCTAGTGCGGTTTGGACGTGTAACAGAATTTTTAAAAAAGTTAGCATGTACTGATAAAAGGTCCATTCTAATCAAAATTTGAAAACTTGGAAGATCTGTAATTACTAACCCGTTCGTATAGGATGGATGCATTATTGGTTAAAATTTCGTATATTTTCAAATAAAAATAATGAAGTTACACGACTTCAAAGTCTCCGTATGTAAAATATGTGCAAAAAACAGCCCTTTTTTGGTTTCTTTATAAATAACTGCCGAAGAGGTTCGCTTAAAATTTTCATATTTAATGACCGTTGGTAGATGTGTATAAGGTACATTCATGCTAAATATCAAAACAATCGAACGCCAAATAAAAAAATGATAACATTCTAAACTCAGGTGTCTTGCTTTTTGAAACCGATTGTCCATAGAACGAGACAGGACTGACACTTTGCTACTGGTGAAAGCAGCAATATGTGCCTTTCTATGCTTAAGTGTCGGTATGTGTGAACAATATCCGCCTTTCCACTATGTGCAAGTGCCAACTATGTACAACATTTTAAGGCACTTTACATTACTTTTAACCTTAATTAGCGAACTATTTACACTATATTTATTTACATGCACCGGTATATTTATTTTACGCACGTACAAAAACCGTCGTAAACGAATTCTTTTCGGAGTAGACTGAATCCTTAATACTCTCATAGGCGGGTTCGCGCACTATTTATTTAAGTCGATAAAAGTGCTAGATCAGGGCCGGCCCTAGACATTTTGGCGCTCCGGGCAAAACTTGAATTTGGCGCCCCCCTCTCCGTTTATTAAAGTAAATCGCATGCTCCCATAACATAAAGTCAAGAAAACGTTGAAAAAATTAAATAAAAAAAACATTTTATTGAAAACTCGATCATTAGGTAACAGGTATGTAACAGATAAGCAATTTACCACTAAGGTAAAATAAAATAACAAAAATTAAAATGAACTAATGCTTACTAATATCCTATAATATAAATGAATGCTAACTAACCAAAGTATTTAGAATGCCTTTTTCTAACTTTTCTTTCGGCAAACTCACGAACCAGTGATTTCAAGTCTAATTTGTCACTAATTTGGTGTTCTATAGCTATCATTGCCAATCCATTGAGACGATTTTGCGTCTGCATCGTTCTGAGATAATTTTTATTATTTTTAGTTTTGAAAAGCTTCTTTCCCTGAAGCCACAGTGACTGGCAATGTAAGTAGGATTCTTAATGCTATACTGAGGTTTGGTGCAAGTTTAAGTGTAGCGATAAACTTGAGGACTTCAACGGGGTTTCCTTTTTGTTAATAATGACGAAACAATGCTTATTTCATCGGCCAGTTCCAGGGCGTTAAGATCGCTTGAATTTCCATCAGTTAAAACTACTTCCAAATCTTTGCAATAAGCCAGTAGCTCATTTCTGCGCATGTCTTTTAAACCAAAAATATTATACAAAAAGCTGAAATAATTACTGTGAGTATTTAGCAAATTATATCTGGTTTCAAGGCATTTATTGCTTGATCTACAGTGTGAAAGAAAAGTTCTATTTTATATTTTGTTTGAGGTCTTGAACGGGTTCATCCGGGCCCTCATACAAAACGTTTCGTGTTTTGTTTCTGATACGATGACGTGGTGTGGTGGCTTCGAAATTAGCTTCCACGTCCACCTCTGAAGCAAGCTCGGTTGCTTCTAAAATGATGCTTTCAAAAGCTTCATCTGATCTCAGATTTTCAAAGAAGAGTTTACAGTTGTTAAGCGTATCAATAGCTTGTGATATATCAAAATGTACGGTTTGCAAAAGTTTGCTGATGGGATTAATGCGACTCAAAATTTTGTACCAAATCACAATAGAGCATATAAATTTGAACTGCTTCAAATTATTTAATAATCCGCTAGCCTCGTCTCTAATCATATTATCGATTTCTGGATCTTCATAAATACTGTACAAAGCATCGTAAATTGGTCCAATTTGAAATCGCAGAGCTTTTAATGAGTCTACTCGACTTTCCCATCGCGTATCACTTAATGGTTTTAGGGTATAACTATCAATATATTTAAGTAATATTGCCCAACGAAAAGTTGACGAAGCAAAAATGTATATAACTTTTGAACAATATTGAAGAAGTTTGCAGCCTCAAACGAGGATTTTGCCATATCGTTTACAACCAAGTTTAGCGAATGACTGCTGCATGGAACATAAAATGCTCTGGGGTTTATATTTCTGATTCTTGTTTGTACTCCGATTTTCTCCTCTCATATTGGAACCATTGTCGTACCCTTGACCGCGCATGTTCTCTACTTTAAGCTCATTTTCTCTAGCTCTTCTACTAAAACCTCCGATAATTCCGCAGCTTTTGATCTCTCAATGGGTAGAAAACCCAAAAAGTTTTCATTGATTATCACTTGAACTTCAGACTCTGATTCTTCTATGGAAACATATCTTGCCATAAATGTCATCTGTTCGACTTTACTTGCATCGGGAGTACAGTCGAGAATCACAGAATAATACTTGGCCTTTTGAACTTGTTCAATGATGTGGCGCTTTATATTGTCATGCAACAAATCAATTATTTCATTTTGTATAGTTTTTCCTAGATATGTAGCTTTGATTTCTTCTTTATTAAGAACCCTGCGAACGTGTTCCTCCATTTTGGATCAAACTCAGCCAATAACTGAATGAACTTCAAAAGTTTCCATTATTGTGTTCATAGAGTTTATCTGTTGTTCCTCGAAAAGCTAGAGATCTCTCACCTAGCATTCTAACGACTGATATAATGCGTAAAAGAACTTCGGACCAGTGATTTATCTCAGAATCAATGAGCCTCTGAGAAACTGCATCTATTGTTTTACCCATTTTCAACCGTTGCTTTAATTCAAGCCATGATTTTAAACAATCAATATGCGTTTTACCATTTTCATGATGTGCTAAAGAGTCTCCTAAATGCTTCCAGTCTTTAAATCCTCGATGGCCAAGAGCGCTAGTGCTAGATGGGGCAGCAAAAGTCGACATGGAAAACAATACAAGACGTTTTGAAATAAGGAATATACCATCCATTCTCTTAAAACTTGTTCTCCATTTTAAGTGCTTTCTTGTAATATTTTGGTGAGAATCTTCTATGTTGATCATCATAAGGAAAATCAAAATTATACAAAGGTGCAGCTGGACCACGTTTAACCAAAAAAACTCTATCTGCTTCGCGCATGATTTCGGGCCATAATCCTGGGTCAGAAGAGATAATTGGGACTGTAGTCTCTTCTAAATGTTTTTCTGAGGTCTGCACAACTTGCAGTTTTTATTTTGGAACTGTACGGAACTGCATCACTACTCAACAAACTCGTTTGAGGTGAATTAACTAGCTCAGCAATGCTGACGTTTGCGTCAAAGGGGATTCATATCGGGAAAGTCAGTATCCAGGTGCATGTGCTGGGCGTTGTTTAAATGTTGATCGGTAGTGGGAGCGTTGAGACTACCCTCTTTCAAAAAGTACCTGCAGGGCACCTGACTGTTTTTGAAGCTGTGTTTGCTTGTTCAATCTCCGCTTTTTAAATTGGCTTCCAGAGGGTTTTTCTTAGCATCAGACATTTTGGTTTCTGAAACCAATTATCAATCCGTATAACATGTATATTAAAAAAAATTAAGCAAACTAACAACATTTTCGTAAAGGAGAGTAAATAGGCTTTGATGTAAATTATAAAATACAGAGTGTCCCATTAAAGTTTTTTGCGAAATCGGCCTTTGAAAATCGTCAATTTTGTTTCTCCTATTTCAGGTAAATTTTAAAACTTGGCAACACTGTCAAAAAAATTTAAAAAATGATGAAGTTCTGTGAAAACCGCACATCGATACCATTTATCGTTTTCGAGTTATAAGCAGTTAAAATGTGTCAGTTTATAGATGGACACCCTGTATAATAAATTGGAATTTGGTATACATTTTAGGCAAGGCAACTAAAACTCAATATTAAGAGCAATTTAACCGATGACAATACCCACAGGGTGATGCCCCCTTGCTTACTGCAACGCTTCTAACCCCTAATAATTCGAAAAATAAAATCCTAATTCAATTTAGAAACTTTTATGTTTCCAGTGTTATTTAGGCAAATGTGCGGTTTTGAGACACATTTAACAATATACCTATAGAAAATTAAAATAATAGTAGAAAAACAGCGTAAAATGACCATGTTTTTGAACAGTTTTCAGCATTTATCTCGAAAACGGTACATTTGTCGTAAATAAAACCATAGACATAAAAGTTTCTAAATTGAATGAAGATTGAAAATTTTCCCAAAAATGTATCACCCTGGGACTACTAATTCTAGTACTACTTGTACGCGATTTTTGAAAATGAAAATTAAAAACTTACCTTCACAAAAGACAAACGCACTCACACTGGACAATTTGCAATTGCACAAGCACTTTTTAAAACTTTTGTACAATAATAAAAAAACTATTTTATTTCGCACCGGCCGAAGTCTAGTAGCAAATAACGCATTGTTTTAAGTCAACTTCCCTTATATATGCAGTTAAAACTCCTGTGACATCTTGTTTCGGTTGGTTTCAAAATTGGTACAGACTTGTAGATTCCTGTATTGTAAGTGTTGCCAATGCCAGAGCAGGGACCGAAAACTTGTAAATTCTTGAAAAGCGATAGTTGAGTGGTTTGGTCATGATGAATTGAACTCAACTAGATTTTGTCTTAATGCTTAAATACATATATTAAATTTATAATGTGCTTAGAAATAAAATGATGATTGATAAAAGTAATAACTTTTATTTTTACGTTTAGTGCATTTTAAAAAGCTTGTAACTTATTTCTTTTATCAATTTATTTCGTTTGTTTATCTCGGTACGTGTCACGTTACAAAACTAACACCTGCACGTTCCTTTTTAGTACTCGAAATCGATAACAAATTCCTATTTATAAAGGTAAAATTAAATCTGCATCGAAACCGAATTGAAATTAATTCATCCAAAATTATGAAAATAAGGTGTTTAGCGTAATTAAGAACGGTTCTTAAATTTAAAAGTTTGAGGTGAATACACGTAATACCTTTATAATCTGTTTAATTATGTACGTGTTTTATTACAAAACATGCATCTGCACTTTTAGAATAAAACATACCTCGTTCTTCCACATCCACGGTTTACCTTACGCTTACGTTAAGATTAAATGCGTTCTCTATAGTTAAATATTTCGTTCACTTTTTATTTAATTAGTGACGGATAAAAGCCATTTTAAAGTTGTTTCGATTGCTCGCGAAGCATACGCTAGACGCCCGACCCTAACGAGTTAGGACAAGGCAACCTTCCTTGATGATTTCGCCCCTAGGCTTTGCGCTCCGGGCGCCGATCGCCTGCCCTGGCCGGCCCTGGCTAGATAGTCTCGTAAATCGTATAACTTGTGATGTCATCCTATTCTCTCATATCTGAAGGTCGCGTTATCTTTTTCGTACTTTCTAGACGAGGTAAAAACTTGACTTCTTTATAAATACGAAACATTTATGTAATTTATTAAAATCATTACTTATACGAAATGATGTGTTTAATACGGGCCGAATGGTCGCCTGACTTTAACATCGTGTATCTATGTTACTATTTCATTTTGGGCTAACGAATATTGGGATTTATCGAGCTATTTGGAGCTGAGGAATCTCTGGTATTATATTCTACACGCGATTTCCGGACACTCCCTGTATAAATATTGAATACGTCTATTTTAAAATCTATAAAAAAGATTAAACGTGCCACTGTACCAACTGAAAAAGATTAAGATGTTTCTCGGTTATGTATTTTTATGATTAAGTTTATGTTCTTTTGTTAAGCTTCACATCTTTTTTAAGACGATGAAAAACGAAGAATTGATAAGTAAATAGTAACTAAACTGTCTTATTCAAGGAATTAATCTCTTAATAAGATAACAGTCATCATAAGTATCCCTAAAACGTATCTGCTAAACAAAATAATATAATCTCAAAGATACAGGGAAACAAAAATATCACGAGTTTCACACGTAAACGTGTCTAAATAAATAATAAATGTGATTAATTTGTGAAGGTGTGCTTTATTTACAATCGTGATCGTGATCCTACGCAGGTGGTACAACTATAGGGAAAATACACCTGCTAACATTACCGTTGAAAAACTTGTTAATTAAGAATTTGTACATTTTAATTAAAATTCGATACTTGAATGGATCGGGATAACGCTACATTCCTTGCTCTTAGATGAAATTTTTTACATTAAATCTTTCTGACAGAATTAATGAAATCCATTTTTCAATTTCACTTTATTACCCGGATTGTTTCGTTGTACAAAAAAACATTTAATTTAAATTTAAAAAAATAAGGAATTGAAAAATTGGGTATACAGAGAGAGTGCTAATTCTTTGACATATTCCACTAGTAATAATAGACAGTGATTTATTACATTTGTTAATCAGTTGAACAGCCCCTTTTATTTAACAGTAGGTGTATTTAGTGTTCTAGCGTGTTGGAAGTGTTTAAATTAATACTAATAAATAATTAATGAAAAATTTGTTAAGAAATACTAAGCTCAAACATTATCTATGTTTGAGTTCTTCACAGCAGGTATAGTAGAATAAAAATCAGATTTAAAGAGATCCTAATTTGTGGACAGCTTAAGATTATCACCGGTTAGCCACCCCAAGGTTAAAATTTTTCAACTGTTTGTTTCAATCGTTCGTTTGTATTTGTTAGCAATTTTTTGTTGTTTGTAGGTTACTAAACCGTATAATAACTAACAATTTAAGGTACAAATTAAAACATTCTATTAAGAGTTCTTTAGAACTAATTAATAAAGTACAAAACATAACCTCGCCGCTATTTTGTTTTTAATTATGAGTCATAATTAAAGGGAGTTATCCGCGCCACTGGTGGAAAGAGAGGGAGTAGTCACATGACCCTGGGGGCAGGGGTGGGGGCATGTCAAAGTCGAATTATTTTAATTATGATGCCATAATTAGAAGGAGTGGGGGTAGTCCCGTGACCGGCAGCCATTTTGTGGCGTTGCTTGTCGGCCATTTTGTTTTGGCGAACATTGCGTTGGTCATTTTTGTAATTGTTATGGCGAGAAATTTGAAATAGTATTCTAATAAGGGAACCCTCATACTAACTCATAAGACAGGTATAGCACTGCGGAACTTATTCTCGGACCTTCGCCCTTTTGTCATAAATAAGCTATAGGCCTCCGGTAATTGTTCTCGGGTCTTCGCACCCCTGTTCAGTCCCTCTTCGTTGCAAAACTAGAAATTTGAAATAGTAATCTAATAGCTTCATAATTGTCGACCATTTTGTTTTAGCGGCCATTTTTTTGTTTTGTCTGACAACAACACCGTAGACAACTTAATTATGCGTCATAATTAAAAGTAGTGGATCAAATCAATCGAGCAATTTGTCAGGATATTTTGAACACCCTGTATACGTATTGCGTAATTTTGTTTGTAGTTTTATTCACTTAGATTCCGTATATATATATTTTTTTTTGTTGTCAAATTGAGTTTTATAGATAAATTTGTGTTACGCGTGTAGCGACCTTTAGGAAAGGTGTATGGCGAGCTTTAGTTTTTTTTTGTTTGTGAATTATTATTCCGTAATTTAGGTTGTTTTTCCTTATTATTTCCCGTTTATAGAAGTTTGAGTAACGTTTATTTGTATATAGTTGTATATAAGTTTAAATAAGGTTTATTTCGTTTGATTTCCTTAAAAATTATAGAAAGAACGTAGATTTATATGTATATGATGTCATGTTGGCGACATAAAGACGAGTAGTTATAGTTGTTCAGTTTATTATTGAGTATGTTGGTTTTAAGTCATAGAGGTTGAATGTGGGACTAATTGTTGTACTTTAAGGAAAACATAGAGATATTTTGCACGTTAAGTCTGCTGACGTTTGAACTTTTGAAATTCTCGAGTCCTTACGGATGGAAACGAAATGGGGTACAAATCTTCCCTTCCGTTTTTTAATTGGTGGAATTAAATTAGATAAGATTTTTATGAGTGGTGGGATTCAAAATCAAGATGGATTTTTGGTAATTTTTGGATTCTGAAACTGATCGCGCTCTCGTGTACTAGTACGGTGCCGCTTGTTGTTACGCTTTAAGGGGTAGTTTAGAACGTTGATATATTGGACCTTGTGGTGTACTTTTTGTGTAGTAAGGGTAGTTTAGCTACTTCTGAAGAAGACCTGTAAAGGAATTTTATTAAAACTGTTCATCACCAAAGGATTATACCTAGTGCCGATTTCGATTTTACGTAAAGTTACCTAGAGGACATCGTCGTGTTTTATTAGTGCTTCAGTGACCTCTTTGGTTTTTCTCGCTTTTGCGGATTTTTTTTTAAAAATCAACGTTCTTGCAGTGCCACTTATTTACCGTACAAAGCGTGTTTAAAGATAAAGAAACTTTCGCAATATATTAAAATTATAGTTATTTAAAACAAGTTATTAACCTTTTGGATTATTAGTGGAAATAAAACTAGTTAAAAGATATAAGTTAACAAGCAAATTGAGCATACAAATTATTATTTTAAAAGAAATTTTTAATTAATGCAGTAACATTTTAACGAGATTCAATCAAGGAATCGTTTGTGTATAAAAGAACAATAGTCAACATCTCATTCATCATTTTGCCAGAGCAGGGATATTTCATTTCCGTCATAGCAGTCATTGGTCATTATTTTCTGTTGTAACACAGGAGAGGTGTAATTCTAGACTTTAAGGTAACATAATATTGTTTTTTTTTATTGAATATTTCAAGATTTTTGTGTGTTTCGAATTATTTTTTTTGTGTTAACGAAGGTTTGAAAGCGGTGTCGTATTTTTTTTTTTGTTAAATTAAGTTGTTGTTTTAAATTTATTTATTGTAATTAATTATAGTTCTGACGCTCCGCCTTCAGACTTTGTTATTTATTTTAGTATTAAAGGGCAATTGACCCTGTAGTAGTGTGGATATAATCCACGATATTATATATATATATATATATATATATATATATATATATATATATATATATATATATATATAGGTTAAACCATTTAAAACGGCGTTAAGCAGCATCTTGACATCTGTTTTTAAGTATTTGTATTTTTTTTTTGGTTTATACGCATTATCGTATGTTTACATTTATATTTATCTTATTTTATTATTTTATTATAGCTTTGTTAGGTTTTATAAATTTGTTTTAATTCTATGGAAACCCTTTTGTGTTGCATAAAAGTTTTTTGCAAATTGCAAGTTTACCGGTAATTTAGTTTTAACGTAACGAAGTTAGTTTTCTTTTTTATGGAGTAATAGCGTTAATAATATTTAGTGTTGTATTTGATTTTTGTTGAGTATTAATTCATTTAGAGTGCATTCTATAGATTTTTTTGTTTTGTTTTGATTATTATTTAATGCCTAATTATTTAATTATTTAACAAACTTTTTGAAAGGTGTGTATTTGAAGCCCGATTTCAGGTGGTTTGCTGAGTTGCTGTCCAGCACACCTGGAATTGATTGCGGATAGGTAAGCGTATGTTTGGACACGCTATGTACTCGTAATTTTGGCACGACGACCCTTATTTTGACTACCAAACATTCTGGCGCCCAAAACCGATCTGATTACGTCTTCGTCCCCTATTTTGACTTACGTACGATTTACTATTCTGGATGTGCAAAATTTTCAACATCTGACCTACACCCATACGCTGGCTAGTTGGGGCAAAAAGGCCAATTTATCTGTAATCCCGTTCTACCACCCGTTTATACCGTTACAAATTAATCAAACAGGTATTTTAATTATGAGTCATAATGAAAAGGATTGTGTCAAATCAATTAATGGCAGCCATTTTTTTTTTAATTATAATCATAAATATATCAAATTAATCAATCAAACAAACAATTTATATATAATTAAAAGTGAATCAAATCAATCAATAAATAATGAATATTTTTTAAAGATATATAATTAAATATATCAAATCATATTATTTTTGTTTAATTATATATATTAATAAATAAATATTAATCAATCTAATAATTAATATATTTTTGTTTTAATTGTCATAATTAATAATTATAAATTATAAAACAAATCAATATTAATAAAAAAAATTTTCTTTTTATATTTTGTTTTTATTTAAATCTGTTTTATATTATTTTTATATTTGTATATTGTATTTAAAAATGAATGTAAATCAAGATGTTAATCTTAATACTTCTATCAAAAATTTTATAAGTAATAAAAAGTTAAATTTTCAATAATTTATTATTATAATACAAAAAATAATTTTTTTATCTTAAATAAATTTTAGATATTTTAATATACATAAATAAATAATAAAATGTTTTGTTATTGTATATTTTATAATTAATGTAAAATATTTTATAATGTATTTAATAGCATAACGTTAATTTAATTAAATTGTTTATTGTGTTATGTGTGTGTGTGTGTGTGTGTGTGTGTGTGTGTGTGTGTGTGTGTGTGTGTGTGTGTGTGTGTGTGTGTTGTTTTGTGTGATGTGTGTTTTGTGTTGTGTGTGTGTGTGTGTGTGTAGATTTGTGATGTGTTGTGTGTGTGTGTGTGTGTGTGTGTGTGTGTGTTTTGCGTGCTGTGTCGTGTGCGTGCGTGTGTGTGCGTGCGTGCGTGTTCGTGCTGTGTGTGTGTGTGCGTGCGCTGTGTGCGTTTTTCGTGCGTTGTATCCGCGTCCGTGCCGTGCACGCGCGCCTTTGTGTGTAATCTTAACGTATCATTAGATACGCATTGCTTTGTATGGATTTTTCTCTGCCTAATTACAGTGTTCAGCAGGTTGATTTGAGTGTTGAAATGCAAATTCAACTGGTTAATTAGTGAACCAGCCATTCATCAGCAACCTCATCTCGGCCAACTGATGTAAACGTATTGTAAACCTTCATTCGATCAAGACACACTTTGCTTAAACTGTACATCTACAGTGTTATGTAATTATTATTATGGTTGTGTAATGGCGAAAATTGGGTAAAATAAAGACATCATTGCTTTTACGTTAGTAACTTTCAAGTTGTGGTTTCGTCAACAACAACAATCGAGGATATTAGAGATTTTGAGGACTTAAGGGTAAATTATTATTGTAATAAATAATATTATATATATTATATTATTATAATAAATAATTATTATATAAGTTAATGCTGGCACAGGCACCGGGAAACCAGAGGAAAAGAAGAGGTAGCTGAAGATGTAACAGATGAGGAGGATGATGATGATGCTGTTGCTGATACATGATATGTGTTTTATGTAATCTTAAAAACAGTATTAGTTATAATAAATTATTGAAAACCTCTGTGTGTTTTATTACCGGTAATAACCAGGGTGTTTTGATAGAAGTCGATTCATATCATCATCTTAAATTTACTAATTTAACTGTAAAACGTATTTTATCACTGTATGCAACCCTCTACAATAGCATCACACGTTAATTTGAATGGTAGTACAACGGGAAGGTGTGTGTGTGTGTGTGTGTGTGTGTGTGTGTGTGTGTGTGTGTGTGTGTGTGTGTGTGTGTGTGTGTGTGTGTGTGTGTGTGTGTGTGTGTGTGTGTGTGTGTGTGTGCGTGTGCGTGTCGTGTGTGTGTGCGTGCGCGTGCGGTGGGTGGGTGGGTTGCGTGCGGCGTGCGTGGGTGTGGATCCGCGTCCGTCGCTGCACGCGCGCGCCTTTGTGTAATCTTAACGTATCATTAGATACGCATTGCTTTGTATGGATTTTTCTCTGCCTAATTACAGTGTTCAGCAGGTTGATTTGAGTGTTGAAATGCAAATTCAACTGGTTAATTAGTGAACCAGCCATTCATCAGCACCACCTCATCTCGGCCAACTGATGTAAACGTATTGTAAACCTTCATTCGATCAAGACACACTTTGCTTAAACTGTACATCTACAGTGTTATGTAATTATTATTATGGTTGTGTAATGGCGAAAATTGGGTAAAATAAAGACATCATTGCTTTTACGTTAGTAACTTTCAAGTTGTGGTTTCGTCAACAACAACAATCGAGGATATTAGAGATTTTGAGGACTTAAGGGTAAATTATTATTGTAATAATAAATAATATTATTATATATTATATTATTATAATAAATAATTATTATTATGTAAGTTAATGCTGGCACAGGCACCGGGAAACCAGAGGAAAAAGAAGAGGTAGCTGAAGATGTAACAGATGAGGAGGATGATGATGATGCTGTTGCTGATACATGATATGTGTTTTTATGTAATCTTAAAAACAGTATTAGTTATAATAAATTATTGAAAACCTCTGTGTGTTTTTATTACCGGTAATAACCAGGGTGTTTTGATAGAAGTCGATTCATATCATCATCTTAAATTTACATTCAATAGTTTTAAAAATACACTATTAGTTGGCGTCACAATCAAAACCAACCAACCAATCAGAACACAGAGACTTACGCCTTCAATCATGGGCCAACAAAACAAAAATGACCGTCAAAAACAAAAATACTTTGGCTGCTCTGATTGATTGATTGATTTCATTGAGATTGATCGATTTACTTGGTTGCTTGATATTTGATCCACTACTTTTAACTATGGCTCATAATTAAAAACAAAAATGGTTATCATTAATTGATTTGATTGATTGAATTGATTAATTGATTTGATTGATGATTTGATTCACTACTTTTAATTATGATTATAGTTAAAAATTGTCGCCATTAATTGATTTCATTGATTATTTGATTTCATTAATTGATTTGATTCACTACTTTGTCAGACAAAACATATTTTCGTATGTATTTTGTGCTTTAGTAGTCACTAAACAATTGTGTACGTGTAAATTTCTTGTCTATTTTCTTTTGTCTTTGCCTTTACCTTATTACCAACCGTTCAATTTCATTCTTGTTGTATTTTATATGTACCGTATTTACTTAAAAACCGGCATGATTCGTTTTAAAGGGCCACATGTTTGTATTACGGTTTATACCCTGATTATTTATGACACAATTGTGGGTGTAACAACATGGGTTTTGTTTTATTGTGTTTATGTGTAACTAAACCTTTCTGTATTTATTTTTCTCTTAATGTTATACTTTTGTACGCACTTTAACCTGATGTAATGGTGTTTTGTTATATATTTAAACCTTTCATTGCTTTTTTTTTGTGTTATTTGATTTATTAATGTACTTGTACAATTATTTATTTATGAATAAAGTGGGTTGTATTGGTGGTTCTTTCCCACAATAGTGCATTAACGGGTTGAACCATCATCCAGCCTATCTCAGTCAAATAGCACAACGCAGTCCATCCGTTTGTTCAGTTTTGAGGTTTGCGAGTAATTAAATATCAGACTTTTAAATAGCTCGTTAATTTTAATTTGAGTAGTTTCATTGTTTACCTGTCCCACATGATGTAATACTTAACCTCATCAACCCCTATCTACTTCAAATAACATAGCGTACCTGCGAGTAATCAAATATCAGACTAAATAAATAAATTCTGTTTTAATTATTGTTAGGAAAGTCCATGTAAGGCAAGCAATTAATTTGAGTAATAGTAACATTTTTGTCAGTAAAGTCAAGATAAATCACTTAGCGATTGTTTTGTTCTTATATATGCATTCTTGCAAATAAGTTCAAATTACACTTTTCAAGATATGGTACCTGGGGAACACTACACAGTTCTAATCAATTTAATTAGTGGTTGTGCAGACTTTGTCTCATCATAAGCTATCCTTTACTTGAAATTTAATGTAGAATACGATGGTAGTATTAAAGTTCGAGGAATGTATCAAAATATCCCAGAATTTCTAAATTATTGGGTAAATGTACAGTTTTTTTTTGACAAAAATCAAAATAATTTTTCTTTAAGTGGGTGTGTGAAATGGAATTTTTGTAATTATGTATTTATGTTGTTTTATCATCCAAAAAAAAAATGTTAACGCTAGGTCTAGACCACACTGTGTATGTAACTATAATATATAAATTTGTATTGGCCATGCAATGTATTTTATGTTCTACATACGCAGTCTTCCATCATACAACTTTTTCATGAAACGTTTTTCTTTAGTATCTATAATAACAGAGCGATTCTACATCATCACATCTTCGACTCACCCTGTTCAACCTTTTTTCTTATTTGCAGAACCTTCGCGTTTTTCGAGGGCCTACTTATTTACATTGTTAAATAAATGTCAATTTTCGGAAATTAAAAAAAAATTTACAGATTAAAAAAGGTCATAGCCTTATTTTTAATTTCCGTAACATTTAAAAAAATCGAATCCGTAGAATTTGAAGATTTCGCAATTTTTAGATCATGTTGTATACTTTTTAGTTGAATCGTAAACCAAGCGGGATAATTTCGATTTATAAGATTTGGAGTTTAACGCAAAATCTATACTTAAAAATGCAGGAATTAACTAACGTATACTTGATCGTTCAAAGTGTTACCATAAATAATAGGCGGCTCCCAACAGTGCATCAACAAAAAAAAAAGGTTTGTCTGGGGATGATTGGATGTTGCGAGCTTGCGGCGCCTGTTACCTTCAAAGGAACTAAACTTTATATATTACTAAGGGATTAGATCGTTTGTTAAGTAAAGGTTTTAATGATGAAAAGTTAAATGATGGTGTTACCGTACAAATATTTCCATAAAGGATATTATGTGTGCGTAGCGTATACTAATGATGCCTTTTAACAATACAGGATTACGCTTCTTTGTTATTACATGCTGATTCACATGTACTTAAGTTTTCTGTAATTAAGTTCGGATGATTAACTTACCTATTAATGAAGCTACAGACACAAATCCAGTACATTTATTATTATTTTTAGTGAAGTCTCGTACATTTGAAGAATTTAGTAGACGAAAGTATGTACGTGCTTCGAATACAACTTGTGGTACGAAATTACTTTCACGTGCGTATTTTTTTTTCTTTAAAACGAAAACAATGCGTAAATACGCTGATTGCACATTGATTCGTATTAATACAAATCCTATGCTTTAATTAACACTTTAATTACGATCACCTTGACTTTCTATTTATAACTCCTTCACCTATTCTATTGACACTTTTATTGCTTGCAGCTCTACCACCTAACTCTATATCGGTAAAGAAGTAGATATTTCGAAAAGGCTACACCCTATTGTGCAGTTTAGGTGAGTATCAACTTAATTATGCAATGTCTTATTAATGTATCTGCTTGTTAAACTTGACATGGTGATTTATGTTAGCAAATATAAATAGATTGTTTTAGTAATTGGGACAAATATGCATTTTCTTATTAGGCTTAATTGAATTAATATCAAAATATTTGAATATTTAGCACTTGCTTTTAGACAATGTTTTAAAACTGGTGGTTCATTATTACTTATACAGGGTGTATTGAAAAGAATGAGCGATACTGCAGAGGCACCTTCTCTGGATTAAAATGTACCGATTTACGTCAACTTACCTTAGTACCAAATTGCTCCCTTTAGGACATACGAGCCTTTAAAGATTTATTTTGTTTTCTATTTTTTATGCCAACTCATTTATTTTGTGAGTTATTTAATTGAAATTTGGTTTTTATAGGTTTTTGCATTAGCTGAACTTGTCTGCGAACGCAGTTTTTGTTTAAAGTATAGAGGGCGCTTGCAGCAACCTGTATGTTTCATTCTTGTTCTCATAGTTTTTTGCTATGTGAAAAATTTGACATAATGAGTAACTCTTTAAAAATTTCATAATAATAGCTTTATAAAAGGTATATTTGTCGCAAGTCACTAAACTGTACCATTTCCAAGAAAAATGTATTTAAAATTAGTACTACAGATTCTATTACTCTCACGAACTTTCAATATAGTGTATTCGTCAGCAATATTAACAAGCAAAAAAAAAATTTATGAAGTGACATGAATGTGATTTATATTAAATATATTTATTTTAAAAATGTTGTTTGTTACCGCCACTGTTCTTTTCTTTTTCTTCAAGATATTTTGGTTATATTTTTTGTATTACATTAGACCAGTTGTGTAGTGCATCTTTATCATACCTAATATCATTGACTAAATAATACTTTAGTCAATGCTAATATTCATTTCTACGAACTTCTGACATGTGTGATCCACTTATCCGTATGTACAGAGTGGCCAACTAAGAATGCGAGGTACTGTATCTGGGAAACTATCCATCGTAGAGGCTTGCGCAAAAAAAAGTTATTACTAAAACGGCCAATACAAAAACATGGAAAATATTTTCATGTTTCTGAAATGGCCGCTAGGGGGCGTAACTGCAATCTTGAATCTAAAAAAATGATGTTTCTGTTAATTCTGCTATATTAACCTAATAAAAAAATAACTGATCTTTGAATTCGAGGATAATCTGAACTTTTTTTGTTTGGCACTTTTTGACATGTCTAAAAATAAAGTGGTGGAGGGGTATTCAAAGGTTTCCTTAAATAACCCCCTGTATCTTCGAAACGGCTAAGCTGATTTTAACAAACTTGGGTGCGTTGAAATGAGCTATTCTTGGGCTACAAATGTTATAATATTTGAGGTTTTGTTAGTTTCACATGTCGTCGCTAGAGGGCTTTGTTCGACATTCCGACAGGAACGGTTAATTTTCGCAAAAAAAATGAAATGCATTGGTACGACTTTTTTTCATGAACAAGTAGCTAAATGATGCCTAAACAAGCTCGCGAAAACCGCATCTCGATATCTTGCTCCTAACCTAAAATATCGACCAAAGAAAACTTTATACGAAAATCCCTTAAATTTTTATATTTTTTAATTAACAATATTTTTCTGAGATTGTTTCTATTATGTAAGTTGTGGCCCTAAAAAGGACCGATTTAAAGGAGGAAGGTTCTATGCATTGCTGAAGCCTCTCATGACTAGACAAAACTGCAGCTTCAATTTCGGCTCTCGGTATGTTACGTATTGCGTTACGAATCCGGTTTTTCATATCTTCGCTAGTAGTAGGTTGAGTCCGAAACACGATGTCTTTTAAGCGCCCCCATAAATAGAAATTGAGGCAAGTTAAGTCTGGCGATCGCGGAGGCCATGAAAACAGACTTCCTCTTCCGATCCACCGCTGTTGAAATACTGCATTAATATGCTCTCGCACATTAATAGCAAAATGTGCTGGGCAACCATCCAACTGCAAAAACAATTTTTGCCTTGTTTCCAGAGGCGCATCTTCCAATAACAACGGTAATTGATTGGCCAAAAAGTCAAGAAATACATTGCCATTTAGAGGTTGCTCGAAAAATATGACCCAATAATTCTGCCTCCCAGTATGCCACACCATACATTTAAACTCCAACGTCCTTGGCGCCGAACTTCATGCAATAAATTTAAGGTAGCTGTTCATAGGCATCTATTGGCCCTTTACCCATCCTCTTAAGTGTTCCTGAGTGCTTTAGCACGATAGGCCTAATTTAGCCTGTTCAGGTCCACAATCATAAAAAAAAACCAATGGGGATTTTCTGTAGACCACTGATGCATATTGTGCAGATCGACTCTTCCGTCACTACTGAAGGTGGCTTCATCGGTCCAAAGAATTTGAAATAAAAATTCTCTATTTTCGTGCATCATGCCTAACATCCAATTGCAATAGTCTAACCTTCGATCAAAATCTTCCTCTTTCAAGGCCTAATGCAAAACAACATGATATGGGTGTATTATTAAAGTAATTAAAAAAGTTTAAACGAATACCTATATATTTTGATGGCCATTAGAACTTACCTATGGTCCTTCAAAATATTTTGAACCGTTGTCCGTGATATGCCCAACTCAGTGGATAATGCTCTTGTGCTAACATGAGGATTTCCTTCAATATAGCCCAGTACACGGTTAATATTTTCTTGTGTTCTTCCAATTCTTGGCCGTTGAACCGTAGGCCGAAAACTACCATTGGCTGGTAAGCTTTCCACTAATCGGGGAAAAACATCGCAAGGACGCCGATTTGGATATCGAGCCGCGTAAACTCCTTTGGCTACTGCGGCATTCTGAAGACATCGAAAATAAACCGCAAGCATATCAACAGCTTCATTATTCGTATAACGCATTTTAAAAGCACAAAAATTGCTCAAAGTAACGCGAAAGTATTGACAACTATTGATAATTTGAGGATTATGTATGTTTTGTTTAGGTATCTGTTTCCATTGCCTACTTTTATTAATTGTATTTTTCGTATATATCCATAGTGAATATGCATTTAAACAAACAAAAAATAGGCCTTTCGTATAACTTTTAGCATTGCTTACTTGCCCGTAGTAAAAGGGTGATTTTATTGTGGTGTATAAATTTACAAACATTTAAAATCGCAATTTCTAGTAATTTCAAAAAGGGTGATTTTATTCTCATGAATAAATTTACAAATATTTCACAATTTCTAGGCAACCTATTCAGAGCCGAAATTGAAGCTGCAGTTTTGTCTACTCATAAGAGGCCTCAGCAATGCACAGAGTGATGGTCAGCATTTCTAGCATTTACGGGGGCATTAAAAACCTTCCTCCTTTAAATCGGTCCTTTTTAGGGCCACAACTTACATAATAGAAACAATTCTAGACAAATATAGTTAAAAAAAATATAAATTTAAGGTATTTTCGTATAAAGTTTTCTTTGGCCGATATTTTAGGTTAGGAACAAGATATCGAGATACGGTATTCGCGAGCTTGTTTAGGCGTCATTTAGCTACTTGTTCATGAAAAATAGTCATACCAATGCATTTAATTTTTTTGCGAAAATTAACAGTTTCTGTCGGAATTTCGAACAAAGCCATCTAGCGACGACATGTGAAACTAACAAAACTTCAATTATTTTAACATTTGTAGCCCAAGAAAAGCTCTTTTCAACGCGCCCAAGTTTGTTAAAATCGGTTTAGCCGTTTCGAAGGTACGGGAGGTGATTTAAGGAAATCTTTGAATACCCCCCACCACTTTATTTTTATAGATACGTCAAAAGTGCCAAACAAAAAAAGTTCAGATTATCCTCAACTTCAAGATCAGTTTTTTATTAAATTAATATAGCAGAATTCACATAAACATCAGTTTTTTAGATTAAAGGTTGCAGGTACGCCCCCTAGCGGCCATTTCAGAAACATGAAAATATTTTCCATGTTTTTGTATTGGCCGTTTTAGTAATAACTTTTTTTTGCGCTAACATCAACGATCGATAGTTTCCCAGATACAGTACCTCGCATTCTTAGTTGGCCACCCCGTACAAGATTTGTATCATTTGTATCATATTATTTAAATTCTATTTCCTTTGTTAAAACGAGATTAATTTTTTTCTCGAATTTCTTTTGCTAGCAGACAAACTATAGTAAAATCCAAAGGCTGCTGTTAATCAGTGCCACTTTAATTCTAATTTCTGTAGTTTGTTGAATTTATCTTACGGCTAAATTTTTCTTTTACAATGTCTCGACATAACTTATTTTCTAATAGTGAAGTGACCGATATTGTGGCAATTTAGGCCCAACAATATTTTAATAAACGCTCTGCAGCGCTAATTGAGTGCACTGTTCAACAAGAAGAACAATTATTAAATAGTGTTGAGGATGACGAAACAATAAGTATTCGCCGATTATCATTAAATCTTGGATTACCTAATGTTTTACATATGCCTTTCATTATAGACCAGTCCAAAATTTACTGCCTGGTGATTTTTTGACCAGAACCAATTGTGAATTTATACTGCGTAATAACATACAAAATCCAGCACTTGTAAGTAGAATTTTATTTACAGATGAAGCAACGTTTACTAGGACAGAAGCTGACGAAAATCCACATGCCACTTTGGACCAACATTTCCAGCATGAATTTTAAATTAACATCTGGATAACAATTTTGTTGGTCCTTTTGAACTCCCAACAAATCTAACTGGTGATAATTCCTTAAAATTTCTTAGAGAGAAATTGATAGATTTATTAGAAAAAGTACCCGTGAATATTCGTCATAATATGTGGTATTTACAACATGGTGCCCCTGCTCATTACACTGTGGTTGTACAGAATTATTTAAATAATATATTTCCCCATCGTTGGATTGGACGAGGAAGTGAACATCCGTGGCCTCCTAAAAGTCCTGATTTAAATCCAATGGATTTTTATGTTTGGGGACACAAAAGCTCTTATCTATTCCATCGCAATTAATACAAGAGCTGAACTGTGGCAACGAATTAATGAAGCTGCAAATAGTATTAAAAACCAGCATCCATCATTTCATAAATGAGAAGCTGCCAGAAATGTATTGAAGATAACGGTCAACGTTTTGAAAATAAACTTTAGTGTAATGTTTTGATTTAATGGTTTTTGTTGTTTATTTTGGTTTAATGTTCTTGTTAGTCTGTTAACCATTATATTCTTTCTGTTTTAAATTTTGGTTACTTTTTTTAATTGTGTGTACATTTGTGTACATAATTTTTCGGAGGAGCTAGAAGTTAATTAATATGAAAACAAACATTTTTGATAGAAATTCTGTAGTACATTTTTCTTAGAAATGGTGCAGTTTAGCGAATTGCGACAAGTATACCTTTTATAAAGCTATTTTTATGAAATTTTTAAAAAGTTACTCATGTCAAATTTTTCACATACCAAAAAAATATGACAACGAGAATGTAATATATAGGTTGCTGCAAGCGCCCTCTGTAGTTTACACAAAAACGAATTTCACAGACATGTTCAGCTAATGCAAAAACCTATAAAAACCAAATTTCAATTAAATAACTCAAAAAATAAATGAGTTAGCGTAAAAAAATAGAAAACCAAATAAATATATAAGGCTCATATGTCCTTAAGAGAGCAACTTGGTACTAAGGTAAGTTGACTTAAATCGGTATATTTTAATCTAGAGAAGGTGCCTCTGCAGGACACCCTGTATAACAAAAGTGGTCAAATTGGATCATCGTTAAATATATTACATGTTTGCTTCAACATAGTTTTCAAAGATACGTTGCCATACAGTGACGTAGTTATGAAGTAGGAACCGTAGGCAATGCCTGCGGGTCATTAACGCCGGAGCCCATTATTGCCTTACTTTGTTACTAAAAAAATGTATAACATTATTATTGGACCGGCACTGTTCGTTGACACAAACAGAATAATTTATAGATAAAGTATATTCTGAGGAAAGTGTCCGATATGGAAAATTAACACAGGTTGTAACAAGTTTTGCAACAAACGGCGCCAACGATGTAACGTGCCAATTTGTGTTATATTTAGGCATCTTTGTCTTTCAAGAATTAAATTTTGATGGAAATGTCGCTATTTTCTCATTAGTGTATACACGGTGTCCGCGGGGAAACTACGAAGAATTCGTATACGCATTCTTTGAACAATTTTAAGCAAATATGATTATGTGCAAATTTTCCCAATTCCTAACACATAAGGAGATATGGGCGGTTGAAGAAAAATGTAAAAGTAAATAAAGAGAATGCTCTTAACAACTGCTGAAGCTTAAAATTATCATCAAACAAAACTTTTAATAACAATTTTCATTAATAAATTAACAAGAACACAACGTAGCATAAAAATGCACATAAAATAACGAGATGACAAACAAAAATTGTTACAGTTGTTCAAAATGAGATCCACCAATAATGCCACACGCCTTCTCAGCTCTCTTTCCCATTCGATGTTTGCGAAAATGTCACAAATGTTGGTAAATGCATCAAAAATTCGTTCAATCAATTCTCTTGAAGATGATTTACTCCGCCCTCCTCATTTCATAAGGATTTTCATTTGACCAAACGTGCTCATTGTGACTATTGTTCACTTCATCCTGAGAAAAAGTTGCCTCATCACAAAGGAGTGTAACAGGAATGTTATCAGCATGTGTGATCATCCATTCACAAAATCGAACTCTTGGAGCTAAATCGCCGGGAAGAAGGTGCTGAACGGGTTGAAGGTGATACGGATGCATTCCATTTTCGCGAAGAATTTTCGAAATCGTGGTCCTGCTTCTACCAGTGGCTGCTTTTATTCGTTTAATGCTCGTTCGGCTATCTATTTCAACTTCTCTGATCACCTCTTCTGCAAACGCATGTCGTGGAGACTCTGGATCACTTCGATGTGTAAGAAAACTTCCTGTTTCTCGAAGACAGTGAAAAGTCCGTGGTAACGTTTTGTCAGTAGGAGCACGACGATTTGGAAAACGATTTTTGTACTCTGCTGCTGCATAACAACTACCGTTAAACAAGTCGTTCAGGAATACCATTACACTGTATTCCTCATTTGAAAATTGATAAGGCATGATTTCATTGTAATTAAATTAATTCTAATTGTTAAAAAGCAGATGATAAATTGTATTTACATTCAAATAATATTTGATACAAATGACATGAAACGTCAAATAAGACGTTTTCTCAGTTTATTGTGGTACTACTTGCTAGGCAACCAAAATTACTCTTACGATTTTTACAGTGTGGATCTCATTTCGAACAACTGTTACCATTTTTGTTTGTCACCCTGTTATTTAAGTTCATTTTTGTGCTATGTTGGGTTCTTCTTAATTTGTTAGTGAAAATTGTTATTAAAAGTTTTGTTTTAGGATAATTTTAAGACTGACGCAGCTGTTAAGAGTATTCTCTTTACTTACTTTTACATGTTTTTTCAACCGCCCATATCTCCTTGGGGGTTAGGAATAGGGAAAAATTGCACATAACCATTTTTGCTTAAAATTGTTCAAAGAATACGTATACGAATTCTTCGTAGTTCCCCCGCGGACACCCTGTATAAAAAACACGAAGTGGTGCTTTTTCCTAAAAAATTATGTAAACGTACTACGAGCTTGCGAAGCATTCTAAAAATAGCCGACACAACGCCAAATGCATTTTCTACAACTCTTGGCGCGCGAGATAATCTGTAATTAAATAGTCTTTGCAGCGAACCTTTTGGGATGAATAAGTACGAATATCCGTGTATTTATATTTTTATCGTCTATAATCGGTATTTACCCACATCAATTTTGCTTTATGCGCAAGGCGAATGTGAGTCCATTTCCGTTCCTTCTGTGTTTCAATGCACGTCGTATCTACTAATTACATTTTCTAGAATATTAATTTACTTATATTTAAATAGAGAACAATCCTCCCTTGGTAAGTAATAAAGTCTGCCACCTTGGGAGTTAAAAATTACGTATCGTTTGTAATTGATGATATATGGTTTTATTTCATATGAAGAAAACGTGGTCGAATGACGTCACGAAGCAAAATGGCGTCCCTGGCGTACTTTAGATGATGCAGTTTGTTATTTGTTTTTGTGTCATTAAATATGAGGACAGACTACGTTACGCCTGATTTAGTAGCTACATCTGTGCTGGTTGCCCTGGTTTGAGCATATATCGTTTCCTTTTCTTAATTACCGTGGTATCCTACGTTAAGAAAATGGTCCCTAGCATCATTTCAATAGCATTTGTTATTTGTATTTGTGAATTAAAAAGGACAGTACTACGTTAATTCCAAATTACGTTTTATTAGACCAATTGATGAATTGATTTACGATACATTAAGTTAACTGTTTCTTATATGTTATCAGTTTTAAAATGAACTTGTAAGAAAATTTAACATCTGACTTCGGTTAATGTTTTCTAAGATAAAGACATTTGAGTGCTTACCTTACATGCATAGTATCTGTTGAAACTTTATTATTACATTCAGGTTATATAGTTCAATCATCTTTCATTTTGAAATAATTCTACACAAAGATGTGTTATATGTTATGTATAGTTTATGTATCAATTAAGAATTAGTTTACTACCGTAAAACTTTGCGAAAAGTTTGGTACTATTTTCTTTTATGCTGAAATGAATCAGCCGATATTATTTTGTTTTATTAAATATACAAATAAATACAGCTGTTTATTAAAATTACATGTGGTATAAGTACAACTCTCTCATTTTAATTATTTAACCTATAAAAATTGAGTGGCGCCTAACGATATTCTTGAGTATAGCTATGGATATATCTCCGCCTCCCTCTTGATAAAGAAAAGAGCTGCCAATCTAGATTAAGTTACGTAACTAATGTACGTTGCTCAGCTACACTGTTGTGCGAACTTAACTTTTTACTTAAGCGACAATTTCTCTTTGTTTAAGTTACCTTCCGAGAGGAAGTAGTAATTATTATTTTTAATTTCTTTTATTTGTTATAACGAGTAGTTAATGTAGCTTCTATGTGGGCGATAGTTGCTTCCGAACAGAAAATATATTTTACTTTAGCGATTTTCAAAATTCAAATGTGTTATTTATAAGAATTTTCGAGTGAATTTTATAAGTAAATAATTTATATATTAACCCAATAATGCCTGAGTAACTTTTTTCTTCAAAATAAACTTTAATAATTACTTCATTTCAACCCTTGCGACACCCAGTATCTATCGCTATTGAAACATTTTCATGTTTTCATTGTTTTTTATGCCGTATGATATATCATACGCTAGGTAGTTAAGATTAGTAGTACTTCTCAATATTGCAAGCTGGTGTTGAAAAATAAGTGTATTTTTATATTTAAATTTTTTGTTTATGAACATATTTATACACCGTACAATTATATAGGAGCATTCCGATACATAAGA
The DNA here is from genome assembly GCA_036346205.1 of Vesta saturnalis. Classification (NCBI taxonomy): domain Eukaryota; kingdom Metazoa; phylum Arthropoda; class Insecta; order Coleoptera; family Lampyridae; genus Vesta; species Vesta saturnalis. Next base: position 4,379,555 of record JARFJB010001218.1, on the reverse strand, counting down.
AAACATGAGTGGATGTAACCCCACATTACATTTTAATTTGACACATTTGCTGCAATATGCACATCGTCTTTGAGTAGTCAAGTGGTCTATCCTATCATATCGGATTTCCTTGAGAATATTCTTGTTACATTTTGGTTTAGCACCATGTAGATATTCAGGGCCGTTAGCAAGCTGAGAACAGTTCTTCTTGTAAATTCCAAGAGGCTAATTTTAGGGTGAACAAAACGATAAAGTATCTACATATTTACCATTGCACCATTCAAGCAAAATCGAATGAATGGCCAGTATCACTTTCTTAATCTTGCACGTATTCTGTAGACCACGCATCTTATTAAATAGATATATGTTGTACGTGTCAATCATCATGGGTTGATCTACTTCGGTGTACTTTTTTTGTTATTTGGACCAACGTTTAAATGGTAGTGTCGTTATTGAGTAAGGTTTATTACTACTAAATTTTTGTTACGGGTGAAAATAATGCCTAAGTTAAGGAAATACGGTAAAAATCAAAATCCTACGATGAAGAAAATTCCCAAAAAGCTTTCAATTTAGACAGTGGTATGAAAGTTTTGAAGTAGATACCTAAATTTGACCAATAGAATACCCGAGATCGTAACAATCGGTAGCAATAACGTTTCGAAAAGAGATATCAAAAATTGGTTCAATTTGGTTGAGCCCCACTTTAAAAAAAAGGATTTTTGGAGATAGTTTTCGACAACAGAAACGAAACCTGTTTATTACTGTGTATTTTGAAGCATGAGCTTATTACGTCGCACCATTTCGTGGTTGATAGCATGTAAAATAAGTCGTTTGGATTGTGTAAATAAGGATTTGAACGTAAATTTTTTTGAATGTCTTGCAAATGTTACGCCACTGGGATATGGTAAAGTATCGACTAATGTTGGGAAACAATAAAATATGTATCTAACATGGGTATTTGAGTGGTTGGAACATTTGTATTTCAAGTTTTAAATGTAAATTAATGTCGGCAAGAACAGCACTGGAGAATCTGTTCACTAACCGAAATTACTGACGTGGACAAAGGAATTTATAGTTAAACTTAACACAAAATAGAAGCATGGGATGGATGAAAATAGTTTAATAATTTAACCATGATTTAGACTAACCATTACGATTAAAAGCTTTATTGCTAAATCGAATTACGTATGATTCTAGGACAACTTAGCATTACTATTCAGTGTTTTAATTAAGGATCCTGCTTAGGATTTATTTAATGAAATTTGTGTCTAGTTCTGATATTGTATGAAGTCGTTTTCAAATTTCAAGTTCCATATTTTATTTTAGAAGATTTCAAAATGGCGTAAGTCGATTAAAACTGAAACTTTTGTTAATGAAGTGATGACTAACAAATTCAGCGATATATCAAATGCAAAGTATCGAGTACAATCTGCAATAAAGACAATGGCCATCCTCCGTATATTACGGTGGTTGAACAGCTTTTCGCTTTATCGAAACATGTGAATCTTGTCCAACTTATATCAGTAATTAAAGTGTTTTAATTAAGGATCCTGCTTAGGATTTATTTAATGAAATTTGTGTCTAGTTCTGATTATTGTGTGCAGGAAAGCGTTTTCAAATTTCGAAGCACCTTCCTATTTTATTTTAAAGGTATTATGGCTTAAGTCGATTAAAACTAAACTTTGCGGTAGCTGTGCCTGTTAGTGAAAAGTGATCACTGAACAAAATGTCAGCGATATTCAAATCAAAGTATCGAAAGTACAAGTGAATAAAGACAATAGGGCCATCCTCCGGTATATTATGGTGGTTGAACAGCTTCGTTTATAAACTATTTGTGTATTATACATTCGATCCCCTTGTCACGGTTGAACCATTGAAACGTTCTCTTATCTGAAGTACTGTGAGTGGTGGATTTATTGCCCTATAAAGTATACTATCATTTATCCTCATTATAAAGGATTTTCACCACGGAGATTAATGTAAGAAATTAGAATATAAAGAATTGCATTTGATCGTCTGATTATAAGCGAACGTTGAACCATTGATTATTAAATTGATGAAATTTAGTACAGGGTTAAAATTTCATTCATATCAACGATATTGATTTTACATGTGATAGATATAGGGATTAAACAATTCTTAAGATATTACACCTACTGAGGACGATAATTGTAATTGTTATAGAACGTGTAGATTTGTATCAATATAAGTATAAAAATGTTTGTTACGCCACAGGAATGTGTCCTCAGTAGTGGACGATAACTGTAATTGTTATCGACACGTATAGATTTATGTAAAGTTTAAATATAAAATACACCATTAAAAAAGCTAAGTAGTTTGTATTAAGTAAATGTGAGTATCGAATTTGGGCATTTCAGAAAGTTACGTTTTTCTATCTGTAAAACAGCTAGAGCGTTCTGCATTGATAGAGATGGTCAGCCAACCTTTGGTTTACAAGTAAAGTTGATTTTGTATTAAGTTGGAAATTGTGTTATGAAACTTTTCAAACATTTAAATTGCATACGTTGATAACTACAAAACAAATCTAGTGTGTAGACAGCTGAGAATCTGGTCACAAAGTAAATTAAGAATGTTAAGTGCAGTGAGAAGCATTAGAAAAAAGTTGTCTAATTGTTAGAAGCGTTGAAGGACGGACATGTTCTTAGGACATATCAGCGCGCGAGTGTATGCAATTCCGAAGATTAACTAAATGAGCCCAACCCCATAAATTAAGATACTTCGTAGAAAAAAGGAGTAAGATCAATTTTCTATACAGTTGCGTAGAGAAAGATTGATTATCCTAAAAAGTGATAATTGCTAGTATTGTAGTTAATGGCCTTAAGAATGTAAAATAATATATATCAACTCTAATCACTACCTTTTTTATGTTTTTAGTTTAAGAGACGAATAATATTTAGCAGAGACGAGTTTCATTAAGAATTTTTTATTGTGTGGCTTTTATTTTGAGGCTTAATTTAAAAAAATATTTTCGGAACAAATCACGAACGTTAAGTGTAATAACCATTTCGTTACTTTTGCCTATATTTGTGAATGCTGACTTGAAATTAGATTTCTATTAGATAAGCTATTATAAAATGTAATTACTGTTATTTCGTTTATTGAATTGATTATACAATACAGACCTTATTTTGCCAGAATATTAGTCATAATTTATTCATTTTTATATAAAAATAAAAGTTTCGACTCATCTAAGGCAAATTACACTTGTATGCGTTTAATATATTAATTACAAACAAAAGGACAATACGTAACGAGCACAAACGGTATTAGAATATCGCACGAGCAAATAAGTAAAAGGGCCAACGAGCTCGTCGTAGTTTTTATTAAAATTTTGTAGTTACGATAATACTGTAAGTCTGATCGGAAACTGTTTTGGACGTCACCCTGTCTTAATCTGGGTAAAACGTACACAAACAAAAATGGGTGCACTAGCATAAATTAGGGAAAAACACGAACCTATATTTTTGCTTCCACCAACGGTTCTCTGGGTCGATTCTGAAACGTAATGCTTCAAAAACACCACAATAAAGCTCTTATTGTTTGGCACTTCAACTTTTAATTTTTTTTACTAAAATTCCTCTTGAATATTGTTTCTAAATTAATACAAAGAAATCTTCCTGCTATTGAACTCAACTTTAGTGTACTCTGCTTCAAATAAAACTACCTCCATCCCTATCTTAATTGACATAAACTCAAATCAAATTATGATATACATCACACCAAATCATTATGTGTCAACAGACATAAATAATACGGACAAAGAAAAGATTTAGTACTTAAAAGAAACTCTAATTCAATTTAACAAACATTCAGTGTCAAGATATTCAAAAGCATTTATGACTAGCTACTTTCGAAAATACGTTTATAACACATAAACATGTGACTAAATATTAAATACTGGTGATGTGTACTTTATAATCAAAAACAAACAAGTTCAAAAATCTTGTTTAAAATAAACAACGTCTATATTAATTGTAAACTAAAATAACAATAATCACTTGGATAGTTTTACGTGACACTTTCAAGTCGCCAAGGTAGAAACAGTAAGGGATGCTCGGCTCTCGACACGGTACTGGTCGTACTCCACCAATTATATTCCTTACAACACCCAAAATTCTACTGCATTAGCTGATGGCTGGATACAATCGCCGTCAACGGGGCTGTACATAATTTCCTTGGATCACTAAAGTTATATCCAAAAATAACAACCACGTGTTGGTTGTTATTTTTGGATATAACTTTAGTGCTTAGCTAATACCCTCAACACTCATGTTTATTAACCAAACCCTCATAATTACTCTAAAGTCTAACAAATCCGTTCACGAGTATTTTCCCTTAGGTGATTCTAGTGCATCGAGAAAACAAAATTACTAAAATAAGATGTGTTCTGCACGTTACTCAGAAACACCCGACATAAAGGAGGTAAACAACACTACCGCTCCGCCACCAAGTAGTAGCTCAAACACGACACTTGATCTCCTCTCGCGATTCTTCCGGACTTCGCCATTTTAAACTTTATAAAACAACCATTCATAAAGCTAAAATTCCTTCAAACCATACGCGCGGTACAGCCGATACAATTTTCGTAAACACGATCTAAAAAATACCTCATCGGCAAAAGCTTGCCACATCAAAGTACACGCAAAAGAAATTCTAACCTGATATGTTTTCGTCGTCGTTATACTTTGGAAAATCAACCCTACTTTAACGTATAAAAATCACAGCAGTCTACTCTTAATTTTCTTATCTAATATAAGTTCTGGTTATCCCATCATTTAATTCTCCAGACTCGACATGCGTAAAATTGCAAGTATTTTCCCATGACGTAATTTCCACTCAACACTTTAAATTAACAACTACCTAAAAATAGATTATCCTATATTTACTATAAAAAAATCTACTTTATTTATCTCTCCAAGGGTTTAATGTAGACAACTATACCTATAATATGCGACAAACATATACGCAATTTAATACTTAACATCTTCCAAAACAAAAACCTAATAACCAGAAAATTGAATACTAAAGCTATACAACAATTTCTAATAAACTTAAGTAGCGTCATAATACACCATAAAACAGGGCTAACTCGTCTCAACTGCGTCTCAAACTTCATAACTGATTATACCTAATTCTTCAATAAAATCATACAACAAAACTAAGAATATCACAATTTTCTACTACAATTTCTACACAGGGTGACAAATAGTTGGGTGGAATATAAGTCCAATTTATGCATAGATAGTTACGCTCGTTTTCATTTTAAATAATATTGAATTAAGATAAAATTCGTATTTAAAGATTAACCTATTATTTAGCCGTTTGTTTCTTTTTTTAAGTATACTTCATTCAGAATATTACACTTTCAATCAGTTTAAAAATTAATAGATTTAACTATTATTTTCCACACAGGGTGTCATTTATTTATTTTGTATTCTTGTTAGTAATCCTAAATAATAGTTCATATTTTTACGAGGGTGCAACAAATAGTTCAGTTAGGATTGGTAGTCTTTTGGAGGAAAGTTCACAGTTTTATATAGCCAGTAAGCGAATATCTTGTGGTCCTCGATCTCTCAAGATCAACATCTTAGCTCGAGATAATTTTCCAGACAAGTTTAGATTGTGCTAGCGCTCTTAACACATTTATCCCCGATTCTGAGCTTTGTTTTAGAGTAAGTGTAAGATGTTTGAAGTCAAATTTTTACCTTTTGTCTCTATTGTACTTAGTCGATACCTTGCTTATTTTATAATCACTACACGATGCTAGCGTGGTTTGATCGTGTAACAGGTCACATAGTTCTTCTTGTCTCCAGGGGAATATCTTCTAATAAAATTGGAAACTTATTAACCACATAGTTTAGAAACATCCCATTTAAATTTTTCTCGAAAAAATAAGGACCAATTACATAGCGATCCCTAAATTCACAGACAATTTATGCTGATTGTTTAGTATTCTAAACTGGTGGGAACTGGAATCGGGATAGTAATGGAAATTTTAGATTATTTGCACGCACTGGCTACATGCAGTCTTGTGTTGTGGGTAGGACGTATTTTTGATAATATATGGACGTGAGTTTGCACGAGAAAATTTTTTTGTCTGTGCATAATGTAAGTTGCTATAAAGCTACGCCACAGGAATTTTTATTTATTATTTAACTCTGATATAAATATTTATGAGTTGAGCGTATTAAATTTGAATCAGAAATAATGTTTTAGTAACACCCCTATTGAGACGATAATGAATATTACTGTATTTGGCTACTGTATTTTAAGGAATGCAGAGTTTAAAATTGCTGTAAATGTGTAGCGTGTGAATTTATGGAATGTTGATATAGTGTACGAATATGCATGTATATTTTTTTCTTATATACATGATGCAATATTGCGCAATGAAAAATCTTATTTATGCTTAAGGACGAATATTGTTGAATTTTACTGAATTTTTCGGAAAGAAAGTTCGCACACATGTGGGACTTTCATTATAACTTGAATCTAGATGTGGAGTGAGTATGAATGCGTAATTTGGATGTTTCGAAGAATTAAGATTTTATAAAAATTTTAAGATGGCTGATTGATTGATCCTAAGTTTTGCGTTGGTGCCGTTTCTTGGTTTAGTGCACCGTAGAGACGCGCGTTAGAAATACGCCTGAGATAGGTTGTTTTAGTTTGAGCGGGATTAATATGATGAGTCTATGTAAGGAAGAGTGACAGCATAGCACACAAAGACACTCGAACTTAGAGTAATACTTAAGAGCGCGGTTGCGCGTGAGTATTTTGTAACGATCTCTTGTAATTGCTTTTTCTGATTACGTTAATTTTTAATTTAAGTACCACGGTATTAGCTCAAATCGGAGGTTAAAGGGAGTGGTTCGTTAATTAGGGCCGATTGTTTGCTACCAGATTTTTTCCCGCACTGATTAATGAACGCTAATACAGTTTTATACATTTTGTTTCCCTGTATCAGTATAATAGCTAAATATTGCACACTTGTAGCTAATTTACATTCTATGTATTTGCAAGTGAGTAATTATTAGCAAAACAAAAAATATCCTCCAAATAAAACAAAAATAAACTTTCCACCAAGGGGGCCCTGGGATTGGATTGTTCTTCTCCTTGCACTAGGTGGCGGCTGGACTAGGTGTATCCGGGAACAGCGGATCCCTGGTACTCTCGTTAGGTTGGCTGCGAAAATAACTTTAATTGCGTGTTTTTACTACAGAAAGAAAATGATCTTAATTTCCTATATAAAGTGAATAAAAAGAGAAAAGGAAAATTAAATAAAAATACGAGAATGTTTTAAGTCCGTTCCTGACCAGCAAAAGTAGGCAGAAAGCAGCTGGTCTTATACGGTTATTGTAATGTTATTTCGAGTTAGAAGTATTTTCAAAGAGACAAGAAAGGGGTGGCTATTTTTAATATAAGCCACCCAGAAAGTCGATAAATTTAAAGGAACAAATAACTTGTATTTATACAATTCTTTCTGTCTAGTTTAATTATAGAAATTGTGCTCGGATTTATTTAATATGCCTAACTAATATTTACAGGGGTTTATTAACTAACGGTAGTCTTCCTAATTAATGTTTAACCTTAATTACTGGTAGTTAAAATACTGTTTAATTATATTTCGTAACTAGGTGGAATTATTTACACACGGGAAATTGGATACTGAATATTCTCGTCTTGAATACTTATTGGCTGGAGCGAGTAATTCGCTTACCGTTTGGATATACCTTCAGGAACGTTTGGTTATCAAAAATATTTAATGTACAGGATAAACTAAACATCTTACAGGTGTCGTTATTGAAATAATGTTTGATACAGGATCCATCCTTTAATTCCGGGTTATCGCGACGTGCGATCTGGGTCGGACACAGGTTCAGGACTTCCGATAGGAAGTAAATTGTTATCTCGAAATGGGCGAGCGGGCATGAAAGTGGTTTCAGGACTTCAGAAAAAAAGTAAACTTGGCAAAACTGGTAATTAGGATAAGTGCGCTAGAAGTTTAATACTCACTCGTTTTACATAATGTGTGCATACTGCCAGCGCAGTTTACGAGAACTGGGCGATCGAACGAACCGTCTAAGTGTGCACGGCTTTGGTACTTTCAACTTGTAGACACTTCGGTTAAAGGTAGCCTGGGGCGACGTGTTTATGTGAGTTGTGCAAAATATGTGTCGATTAACAGATTCTGGGCTGTGGCCCGTTAATAATTAATTTAAAATTTTTGGTAAAGGATTCTGGCTAAATGAATAAATAGTAATTGAGGTTGTAATCAATAGTAAATAGGCCATGAAAGAAAAAAACTCTTTGTTACTAAGCCGAGATTTCGGAATTAATTTATTCCATTATAAAGGCACTAAAATTAGAATCAAATATGCTTGCATAACTATAAATATAAATAAACAACTACCTAACGTGAGTCACTAATTAAAGTTAAACTATATATATATATATATATATATATATATATATATATATATAATAATCACGTACTGCAAAACCCATTTTAGGATGAAGTTTTATTCATCTGTTCCAAAATTTAAGAAGTGTTTTAAACAGATTTGTAATAAACAGCAATCATTACATTTAAAAGGCAGTATTTGTATGAAACCTGGTTGAAAGAAGCGATCCTTTGTGTAGCTAAATAAAATAGTGCATTATGACAAATCATGGACATGCACTGTCTATATACAAGTAGCCAGACCGGCAATAACCTATGCGGCTTTGGTGTAAAGGTTAAGCAGGAAAGCAACTAAAACTAGGCAAGGTACAAAGACTTGCCATGTTTAACATTACGGAGCAATGAAAACCGTACTAAGCCGAGCAATGGAGATTAATTAAATTCCACTTGATCTGGTGATTAGGGGACTAAGATTGAATCAATATAGATTGCAGAATTCACAGTACAAACTATGATAAACAGAGCATACGGTTAATTGACAGCCCTTACTATATGAGAACGAATGACGCCAAAACATCTCGTTGATATTTATATATATATATATATATATATATATATATATATATATATATATATATATATATATATATATATAATAACACGTACTGCAAAAACCCATTTTTAGGATGAAGTTTTATTCATCTGTTCCAAAATTTAAAAGTGTTTTAAACAGATTTGTAATAAACAGCAATCATTACATTTAAAAGGCAGTATTGTGTATGAAACCTGTGCGTTGGAAAAGAAGCGATCCTTTGTGTAGCTAAATAAAAATAAATAAAAACCCAAAAAAGATAAGTATTTTATTAAATAAAGGTGCGTTAAGCTCTATGAATTAAATTAAACAGAGACGTCAATATTACTAAGTTAAATATATGCACGATTATTAACGCACTTAATCGACCGTTTATAGACAATTAAGAATTTCGTGATCAAGTGTAATTAAAATATTCTGTGACAAACATTTTTTTAGCCCAGTTTCTTCACGCGTGAGCGGGCGTGAATGAATGAATAATCAAAGCAAATCAATCAATCCCATTGAATAGGATATTACACCGGATATGGGACTACGGAATATAAATCTTTAAGAATAATTTTAGATATTTGAATGGTGGACGTGTGGCATTAGGCATTAGGGATTAATCAATAAGAATTTTTTTTTGTGTGTGTTTGATACAGTTCGATTAGTTCACTTACTCTTTTGTTTAAATTATGGTGGACCTTTCTTACAGTTTAAAGTTTTGAAGAAATCCAATATTATATTATTAGATCACATTACATAAGGGATTATATCCTTTGAAAATAATCAAACTTTCGACATTTTGAATAAATGATTGATCTGAAAATTGTTTATTTTGAGTCAGATCGATTACAAGATTTAATTACTTTGCATTCATTAAGAGTCATTGAGTACCCAATACTGGTCACGACTTGTTTATTAGGTAGAAGTTTCAGATTTAAATCACAGTAATTAATTCATCATATTTGCAAACGTTTAAATATATTTTAATAATAAAAATTCAAATAAATAGCTGTCTCGGTGGAATGGTTAGAATGCTTGCCTTTCACCCCGAGCGGCGCGTATTTAAACCTGGCCAAGATAGAGGTTTTTCTAAAACGGTGAAAAACCAAAGCGCTCCTTCTTGTCGGATAGGAAGTGAAACCGTAGGTCCCGTGGCAATACAATGTTTGACACGTAAAAGATCTCTTACTAAAGATTTCTTTAGTAGGGCAAAGTCCTAGTAACGGGTAGTAGGACCGTTAGTAGTTGATGCGCGTAGAGATGCTTGACATTTCGGTTTGTGTCTAGATCTCGGCTCACAAATACAAAAAAAAATCAAACAATATTTGAGAAGATATATAATTCCTAAAAGACGCACTGATCGTTACGTATTTTTCAATTTTTAAGATACGAATTAATAAATATTTCTACTGTCAACATTTGTTCCAATGCAATGTTTAAGTTTAGAAACTATGTTTTTTGTTTTAGTTGTAGATTAGGTATATCTATCCATACGTACTGATACTTTAGGCACTGTCTGCTCAATTCAAAGCATGTCTTAGTTGTTTCCTTTTCGTTAAATAAATACTATATTATTATTAATGTTTTTGTGGTTAAAAATTAAGACCAAATTATTATTTTTCCAAATTGGATGATATTTATTTCACAATTTGTATGACCGTTATAAATATTGTCTCATGTTTATACGAGAGTAAATTTGAAAGTGTCTAAATCACGTTTTATTACTTTGATTTTATGAATATACAGGGTGTAATCAAAAAGTTTACGGTAACGTATAGCTTGGCAACCCGCTTACCTTAGTAAGCCTTTACGACGCCTTAAATTTAAAAAAAAAATCATTATCTTCATTTTCTGCAACGAGTTTTTTTTTATTGAACACTCCCAGTTTCTTAAATTGGATTAACAATCTTTCGAAGATGGCTTTATTTGGGTGATTTCTATTAGGAAAATTTCCTAATAGAATCTAACATCTAGCATAGACGATAGATGCCAGAAACCTATTTGGAGACATTCTCCAAGAATAAACATCAATATACATGCAATACATTTATCGGTGACATAAAGTACATGGTGTCTTATTTCAATTAAAAGTTACTGTCTGTCAAAAACCGTACGTATTCAATCTTAATTTTTGAACAACCTGTATAAGTCAATTATTTATTTACAAATAGAGCGTATACTTTAATTAATTAGTGTATTCCAGTATAAATATACACAAAAAAATTCATTATTACAATTTGTTCGTGCATTTTCACAAATCATAAAATAATTCGAAAACCTTACCATTATTCTGGTCAAAAATCAAATAATATAAAGGGCGTTCCATGTAAAAGAACAACTTTGGTGTGCTCCTACACTTTGGGCCACCCTGTACATTATGAAACTAATTTTAACGTGTACCTCGAAAAAGTCCCTATCCATCACAAAAACAAAACTTTTTTTTAAATTTTATAGTTTCGACATAATATTTCATGCCGTATACCATGAATAACCCTTTATATGGATATATGGGTGGGTCGGTGGTTTCGTGCGTGTGTGCGTGCTTGTGTGTGGATGGTAGTGCGAGTGAGTGCGTGTGAGTGCGTGAGTGCGGGTGAGTGCGTGTGAGTGCGTGTGGGTGCGAGCGAGTCCGAGTGGGTACGAGTGAGTGCGAGCGAATACGAGTGAGTGCGAGAGAGTACGAGTCAGTGCGAGTGTGTGAGTGTGTGCGGGTGGGCGGATGTGCGGAGACACTGCAGCCATTATGGCTTATTGTGTTCTCCATAGTGGTTTGTCACACCCAGTCCGTGATCTTAATGCCTAGTACCAGAGCGCACCGGTCGCTCGCGGAATGTGTGTTTAAGTCTTCCGGTTTTATCCATGAGTACCCGTAAATCCGCTGTCTTTTAGCAGCCACTGAGTCACAATCACATATAATGTGTGTGGCTGTTTCTGGTTCCTCACCGTAGAATCTACATGTGGGTCTTCGTCAAATTTCTTGATCTTCCTTAAATGGTCCTTAATAGGCTCATGTCCTGTCAGGAGGCCGGTAAGAATCCTAAGCTGAGTGCTGCTTAGCGTGAGTGCTGTGTTTCTTTTTACGCAAGGCTCATTTTTAAATGCCTTGCTATGTGTCAATCCTGGTCTGTTTATCCAGTCTGTTTGATGTTGATCGCAAATCCATCCGCTGATATAGTTACGGATTGCGTTTCTTGTTACTCCCAATGCAGGTTCGAGCCCATAGAAGGGTCCCGCTGATTCTTGTCTTGCGAGTTTATCTATCTTTTCGTTTCCTTCGATCCTACAGTGGCGAGGGACCCAGAGAAGAATTACCTTGTTCCTCTCTGCCGAGCCGTTGAGCTCCTCGTAACATTACCAGACCAGTGTAGCTGAGGACTTAAAGCTTGATAGTGCTGTAAGAGCCGCCTGGCTGTCAGATAAGATATAGATATGCTCTCCACTGTAGGCCTTTCTATTGTTTTCCCGCATAAATTAAAGTACCGCGTATATTTCCGTTTGGAAAACGGTGGCCCTGAGTTATTACCTCTAAGAGTGTATCAACGAGATGTTTTGGCGTCATGTGGCCCGTTCTCATATCGAGTACAGGGCTGTCAATTAACCTCGTATGCTCTGTTTATACATAGTTTGTACTGTGAATTCTGCAATCTATATAGCCCCAATCTTGTCTCCCCCCTAATCACCAGATCAAGTGGAGGGAGGTTTAATAGGGTCTCCATTGCTGCGGTGGGCGTGCTTTTCATTGCTCCCGTAATGCTTAAACAGGCAAGTCTTTGTACCTTGCCTAGTTTTAGTTTGGCTTTTTCCTGCTTAACCTTTGGACACCACACCAAAGCCGCATAGGTTATTGCCGGTCTGGCTACGCTTGTATATAGACAGTGCATGTCCATGTTTTGTCATAAGTGCGCCTAACTACCGCAAGGGTAGTTTCCGCTTTTCTGTGTTGGTGCCAGGAGTCAAAAATCACTTCCAAATACTTTACCCCCCTCCGACATATTAATTTCTTCGCACCAAGAACGAGGGGTCCTAGGTCCTCTAGGTTCCTCCTTTGCGTGAAAGGAAGTATGAAGGTGTTTTGGGGACCGACGTTTAGGCCTTCCTTCTCTATTCATCTAGGGCCCTTTGCATGCGCTCGCTGACTGTACTGGGAAATCTCCTTCCACTAGGATGACTAAGTCATCCGCGTATCCTAGGGGTGGATGTATGTTAATACACACGATAACTCAAGATCGAAAAGACCTACGTACTTAAAATTTTGCATTTAAGCTTCATTTCTCCTGGAGCTGATTGGATTTTGGAATAGCTTCAACGGCGGAAAGGGGGAGGGGGTTGATTAGGACTGTTTCTTATTTTTATCAAATATTTCTGAAACAGCTGTATATAAAAATACCAATTTATAGACCTTAATCAGATAGATTAATTATGATACGATGCGTAATTTAGCGGCAAAAAAATTTTTAAGGTATAATTTAAGTGTTAGTTCAAAGTTTTTCAATATCAAAATAATGATTAATTTTATAAGAAAATGTATAGACATATTTTTTAAAGAAAGTTTAATGTTACATAATTTGTCTTTATAAAACTTCTTAATATAAAGCGAAATAAGTGTAAAAACTAAATAAATATGATGGAAAATGCTGTATTATCTAAATTTTATATAAGCGGGCAGCTTTGGATTTTTTTTTTAATTTGGCATCTATATGTCTATTAACCTCTATTTGACATGAAGTTTTAAACGCCTGTTTGACATAGATTGTTTTGTTTTTGAAATGTTTCCTATTTTCGTAATGAACTTATTAAGGAAGATGTTGCATAATTACCCTAAAAATTGTTATTAAAATTATTTAATTTCTTTTAATCTCCATTTTGTAGGTAGTGTGTTGTTCCACACCAGATATTTTACTAAATGGCATTTGTTAATCCCCCAGCCTACCTTAAATTAAAAATTGATGAACAACAAATCACTTTACGACGATTTCAGGGTTTTTAATCCCGATTACAAAAATAGAATAAACATCCTACAGAGGGTTCAGAAATATATATATACTGTAAATTTAAAACGATTATCAAATTTCTAAAATTTACAATCATTTACAAAAGTTATAACGTTCCGTATATACTATACATATCGAGAGGTTCAAGTTTTTCTGCCAATTGCAAATTATAATAATTAAACTTGGGGCAGTAGCTATAAATATTAAATAAGTAAGTCAACGCAATTATCAAAGATTTGTGAATGTTTTTCTACTGTTTAATCATTCTAGTCTTTAATGGTGTTAATGTCTTATAAAAGCAGCAATAAAACGTGTTAAAGTAATGAGTTTTTAAGACAATTAAAAGTGTAAAGGTTAAGTCTTTGGTTCATAACCTAGATCGTTTATAACGTTACCAAGAAAAAAAATGAAGAAAATTCGTAAACTGTAAAGATCAACTCCGTTATGTAATGTAAGACACTTAATCACTAAATTAGACAATGAAAACGATACAGTTCAACGTACTCTGAAACAATCAAATAATTACAACATTTCTGATTACTTGCCCACACCCACCAATTTAATTAAAACCAGCGTCCTTCGTATTAGGAAGAAATGATTAAAAAAAATTTAATCGTGGGCGAATTTAAATTTTCGATTGAGAAACGACCGCCGATGGGTTATAAAGAAACAATGCGTCAGAAGAAAGAATGAGAAAAAAAGATACCATTGTGCTCAGTGTGATTTTATCAGACATTTCCTATTTACATGAAGATGGGCCATCTTGCTACCCTCTTATTTTCGGAGCGCCGCCGTCCGCTTAAAGGTTGGCGCCATGCTGTGCCCGCCGCGCATATAAAGATCTCGCTGTAAGGCACTCACAAACTTTATTTTATTTGTCCTTTTTTTGTGAATGAAACTCGGTGAGTATATACCACCTAGCTTGAGGATCACGTTACGTGTTTAAACTTGCTAGGTTATTCAAATTAGCCTTGTACGAAGGTGCCGTGTAAAGTATTTAATCTGAAATTTTTATTATTAATTTATTTAACGCGACAATGTACACAATATATAGGTCATCTTTTTAAGGCTTGGGTTACAGATTTGTAATTTTGTCCTAACAGAATATCACATATGGCCAATTTAATGATATTTTCAACTGTTTCCAACTTCCGTTTCAACCGAAAATGACACCTACTTTGTTTTTTCGAATGGAACACCCTCTATATTATTACAATGTTAACTTGATGGTTAGATTTGAAGTAAAGTTTAATAATATGATCTTTTTTGTACTATTTTCTAAATATCTGCGTTTGATAATTATGTATCTCAAATTGTGCTCGACCGTAAAATGCTTGCTTAATAATAGTGATAATCAGGTATTAAAAATTGTAAGATATCTCTACTTTTATGATCACAGGCGTTGGTAAATGTTTCCAAAAGCAATTATAGTGTTGCTAAGTAGGATTACTTAAAGAGGGATTCCCTTGTATGCAATTCTTGCAGAAATCAATTACAGATTATTCACACAATGCGATACACCAAACAACTTTGTTGCGCAACAAATTGCACGAAATTAGAAACGTTTCTAATTTTCTGAGAGATAGCAGCAACTCTAAAAGAGTATGGCTTTTCATTGCTTCGGTAGTTGCTAAGTAACGAAGAGTTAACATTAATCCATCTCTTGCACTAATATGATCTTCAAATATTGTCCTTTATTTCTGTATTAATGGTGTTATCTTTTACAGATTTAAAATTAAATTTTCGACCATTCTTAAAAAAATTTGTAGAACTAGACATCTTTATGTAAAAACTCATTGTTGACGAACTGTAAATTCCCCTTGCTGTAGCGTTTTCTTAAACTATAACAAATAAAAAAAATGTATATGTTACTGTGACACTCCGAAATTTGGCTAATGTCGACATTCTCAGAATGTCCTAAGGTGCTTGGCGTATGTCAGAATTATTTACCTAATACCTTTATTTTTAACTTACACCGGCGAATGTCGACATTTTTTTTTTTATGATTGTGGACCTGAACAGGCTAAATAAGGCCTATCGTGCTAAAGCACTCAGGAACACTTCGGAGGATGGATAGAGGGATAATGAATTGCCAATAGATGCCTATGAACAGCTACCTTAAATTTGTCATATCATAAGTGAGAGGAAAACAGGAACTAGGGAGATCATTCCAGAGTTTAGAAGCCGTGTAGAAAAATGTGGATTGCGCCCGTTTGGTACGACAAGTGGAGATTTGTACTGCATACTGATGATGTGAATGAGCGAACCGAGTGTTTCTCGCAAAGATAGCCGGAGATGGTATCAAAGAATGTAATTCACTAGCACAATAGCCGTTGTAATAACGATAATACAAGGAAAAAACTGAAACCATCCTTCTATGCTCAAGGGACTGTATGTGAGAAGTTAAGGACGGGTCATTTATAAGCCTAATCGCTCTCTTTTGAATACGATCAACGATATCGAGAGCGTATTGGGGAGCACTAACTCAAAGGTGAGATTTATATTTCAGATGAGGCCGAATTTGGGCCTTATACAGCAGAAGGAGTTGTCGAGAGGTAAAGTACTGCTTAGATCTGTACAAAAAGCCTATTTTACGAGCAGCTGTTTTGGTAGCTGACAGAAGATGGTCAACCCATGAGAGATTTGAAGATACAGTCATACCCAACAGAGTAATAGAGTCTGAAAACTTAAGAACTGAGCCATTCATACTTACAACAGGAAATGATCGATCTTTTTTGGCGGACATAAGGCAACTCTGAGTTTTGTTAGCATTAAATTTAACTAGATTATTGCTTCCCCATTCGAGAATACGTTGAATGTCTTTGTTGATTGAATTTGCCATTTCAGCTTTAATTTCTTGATTTGACATAGAAGGTGGATTATCACTATGAGTAGACTGAGATGAACTACAGTGAAGAGTGCTATCGTCAGCAAAGCAATGGATGGTTAGTAGTTAGAAGAAATAAGGTCGTTTATGTACAGCAGAAAAAGTGTAGGCGCTATAACGGATCCCTGTGGTACGCCCGCGTTAATGCTAACTTCTTTTGAAAAAAAGCCATCAACTACGACACGTATTCGTCTTTTATCAAGGAAACTAGAAATCCAGTTGATGAGCGTATCATTTAACCCAAACAAGGTGAGTTTGGCAAGTAAACACTTATGCCAAACTTGGTCAAATGCCTTTGAGATATCTAAAGCGACTACAACTGTTTCACCGGACTGCTCTACTGTATTGTTCCAAACTTGAGTCACATATGAAAGAAGATCGCCTGTTGAACGACTTTGACTAAACCCATATTGGTGGTCACTAAGGAGTTTGTTAGTTTCAAGGAACGTGAGCAGTTGCTGATGGATGGCTTTTTCCATGATTTTAAACAAAATGGAAGTGATGGCAATTGGTCTGTAATTTGAGGGATCGGTCTTATCACCTTTTTTGGGAATAGGTTGAACATTTGCTAACTTCCATGATGAAGGGAATTCCCCAGAAGATATAGAGATCGTATAGAGCTTAGATAGGACTGGTACTAGTTCGGGGGAACATTTCTTTAAGACAATAGCTGGGATACCGTCTGGGCCAGTCGCCTTATTGAGATCGAGCCTACTGATGATCGATTCCAAGAGCTTGTACCGAAAATGAATTGGTTTCATAACGTATGAAGAAGAGTTGACTAGGGGCACATCTTTTCCAGAATGATTGAGACACGAGTTTGATGCAAACAAATCCACAAAAACGTTGGCTTTGTCTACAGAATCAGCAACTACCGATCCGTCAATAGATGTCAGGGGGGGAAATGAAGATGTTCGAAAGTTTTTACTAATGGCTTTTGCTAAAGACCAAAATTTACGACTGCCTAAAGGAGATGTAGCTAGTTCATTGCATTTTCGTTGTTCGAACAACTTTTTAGTTTTAGTGATGACACTTTTGCAGATATTTCTAACACCAACGTATTCTACATGACTGTCAACCGATTTATTAGATTTCCATTTAATGTAACATTTATTTTTTAAAGATATTGCATCAGAACAAGCCTTATTGAACCAGGGTTGGGAACGTGAATGACCTACACGGTACTGTTTTTTCGGAATGTATAACTCCATTCCCATGAGGATGACTTCAGATACTGAAAGAGCGATGTCCGAAGAAGAGGACGACTTAAAACAATATTCACGCCATGGAAAGGTTGCAAAGAAATCCCGTAAATCACTCCATCCAGCTGACTTAAAACACCACAAGGTTCTATCGGTTTTGCGAACAACAGTGGAATTAGGTACAGTAGAAATGATTTTATTAGACAATGGTCGGAAAGACCTAAAGGCGAAAGAACGGAAGTTTTATAAACAAGAGGGTTTGATGTAAGAAAGAGATCTAGAAGAGGTGGAGTATGGTTAGGGTTATCAGGGATTCTTGTGGGTTCAGAAATCATTTGTGTGAGATCACATGAAATAGCAAATGTTTCTGCACTATGACCAGCGGGATTTGTAGTAGATGAAAATTGAAGCCAATTAGAGTTATGAACATTGAAATCGCCTACAAATGAGATATCGCAAGATGGAAACTGAGACAAGAGATAGTCAACTTTCATACTAAGGTAATCGAAGAAGTCTTGAAAGTTGCTGTCATTAGGAGACCTGTAAATGCAACAGTAGAATTTCACAAAATTAGGACCAGAATGTTTAAACCAAATCACGTCAAAATTTTTATTTTCTAAGGAAAAAACCCTCTTGCAAGCAATTCTGTCCTTGATGTACGCACATACGCCTCCTTTACATCGAAAGTTAGAGTGAAGATGGTATTGAGGAAATTGCAAGTCGGGTGACTCGGAGCTTTCAGAGGAGACTTGTGTTTCAGATAGAAACAATATATCAGGTTGTAATTGTTCAAGATGTTGGTGAATAGCATTAAGATTAGACCTGATACCGCGGATGTTGCAGTAGTGAATCAGAAAGTTGATACTTTGGATGACCGAGGTCGCTTGGGCCCTGCCCTCCCGGACATCCGAGTGGGGCAGGATTTTACGTCCGGAATTTATAACCCTAGAAACCACAGCCATCTTATTTTTTAATTTGGGACTTTTAATCCGATAGGAAGACAGTGAAGGCGAGAAGGAAGAATAAGGATGAGAATAGATTAAGGATGATAGAAAAGGTAACCGGCAGCCCTTACCGAGCTCAGATAATCGGAGACCCAATATTAAGGAGCCCATGGTAAGGGTGGTGGTACCTCCCCGGCTGGCATGGAGTATACATGCCTACCACCTATTTACCGTGGACTTCAAAACTTTTTTATCATATTTATTTATGGGAGAAGTTTTCAAATAAACATAACTAAATTATTATGAACTTAAAATAAACGGGACATTCCAAATCACAAAACAAAGGAAGGATAATATAAAAAAATCAACTAAAAGGCGTAACTTCTCAAAAAACTGATCTCGGTTAACTGCCGTGGCCATTATTAAATACAAATTAAAATATCTTATAAAAGAATTCACACTGGCAAGCTGTACGCACAGTATCAACCCTTGCGTAAGACTGAGAAAACATCAACGCACTTTGGGTCGGTGCTGAACAACGGCAGAAGCATGTCAAGACCTGTTGTTTTCGATCCTCACTGAAGCTCATTTGTGTTTGTCGACAAATACCGGTGAAAGTCCGAAAGTATTATAAAACTAAAAATTGTGCGATCCCTCACCGAAGTATTTGGTATTTGTCGACAATCACCGGCGAATGTTGACAATCACTAATTTCAGTCTCTCACGGTAACATTTGGCTTATTCCATGATTAAAAGTTTATATAAACATAGGTTCGTAAACGCTTCGTTACGTTAGGGTGTTGAAGTTACAAATTTGTTTTAGTTTTTTCTTTATAGTTTCTGCAGTTTTCAAGATATTTAGCTCAAATTTGGAACATAGTTTACGCTGTGGGGCTTATGTCATTGGGCATGCCAAATGGTTGTGACAATCTACAGGGGGTTATTTTTCAGGGGCCGTGCCCCTTTCCTCCCTCTGAATTTTTTTGCGGTGCGCCACTGGTAGATTCTAAAATACAAAGTAATTTTTCTGTTTTATTTAGAAACTTTTTGGTCTCTTATTTTTTTTCGTATCTGCCACTGTTATCGAAAAAAAATAACAACGATTTTCTGCAGCAATGATTTATTACAATAAGAAAAACCTAAATAATATCCATAACAAAACAACGTTACAAAAGATGTTGAAAGTGCCCTCCTCCAATCCTTTCACATGCCTCCGCGCTTCTTCCATTGATTCCC
This sequence comes from Vesta saturnalis, assembly GCA_036346205.1. Classification (NCBI taxonomy): domain Eukaryota; kingdom Metazoa; phylum Arthropoda; class Insecta; order Coleoptera; family Lampyridae; genus Vesta; species Vesta saturnalis. Next base: position 4,359,314 of record JARFJB010001218.1, on the reverse strand, counting down.
GTACTCTCTAGAACACCCCCGGAGTATTTCTTACCGTTTCAAATGCATCTATTATTCGATTTCGTAAATCGTCCACAGTATTCACTGGTCTTTTATACACTAGAGATTTGAGAAGCCCCCATAGGAAAAAATCTAGGCTATTTAATTCAGGGACCTAGGGGGCTATAGCTGAGGGCCACCCGTCCTATCCACTTATTCTCATACACTTCATTTAAATACTCCCTAGGTAAAATAGAAAAATGTGCTGGGGCCCCATTGAGGATATACCACATTTCATTTCTCAGCAAAAGAGGCAAGTCTTCGAGGCAATTCGTGTTGCAAAAAATGCCTGTACGTGTCACCCGTAAGTCGACCGGGTAAAAAGGAAAGACCAATTAAATGATGCTCAATTAAACCACCTCATAGATTTAATGAGAACGGCTCTTGAAAATGCGTTTCTACAATTTCATGTGGATTTTCTTCCGCCCATATGTGGTTGTTATGAAAATTTGTAATACAATTTCGTGAAAATTAGCTTCGTCGGCAAACAAAATTTTACAATGAAAATTGGGGTCTACTTCTAGCCGATTAAGGTACCACTGACAGAAATGCATCCTTAGTGGGAAATCTCGGGCAAGGGGCGCCTGTACCCTATGAATGTGCTAAGGGCAGATAATCACGCAAGACACGCCAAACAACTTGATGACTAGTATGTAAATGTTCCGATATTTTTCTGGTGCTAGTGTCTGCGTGTTCTTCTATTCCATTTAGAACAGGTTCTTCGATCTGTGGTCTACCAGAATCCTTGGTATTGTTCTTAAACGTTCCAGTTTCCGCAAGGCGCCTATGAATATTTGAGAATATTTGCTTGATCAGGTATCACTCTAATGCGATAGCGCTCCATGTACAGCTGTAATTATTCTCTTGCATTTCCACTCGCAAGGCCATAGATGAAGTGCATCTCAGCCATTTCAGAGTTCGTAAAATTTGCCATTATTGCGAGATTAGAACGAGTATTTAAAACACTTTTATACCTTACAGTTTACTTAACGTAAACTATAAATTTGTAAATGTGCACACATGTTATGATTTTAAATGCGAACTGTCACAATTAATAAAAACAAGAGATTATCCAAATAAAGTTAAAGCCTACTAGACAATTTTAAATATTTTAATTTCATCTAGCGGATTATAGAATATCGTTTTTATTTTTATTCTTTCGATAACGGTCGCAGATATAAAAAAAAACAAAAAGTTTCTAAATAAAAGAGGAAAATTATTTTGTATTTTAGAATCTACCAGTGGCGCACCGCAAACAAGTTCAGTAGGAGGAAAGAGGCAAGACCCCTGAAAAAATAACCCCCTGTAGATTCTCACAACCATTTGGTATGCCCAATGATATAAGCCCCACCGCGTAACCTATGTTCCAAATTTGAGCTAAAGTAGTAATAGTAGGCCGATCCTGGATCAGTTCAAGGTCACCCATGTAAATCTTATGGGGATTTATTTCAAGGTCGAGTGAGTTTTCTCGTTATGCCAGAACGCGCTCCACGTCTCAAGCATGTTTTTGGCGGGGGATTTAAATTTTTGGAGTCACTCGCCCTCTGGTGGTGAAATCGGAAGCTTTTGGAGCTCTTTCAAGGTCAAACTTTAAGCGGGAGATTTAAAATGTAGTTGGTCAAGGTCAAAGCTAAAAATAGAAGTTGCAAGGTAATCATAAATCAAAAATAGTTTTGAAGGTCAAAGGTTATTGACTTACGGTGGTGTCATATTTCTTAGAAATATAAGGTCAAGGTGAAAAGCTAAAAATAGAAGTTGCAAGGTAATCATAAATCTAAAAATAGTTTTCAAGGTCAAAGGTTATTGACCTACGGTGGTGTCATATTTCTTAGAAATATAAAAAGGTCAAGGTGAAAAGCTAAAAATAGAAATTGCAAGGTAATCATAAATCTAAGAATATAATTTTCAAGGTCAAACTTTTTAGCGGGAAATATAAATTTTTGGAGCTGATCATCATCATATTATATTTCTAGTCAAGGTCAAAAGTAGGTATTTAACAAGTTTAAGCATGTTGTAATATGTAGTCAAGGACGCATATTTCTTATATAAATTGCAGCGAGCTGTATGTTGAGATCAGTCTGCAACACGTAATTGTTAAATATGGAATTAACAGGGTTAAATCAAAGCACCTATTGCAAACCCTTTAAAATGCGTGCGAGCTCGATATATCGAGAAAGTATAAAGTAACGAATATGGATATAATTAATACTAAGTATGGTGAACGTATAGTGATAGAAACGGGTGATTTTAAATGTGTATTGCCGGAACGCTTTTATGTGTATTTCAAAAAAGAAGAAACACGAATTGAAGAATTTAAAACACTCCTAAACACGAAGGATGTGTTTATAAGTAGTTTGGGTGCAGCTGGCAAAACAACAAACATAACATTTTCTTTTAATAGTAGCACCCTACCATATGTAAAATTGAAATACTAGAATTATTTTCTTAAACAGTGTTTAGTCATAGTGAAATTGTGAGCAAGTAAAGTCATGCAAGTAGCAATAAAATCATTTCTGGAACGATCGAAACTCAGAAGTTCACCGTTATATATGGATACCCCACATCATTGCAGTAACAATCTGAATAATAATTTAACATTTTGTTGTTGGTGCTGTCAAAATAGTGATGGTAGTAGTAGTAAAAATGAAGAGAAACATGATGAAGGTTATTCTTCTGCTAAGACTGACTGGACATCATCATTTCAATATAAGGATGAAGTGTATAAACAAGCAGCTAAGGAATACTTAATCGATTGTACTTATTATAAACTATCGAACGATACTCATCATGCAAAACATCTGGAAATTGGATACAGTACACACCTCAACCTTGCAATAATGTGGTGTTGGATATGAAGGAATGGAATGAGCTTCTAAGATGGCATTCGTATGTAGAATTACAATTTTTCCGATCCCAAGAAATTGAAAATGAAATTGATTGGTCAAATGTAAACGAAGAAGAAGATATAATCTATGATCAACATTATGAATCTCTATCTAGTAATCTTGGTATTTATTACAATTGGGAATTAATTAAAGGATATGACAGAATTTTGAAAACTGTTATGATAGAAAACTACAAGTGCTGTTCTTCCACATTCAACTCACATAGTATAGAAGAACTATTCAATTTAAAGGATATAGTAAGCTATAGATTGGAATTTCTTGAATCTTACAATCTGGTGTGTTTTTATGAAAAGTTCATACAGCAAGTTGTTGACTACCGTCGTTTTCGTGAGAAAGAATTCGGTGGTGGTGATGATGGTGACATTTATAAAGATATTGATGATGTTATAAATGCTAAGTATAATATTAATTCACATAACACTGTATGTTTAATGGAAATTTTGTATTATCGTCCTGCTTATCTAATGTATAGCATTTACTGAATAAAGAAATAACTATGATTTGTTTTCTCAATTTAGGTATACCCTTTCTATCCATCCATGTAAACAATGCTAGTTAAGAAGCGAAAGAGTGTAGGTGGTGGTGGTTTGGTGAATGGTCTAATCAATAAACTTCCGTTTGAATTGCATTTACCTGGTTACCAGTATTGCGGTCCTGGTACAAAGTTAGAAAACGACTCGCACGCGGTGACCTCGGTATTAATCAATTAGATGCTCAGTGCAAACTTCATGATATCAGTTACAGAGATTACCAAGATTTAGAAAGTAGACATTATATATATATATATATATATATATATATATATATATATATATATATATATATATATATATATATTCGCCTTCATATATACCAAAACGGATTTAATAAACAGGTACCGTTTACCATGAACAGGTAGCTGCTGCGACAAACAGGTACCGGTTCACCTTGAACAGGTAGCTGTTTACACTAAACAGATCGCTTTTTAAACAATAATAATATTCATGGATCGATGATGATAATGTAGTTTATAAGCATATTTAAATCAAAAAGGTGTGTTTTAAGTGCTTTTTGTTGTTTCAAAATGGAATTGGCTAATTTAAGTGTAATTTTTTCATATTTTGAAAAAATTATTACATGAAATGATAGATTGTCACTTCTAAAACACAACTGCGCTGAAAAAAAAATTTTTTTTTGCTCAGAATTAGACGAAAAATTTAAATTTTTAAGAGCGCATTTTTCTAGGACTTTACTTTCTCCCCAGAATTTTTGGGTAAAGGATTATCGAGTTGTGATTTATTAAGCAATTAACAACTTTCAATTTCATATTGCTTTAATTGGTAAAACAAATTTTTTTTATCACATTTTTTTTCGTTTTGGGAAATTTTTGGAACTGCTATCATTGGCGCTCTTATTTATTGGATCTGTATACGAAATTTCAGAATTTTTGGGTAAAGGATTATCGAGTTGTGATTTATTAAGCAATTAACAACGTTCAGTTTCGTTTTACTTTAATTGGTAAAACAAATTTTTTTTATCACATTTTTTTTGTTTTGGGGAAATTTTTAAAACTGCTATCATTGGCGCTCTTATTTATTGGATCTGTATACGAAATTTCAGAATTTTTGGGTAAAGGATTATCGAGTTGTGATTTATTAAGCAATTAACAACGTTCGCTTACATATCAAAACTACAAACTTTGTCATTAATAATTGAAAATTTTTTTTTCACATTCTTTTAGTTTTGAGAATTTTTGGAGTGCTATCTTTTGCGCTCTTACTTGTTTAGTCTACATGCCGAAAATTGGAATTTTTGGGTAAAGGACTACTGATTTATAAATAAATATAAATGTACGCAAGTTTCAACCTTTATGTACTATTTTCACAAGACTGTTTTGAAATTTTTTATATTCTGAATTTATTTTAATGCTATCCTTTGCGCTGTTATTTATTCAGCATATATACAAAATTCAAAATTTTGAGTTAAAATTAATCTGATATTATAAAAAGAGTGTATTTATTTATTTTAAAATAGACACATACAAAAATGCTGACATACATTTCATATAACAGGATAATGTTATCCACCTTTTTCTTTCTTTCTTTCTTTGTAATATAAGTTTTATGGGTCATTTCTTCCTACATAATTTGGATAATTTAATAAATCATGATAAGAAACTCGTTTAATATATATATATCTATATAAATTCAATTAAAACCATACGGAAACTTATTTTAAAGCGCTAGTTGGAAGTTCAAAGTTTTTCCACATTTTTGGAATTTGAAACTCCTATTTTTTGCGCTGTTACATGTTTACTCTACATACCAAAAATTAAAATTTTTGGGTAAAGGACTAAAGTGTTATGATTTATTCATTTGTGCAAGTTTCAACTTTTCTGTACATACTAACTACAAACTTTGTCATTAATACTTGAAAATTTTTTTTCACATTCTTTTAGTTTTGAGAATTTTTGGATTGCTATCTATTGCGCTCTTACTTGTTTAGTCTACATCCCAAAAATTGGAATTTTTGGGTAAAGGACTAGTGATTTATAAATAAATATAAATATATAAGCTTTATGTGTCATTTCTTCCTACATAGTTTGTATAATTTAATAAATCATAATAAGAAACTCGTTTAATATATATATCTATATAAATTCAATTAAAACCATACGGAAACTTATTTTAAAGCGCTAGTTGGAAGTTCAAAGTTTTCCACATTTTGGAATTTGAAACTCCTATTTTTTGCGCTGTTACATGTTTACTCTACATACCAAAAATTAACATTTTTGGGTAAAGGACTAAAGTGTTATGATTTATTCATTTGTGCAAGTTTCAACTTTTCTGTACATACTAACTACAAACTTTGTCATTAATACTTGAAAATTTTTTTTCACATTCTTTTAGTTTTGAGAATTTTTGGACTGCTATCTATTGCGCTCTTACTTGTTTAGTCTACATCCCAAAAATTGGAATTTTTGGGTAAAGGACTAGTGATTTATAAATAAATATAAATATATAAGCTTTATGTGTCATTTCTTCCTACATAATTTGTATAATTTAATAAATCATGATAAGAAACTCGTTTAATATATATATATATATATATATATATATATATATATATATATATATATATATATATATCTATATAAATTCAATTAAAACCATACGGAAACATTTTAAATTTCACTTTTTTTCTTTCTTCTATGCCTACACACACTTTATTTTTTTCAAATGAAGTGCCTTTTCCTTATGCAATATAACATACACTACTGTAATTACTTATTTACTAAAGCACCTTTATTTCATACTTTTCATGGCACATTCACTCGAAGTTGCATCATTTTCTTTTTAGCTCATACAGCTCTAAATCTACCCTCAATTTTTTCATTTCCCTGATTAACACCTCGAGTCTTTTCTTCCTCTCGTTAATACTTAATAATTCTTTTTCTCTTCTTATCATTCTTATTGCTTTCAGCATTTCTAGCAATACAAGTTTACCGAATCATGCAATCCCGGAGAAGCCTTTTTATTATAAACATGCATCCTTTTTCAAAATAAGGGTCGGTCGTAGTCGCTACATGTTCTTCTTCTTCTTCCACTTGAGGTGTAATTTCTCTAATCACGCTAGTCTCGAGGAACGATGGTGTCTCTTGAAAATACAAAAGTTGTGCATGAAAAAATTGTATCTTGCCAATGGCACAATTATATGTAACGTAAACGTTGTCAATTGCTTCCATTAATAAATCATAACTCGGTAGTCCTTTACCCAAGCAACTCTCTTCATTACGATGTACCTACTCTTCATTTAATCAAAAAATAGAAGACATTTTATTTTTTGTAATAAAAAATACATAGTTTATTTCCAAACAATTATACATAGACATATGTTATTATAATTTTTTTTTACAGAAATGTTAAATTAGTTGCCTTTCCTGAGCTGGCAATCTACATGTCATTCTCAGACAGATATTGTTTAAACTTTTCAATGCGATCTTCTTTTGAAGTATTCATAAAATTGTAAGGGAAGTATGGACTTAAAGTTCTGGGTTTCAATGATAATATGTTTACCATACTTTATGTCGATGGTATTCATATAATCACTTTATATTTTGCACACACCTCCAAGTCTTTTACGTTCGTGAAGGATTTACAGAAAGTGCTACCGTTCAATGCAGATAGATCCATTTATTTTTGACAAATTCTGTCCTGTTTAATAGCATAAACTTTGATGCAGTCAGCTCAAAAACAGATCCCTATTTTCTAGCAACAGGCAGAAACAGCTCAAAACAACTTTCCCGGTTTCCGAAAACAGCTCAAAAACAGACCTAAAACCGGTACCCGTTTCTCAAAACAGGTAGCTGTTTCTCAAAAACAGGTAGCTGTTTCTCAGAAGCGGTATCTGTTTTCCGGTAGACTGAAAGCAGTTTAGGTTCTCATTATCCAAATGTTTATTCTTAGATAACATTTTAAATTATCTAGTTCTTCTTCTTCTTCTTATTCTTCTTTGAAATACTCATAAAAGCGTTGAGGTAATACATGCGAATAAGATATGTCAGTTAATAAATCTTTATTAGAATTTCACTACAATTTTTTCATATAAATGATATACATGAGTCAACGCACAGTGACAAGTGTTTTGTGTATGAAAAAAACAGCATGGATGAAGTTTGGGTAAAGTATGTTGTTCTTCAAACACCGTAATGGTTTGTTTTAAAAATTTTTGAATAAAATCAGCTTTCTCTCGTCCTTTAACGTACACCTCATCTGTTGTTGATATGCAATCACTAAGTATACTAGGGAATAGACGTGGAGAAGTATATCCATATTCCCACTTGATAAAGTGGTGGTTGTGAATTAACCAATTAGCTTGCTTTTGAAATTCACTATCCAAGGTGTGCCATGGAAATGGAGGCTTGAATACGTAATGAGCAATTTGCTCTCCATTATATATCGCTAGTTCCTTAGGTGTAAATATATTTCTTGCTGTTTTGAATCCTTGCACATCAATTATAACAATCATTACTTTTCTATATTTGTCTGGTTGTCTTCGTTAGCGTGTTGTATATGCGCTAATGCAATCGTGCAGTATTTCTACATGCTACATTTAAACAAATAGAACTGATTTTCTGGTTTACACACACACTATTACAATAGTAAATACGTAAGCGATTTTAATGTGCAAAAACAGTGCTTTAACATATATACTTTTTAGAAAAACATGATGCGAATGATATGTGATTATAAAATTTAAACTTATATAGAAGGGTAGACTACACGAGGATACCCGAGCAATACCGAGCATGCACAAAGTCAGTTACATGTGTGATTGGTTAAGAATGCTTATTTTGCTATTCCTAAGAACCTTGAAGAGTCTAACATAAGAACTGTAATATGATACCTTCTCAATACCTTGTCAATAAAATTTAACCTTGAAGATTGGTTGGTATGAATTGTAATATGATACCAATAAATCTTAACCTTGAAGAGCTTAGCCAATATAGCTGCAGACACCATATTATTATACGCTACATTTTTTTAGTCTCATCAATAGCACCTCTCTTCATTATGATCAGTTATATAAAAAGGTAAGTTTGCACCGCGGTCTAGCTCAGCAAGGTACATTACTTACGAGACTTATCGTAGATTGAGAGCTGTTTACTTTATCAGATCGTAAGGGAGGCTGAGATAACTCCGTTCCTATAATCAGTTAAGCATAGCAGTCAGGTATCACTCAATGTTTTATAGGTTAATTAAAATACAACAAAAATTGAGAAAGTTGTACTTTAATACCATATGTAATCTTAATAAACAATAAAACAGCTGTATTTATTTGTATATTTAATAAAACAAAATAATATGTGCGGATTAATTTCAGCATAAAAGCAAATAAAATAGCACCTAACTTTTCGCAAAGCTTTACGATAATAAACATTCTTAATTGATAACTAAACTATACACAACATATAACCCATCTTTACGTAGAATTATTTCAAGGGATGTGAAACTGTATAACTTCTATGTAATAACAAAGTTTAGTTTGACCTATTTCAACAAATATAACTGAAGTAAGGTTATGCACTCAAGTGTTTTTATCTTAAAAAATTTAACCGTAGTCACCTGTCTTCTTTCATTACAACAGTATTGAAACTTCCGAAATAATATTAGAGTAGCTTGACTTTAATGTTCTTAAATCAATTCATCTAATTAAGTCACTTAATAAAAACGTAATTTGCACTAAGAGGATACGTATTTACTCGTTAGAAACTCAAAATAAAGTTAATCTATATCTATAAAACACAAAAATTGTTTCTACCTATGTCCGTTATAGACTTTGAAAAGATCCAACCGATGTGCTCAAAAAAGGATTCATTGGAAAGGCAATAAAGCGAAGATGGTTTTAGATCAATATAATACACATTCGATTCATTCATGATTTTGATTTTCCCGAATTTTAAAATTTATATTTTTATTTGTTACTCATTTGTAAACGTCAATTTATCAAGTGAGCTTATTGACGTTGAAAGTCAATCTTAACAAGCTGGCTACTAGTTAAACATTTTCAGGTTAGAGACGAAAGTTGTTGATTTTTTACATGTTGGAGACGACCGTACCTTGTTCACATTGTATTAGCAAAACAATAAAAACAGTAAAATAAACAATAAGCGCCGTTGTCAGAGTGATAATTTCAAAGGTAACGAGACATTGTTGCAAGTTAACTGCCAGTTTTACAAATTAGTAGCATTATTTACATTCTATTTGCATCATAAATGAGTAACAAATAAATTATATAACAAAACTCGCAAGGTAACAGGTTTTGCTGGCTCCAGAAGGTAACTGACGAGACAGTAAAACCCATTTTACCTTGCTAGTAATATTATATACTATTAAATAGGGCATCCGCTATATTTTATATGTTTTTATAAGAAACTCCACGCTAGTACCTTATATTGGAACGAATTGCTGCCGAGAGCTTCATTTCTTGACGATACGGTACCAGGTAAGGAAACTTCAATAACTTTTCAATAATGTAAAGGTAACCATAATGTATGCTCGAACCAGGGCAACTAGCGCAGATATTATGGCTACTAAAGCCGATGTTACTAACAGCATAAGTAACGTGGTTTGTCTTCATATTTAATGACACAAAAACAAAATTGCATAATCATGAACGCCGTTTTCCTCTTGGCGTCATCCGACACGTTTTCTTCATATCATATAAAACCATATATCCTCAATTACAAACGATACGAAATTTCTTAACTTAAGGGAGGGTTTTCCCTATTAGTTATAATAAAATAATACAAAAATGTAATTAAAGCAGTTGCATACAGGCACGTTGCAAGGCACACGGAATGGTAATGAACTCAGGTTCGCCTTTCGCATAAAACAAAATTGATTTGGATAAATGCCCATTATAGACGATCAAATTCTATACACGGATGTTCGTAATTATATTCACTAGATATCGATATATCCACCAAAATTATTGAGAGAAAAAGGGTGCCTCTCAATAGCCAAAAATTTATAGGTTACACGACATGGTCTTACCCACCACCTTCTTTCCAAGGCAACTATTTCAATATTATCATTCAAATTATTTGCATCAAAAACGAATACTGTCAATGCTGCTTAAGAAATAGTTGTAAAGTGTTTACAATTAAAAAATAATAAATGCAATAAAACGGAATCCCTAATCTGTAGTCTAGGAAGTAAAGCTAGTCATTTTAGTTGATCATACTGGAAATGTATTAACAAAATACACGTGTATTCTTATTTCGTACTGCATTATAAGTGTTTTGTAACTGTGGCCTCATATTGGTTGAGTTGATCGGCCTATTTCCTCAGTTTTTGCTTTTATAGCACGACGTTTCAGAAACGGACCCAGCTTCCGTCATCAGGCTTAGTCCTGAGAAAGACTAATTTTACACTTGAGTCGAATTCATATATTTTTCCCAAATACTTGACTACTCTCAGATTCGAACTGTGGTACCTTTCACTTACAAGTCTGACTCTTTTGCCGCTGAGGCACTGAGTAGTCCTATATGTATATGTATATATATATATATATATATATATATTAAACTTTTTCGTGGTTGCGCAGTAGTTTATTGCGCTTGTTGCGCATTCATCTATTGCGCAGGTGTATTGTCCCTAAGCTCTTCGCGCATTATTGGGATCCATGTGGGTTTCATTCCTACACTAGCTTGGCTTAACGGATTCCTTTGCTACTATCTGTACGTTGTCCCATTGGATGCGGTGGTCTTCGTTCCAGACATCTGGTACGTTGCATACACAATTCATGTAATTCTTCTCTTCTTTGTGTGACGTGGTTTTGGTTAGTATTCCCTTGGGCGTTCGTGTCGATTTGAGGGCAGTGCATATCTTGTATTTGCTGCCTATCCTTTGTATTTTGTCTGAGGTACCTTGTATATATGGTATTATCGCTGTGTATTTAGGTTCTTCTTTTTCGGTTACCGTTTCCCTGTTTAGGTTAGGTGTTAGACCGGGGTTGCCATTTTCTTTAAGAAATATTTTACTTTTCTAAGTAACCACTACACTTCGAGACTTTTTGGATGGCCAGAATTTAATGAATAGAAGACAGATCTACATTTAACAAGATGGCGCATCTGCCCATAATATTCGCCAGATTGATGTCCTATTACAAGCCTTTGTGATACATATATTTGTCAACTTATGGGCCTCTTCGATTACCAGACCTAACGCGTTTGAATTTTGGGGATATTTGAAAAATGTGGTGTACGAAATCTTGAAGATCTTAAGCAAAGCTTCATTCACGCTATCAATAATATTGATGGTAGAGCCATTGCCAAGTCCACTAGAAGCGTTTTCAAGCGGGCTCAAAATACATGCAGCAAGAGGGTGATGTGTTTGTTAAACTTTGTTGTTTTTTGTCTAAGTTTATAGAATAACTTAAACTACAACGATACTGTTTCTTATCATGGATGTGTACTTTATTTTATGTTAACGCAATGTTAACTAACACAGCCACCTTGGCGAATTTGAAAAACCAATAGCTTCGTCATTTTTGAGTTTAGGATAAAATGTCATAGCACAATTTTTGTTTAGAATTAAATTTCCTATCGATTCAGAATATTTGATACTGAGTGTCCCATTTGAAAAAATTAAACTTTTTGACATAACTCGTCAACACATGTTTTGTTCAGCTTTAACCATCGTAATCAGCGGAAAAGATACTACTCGTTTATCTATCTAGCTGACTTTGTAGCTCCAATGCCGACTTAAGTTTCAAACCCTGTGTATATTTTCTCTTGATAATAATACATTATGAACGTGTTAAGAAATAAATATTTATATAAAACATTGTGGAATTATAACTGAAACATTAATGCTAGTAATTATGGCATTCCACGAAGTAAGGTTAATGAATATAAATTTAAGTTTCAAAATGTTAATTTCAACCTTGAGAAGCCCATTCGACTTACAGTTTGTAAATTGTATTTCTTAATTTGCGAATCAATGAAAAACACTGCAAAATTTTCGGATAAATGCATGTTAGAAGTATGCTTTTGCACCGGTTACAAAATCTATGATCAGTGGCACTTTTCCATTCAAGGTTGTTTGTCGAATTTTCAAGAAAAGTTTAATGGAGTAATCGTGGAATGATGAAGCATGGTTTCACGTTTCCGGCTGTCAATTATCAAAATATTTCGGTACTATCACTTTTTTTAGAGAAACTCTACTCGATCCCCAGAATTGCATGTATCATATATTTGAATTCAGAATAAGTATGGATTAACATCTAAAACTATTAAGTAATTTTAAACGAAGTATGACTTAGTGTTTACATCAATAATAAATTTGAAATCTAATTCAGAAATTGTAAATGGTAATGAACCAACGCTACTTAAATCATCATCTAAGTAGTTTGAAGGTTGAAAAAAGAGGCAGCACAATTAATAAAAATTTTCTTATAATCAAAAGATTTAAACAGCCTTTTTGAAAGGTCGTGTTTTGTTACATACTACATATTAATTTTAATTTTGCGTTTATTTTATTTTTGTAAAAATATGTTCAATAAGGACTACTTCTTAGGGCCAATTCAAAAAATTAATTAAAAATTGATATTATAATCGATTTTGATCGGGTGAAAACCTAGTTCATTTACATTAGGATATCTAAGTCTTGTATAAAAAAATATTAAATCAGAAATATACATCAAATTTGGAAAAACTAAAATTTAAACAATTTATGTATATCAATAAGCGAACACAGGTATGTAAATCAATTGATGGTTAAAGAATTATGTAAGCCTTAATTACCGGAAGGAAACGAAATTCATTAGTGAAGGATCAATTAAGTTTCAAGAAGATTGGAACATTGCACTTTGTTTTGGGAATTTATTACAACTGTGTGTGTAAAATGCGTGTATTCAAGAAGAGGTTTGTAATATTGGATTACATATTGTCAATTAAGAGATTTTTATCTTTATTACATAATGTTGAGATCAGTCAATGGTTACATACTGAGATTAAATTAAAATTTTAAATACATAGGCATATCACTTTAAGAGCTAGATGCAGGGCTATTAGGATTTATTTAAGATTTACAATGTTTGTGTTGATAAGATCATGTAAATAAATTGTTTAATTTGAAACTATGGTAATTTGAGTTTACCCTTGTGGTCATTCATTTGATTTTATCCAAAGTAAATACCACTATTACATTGAACCTAGTAGTTCATTTATTTAGAACTAATAAGAATTCCAGCTATATATGAATTAATTGTGACATTGATATCCTAACATAATTGGCAGTTAGGACATAAAATTAAATTAAAAATGTTTATTGTTTATTACAGTGATCAATAAGTACAGTTAACAACAAAATTAGTTGTGGTCTTTAGGAAGTAAAAGTATTAGTTGTGTAAACAATTTGTAGTGTCTCAAGGTAAGTGTAATTTGAAATTACGCTCAATAATTAAAAGACTATAAAATCTTTAAGAACGTAATACTGAACTTATTCGCAATGCGACTCTTACTCAAATTATTTGCTTGCCTTACATTGACTTTTCTGGCAATAATTAAAACATTAGAATTTATTTACGTCTAATAATGAATTACTCGCAACATGAAAATCTAATAATAATAATTGGCCGCCTAGTGGTAGTCTACGCTATGTTATGTGAATGAGATAGGATTAGATGAGGTTAAGTGTTGCATCACAATGGGCCAGGTAAACAATGATAAGACCTAGATTAGAATTAACGAGCTTTGCGCAATTATGGTTCAACCCGTTAATTTACGAAATTGGGAAAGAACGACCAAGAAAACCCAGTTTATTAATAAATGAGAAATTTTGCAAGTACATTAATAAATCAAAGAAAGAAAAGACACAAACAAAAGGTCAATTTGCCAATATAACAAAATACCATTAAATCCGTTTAAAGTGTGTACAAAATTATAAAATTAAGTAACAGAAAAAAGAAGCAGTTTAACTACACATAAAGACAATAAAAAACAAACCGTGAAATCACACCCACAATTGTGTTATAAATAAATCGGAATTAAAATTGACACCAAACATGTGACCGTTACACAATCAATCATGCCGGCATTTAAGTCAACAATAAAATAAATAGGAAAATAATATGCAGAATAAGTTATACGTAGAATACAACAGTAGAAGTAAATAGTTAGCAATAAGGTATCTGCAATGCAGTTTAACTACACTTAGATAAGAACAAAAATAAGCAAAGAATATACACATATGCAATTGTGTCGTGAATAAAAGAACAAAAAAATATATATTCGTACAATTACAGTAAGTTACATACTTAAAGAAATCAGTTCGTAGACAATTTTTAGTAAGCTGGATGAATCAGACACTTAAAAAAACGTTAAAACAAAGTCTTGCAAGGGTAAGGTTAAATCAGTTACGTTAACAAAGTGACCAATAACCTACCTGACAGCAATGGCACGAAATAACTGCGTTAGAAATTACAGCATTCCTTTCCCAGTTTACACGTTGATGTATACATCCCTCTGCTAAGGTTTATAATCCCATGTTGGCCCACGCATTTAGTCCTCACTCGGACGGAAATGTTAGTGAACAGGCAACAACGCCAACTCAATCCAGCAATACGGGGACGGAAACTGCCAGGTCTGATGCGGTCTCTTTTTTTGTAACCAGATTTCAACTTAATAATTGTGCTTGCGGGATGGCGTATGGACAATTAAATTACTATCGCATTGCTACCCTTTGTCATCAAGAAGCAGTTCTGTGCAATTCAATATCTTGTGAGAATTGTTGAATTGCTTGCTGCGAAATTTAATTTACAGTCAAATAACGACTACGCGGTTTAAACGTTTCATTAATCACTTAATTTTGTTACAATAATAACATTTTCTCGGTCCCCTAGCTACAAATTATTAATTACAAATTGATTCAGTTACTTTGATCAATTCAAATTTGAAGTAATATTACGATTATAGGTTAGAGGTAAATCAAATAAAGTTAAACAGAACTTTAAATGAACCGATAGCTTGAGTGCCCTTATAATATTAGTATATCGGAGGATTTTAGAAACAAATTAGGAGATTGGTTTTATTTACAGTTAGCCTGTTATTGATAAATTCAATCCTCATAATAATATTAAATATTAATAACCTTTAGCAGAGTTCACTATTTTATTTATATTTAAACTGGTTTACATAAAGTTATATTGAAAAACACGATTCAGAATTTAGATTAAAGGCATCTTACCTGAAATGAACAGACTTTAATTTCTAGTAACATTCGCATATGCTAGTAATAACTGACTGGGAATAAGTTTTGAGCTTTGCAAAAGTAAAATTCAGGTTAATTAAATTTTTGTTTGTCAAAATTTAAACAATTTATATTAAATGTGGATTATAATTGTATTATAACCATATTTTATTTATTATAATCTAATGAGCTAGCCTGGATAAATAATTTTTTTAACTTATTCAGGTAATAAATTTTTCGCCAAAGTGAAGGTATTGTTTAAGTGTTAACTTTTTCCTTTTCAACGAAGATTAAGGAGGTAACATCACAAATTGGCACCGTATATTTTTGTTGTTTCATTACAATTTGGTTCCCATTGTGGTGGCGAAAGGTTAAATAACACATCAAGTCCAACTTATTTTCTTTCAACGAAAATTAAGAAGGTATCATTACAAGAGTATGTATGCTCTTTACAATATTTAAGTGTTGTAAATAAAAATGTTTCTTAAATTATTCTTGTGTGAATTTTAATGTAATTACGAAAATATAGCATTAAGCCTTTTGTAGTGTAACAACTTTAACTAATTCGCCACCACCTTAGTAATTCTAATTAGAAATGTAATTACAATGTGTTGTCACCAATAACTGCGTGTGTGTGTGTGTGTGTGTCTCCGTGTCTCCGTGGCTGCGTGGTTACGTGGGCGCGTGCGCGTGTGTGCGCGCGTGTGAGTGAACGCGCGTGCGTGTGTGTGGGTGTGGGTGCGTGTGTGAGTGGGTGTGGGTGTGTTGGTGGGTGTGTGTGGGAGGGTGGGTGTGTGCGTGCGTGCGTGTTTGTGTGGTTGTGCGTGTGTGTGTGTGGTTGTGCGTGTGCGTGCGCGCGTGCGAGTGCGCGTGCGAGTGCGAGTGGGCGTGCGTGGGTGCGCGCGTGCGCGCGGGTGCGTGCGTGCGCGTGTGTGTATGTAATTGAACATACAAATAGATCAGGCTTAATTTTGGAATGTAAAGGTGTTGACCGCTTAGATAGAGAATCTGCCTGTATAAAACGCTAGGGTAGAAAATGGTTATTATTTCACCTAATATTTAGACCTTAATGTTTTTTGCACCATCAAATTTTTAAAATATTTGTAAGCACCTTAATTGACACGATGTTGGCGGCTCATTGCTACCTTCCAGTTCATATAAAATGAAGTTGTGTAACTGTTTAGTAATAACTGCATTCCATAAAAACAGTTTTATCATATAGGTGAAATCTTTTAAATGTATGTTGTAAATAACAAAACATCGTTTTATATAGTCATATAAGGTGGCTCTAAGTAGTCTTCGTAAGGGAAAGGTAAGTACTAGTTGCAGTAAGGTGATAGAGATAATTAGGTTTGTATATTTACATTCTAAAAATGACTTAATGATGGGAGAAACCAATTGCCAGTTTTATATCTACTATTCATAAGTAAAAACACAAAACGGGTTTAGTAAACTGTATAAAATATTTCAATATTTAGTCTAGTTCTCCAACACAGTTATTATTAGAACAGTCGAAAGAAAAACACATCTGAAGGTATGCGTATTATTTTTAATATATATTTTACTTAGTGTTGTTCACGAAAATGCCAATAAAGATTTTAATGTATTATTGTAGGAGGAGGCTGTCATAAACCAACCAACTGTGCATCAGATCTTATTCTACTCGATCTCTACTTATTTGTTTAGTCAATTAGATAAAGGTGTGAGTGTTACGTTATTTTTTAATAAATTAATTAGTAGCATTATGCGGTACGTATTGGTTGGTTTTAAACGTCGTAGTTATTGATTCGCATGTAATAATAAACCGTTAAAACCTATTGTCTTTTATTTCCGTTATAGCAATTTGGCATTTTGAACAGTGGCTAATTTTAAGCTAGCAAGCTGTAATTAATTAAACCAAATCAGTATTTATGAACTGTAAGTTGGTTTTTGTAAACTGTAAGATATGATCTGGTTTTTATTGAGATTGATTTAGCTGATTGATTAATTGATTTATTTGTTTGAGAAAGAGCTGAGAGGGAGACGTGCATGATCAACTTCTATTACAGAAAATGTTCATTAGTCTATACACCACTAGATGGCGCCACAAACAAACCCTAATTAGTCCTACCGCTAAGTGACGCTACCTTTATTACAGAAAAAATATTCATTAGTCCATACACCACTAGATGGCCCTACAAGCAAATTCGAGTTTCGCAACAAGGGGCCCACGACAAGAGAGCGCAGACTTAACACAGGTTCTTATAGCTGTCTTACAAGTTAGCATTACAGCCCCTCATTAGAAAATTTCAAATTTCCCACTGTAACCATGGCAGGGCCTTACGTCTCCAATCAAAGCACAGAAGCTGGGTGGGGCTAAGAACCAATCAGAAACTAATCAGGTGAAAGGGGCTGTCCTTATGACCTCCATTCAGAACATTGTATGCGCACGCATTTGCCTACCTTCCGGGGGTCGAACTGCCAAAAAGGCTCTTAATACAACCAAATTAGGGTGAAAATTTCATCAAGGGGCTGAAAATGACCCCCGAAAAGAAGCGATAAAAAGGAGTGAACTGACAAAAAGGTTCTTAACACAACCAAAGGGGCTCTAATTCCATCAAGGCTTGAAAATGGCCTCCGAAAAGAAACCATAGGTGTGAAAAAATATGATCCCCACGTGGGAATATAAAAAAAAGTTAGTGTCCCAAGGGGCGGGGCTTGTGACGTAAAAAAAGTGAAAGTTAAAGTGCCGGTATACTACTCAGGCTGATGTTTATGTTTTAATTTTTCAACTTTGACACAATTGTTTACAACACGTTTAACAATTTTAATAGATATTACTACTGACGAAGATAACTGTAAGTGTTATCGAAACGTTGAGATTGTATAATTTAAAATACACCATTAAAAAACCCAAAAAAGATAAGTGTTTTATTATGTGTGATAATGGTGAAAGTTAAAGTGCCGTTATTCTACTAGCCTGAGTATTTTACAGTTATGTCAAATTAATCCAGTTTTATGATTTAAATAAGTCTTTTAACTAATGTTCAGAACTTCTTGAAGGGCTGCAATAATTAACAAATATTCTGCGCACAAATCTTTAATTGTCTACTCAGTTGTGAAATAAATATATAAACACAGTATTTATTAAATTTGGCCAAACACCTTTATATGACCAATGATTTCCAAAATAGATTCACAATGTTAGATAGATTTCAAATAACCAATGGACGTCTATAGCTAATTTCTTGTCCATCTTAGAAAGTGCCAAAAACTCTCTTTTGTATATTTCACAATAACAAATCAAGATTTAGTAGTAGCGGCACGTTACTTTTTACAATTTATGAATTGAATGTAACAATTTTTGTACTTACGTAAAATATTTTAACCCCTTTCAGTGGCGTAGCTTGTTTTTAATTTACATAATTGGTATTGTAAATTCCCGTGTAAGAACTATTTATGTCTTTGAATAATGTTTATTAATTCATTACATGTTAATTTTTTTTGTCTAGAAACATAAATATTAAAAATAAAATAGTTCTCAATTCATAAAAATAATAACGAAAATTGTATCACTTCACTTTTTATGGGAATATCAGGGTTAATGCAATAAACGAATTGTAGTTATTAAGTTTAAATAAATATTGTGTATATAATATTTTTAACTTTCCCTAATTGAACCTAATTGAAGCCACAGGTCTCATCTAACAGCTAACACCATATTTTCCATTGTTTTTTCCAAAGAATTGTCCAAAAAGTCTACAAATTTTTGTGCGCTTAAACGTGCAAAATGTGCGTCTGCAAGTCTCCCTCCAACAACTGCATTAACACTAAATCAAATTTGATGATTAGTTTGAAAAATCCGATTAGGGTTATCGTCCGCTCAGTGATGTTTGTTACGAATATGAAACATCCCGTTTCGTGTGAATGTTGCTTCGTCCATTCAAGTGTTTTTTATCAATTCTGGGTTGGCATCTTGTTGCCGAAGGATCCATCTACAAAGTTCAATCTACGCGGATAGTCTTCAGGAATCAACCCATGGGCACATTGAAAGTTGTCA
The DNA here is from genome assembly GCA_036346205.1 of Vesta saturnalis. Taxonomy (NCBI): domain Eukaryota; kingdom Metazoa; phylum Arthropoda; class Insecta; order Coleoptera; family Lampyridae; genus Vesta; species Vesta saturnalis. The sequence continues at coordinate 4,339,596 of JARFJB010001218.1, read as the reverse complement.
AATGTATAGTATTTTCCCTTAATACTCTATAAACTGAAGAATGGCAGCTATTAAGTCTTCGAGCAACGGAGCGGATACTTACTTTGGGTAGATTTTCCACTTCCTGTAATACATTTTCTTACACTTAGGGTACCAATACTTGGCGTAGACGACCTCTGTTACCACCAGAAGGTGCAATCCTCCCGGTTTACATCAAGCGCTGATCTAGCCGTCGTAAAAAATTAGCATCAGGATGTCTCCTAGCTGGATAACATTAAATGCATATCGGCATACTCGAAAAAAGTAAATGGCATGTTCTTAACAGAAAACGATTATTTCAATCTTTCAAAAATGACTAATGACAAGCCTTGTTACTTTCTGAGACGTACCCTAGCTTAGTTGAGATGTTGCAATATCTTCAAAATTCATGAGCACCAAGTTTTAACATTTTTAGAAATGGAATTACAAATAAAGTAATAATCAAGATAATAAGATTAGTTCTGGAATATTTATTCTAATTGTTGAATTACGTGTTATTGATATTATAATACGAAGTTTGATGCAAATAATTAAATTAAATGTTCGATGTATCAACCGCCTTCGCGAGTGCACCTTCTGACTCTTTTTATAACTGAAAACGGAATATTTTCGAAAATATTCGGTTTCAATCTAAATACCTCTGCACCTTCTGCGATGCGATCCCTCAATTGATTTTGATTTATTATTATTTATTATGCAAAATAAATTTCAAAATAGGCTCATCTTAAAGTTCGTAACAATATCTGTCAATTACTTCTCTTGTGTTTTAGCTTTATTTGCAACGGTTTCAAAGATATTTGAGTTTGAAAATTCGGCTCATTTTTAGTTTTTTCTAAATAACTAATCGCAGGTTTGTTAGATCCATTTTATTTTCGGATGAAGTTACCTTTACGCGAAATGGTATAACGAATATCCACAACACCCATGTTTGGGCAGATGAAAATCCAAGAGCTCCGGTATTTTTGCCACCAAACTTAAATGCCGAACATTTTTTATTTTTTTTTTACAAAATGAGTTTACAAATTTACTTGATGACGTACCTACAGCTATTCGTCAAAATATGTGGTTTCAACTTGACGAAGCTCCGCCACATTATGGCAATAATGTTCGGAATCACTTGAACCAATATTTCCCTAATCACTGGATTAGTCGGGGACAGGATGCGCCTATTCATTGGCCACCTCGTTCCCCCGACTTAAATCCACTGGACTTCAGTTTTTGGGGATTCATGAAAGATTTTGTTTATACGGTTCCAATAATAAATCAAAATCAATTGAGGGATCGCATCGCAGAAGGTGCAGAGGTATTTAGATTGAAACTGAATATTTTCCAAAATATTCGGTTTTCAGTTATAAAAAGAGCCAGAAGGTGCATTCGCGAAGGCGGTGGACACATCGAACATTTAATTTAATTATTTGCATCCAACTTAGATATTATAATTATTAGCACAATTGATTGTTTTAAGTTATTATTATGAATTTATTCTGATTAATAAAATAAAAAAATTGTTAAAAGAATCGCAACACCTAGTCAAATAACTAAAAGTATGTCATAAAGGAAGCATCAAATCAAAAGTTTACAAGAGCCAAAGAAGTTAGATAAATCATCAAACTACTACAAAAAAATGGAAGCGACGTTCATAGGCTTTCCTCAGAAAAAAATGGGGGGTTAAAGGTTACCACACCCGCTTATTTTTCTATTAGTTCTTTGAATTTTTTACTTAAAATCATACAGAAGGTGCACTTAGAAACGAGTAAGATTTGTACCAAATTTGAAAACGATATTTTAAAACACTCCAAAGATAATAAAAAATACACTTTTAAAAAGTGAAGTTTGACACCCTGTATATCGAAAAGGAAGCGTTCAAATGAAAAGTGACTTAAGAAAGGTCCCCTTATTTTGTCCCAAAGAATATGTGGTTAACGGATTGGCCTACTTTGTTGTAACACCCGGTATACAGGGTAAGGCATCTAAGCTCCGTCCGTTTGTATACCAGAAATGGTAAAATATTTTTGAAATCTTTTTTTTTATTATCGTGTAGGTTCATTAGGAGCACGTTTTAAAATTATTTTCGAATATGCAGGGTGGTCCATAAAAATTTTAGGCATCAAAGTTATGAAAATTTAAATGGAACACCCTATATATGATGGCATATTTCGATTCTGTGGACTAAATAAAGGTCACTTACTGTTATAGTCCTTATACCTAACTCCACCTGTTGTCGAGATATTTCATTATTTGTGAGAATGTAGATCGAAATTCAAAAGAACTTGCTGGTTTACGTACTCGAGGAATTTTTTTCAAATGTTTTTCATTGTTTACTGAAAGCATCAAACTTTAAACTCCACCGAAGTTATTATCACAAATTTATACTGGGTGTATAAATACTCAGTTACTATTTTGACCAACGTTAAAGACAATTAACTTCCTTATTTTAAATGGAACACCCCGTATTCATCACCATATTTTTATTCTAATTTTAATTCCCTACAAAACTGTATTAGGGTTCCCTATGCTATACATATCTCTTACAGATTTTTTGTATTTTAGGATTTTCTATTCCAATAATAATTTCAAGCAATTTGTTCTTGAAAAGCAGGCTTTGACGGTGTTACTGTCACATAAAATAAACGAATTTATTGAAAAGTCATAGTTCGTGTTAAAGTTAAATCACTTTAGCTAATCAACTTTGAGAATAAGTTTTATTAGGTGAGTACCTACTATTTAAAATGGCTTTGACTGTTAATAACTCTATAAGCGGAGAGTCAACATAGACATTATGTGGTGTAAATATTATGCGACATTAAACCTGTTCTAACCTGACAAGAGGAAAACTTTTTTTTTAATTCAATGTATTTAAGAAAACTACAATTATTTTTAAAATTTAATAAATGTATGAAAGTATTTTATACTCACTTACTTTTTGTTTACTCACTTTTTATTAAATTGACGCAATAATCAGAACGCTTTTCGAGTCGTTTGGTTCAAATTTTTTTTATAATTGAACTACAAATAAAATTTTTTTTAATAAACTTGCTGAGCAGTAGATTAATTGGGATCAAATAAACGCTCCAGCTAATGAAATGTAATGTTAAACTTGATTCTTGTGCGTCATAATTTCGAGATTTATTCAAAAATTAAATTCTTCTGACACAACCATCCAACCACATCACGGTTAATTACTCGAAAAAAATACCCAAGGGAAGTTTAAAAAAGTGAATTTAAGGTTCAAATTGTACATTTCCTTAATTAATGAAACCAGAACAAAACAATGCAAAGAATCGGGAAGTAATTAGTACATTTTTTTCCAACTTTGTTAATTCAAGGATTAATTTAATTTTAGGTAACGATACATGCAATCAAAGAATAACACTAGTATTTCATAAACGAAACGGCTCAGTAAATATTTGAAATAAAAAATTATAAACCCCACGCTGACAACGAAACCCTTGGGAATCTTAACTTGATAAAGATCATCAAGACCACACGTGGCTATAGTTACTTTATGATGAAACCAGATACACCACGCAATCATCGAAAGAAAATTATACCTCGTATTACGTAAATGAACTGATCAGTGAATAGTTTTTTATAACTTTAATGTCGCGACGTTGAGGTAATTTCCAGCCAATTTTCCTGTTATATAACCAACTCATCCGTGGTTTATGTTACCAAGACAGACGGTCAATAAATAACAGAGCGTACATTATTCAATTTATATTTATAATGTGCGATGCAGCATTCATGTAAAATGCGATTACTTAACACTAAAAGAAAAATCTCATTGTCATTGACAGACATGTAAATGGTCGTTAAAATCTGCGTGTGACTAAGAGGTATATAAAAAGGGGGTATTCACATGTGAGATTGTCGTGGGAACTTTAAACGAAACCTGTTCCATATTAGTCTTTAAAGTCTCTTGTAAACTGGTAGCTGACGAAGTAGTATTTGAATAAAATACCTACCTTCAAATTATAAGGGGACACAAAAAAGTTTATTTTATCGCGTTATATTGAGGTCGTGAGAAGTCAAAACTATAGAGAAAGCATAAGATAAGTAATGACTAATAAGAAATGATGGTTTTCATACACTCATAAATTGAAACTTTCCACATCTTTTACAGAACCTGTTGTGTGAAAAATTTATCGCCGTCCAGACATCATAAAATATCAAACACACAAATATAAGACGTTTGATTAGTGGATTTTCACTTACACCATTAACTTTTAACAACGATTACGTGGTTTAGTCATACTAATTTTTTGTTTCACCTGTGCCTACCAGTTCACGAAAAGCTTTATTAATTGATTTTGCTTGAACTGTAACAAAATGATTAGAGGAGGTTTGATACACCTAACACGTGCAATGAAAATACAAGTAGTGTAGCGTCCCCCAGGTACCCTATCGTGAAAAGCGTTATTTGAACTTATTTGCAAGAATGCAAATTCAAGAACAAAACAATCGCTAAGTGATTTACCTTGACTTGACTGACAATAATGTTACTATTACTCATATTGATTGCTTACCTTACATGGACATTCCTGACAATAATTAAAAGATTAGAATTTATTTACAAATATGATATTTAATAACTCGCAAACCTCAAATCTGATTAAACTAAAGTAGAACGGGGGCATCATCCCTCCACTTTTTTTACGTCACAAGCCCCGCCCACAGGGGCACCTTCCCCACTACTTTTACACACCCACGTGTGAGACCGTATTTTCCACCCCTATGGTTTCTTTTCGGAGGTCTTTTTCAACCCCTAATTATTTTTTGTTTTTACATACCCACGTGTGAGACCGTATTTTCCACCCCTATGGTTTCTTTTCGGAGGCCCTTTTCATCCCTAATTATTTTTGTTTTTACTCGCTCATGTGTAGGACGCGTTTTTTCACCCTTATTTTTTATGGTTTCTTTTCGAGGGTCAACCCTTGATGGAATTTTCAACCCTAATTAGTCTTTTTGACTGCAATTTTTTGTACTTGCTCACGTGAGGGGCATATGCATGTCCTGGTCTTGGAGCTTGGGGTTGGTCTTGGACCTGGAGTTAGTCTTAGAGCTGGGGTGGGGTGACAACTATTTCTGGCAATTATAGGTCATTTTGACCCTGTGATTGGAGGGTTAGCATTCTGATTGAAAAGGATGTTATTTAGTCTATTTAAACAAAGCTGCTGGTAGAGTATCTGTTAGTATCGTTTAGCGATTCAAGATGGAAGGTCAGTTTAAGCACCCCTTTTCGGCGATAGTTGCGGGTCCGTCGGGTTATGGGAAATCATATTTTATCGTGGATTTTCTAAAAAATATCGAAACTGCCTGCGATACAGCTTTTGAAAAAATTATCCGGTTTTACAGTGAGTGGCAGCCTTTATTCAAACATCTCTCTGTGGAATTTCAAAAAGGGTTTACCTGATATGGTACAGTTTGATGGGGAAAAACCTGTCGTAATAATAATTGACGATCTAATGCGCGAAACGAACGGCTCTGTTGTTGATATTTTTACAAAGGGTTGCCATCATTGAAATCTTAGTGTGTTTTTCTTAACGCAGAATATATTTCATCAAGGACGTGGACAGCGGGATATTTCTCTCAACGCACATTACATAATTTTGTTTAAGGACCCACGTGACAGAGCTCAGATACAGCATTTAGCAAGACATATTTCGCCGGACAACCCAACATTTTTAGAAGCAGCGTACCAAGATGCTACTTCAAGCACGCAGGAATATTTATTGTTCGATTTAAAACAGAATACACCGGATGTTCTACGTTATAGAACAAACATATTCGGGCCTCAAGGTATCTGCCAGGTATATATAGCGAAAAAAGGGTTTAAGTCTCACAGTCATAAAGATTACATCATATACGTTGACTGACGTTTTAAGCAAGAACACTGATATCCTGCATGCATTAGCCAGATTAAGTAAAAGTCAACGTGACGCTTTATTGAAATGTTTGGGTAGTAAGCAGGTAGAGTGTATTTGCGAGTGTGCACATAACATTTTAAAAGGTCGTGTACCTCTGTCAGCTGATAAGAAGCAGCGACTCTCTCAACATAAGCACACTTTAAGACGCTTGGCACAGAGAGGCGAATTTATAAAAAAGAAGAAACAGTTTCTTGTACAGAAAGGAGGTGCATTTCTACCACTCTTGTTAGGACCATTACTCGGCGGAATCCTAGGTAATCTGTTTCAATAACCATGGATCACAATCTGAAGAAGATGATTATTCTACCAATGGACTTTATACAGCGCTTACAGGCACCAGATGTTACACAAAACAACATTTTAACGCACCTGGGTAACGATATGGGTAAAGTTTTAAACACCAAAACGACCAACCATGACAAATGGCAGCAGTACAACCAAGTTCTTCAAAGGTATCTAAACTTTTCCAATCGCTAGGCGAGGCTTTGTTACGTATACTGAATACGAGCAGCGATGTTTTTGGGATAAAAGGGGTACTGTCACAATAAAAGGCGAGATCATACCATATTCCAACATTATCGATCTGGTTCACGAGACGTTAAGAAAACGAAAAACTACAAACCCGCGCGGTTGGCGTCAGTTTGTGACGTACATTAAAGAGATGAATATACCACGAGAGTTTATCGGAAATGCGAAAAGGCATGATGTTTCTGTATCACCCGGCGTTGAACGGACCCTCACAACAACTATAGGTGAGAATTACGATGCCGATAGTGAAACGTGGGAAACACCGAGAAGAATCTCTTAAAGAAAAAGAAGAGGAATTTCACTAGATTGGGATTCGTGGCGACCATAACATGGATGCTGTATACTATGATCCCTCTCACCCAGCAGGGTTCGCTGGTATAACACCTTTAACTAATGCTGTAAATGGTAGATATGGTGAAAAATTGGCTGCAGGCACAGGAAGCTTATTCGGTACATAAACCAGTCAGAAAAAAGTTTCCACATAATAAATATATTGTGAGTAACCTTTACGAGTTGTGGCAAGTGGATCTTTGTGATATGCGATCTTTAAGTAAACACAATAGTGGATACAACTACATACTAACGGTAATTGATGTATTTAGCAAGAGAGCATGGGCGAGGGCACTTAAAACGAATACAGCCTCATCTGTAATTGAAGCATTCGCGGATATTTTTAAGGATTGCGACTATACTCCGGCAAATCTACAGACGGATAAAGGCAAAGAGTTAGTGGCGAGCAGTGTACAAAACTTTTTCAAGAAACAAAATATCAATTTCTGTGTAACAAATAACCCTGATGTAAAAGCATCTGTAGTTGAAAGATTTAATAAAACATTGAAAACAAAGATGTGGCGTTATTTCACTTACAAAAATTCCTACAGGTATATTGATGTACTCGAAATACTTGTGACTGCTTACAACAATAGCCGTCATTCAAGTATAAAGATGACTCCGCGGATGTAAATGATAAAAACATTTTGGAAGTGTGGGATAACCTGTACACGAAAGGTTTAGGTCCAGTACGCCATCCTAAATATGAAGTCGGTGAGCATGTCAGAATCGCCAGAACTAAGTACACCTTTGTGAAGGGATATGAAACGAATTGGAGCGAGGAAGTTTTTACAATTAGTACTGTGTTAAAAAGAAGACCACCAGTTTATCGAACAATCGATCTTAATAACGATCCTGTTGAGGGTGCCTTTTACGAAGAAGAATTGCGAGTTGTTATGGTTAATAAAGATACTCTATTCAAAGTCGATAAGATTTTAGCAGAGAAGGGCCTTGGGCGATATAAGCAATACCTGGTCAAGTGGCGTGGTTACAGTGACAAATTTATTAGCTGGGTGTTAGCTTCACAGTTGAGAGATATATAAAAATGAAGTTTTATCTTACCTTATTGCGTTATAGCTCTATGACGTATTTTCCAGGTAATATGACGTCAAGTTTTATTACGCAACTGCCAAAGCTAATAAGATTAACGGGGTCGTGGGTTGTAGGGATGTCGGAAATTCAGTACCCATGTTCTTTTGCCGCTGTAAGTGCAACAGACAATTAATTAAAAAAGGCCGCAGAATATTTTCAACGCGACAACGAGAAGATCATTTATATTGAAGATGGCTGGTACGTGATACGTTTCGCTTCGGGAAATTATGCCAACATAGAAGAAATTACCATGAGCTAAATAACCATGTGCTAATAAGTAAATTGCTAACGATCGAATATCATAATCTAACTAAGCGCGTCACTACGAAATTAAAAACTCAGCTCTCGCTATTCGAATTCTCACAACGTCTAGCCTTACAATTGGGTTATCGTCCGTATCAGAACATAGCTATGGAACCAATACCTCCTCACCCCGCTAGTATATAGATAGGATTACCAACTCAGATGTTTGTTTATTGGGACATCGTTGAACCGCAAATTGTGGGTGAGGTTTTATCTCCGCTTATGCGTATAATAAATATTACTTCAGAAAACTATGCTTACGGGAGTCCTAAAGATGTGGCATTTTCGCTTGCACACTACATACCGGTGATGACACGAGAATTTGAAAACATTGAGATTAATACAAAAACAGATACGGGTGCAGCTATGTCATTTGAGTTTGGAACGTCGTGTTTGAAGCTACACTGTAAGAAAGTACAATAATGGTCTGCCCTTATCAGCAATGTTACATGAATCAGGCCGGTAACTGTATCGGCTCTATCTACAGAGGTGCGCCATATCAACGTGGTCATGGAACAGGGAGCTGGTTAGGTATATTTAGAAGTATAATACCGCTATTTAAGTCTGGTGCAAAGGCTATTGGAAAAGAAGCTCTTAGAACTGGTGCTAATATTCTTGGTGACGTCATAAAGGATCGACCTATTGAGGATTCGTTTCAAGAAAGATTTCACGAGGCAGGTAGAAACCTTAAGCGTAAAGCCGACGAGAAAATCGATAAAATGATGGAGGGTTCGGGTTATAAAAGAGTACGTCTGTTCGATAATAACCAGTCTCTACCAAGAGCTGTTGCTAAGAAGAAGCCTACTTACGACGATATATTTTCAAGATAATGGCTTTTCTACATGCCCAATCGTGTGAATGCGTCAGGTCCGAATTGGATTTGTTCGCTTTACCATCGACGCAGACAAGTATCGAGAATGGTGAATGGATATTTTACAAGCCCTTATCAGCGCTGAGTGATGACGCCCCAATAGAATTTGTAGTCCCCGGAAATGTTTCCATTAATATAGATTTAAGTCAGACCATGTCGTACATCACAGCTAAAGTTCTAAAGCAAGATGATACAGCACTTACAGACGCTGATGTTGTAGCACCGGTAAACAACTGGATGCATTCGCTTTTCTCACAGGTGGAGGTTTACTTAAATCAGAAGATGGCGTCACAAGTCACAACCAAACAACACCTACGCATACCGTTCATATATCGAAACGCTGCTAAATTATGGAAAGGAGGCCAAGAGTTCACATCTAGGATGTACCTTATGGTACAATGATACAGCTGGGCAGATGAATACACTGGGAAACGCAAATAACGGTTTCTCAAAACGTCAAGCACTTGCGGCTACCGGGAAACAGGTAGAGATGATTGGTCACGTGCACTCGGATTTGTTTAATCAAGAAAAGATTCTCATAAGTGGTGTTGAGTTAAAGCCTAATGGCTGCGCTCGCTTCAAATTACAAGACGCGAATTATAGACGCTAGTTTACTGGTGAGACGTATGCGAATCAATCCAACTATTCAAATTGCGCACGCTAAAGCTTTAGAAACAACTGCCACAAAACACCCTGTTACAAGGACCAACGTAAAAGTGTTAACTATACCTGCAGGCATACAGCGAAAATACTGGATAATGTTTTCCTGGGTCAGCTACCTAAACGATGCAGCATAAGCTTTGTAGCAAATAAAGCCTTCAACGGTAATTACCCCTCAAAGCCGTTCAATTTTCATCACTGCAATATTAACTACATGTCGTTATATATTGACGGGCAACAAATTCCCTCGAAGGCCTTAACGCCGGACTTTACAGCTAATGGTCTATATGTAAGAGCATACCACACCTTATTCTCTGGTACGGGTATTCATTTTTTGAATGAAGGTAACGATATATCGAGAAGTGATTACCCCAACGGCTACTGTTTAATGGCCTTTAACTTAACACCTGACTTGTCTGCAAACGCTAGTACGCACTGGAATTTAGTTAGAAACGGCTCCTTTCGGCTGGAAGTCGGGTTTGAAGAAGCGCTCGCTGAAACTGTTAACTGTTTGGTGTATGCAGAATTCGATAACGTGATCGAGATCGATAAACATCGGAACCTCGTTGTGGAATTTAGCTATTAAAAGTGGTAGCTCTAACCTGCAAGCTTCAGTGTATAGCAGCAGCCGAAAGAGGATGGACGCATACTTGGACGAATTTATACCGAAAGAAATTACCGTGGTTACAGATCATGGTCGTTTATCGTTGATGCTGATAAAACCACCTCGAGGTTACTTTATATCAGGATCCATGTCACGACAGATAAAATTTATGGAGGATAATTATCATGGGCTGAAATGGTGGTCGAGTCATGTACATTACAACAATTTCCGTGACGGGTTGATGAGAGTGTTGCGCCCATTTAACAAAATTCACGTTAAGGGCAGTGAAAAACAACAGTCTTTAAAGTTTCTTAACAAACCAATAGTAAACCTGGAGGATACTGGTTGCCCATCGATTAAACAGTTGAAAAAGGAAGCAAAAGCATATAGCTTTTTAAACCATAACATCACTGCGGACTTTATACGTTAACGTTTCTATATTTTAGATCACATAATTTACCTATGTTTGATTTTGTAAAAAACTATTTTAGTACATGTTTAATTGTAAATGACGAGATAATCAAATTATTGTTTAACGTCTGTTACCCAACCATTCTATTCTGATAAATAAACAGATCTTTTAGTACCTTACTTTTTTAATTAAGAATTTCGTAATACCTACTGTTTTTTTCTTTCTTTTAATTCAGCATGTGTGTTGTCAAAAATCGTGTTATAAAATTTATGATTTGGTGTTTTTTAAAAGAAATTATGTTAACCATTCGATATTGGTAATCAATTTTTTAGACTATTAAATTTTAACAGGATTATATAATTACACAGTAATTAGCTAAAAGTAAACATGAACAGTGGTTTCTTACTACATATTGTTGAGGCATTTAAAACATGTAATTGTTACTTTCCAAACATATAATGAGGTTTTTTATAAAAACAATTTTGCGTGTGTATGTGTAGCATTTTGTTCAAGCCGCTTTGTTATTAATTATTTTTAGAGAAAGGTAAATACGAGTTGCAGTAAGTGTGATAAAGATAATGAGGTTGTTTGTATATTTACACTCTAAAAATTAATTATGGGAAATCAATAGCTAGTTTTTACATCAACTATTCATAAAACGTAAAAACATAGAAAGTTGTTTTTAGTTTGATTAGACGAGTAACAGAAAACGGGTACCACTCGTGAATCAGTCCCTCAAAAATGCTCTTTCAATGCAGAGCTGGTAAGTGTGCTGTTAACCTCTTATTTATTTACTTGTACAGATTTTTAATTACAGCTATAAAACGCATCTAATCTATACGTAACAAGTTTCTTTAAAAAAAATATTAAGATCTACAATATACAACAATTTAACGAACGGATGGATATGAAACATATTTCAATGCAATCAGTGCAGGTAAAGCAATCAGTTTTTAATATTCGTTTTAGAAAACAATATTGTAATAACTGTTATGTAATTAATTAACTTAATAAAAAAAAATTGTGTCATTAGAGAATAACCTGAATGTCAGTAATTTTTTTTATAACTCACTGAGGATTTTTTTAATTATGTCATTTACAATAAAAATAAGTGTTCTATAATTAAATTTTACTATCGTTCAAATTCCCCCACGCATGATCAATTCCTAACACAAATTCATACACGTGTCTTACAAGAACCTCCTTATCAGAAATACAATGTATAAATAAATTTCTCGTATAGGTAAAAGATCATCCGAACGTACCTAATTGCATATGACTATTTTAAAACAATAGGATCGATAATTTTAATAAAAATATCTTATTAGGGTAATTATGCAGGCTCCAACATTGTATGCGTGTGCGTTTGCCTAACCTCCAGGGATACTGCTCTTAATACAACCAAAAGGACCTTAATTAGGGTTAAAGCTGACCATCAAAAATAACCCTAAGACCAACTTCAGGTCTAAGACCTAGTCCCAGCTCCAAGACCAACCCCAAGTCCAAGACCAACTCCAAGACCTGCATATGCCTCTCACGTGAGCAAGTGCAAAAAATTGCTGCCAAAAAGACTAATTAGGGTTGAAAATTCCATCAAGGATTGACCCTCGAAAAGAAACCATAAAAATAAAGGTGAAAAAACGCGCCCTACACGTGAGCGAGTAAAAACAAAAATAATTAGGGATGAAAAAGGCCTCCGAAAAGAAACCATAGGGGTGGAAAATACGGTCTCACACGTTGGTGTGTAAAAACAAAAAATAATTAGGGGTTGAAATAGACCTCCGAAAAGAAACCATAAGCGTGGAAAATACGGTCTAACACGTGGGTGTGTAAAAGTAGTTGGGAAGGTGCCCCAGTGGGCGGGGCTTGTGACGTAAAAAAGTGGAGGGTATAGTGCCCCCGTTCTACTAACGAAGTAGCCGTCTAGTGGTAGGTACGTTGTGCTATATTAATTAGATGGGCTGGATGATGTAAGTGTTGCATCATGAGGGGCAGGTAAAAAACAGTGAAACTACTCAAATTAAAATCAACGACCTTTGCGCAACGGTGGTTCAGTCCGTTAATATGCTATTGTGGGAAAGAACCACCAATAAAACCCACTTTATTCATAATTAAGTAATTGCACATGTACATTAATAATTCAAATCACACAAAAAACAATGAAATGGTGAAATATATAACAAAACACCATTAAATCAGGTTAAAGTGCGTACAAAATTATAAGATTAAGGGAAAATGAATAAAAAGTAGTTTAGTTACACAGAAACACAATAATAATATAAAAAATAAACCCCATGTAGTCACACCCACAATTGTGTCGTAAATAATTAAAATAAAAATCATAATACCAGACATGTGGCCCTTTTAAAATCAATCATACCGGTCTTTAAGTAAATAAGCACATAAAACAATAAGGCAAATTACGGTACATATAAAATACAACAGTAAAATTGCACAGGTTATAATAAGGTAAAGGCAAGGACAAAAGAAAATAGACAAGGAATTTACATCTATACAATTGTTTAGTGACCACTAAAGCACAAAATACATCATTCAAATTACAATGAATCACATACAAAGAGAAATCAGCCCGCAGGCAAATAATTCTCCCTAACAACTGGCACAAAAAAACTCGTTAAAACAAAGCCTTACAAGGGTAAGTTATAAATAGATCACAACATCGCGACCGATATGTAAATTTGAGGGCGTTAGAAAAATACAGCGCTCCTTTTTTAGGTTACACATTCATCTATACAACAATAAAAATAAAATTCGAGGTGTTTAATGGTCATCTGAGCCCAAGAGTAAGCACACACTCGGCAATTACACATTACAGTTACTAACCAGAGCGGTATCCTGTACCCGTTTACACAAATACAAATATAAACAACAACCAACAATGCTAATTCACACCAATACCAGAGGAAGGAGGCTCTGTACTGTCTTTGATTTTACCAAACAAAGATATCTTTTGATCGCGGTCTGTACCAACACAATTACTTATTAAACTAGTGACATTTTTACATTAAGAATCGGCGCATAAGAAATTCCAGTGATTCATTACGCCCCTTCAGTAAAGCAGTTTTAAGCGTACACCTGCTACTCACACCCCAACATGTGTTTTTCAACTTTGGCCAAATATCAGTTACATACATTCTCACATTTCTTACATAAATATATGTAAATAAAATATTTTGAAAACATTTGCAAATTACGACGTATTATCAAGATATTAAACATCCACTAATTATCTTTTCTATCGCGGTAACAATGGCGATTTGACAAACGTTTATTACAATAGTAAAATTTTCGCGGTCCGCTACCTACAGTAGGTATCAATTCTATGAATTCCCTAGGTGGCGCCTTAAGTAACGTATTAAGTTACAATTAACTGGAGCTAGTTGAAATCTATCGATTCAGGATATGATGGGAGATATTTTATTTTATTCTTAAACTTGCATCTTGTATCAGTCCTCCCACAGTAAGGGAGTTTTGATACTGTGAATGGGGCCTTGATACATGGTGAGAAAAGCGCACGATTTGGCCTTTTAAAACATTTCTTGGCGTTTATTGGGGTATACTAGCATTAGGAACGTAAAAATATCTAATTAACATTATTATATTTATCAAAATTAATAGGAAACACCAGTCTTCTTTTGGATCTACCAGTTCCACCCACAAAACTTGGTGGCGGTAACTTCCTAACGTCGTCTTAGATACCATAGATTAATCCTCCACGTCAGGAAAAACAGAATGGTAGCCAGGTTTCTTTCGTCGCATATAACATAATCTCCACCTTCCACTTTCTCTAAAATCTTTCCCACGTAGTTTTCTTAGCCGCAAATCGTACTAGCACATAATCATTTACGTTTATCATTTACGTTTACCATCCCTGTAACAAAATCTTCTTCTTCTCTCTCATTCTCAATTTGTTCTTCTATGTCAGTTATTTCACTAGACGATGCCTGCGTCCAATGCGAGGTTATCTTATTCAGACTCGTCCTCTATAGCCTTTTCTTGCGCCTGCTTTACAATATTTTTCATATTGATAGTCCCAATTGATATTTCGTCTGTAGTAAAGTTTAACTTGGCAGCAGTATTCTTCTGTCTTTTTTGATGCTCACTTTTTATTTCTTCCATATTAGGATTATCTGTTAGGATTTTTGTCTTTGCAGGTTTCCTTCCTGTTTTATGTCGCTTTCTTGGTGGGCCCCGGGGAGGTTCTCTTATTTCTTCAGGGGGTTTATAAAGGCGGGAATCTCCAGGTGCTCTTATTTCTTCGGAGGTCCCAGGAATTGGTTCCGGTGTACGGTGTCCATCGCGAAAAGGAGACGTTGCCTCTGGTGTTTCTTCTCGCTGTAATAGATCGGGTCTATCCGTAACTTTTGCAGTAAGAAAATCATGATCTTAGGCAAGTCTAAGGGTTAAATACCTGTTTTAAAAGCCCTTTTATTATGTTAATTGGGATAAAAGCCTGTTGATATGCATTGCCAACTGCCTTTGCGATATCTTAAAAGTTGAACTAACATTTTGCACCATGAAGTCATTCATTGTAATATGTTTTGAAGGGCCCGTAGACAGCAACATCCAACGGATCTAATTTATGACTAGTATGTAGGGGTATCGTCAATAAAACGTAACCATTTTGCTTGCAGATATCTAGTCCTTTGAGTAATATATGACTACAGTGATTGTCTAATATCAATAGAACTTTCTTGTCACTTGTACATTCTACAAATTTTATGAAGTGCAACAGATATATTTCAAAATTGTCTGCTGCCATCCAGCCATTTGGGTTTGTCACAGCTTTGGATCCTGCTGGTGCTGCCGTTGTCATATAATCTTGTTCACGAACACCTGGGTATACAAACAACGGAGGAATTGAGTTTCCGATTGCATTTATGGTACACAGGACTGTGACCGGAAGTGTCTTTAGACTATCTAAGTACGCATTCCTTTTTGAGAAATTATTTTGCCAGGTTTGTGGACGGTCTGGACTCCAGTTTCATCGCAATTGTAGATGAAATCTGGCTCGAGCTGGTATCGACTTAATACTTTTGCAAGTTCGACGTGGAAGGCTTGTTGGTTCTGGTGTGCGGAGTGACAATTGCTTGTTTCGGGACATAAAGCCTCGAAGCCAGTCGTATGAAGTCATTTCATTCCTTGTCTAGTTTTTCATTTTCTAAAGCATACAGATATGAAAATTTTCTTGTCTCTTTTGATGTAAGACCATAATTCATCCTGGCAGCTGTTAATAAATACTCTGCTACGCTTTTCTCTTCATTATCAGCGAAGGCTTTGAAGAGTAAGTGATATCCGAATTCACGGAAAACTCAACGATGTGGCTTAGATACGTGGGCGATACCTTCGTAGTTGGGCAACACGGCAACCATAAGCTGGATGAATTCCTACATAATCTAAATAGCCGCGCACCCTCCACAAAATTCACAATGGAAGTGAAGCCGAAACAAAAACTACCCTTTCTGGATGTAGACAGGAATGACAACACTTTCGCGACAAATGTATACAGGAAACCCACCCCTAAAGCGTGAAGTTAGACGGGGCAAGATGCTTGTACAATAGAGTTGAAATAATATGCTCGAAACAAGAGGCCCCGAAATAAGAAAAAGGAAATATCGTTAAAACACTACCCTGATCTAACACCTAATTTAAATAGGGAAAGGGTAACCGAAAAATAAATTTAAAAAATACGAAGGATAGGCAGAAAATACAACATACGCACTCCCTTCAAATCGACTGAGGGGAAAACTAACCAAAACCAAACGACACAATTTCAAAAATTGTGTGTACAACCTACCATGCGAATGCAGCAGATCATACGTAGGAAAGAGCAGCAGACCACTCAAAATGAGAACTCATGAACACAAGAACAACATTTGCAAAGGCGAAACAAAAATATCAAGGATCGCCGAACATCCCTGGAACGAAGGCCAAAGAATCCAATGGGACAACATAAAGATAGTGGCAAGGGACGAGAATACAACTCACCGAAAACTCCACGAAGCCACGTACGTCGCACTGGCAGAAAATCCAATAAGCCAAGGTAGTGTAGAAATGAAACCCATGTGGATCCCAATAATGCACGAAGAGCTTAGGCACAATACACCTGCGCAATAGGTTTTGGTTGTTTGTTATTGACTTTGTATGCTATTACTCTTGTTCTTTGCTAGTTCATTCTTACATTCTTATGTTGCTATGTTGTTGTGTAAAGTTCTGTTGTTGTTGGCAGGTTGGTCCAAACTTTTTGGATAAAGTGTGAAGGATGGCTATGGTGAAGTTTAGTACGCAATGAAACATTTAAATTCGATTATCACAGAAACGGCTGCTCGAAGCGACTTCTACAAGGTATACCTTTTTTGAAGAAAACATATTAGGGAATAAGAATTTCTGACTATAAATTTGAAATACCGAGGCAGAAAAAAGTGATGGAGCTTGAAATGCAGACAAAGGGCTGCTGGTGGCGCCCTCTGGAAGCCGTTCTGGGTACCAAATTTCATGCAAATCCTGTTATTATTAAGATAGATATTTTAAAAAGTTTAAAAAATAGTAACTTTGACACCCTGTATTTCGGAAACTATCACCTTTTGGACTAAGGTACATTGAGCTAGATCCTCATATTTTAGTCTTAGGAATTTGTCCTAGTATTTTGTACAGACCTTTTAGAGACACATATATAAGTTGTAAAAAATATATATTGGATTGCTCAGTGGCTCAGCGGTAAAGGTGTCACACTTGTAAGTGAAAGGTGCCGAAGTTCGAATCTGAGAGTAGTGCTTGGGAAGAAAATTGTAGTAAAGAATTCGGCTCAAGTGCGAAATCAGTCCTTTTACGGACTAAGCATGGTGACGGAGTCAGAGTCTGCTTCCGAAAGGCTACACTATAAAAGTAAAACTGTGCAAATAGGGCGATCAACTCAACTAATATGATTAGAGAAATCTTTCGAAATCGAGTAGACGTACAAGACTTTGATGGGATAGATACGGCTACCAGAAGAAAATATTCAAAGACCAAGGCAAAGGACAAGGAAATTCAAGAGATGAAACCAGATTAGCTAATGAAGGAGAAGAAAGAACCAACCAACACCAATCGCTAGAACGCTGTCATATACATCTCTTAACGACTGTTGAACGAAAACGAAATGAAGGTTCTGGACAAAGGCTTGAACTATGTGATAACACCGAGGTATATTCCGAAAGTAGATTTAACAACCGCAGTTGAAGAAACAGGTATGAAATTAAATCCTGAAGAAGCCGAAGAATACAGAAGTAAGGTTAGATCAGTCGTAGATTGATCTATGTAAACTAAACCTAACCTAGAAAGGAGAACGGTCATTTCGCTTAAGAGTGGCCCATCGATGAATATTCTCCCGGTAGACGAAGGAAACGCGACTGTGGTAGTGGATATGGAGACGTACAACAGTAAGATCCAACAACTACTGGACGAGGGCGAGTACCAACAAATACCAAAACTCCACACCATCAATCGAAAAACGGATATACCAGGCGCTGACAAAACACAAGAGGGAGTTCTCCAATTACCAGAAAACTAAACTCACCCCACATTACAGCAAACCTCCTCATCTGTACGACCTACCAAAGATCCATAGAGAATTCGTCCGATTGTGAGCTCGAGAAATGCGCCTTGTCATCCACTTGCACACTATTTGCTAGGCAAGAATACGCAGCGTTTCGAGGAAACTATCAGAAACTTCCATCCCAATCACGAAGAAATACTGATAAGCTTCGACATCGTAATGTGTCCACCGACAAGGCACTTACTATTATAAGGGACAGGCTGAAAAAGGATGAAATGTGAGACTAGCGTTCACAACGTCTGATAATCTGCATTAGAACAATATACTTTCAAGTAGGTTCTACCAACAAGAGTTTGGGATGGCGATGGGTTGCCCATTATCACCTATAGTGAGCAATATATACATGGAAGACTTTGAATGCAAGCGATATCCGAATTCACGGAAAACCCAGGGGTGTGGCTTAGATACGTGGGCGATACCTTTGTAGTTCGGCATAAGCTGGATGAATTTTTAAATCGTCTAAATAGTCGTGCACCCTCCATAAAATTCACAATGAAATTGGAGTTGGAACAGAAACTACTTTTTCTGGATGTAGACAGGAATGACAATACTTTCACGACAAATGTATAAAGGAAACTCACCCACATGAGGAGGCGTGACAAGATGCTTATACACCAGAGTTGAAATAATATGCTTGAAACAAGAGGACCTGAAAAAAGAAAAAGAAAATATCGCTAAAACACACAAGAAAATGGCTACCCCGATCTAACACCTAACCCAAACAGGGAAAGCGTAACCGAAAAGGAAGAACCTAAATACACAGCGTATTACACCGCAAGGCAGCATACAAGATACACACTTCCTTCAAACGGACAAGAACGTTCAAAGGAATACTAACCAAAAGCAAAGCACACAATGAAGACCGAAATTCCAAGAATTCTGTATACAATCTACCATGCGAATGTGGCAGATCACTACATAGGAGAGAGCAGCAGACCACTCAAAGTGAGAACTCAAGAGCAAAATCTGTAAAGGCGAAACAGAAAGATCAAGAATCGTCAAACATTTCTGAAACGAAGACCATCGAATTCAATGTGACAACATACACATAGTGGCAAGGTCTAAAATATATATATATATATATATATATATATATATTGGATTACTTAGTGGCTTAGCGGTAAAGGTGTCAGACTTGCAAGTGAAAGGTACCAAAGCATGAATTTGAGAGTAGTCAAGTGCGTGGGGAAAATCATAATAAATGAATTTGACTCCATTTCGAGTCAGCTACCAAAACGTCGCGCTATAAAATCAAAAACTCTGGAAATAGGCCGATCAACTCAGATCTCCTTTATTCCTTGTGTACTCGCCAACACTCACTAGCCAAGCGTGGCGTTTTAACGGCTAAACCCTTGAAATGACGAGTTCCAAAACAGACGCTATACCCCACTCTCACATCGATTCGTCGATCCTTCCCAAGGATTCTGGGGGGGATAAAAATTCGTCAAAGCCAAAATCAAGACTAAGAAGAGCAAGATCTCCGGGGTATAAAATCCTGCCCCATTCAGATGTCCGAGAGGGCAGAACTCAAGCAACCTCTGTTATCGAAAGTACCAATTACATTACTGCAGCATACGTGGTATCAGGTCGAATCTTAATGCTGTTCACCTACACATTGAACAAGTGCAACCGGACATGCTATTTCTATCAGAAACACAAGTCTCCCCTGGAGGTACTGATTCGCCTGACCTGCAATTTCCCAGATATAACCGCCACTCTAACTTTCATCTTAAAGTCGGAGTATGTGAGTAGCTAGCAAGAGGATGGCCACTTTGGAAAACAACAAATTGAGGTGATTTGGTACAAACATTCTGGGCCCCAATTTGGAAATTCTACTGTTGTTCGTATTGTTTATCTATCACTAATCCCGAAGGTCATAGAGCAGAAGCATTTGCTGTGTCCTCCGAAATTAATTTCCGAACCCACCAGAATCCCTTACAACCCTAACCATACTCCACATTTCCTGGACCTATTCCTTACATCTAACCCACTTGTCTCTAAAACTAAAGTCCTTTTCCCAGTTGGCCAATCAGACCACTGCTTAATTGAAATAACTTCCTCTGTACCCAATCCCACTGTTACTCGAAAAACAGATAGAACTATGTGGTGTTTTTAATCAGCTAACTAGAGCGAGCTGCGAGATTTTTTTGCAACCTTCCCCTGGCGTGAGTATTGCTTTAAATGGTCGTCCTCTTCAAAAATTGCTCTTTCAATAACTGAAGTTATCCTGATGGGTGTGGAGTTATACATTCCCAAAAAATATAATCGTGTAGGTCATACTCGTTCCCAACTCTGGTTTAATAGTGCTTGCACTGATGTATTATCGCAAAAGCAACTCAACCAAATGGAAATTAAATAAATCACGCCGACTATATTACCGCAAGGAGTAGTTGCAAAAGCGTCATCACCAAGGCCAAAAAGATGTTTGGAGAATGTAAGTGCAAAGAATTAGTCTCATGTCCTTTGAGTAGTCTTGAATTTTGGTCATCAGCTAAAGCCATCAGTAAAAACTTTAGTGCATCTTCCTTTCCCCCCATGACGTCTCGTGACGGAGCTGTAGTAGCTGATGCTGCTGACAAAGCCTTGCATCAATTGAATATCTCAATCAATCAATTATCAATAAACTTGACTCAAACAAGGTGATTGGCCCTGACGGTATTCCAGTTATCATCCTTAAAAAATGCTACCCCGAGCTAGTATCTGTATTGTCCAAACTATTTTCGATCTCGATGTCATCTGGAGAGTTTCCCTCATCGTGGAAGTTGCAAATGTCCAACCTGTTCCAAAAAAGGGCGATAAAAACTTATCCCTCAAACTATCGACCAATATAACATATTAGAGAGGTCCGGTGAACCAGTCGTAGTAGCTTTAGATATTTCAAAGGCTTTTGACCAGGTTTGGCACAAGTACCTACTTGCTAAGCTCAACTCGTTCGTCTCATCCGATACGCTCATCTATTGGATCCCCAGCGTTCTAGACAAAGTATGTATACGTGTAGTCGTCGATGGCTTCTTTTCGAAAGAAACTACTTTTAACGCGAACGTACTCCAAGGATCAGTGATAGCTCCCACACTTTTCCTGCTATACATACAGGGTGGCGCATTAGTGTGACTAAGTCCCATATATCCTTTATTTGAAGAAATACAAAAAAAAAATTAAATACAAAAGTTGTAAGATATGTTCTGGTGCATATTCCAAAAGTATTTTTAATTATACAGGGTAGATCATAAAAGCTTAAAAGTAATTTTAAATTTTTTTTAAATAGAAAACCCTATATATTATTACATATTTAGATTCTACATACAATTTTAGACACATTTTATGTATAATGTCCTATACCTAAGTCTAACCGTTTTTGACAAATTTCAAATTTTTTGTCAAAAATGACGTTTGCAGGCCAAAACATAGGTGAAAATCTTTTCTAAACGTAGCCTTTATTGATTAGTTATGGTTGGTTTCCTTGGAAATGGGGACCTACTCTAATGGGCTGTATTGGTATTTTTGTAATACATTCATACAGGGTGATCAAATATGGACAATAAAAAGTAGATTCAAAAAAATCTATAAAGTCATTTTTTTTAAATGGAAACCTATTTTTTAATTCTATCTTGTTTAGCGTTAAAAATAAGGGTGACTTTGTATAAGAGTGTATATTCCAAAAAATTGTAGTTTTTGAAATAATGACAATTTAACATTTTTTTATTGTAAAAAGGCTATACGGCTTTCAAGTTTTGTTGTTAGTTGGCCGTGAAGGCGGGGCGCGGCGAGACAAAAAAAAATCGAGCACTTCAGATCGAAATATTACAATTTATTGAACCCCTTATAAATAATTATTTTATTAAACGAACTTAAAGTAAAGACAATATTTTTTTGATTCAACAAATTATGTCCTAATCCTAATCATAAACTTAACACCTCTAATGTAACTAAACCTGTAACTAATTATACAGATAAAAGTACTAGAAACACGTCAAATACGTACTACGTAATAAGTTGTTCGAAGTGTCCGCCTCTTTCTTGAATACACAATGCAATACGTCTCTCAAATTCGCTGCTTAAATTTCTACACATTTCAACACTAATGTTTTGAAAACAGTTTCTAATCCTAATCTTCATGTCTTCCTTTGTTATAGGCGGTATTTTATAAACCTGCTCTTTGACGTACCCCCATATGCTAAAGTCCATTTTAGTAATATCTGGGGATCCAGCAGGCCAAGCAACAGGCCCTCCCCTCCCAATCCAACATTCTGGATATCTAGCATTTAAAAAAGTTATTATCGGACCTGTATGATGTACTGGGGCCCCATCATGAAGAAACCACATTTCTTGTTGCGTATCCTGTGGCACTTGACGCAACAAATTAGGTCGATGGTTTTGCAGAAAGTCTAAGTATACTTCCCCTGTTACTCGTTGATCAAAAAAATATGGTCCAATTAATTATATGATTACCGACAACACCTCCCCAAACATTTAAAGACCATCTAGTTTGAGAAGTATATCTTACAAAATGTGGATTTTCGGTAGAATAGTAATGAAAATTGTGTCTGTTTACACTTCCGTTTCTGTGAAATGTGGCCTCATCTGTAAATAAAATCAAATGAACAAAATTTCTTTGTTGGTTTATTTTGTTTTGAACCCATTGAGAAAATTCCAGTCGTCTTTGATAATCTTCAGGAACAACTCTTGAAGTAGTTGAATGTGATAGGGGTGCATTTTTTGAGACTTCAATATCCGCTGTACCGTACGTCGTTCAACACCAACCTGCTGAGAAATGGGTCGTTGTGCTATATATGGATTTTCGGTAACTGTTAGTAGTACATTTAATTGATTTTCCTCAGTCTGTGCACGTTTTTCCCTAGTATTTTTTTCATATAACACATTGCCTGTTCTTTCAAAACGCTTCAAAAGCTTTTCAAATGTCTTTCTTCCAGGTTGCCGTCTCTCTGGAAACCGTTGTTGATACAGTCTTCTTGCTAAGAGCGTATTCTTAACACTAGCTCCCAAAACAAAAATCATGTCAACCATCTCGGCTTGCGAAAAATTCATTATTTACAATTTTAATTCAAGTTTTAAATCAATTTGCGATAAAATACACTAATGCATCACACAAATTATCAACTGACAATAAATAATGACGTTTCTGATGATCTCTATTATTTTTATATGCCACGCCTCGCCGTCACGGCCAACTAACAACAAAACTTGAAAGCCGTATAGCCTTTTTAGAATAAAAAAATGTTAAATTGTCATTATTTCAAAAACTACAATTTTTAATGCTAAATAAGATAGAATTAAAAAAATAGGGGGTTTCCATTAAAAAATATGACTTTATAGGTTTTTTTGAATCTACTTTTTATTGTCCATTTTTGATCACCCTGTATGAATGTATTACAAAAATATTAATACAGCCCGTTAGAGTAGGTCCCCATTTCCAAGGAAACCAACCATAACTAATTGATAAAGGCTTCGTTTAGAAAAATTTACACCTATGTTTTGGTCTGCAAACGTCATTTTTGACAAAAAATTTGAAATTTGTCAAAAACGGTTAGACTTAGGTATAGGACATTATACATAAAATGTGTCTAAAATTGTATGTAGAATCTAAATATGTAATAATATATAGGGTGGTTTTCTATTTAAAAAAAAAATTTTAACTTACTACTAAGCTTTTATGATCTATCCTGTATAATTAAAAATATTTTTGGAATATGCACCAGAACATATCTTACAACTTTTGTATTTAATTTTTTTTTGTATCTCTTTAAATAAAGGAGATATGGGACTTAGTCACACTAATGAGCCACCTTGTATATGACCTCATTCCCTCAACAACTAACCCGATCAATTGCTTTGCCGCCGACAGCACTCTACATTGTAGTTCTTCTCAGTTTTCCCACAACAATAGGTCTAGTCAGGACGTTAAAGTGAAAACGACAGCCTCAATCAACAGTGATTAGAACGTATACTTGAATGGGGAGGGAATCTACTCACGTTCAACGCCGACAAAACCCAGTGTTGCCTTGTGTTCGTCTAGAAAGACTTTTCATTTCCTGCTGTAAATATGAATGGCCTAGATCTCAAGTTTTCAAACTTTATTTCTATGTTAGGAATGTCCGTACCATTGACCACCTTTTGTCATCCAGCAAAACAGCTGCCCGTAAATTGGGCTTTCTATACACATCTAAACAGTACTTCACATCACAAAACTCCTTTTACTGTATAAGGCTCAAATTCGACCTCATCTGGAATACAATTCCACCTCTCGGTCAATGCTCCCCAATACGCCCTTGATATGGAAACCGCATCCAAAAAAGAGCTATAAGACTTATAAATGACCTGCCTCTAATTTCTGACATACAGTCTCTTGAGCATAGAAGATCAGTTTTCCTGTTTTCCTCCAAACTTTGATTTAAGAAAATTTAAGGTAGCCGTTCATAAACATTTCTCGGCAGCTTAACAATATCCCTAACCCCCTCCCAGTGTTCCTGAGTGCTTAGCAAATCTTAGCCTTTTCAGGAATACTATTAGTAAAAAAAAAAACTAATACCATACCACAGTTACAAAACATTTATAATACATAACCCTTTTAAAATCCATATGGTTTATTTACCTCGGCTCTAGCAAGCCCCAGCAACTAAATTCATCTGAAAAAGTCGAACTTTACTGCCTATTATACAAAATAAAATAAGTAGAGTTTATCATGTTCGGAAGTCGCACACTATTATTTAAAAAAATAGGTAAACGGCAGCCAACGGTACTATTGTGACATGTGACGACATGGCAATTCAGAGAAGCTAATTATTGCCATAAAGGTCTTGCTAAAGATAATTAACAAGTTTACGGCATTTTAATGCACATAAAGTTTTGATAATTTTAATTGCACTTTATAAATAAATTTTAAAACAAAAAACAAAAACGGTAAATCTTGAGATATGAGTTGTGCTCCAAAGGAACGATATATTATATTTAGTATTTAATTAGTTCTGCAGATAGCCGATCGTTTACGCCACTGGCAAAATAGTTTTTTATGTGATACTAAGGTTCCCACATCTAAACACATTTTAGCTTTTGGCCAGACTTTTCGTAACAAAAATCCTAAGCCAAAAATTTGTCCGCATTCCTGTATTTGAAATATTTATAAAATTTTTGGGGAAAATTAATTCATTCAGCATGTAATAATCCATATTGCTTTTCTTAATGCCGCTTTTAATTGGTTCCAAGAAGAAAGAACGCATACCATCAATTAGCAAAATTAATTGTGTCAGTAGTGTAAACCACAATGACACATCGCTTATATCTTAAAAAAAGCGGATGTAATTGTGATAAAAAATAAAAACTGGCACCTTCAATGCACCACATACAGGAACTTTATCAATATATCACTGTGAGAATGACCTTGATAAAATCTCACCCATGTATATACACACTTTATACCTTTTGAATTTTGCAAATTTATATTTAAAGATTAAAAAAGGACCACGGTTACTATTGTAATAAAAACTATTAATAATCTGAATACCGCGTAATTTTTCTAATTATTTAATTAACCTCCAGTTTAACAAAGTTCAACAGTTTCAATTAACTGTACTGCCCAGAAAAGTAATTTTTTTTTATTTGGAATTAATTATAAAATTAACCTGATTTCTAAAAAAAACTATAGGTATCATGTTTCTTTATACAGGAAATTGTCATTAAACAAGAAATTTTCTATGAAAAAAATTGTCAATCTGCTAGATGAAAGTCAACAATTTTCTAGTGGATACAAACTTACTTAACTTGTAATCTATAGTATAATTATGAATTTAAATTAGCAAGTTGTATTTTTGCAAATCGTTTCATTTAAAGTGTATTACGCAATTGCACATAAATCTTAAAACTTTCACTTATAAATTTGTAAGCGATAAAGGGATATTGTTTTTGAAATTATGTACGTAATTAAATCCATTATTCGACCAATACCTTGGTAAATATTTCAAATGTCAATGATTTACGATATTTTCATTTTAGAAATGACATGGTGTATGTAATAGCTTACGTAACTTTGTATGTTTGTCTTCTTCGTCTGTAGATTTAATTGTGACATAATCCGATATTACGTAAATTGTATTTAAACAGCTATTTATAGAAAACATGAAGAAAGTGCACTTCCGGCCAAATGTCAAATAATTTGCTTAATTACTTTCTTTAATTCAGAATTAGGTGATTATGATAAATTTTGTCTTCTAAGATCATTAATAAAGGCTTTTACATTTCCGTTTATTACAGAATAATTAATTTTAAATGAAAAGATCAAGCCTTTTAAATTGTAACCGTTACGATTTTTTTTATCAAAGGTAACAGCACACAGAAAAGACATCACACCGGATATACTAAAGTTTATGTAAACAAGTTATTCCAATTAATGAAGGATGTATTACAGAAGCAAGTATTACACTATCAACACATAAAAAAAAATTATTAGAAGCTACAGCACTTTCAACTGTGCCGCCAGGGGAAAATATTCGAAAGAATATTAGGAAAATCAATAGGAACTAAAATAGAGCCAACACTGGCAGCAACGCAATTTGAATTCTGGAGAAACAGAAGTTACACAGGACCTTATATTCATAAAGACAAATGAGCGAAAAGGTAATGAATGAGAATAAGAAGTAACTTATGTTTCATAGACATGGAGATACGAAAAATGTATGGGAATAGCTGAGATGAGTGAACAAATTATACAAAGTATAACTATTCCATTTTCAACTCTCTACATCAGAGTTACTATAAAAAAATTGTGAAGTTAGGTTTATATCCAGGTATAGAGTCATACAAGATCTCAAGGTTTTCAGTTCATCAATGTGAGCTGGGCCGCACATGGCGCCCTTAATCACATTACTCGAATGCTGCTTGTTCATTCTAAAGCTTGTAAATAGAGGGTGTTTCATCGAAACCTAATCATTAGAATTATTTGGACAACCATGGCTATACAAATTTGAAAAAAGTACATACATCTTTATCGACCTGATCTACATTTGGAAAATATTTTCAACTTTGTGGCACCTCGGTTAGGCTATCAACTTCGTTGCATAAAAAAAAAAAAATATATATATATATATGTATATATATATATATATATATATATATACATACCGTGAGCGGCTAAATTATGGAATAAATTCAATAATTCTTAAATCGGCAACTTTAGAGAAAAATCCGGACACCCGTCGATTTTTATTTTTAGACGCGCGGTTGTTCAGGTTATTAATTTATTTTTGAGGTTACCTATGTAAGCGTGATGACGTCATTGATGATTTTCTTTAATGGAAAGGGTAGGTGTTGCAATGGAACTTTTGAGAGATCTTTTAATTATCTAATCAGTCGTAGCAATAGTTTTGAGTATTTGCGTTACATATACAAGCGAACTAAAAAAGACAACTATTACAAATTTGGTATGTAGACATAATACCGCAATGCGCTCCTATACAAGTTGGACAAATACGGAATACGAGGTAATGCATCCGAATGGTTGAA
Organism: Vesta saturnalis; assembly: GCA_036346205.1. Taxonomy (NCBI): domain Eukaryota; kingdom Metazoa; phylum Arthropoda; class Insecta; order Coleoptera; family Lampyridae; genus Vesta; species Vesta saturnalis. The sequence goes on along the minus strand of JARFJB010001218.1, from coordinate 4,311,723 downwards.
ATCGTACTTATGCAATAGACAACAGACAGTTAAATTTAAGATAGACAACGTTACTTCACATTCAACTGAGAGAGTCGTAACAGTAGGTGTGCCACAGGGTAGTACACTGGGTCCCTTGCTTTTCATTATGACTTGTCTGTTTTTGAAACATGCTTATTAACTCTATTTGCAGATGACACGTCAAGTGTAAAAATGTAATAGAACTCATTGAAAACACAAATAGTAGTATTAATAGTTTGATAACGTATTGTAAAAATAACGGCCTGATTGTAAACCCTAACAAAACTCAATCCATAGTATTTTCAAAAAAATTCTGTGGATTACAGTTTAAGGGTAAAAATTGAGGGTAGACCCATTAATCAAAATAATAGTTTAAAATTTTTGGGGATCCATATCGACTACAATTTGAGTTGGAGCACCCACGTGGATAAAATCTTAAAGAAACTGTCAACCTTTAACTTTGTTTTAAGACAATTGCGCGATGTTGTTACAGAACCATGCTTGTTTTCATATTATTTTGCCTATATACACTCCTCTCTTAATTATTGTATTCTTTGTTGGGGTAATAATAAAAGAATTAATGAGATATTGGTCATGCAAAAAAGAATAATTCGAACCATTTACAATAAACCGGTACGATATTCCTGTAGAGATCTTTTTAAAAAAGCAAACATTTTGACCGTTATTTCTTTGTTCATTTACAACAGTGTTTTGTACATTAAAAGTAATTCAGATAAATTTAAAACAGTTACTGAAGTTACAAAAGCTAATTTAAGAGGTGGCGACAACATAGTAGGGCCGAGATATAAGCATTCTTTTGTTGCGGATAATTTTCCCATTATCGCTATAAAAATTTTTAATAAATTACCTCCTCGTATTAAAACCATTCATAACCACTTAGAATTTAAACTTACCATCAAAAATATGTTATTAGCCAATACCATTTATACCATTGATGAATATTGGAAGTTAAAGCTCTAATTTCCAATTCATTTTTATCTGTGATATTTATGTAATTTACTACGAGTGAATTTTAACTGTGGACAATTGATGTAAATGTATTTAATATTAACGACCTCACCTACGCTTATAACCAAGACCAAAGGTGGTAAATAAAATTATTATTATTATTATTATCTTTTTTTTTTTTTTTTTTATTGTTCTTGTTCTTGTCTTCAGCTGAACGGCTATTTAAGAACGTTCTCGATAGCTGTGATCATTAGACGTTCTTATACTTTATAGCCCTTAGCGTTAATGCTGCATTCTACTTGCTCTCATGCCATTAAATTTCATTTAGTACTTTTATACTTTCCAAATATCTTAGCAGGTGTCCAAAGTTGTTTTCTTCTAGCATAGTTTTTAATTCTCCTTTATTCGGTGTGCATCTCTGTATGATTTCAGTACGTGGCAGTCCTCAATTATGTGTTTTATAGTTAGATCATTCAATTTACATTGTGGACATTTAGGTGGATTTTTGTTTAGTAGTAGATGTGCATGAGTTAGCCTTGTGTGACCAATTGATAACCTTGTCCACACAACTTCTTGTTTTCTTTGTAATCCGCTCATTCTTGGAATATTTTCGACATCCATAATAATATTCTTTAGTTGTGTGTTGTTGGTTTCCCATAATGCCTGCCACTTTGGTTAGTTCGCTTTTTAATTTGCTTTATTAGGTCATTTAGCAAGTAGCAATTTAAAACGTTTCCGTTGTCATTTCTTGCGAACGTGAGTTGGGTCACGGCTCTCATTTCTTCTGTGTTTAGTTTTATTGGTGTGTACAGAATTCTTATTTGTGTTCCATCCTGTATTAACCGTGTTAGTTTCTGTTGTATGGTTTTTACGAGACGATTTTGCGCGTAGCAGTTTTTTAAAGAATCGACTGCTGCCTTAGAGGTAGAGCATACTATTTTATTTGTTGGGCGATTTTCGTCGGCTTCTATTCCCTTCAAAATACCAGTTAAGCTTGCTGTAAGCATCGTGGATTCTTGTGGTAACTTCCATGTTGTTTTATGGTACTCTATTACCACGTTACATCCGACACGGTTTGGTAGTGTGTATCCCGTACTGTATATGAACGTGTGATTCTCATATCGTAATTTATATTGGTTAAAATTGGTTTGTTCATCATCGTCTACGCTATATGTTATATAATCTATTTGAGGCGAATAGACTTCCCATTCATATATCCCTTCTTCCGCGTGCCACATGTTTAGGAATAAATTTTCCCTCTCTAGCTGCCTGTGAATGTTAATTATTGCTGGTATTGTTCGTGTTTGACTCCACTCATACTTTTCCAGCATTTCAGGATTTGACAGTATAGTTCTTAAATAGTGATTTGGTTTGTTCAATATTTTTAGACCATATTTAGCATTGATCTCGTCAAATCTGAGTTTTATTGGGACATTCTTGGATATAATGTTTAGTGTCTCAATTGGTGAAGTTCTGTATGCCCCTGTCGTTAGGAGTAGTGCTTTATTCCAGACAGTTTCTATTTTTTTTATGTGCGATTTTGCAGCATTGCTGTATATCACACATCCATACTCAATCTTGCTTCTTATAAATGCATTGACTATTTTGCGTAATGAGGTCCGGTCTGCACCCCAAGTGAAACTACACAATACCTTAATTCTATTTATCATTTTTCGACAAGTTAATGCGAGCTTTTCAATGTGACTTTTCCAAGTTAGCTTCGTGTCAAAGGTTAGTCCCAGGAATTTATGTTCTGTCACATTTGGTATAGTGTGGCCTTTCAGTTTCAGTTGTGGTTCTTCGTGTGGTTTCCGTAACCGCAAAAATGGACACTCACAGTTTTGCTTTCGGAGAATTTCAAACCCCGAGATTCTGCCACTCCGACGATCGTATCTATGTCCTTTTGTAAGATGTCTTTCATGTGTTTCATATCTGTACCGCTTACAGCGATAGCAAGATCATCCACATATAACATGACATTACTACTCTCATGAATTTCATCCGCAATACCATTTATTGCTATTGTGAATAACGTTGTGCTCAGAACCGACCCTTGTGGTATTCCATTCGTGAGTTTGTACGATTTTGAGTATACGTTTCCTATGCGTATCTGAAAAGTACGGTTTTCTAGGAAATGTTATATTATTCTTGGTAGTGCTCCTTTGATTTGCCACGATTTAAGCATTTTCATTATGTAATGTCGCCATATAGTGTCAAAGGCCTTTTCAAGGTCAAAGAATACTGCGAGTGTATGTTGGGTTCTGGTAAATGCTTCATTAATTACTTTATCCATATACAGCAGATGATCTACAGTGGAGAATCCTTTGCGATATCCTGCTTGGTATCTACTGATTCTGTTATTTTTCTCGAGCACTGCGATAAGTCTGTAATTTATCATACTTTCCAGTATTTTGCTGCAACACGATGACAGAGTTATAGGCCTATAGCTTTCAGGTTTTGTTGTATCCTTGTTATCTTTAGGTATGGCAATTATGGTAGTATGTTTCCAAGCGGAAGGGTAAATGCCTGTTCTCCATATGTTGTTATATATCTTTAATAGCTGTTCTTTGATTTCAAGTGTTAGGTGTGTGAGCATGCTGTAGGTTATGCCATCCCTTCCGGGAGCGGTATCGTTGCATTTGTGTAGAGCTCTTTCCAGTTCCTTGTGTGTAAAAGGCGTGTTATATACTTCACTTTCATCCTTCTCAAACTCTACAGGATATTTCTCCGCTTCTTTTTTTATGTTTTGGAAGGTATTTGTATGATGGGAGTCACTGGATATGCTTTGAAAGTGTTTTCCAAGCACATTTGAGGTGATTTCTGGATTGTTGGTTATGCATCCTTGATTGTTTAGCATTGGAAGAGTTGGTGGCTTACTTGAACCCGTTATGTTTTTTACTTTGCCCCACATTTCTTTTGAAGTTGTGTTACAAGTTATTGACGATGTATAGTCGCGCCAGGATTTCAGCTGCGCCGCCCGTTTCATCCTTCTTTCTTTTGCTCGTACTTTTTAAATGCGGTTAGGTTTGCTTGTGTCCGATGCTTCCTATATCTATTTAATAGATGTTTCTTCTTTATGTTTATTTGTTTGATTTCTGACGACCACCAAGGAACTGGACATCTATGCCTAGCTACTGAAGTTTTTGGAATTGACTTTTCTGCGGAATCGTTTATTGTTTTAATTAACAATGTAATCGTATCATCTAATCCTTCACCACAATGAGGTATTTTCAATTCCGCTTGATACGTTTCCCAATTCGCTTTGCTAGTATTCCATTTGGGTTCTGGCCTGTACTCATATTTTTCAGTGTTTATGTCAATTAGGATCGGGTAGTGATCACTATGATGTAGATCTTCTTCGATGGACCAGGCCAGTGTTAGTGACAATGTGGTCGAGGCTAGCGATAGATCTATGGTACTCATACTGCCGTTTGCCTCATTTATGTGCGTATATTGACCGTTGTTTAGTATTGTCAAAGTGCTCTCGTTTATGATAGTTTCTAGCATAAGCCCTTTTGCCGTGTCTTTAACTGATCCCCATATTTTGCTATGGCAATTAAAATCGCCTAATATATGACATGGTCGAGGTATTTGGTTAGTGATATCTTGTAGTTGGTGCTTTGTCCAAGATTGATCCGGTAGATATATATTTAGTATATGAAGTCTTTTAGGTGAGTTTATTTTTACCGCACAAGCTTGGAGGTCTATTTTGATGGGGATTTTATAGTAATATAGGTCTCTTCTTATCATTGTAACAACTCCACCGTGACTTCTTCCTCCATGTACGGTTGCGGTGTCTGCTCTGACGATATTATAGTTATTGAACTTGAAGTCTTCATCTTGCTTTAATTTACTTTCTTGTAAGCACACTGCAATTGGTACGATTTCATTTACCATCTGTCTGAGCTCATCATATTTATTTTTTATACCTCTAGCATTCCATTGGATTATTTTTTCTGTGTCCATGACTGATTAATGTATTATTGATGACATATGTACAAAAATGTAATGGGTAAATGACGGTGTAAATAGATGAATAAATACTATACATAAAATAACTAATATTAATATCACAGGTAAGTAGTTAGATTAGTATCACAGGTGATAGTATCACAGAAATATATCTAAAACAATATCACAGATAAGAATGTATCACAGTTATTTGGTTGCAAACACTATGTAGGTTTTTTTGGTTTGCATGTAGTTGTATTAGGATCTTTTCGCTGAGATATGCGGGGGGGTCCCTTTGGTCCATCCCCTTTTCCGTTTAGCACTTCGATTTTCTTCCTGGTCGATGGTCGACTGTTCAGAAAATTCTGATCCGGCATCGTTAGAGTCCATCGTCCAGTTAGATAAGCTACGCATGTGCGGAGGATTTGTTATCGTTTGTGGTATATACTCATGTTCTCCTCTTTGCTTCGTTTTGTTAGATGTTATTACTTGGTTAGCATATGATTTATGTTCTTTGACGTAAGATTTACCATAAACCATTGCTCTGGCTTCATTGTATTTCAAGTTGTGCAATACCTTTACTTTACATACTTCTATTTCTTTTTTCGGGATCGCACAATCTGGTGCTCCGGCTGTATGTGGTCCTTTGCAATTAATGCAGATAGGAGGATTTTGGCACTCCTCGTCTTGTTTATGCGATGGTTTACCACATTTGCACATTTCCGCTTGTGTACACCATTTGGAGAGGTGTCCATAGCGTAAGCATCTGAAGCATTTCATGGGCCTAGGTATATATGGTCTTTTAAGTTAAGATAAGCTGCTTTTATATATTCTGGCAGATTTGATTTATTGAAGGTAAGTCTTATAGAGGCAGTTGAAACAAGCTCAGTTCCTTCTTTTCTTTTAATTCTTTCGACCTTCATTACTCCCTGATGTGTTAATTGATTCAGTAGCTCTTCTTCAGAACAGATTTTAAGATCAATGCTTGTTATCACTCCTTCTGATCTATTTAGTTTGTCATTAGGGGCCACATTAGTTTTCTTCCCTTCAATTGATTCTAGACTTTTTAGTTTATCTAGCTCATCTTGACTTTCCACTTTGACACTCAAGGAGTTTGTTCCAATCTTCTTGATTGGTACTTCTCTCCCTATCGTGTCGTATATCTTCCGTTGAATTAAAAACGGGGATAAAGACAACATGTCACTTTTTTCCATTTCAATAATGTGGTAGTGTTCAGTAAATGTAGGTTCTTTGCTTTGGTTAGTTGTTGATCTTGTATGTCTGCGATATCTTTTGTGTTTAGTGTGGATTGGATCTTTCATTCTGCGTCAATGTTATATCTGTTTCTTCTTTTTGAGATATTGTTACATCAGTCACTGCTTTTTCAACGAATTCTTCTCGCCTGTTAATACTTTTATGTTGTCTGCCAATGTCACTGGATTCATTTATAGTCATTATCTGTTTATCGCGGTCGTGGGGACTCGACCGTTCGGTAACAGGAGATCTTCCCACCTTCCCTCCACGTGCGAAGGGGTCTGTTTTTGAAGTGGATGTGGGTTCCACCGAACCCTTTGTTTTAGGACCGGTATCCATAAGTTTTGGGCGTGATTCACTTTTTAGGCTCTCCACCCTCCCTGGAGCCTCAAAAGGGACGACAGAACTGGGTTCACGCCAGATGCCGCCAGAGATACCCAAAAAGCATAGCCGCCCAGGTTGAAGGAAACGAGCATTTCCTTGCCCTGTAACGACTCGCCAACGTTGACTGTACAGAAAGAAGGCCAATAGAAGAGATCAGTAAGAAGACGAGGCAGAGAACAGATAAAGCTAGAAGGAAGTTCAAGACAAAAAAAAAGTCAACAAGCCGCTTAATCCCTCCGGGCTAGGAAGGAACCGCCCGTCTTGAAAGAAGCCAGGGCCAAAGTAGCGTGTTGGAGAGACATGCCACTACTACCGGACATGAATCCCCTCAAATACCAGGTTCCCCTTTTCCCTCCATACGGGTTGCCACACACGGCAAACGCGTGGGTCCATCAATCGCCTCTTACGATTACCAGGACGGGGGTGGGACAATTCTTCCCCCGAACCCACAGGGGACAAAGTACGATAAACAAAGGACCAAGACAACCAAAGGAGACAAAGACAAACGACATGCGACCAGCGTTAGCGTTACCCGGGGAGTTATTATTATTATTATTATTATTATAATAGGTCATGATCTATCTTTTAAAACTATTTTCAAAAGTGCAACGTTGCCTCTTCTACCAGAAACCCAAGGCAACTTTGAAAATTCAAATGGAATACCCGGTATGTTATTGCATTTTCATGCATTTAAAAATAAAAATCGACTGGTTTCGGAATTTTTTTTTGATTTTGTTTGGTTTAAAAGTTCTGTCATAATAATCTTTGGAAAAAAACTTATTCACTTCATATGTCGAGCAGTTTAGTATCAAGAATACAGTAAGCACATTAAAAATGATAGCGAAAAGAAATATCAATTATATTATGATTGGATGTGGAGATAGAACCGGAACGCAACTATAAGTATGTAACTTATCTAATACCAAATATCCTAACAAACCTATCAGACAATCGACAGTTAGTAAAATTGAAAAAAAAAAAATAGGAAAACCGTTTACGTTAAACACGTCACAAACATTGGACATTCACAAATAAACGAAAATGTAAAATAAAATAAATTCACACAGGTAAGTAAGTCTCTACTATTAACACAAAACAGAGAAAAAATTGTTTAACATTGTAGAATTGTTTGTAACTCAATTTAAATGTTCAAATTGCCACACTCCTACTTCTTGGCAGTAATTGAACCGATGACCGCAAGCTTCTTGAACATTGTGGATCATTTGTGGACTAATCTTACGCATTTCTAATCTAATTCTATTTTTCAAATCTTCCAGATTTCGTGGTTTCTCGACGTATGCTTTAGATTTTAAATAGCCCATAGAAAAAAATCAAGAGGTGTAAGATCTGGAGATCTTGGGGGCCACTCTATAGATCCTCGTCTACCAATCCATCTACCAGGAAAAGTTATGTTTAAAAAATCGCGAACAGGACGTGTATAGTGAGGAGGTGCACCATCTTGCTGAAACCATGTATTATCATTGGGTAAATCAGGATCATTTTCATTTGGGAAAATTACTGCAATGACAGGTATAAGTTCATATTGTAAGAAGTCCAGATATCGTTGCCCTGTAAGAGTTTCATCGAAGAAAAAAGGACCAATGATTCTGTTCTCTACTGTCCCCGCCCAGACATTCACTTTTGGAGGATGCTGAGTGTGTAACTCATTCATCCAGTGAGGATTCTCTTTACTCCAATATCTACAGTTTTGTCGATTCACTGTACCATTTAAGGAAAATGTAGCTTCATCCGAAAAACGAATTTGACGAAGGAATCCTGGGTTGCGGTTACATAAGTCTTGCATGACTTCACAAAACTTCATTCGGCAATCCGGATCATCTTCATTGAGTTCCTGCACATTCTGGATTTTATACGGATGGTATTTCTCCTTTTTAAGTACACGTAACACCGACCTTTGTGAAATGCCTTCATCAGCTGCAATTGCTCTGGAACTACTATGAGGATTTTCTACAAAACTTAACAACACATCAAGTTTTACATTTTCGTTCATTTTTGGACGACCAGCATTTGCAATGTGTTTAACGTGACCAGTTTCCCTAAATTTTCTCTCAATTTTACTAACTGTTGATTGTCCGATAGGTATATCAGGATATTTTTTATTAAACAAGTTACATACTTGTAGTTGCGTTCTGGTTTTATCTCCCAATCCAATCATAATTAATACTTCAATTCGTTGTGTTTCACTTAATGGTGCTATTATTATTAATTAATTATCAGTTATTCACTTAGTACAAATACCTACAATGTAATACCATTAAGTACTGAAGTAAGTAGTAAGTGTCTTAAATTTGACTCGTGCCAACTCGATATCTAAAAAATCTTTCTTTTTGTTGTCAGTTTTAAACTGAATTATTTCTGTATTCTTGATACTAAACTGCTCGATATATGAAGTGAATCAGTTTTTTTCCAAAGATTATTATGACAGAACTTTCAAACCAAATAAAATCAGAAAAAAATTCCGAAACCAGTCGATTTTTATTTTTAAGTGTGCGGTTGGTCAGATTATTATTTTATTTTACAGGTCATTTATCTAATGCTTAGAGACAGGTATATAGGGGAATATTAACAAAAGTTGCTTAGAATTTTATGCAGAATCCGAAAATGCAATAACATACAGGGTATTCAATTTGAAATTTCAAAGTTTCCTTAGGTTTCTGGTAGAAATGGCAACGTTGCACTTTTGAAAATAGTTTTAAAAGATAGATCATGACCTATTATGTCTACATACCAAATTTGGAATAGTTGTCTTTTTTAGTTCGCTTGTATTTTTATAGAACAGCAATAATCTTGAATCACCCTGTATACGTAACGCAAATACTCAAAACGATTGCTACGACTGATTAGATAATTAAAAGATCTCTCAAAAGTTCCATTGCAACACCTCCCCTTTCCATTAAAGAAAATCATCAATGACGTCATCACGCTTACATAGGTAACCTCAAAAATAAATTAATAACCTGAACAACCGCGCGTCTAAAAATAAAAATCGACGGGTATCGGAATTTTTCTCTAAAGTTGCCGATTTAAGAATTATTGAATTTATTCCATAATTTAGCCTCTCACTGTATATATATATATATATATATATATATATATATATATATATATATATATATATATATACAGGGTATTTTCTAATTGAATGTCAATATTTAAGGGGGAGATTTTTGGGTCCATTTTAACAAGAAAACTTCATATGAACGCATATCCTAAACGTCTTAACTTTTGAGGTACATGGTGGAAAAGTTTTCTTAAATACATCATTTATTATTTATATCTGCAATACCACTGTAGATATTTTAATGAAATTTGGCATACATGTACTATGTATCAAGGGGCATTTTTTAATATACCACGTTTTTTTTATTTCCACCAGTGGCGTTCGTACGGAATTTGACCTGCTTATTTTCGCAAACATTGATGGTACGCCACTGATTTCTCTTAAAATAAAAACTATTCTTCAAATCCCCAATCATTTCTAAGCAAATTTGATCCCTTGATTTTTTTCAATCCGATGCACGGTTTTCGCTTAAAAAATAAAAACCGTTTCTCTGCATGATTATAGCAATATCGTTAAGATGACCATATCACCATGCAGAGAAATAGATTTTATTTTTTTAGGTGAAAACCGTGCGTCGGACTAAAGAAATTCAAGAGATCAAATCTGTTCATAAATGAATACAGATTGTTAGTCTACTGCTGGTGATGATAGCGTAGCTATCGAAACGCGTTCGGTGTTTTTTAATTTTGTGTGGTACGTAGGTGTATTTTCTTTGTTACAGATCCTGGCACAGTTCCAGTGTTCCAGATTTTTCGAATACAAATTTCATTTTTTTTTACTTTAGTGCCCGTGACTGTGTAATATTTAGTACTGGTTAATTGGGTCGCCACTCGTTAAAATCGAGAATTTTTTTTGTGAAAGATGTCAAAAAAATATCTAGTCTTTAGTTACCAATCAGTCACCACAGCCACAGGATGTAAATGATTTTGTTAGAAGACTGTTCTTTTTTAAATAAATTTACTTTTACACTCTTAATGAAATAACATTATTTAACAACAAGATAACTAATAAACGATTCTTATTTAAAAAAACAATACCTACTATTAATAATTTTAACATTATAAATCGTCTGTTAATAAATTAATAACAACCTTTGTGAAAAAAAATAGAACATAGAAACTAGATAAGTTGTTGAAAATGCCCTCCACCTTGAAGAATGCACGCTTTAACTCTTTTCCTCATATTTTCGCGCACTCTTTGAACTGTACCTCCAGTATTTCTTATTAAATCGCAGGAAGTTCTTATACGACCATTCAGCTCTTCTAAAGTGTTTACGGGGTGCGGTAAACTAGAGTTTTAAGATGCCCCCATAAGAAAAAGTCCATACTATTTAAATCTGGGGACCTAGGGGGCCATGATTGGGGTCCGCCACGACCTACCCATCGGTTATTAAATATGTGATTTAAATATTATTCTCTTGCTGCAACACTAAAGTGAGCGGGCGCGCCGTCATTCATGGACAACATTCTGTTTCTAATTAAAATTGGTGCTTCTTCTAGCAATATGGGCAAATCCTCCTCTAGAAACCGGCGATAATTAGGTCATTTCTGGCAGGAAAAAAAATTAAGTAATTTCCAACAATTCCAGCCCACATTTTTGCGGAAATCGGTGCTACGCCCTAGGAATTTCGGAACCGAACTTTTAGTGTTTAGGGTCATTGTGCTTAAACTATTCATACATCAAGCGAGCGAATGAGAACCTAATAAGCAATGCAATTGTCAAAAATTACTTCCACATCCAACAGATGATGGGAAGTAAATAAAAAAAAAATGTTATTTGCTTAATCGCTTTAAAATGTTCGAAAAGGTCCACAAACAACATTTGAGTAAAAAAATCTTATCTGTGTGTGCGTACGTGCGTGCGTGCGTTAGTGGGTGGTGTGTGTGTTTGTGTTTGTCTTTTTGTTTGTTTGTGTTTGTGTTTATTTTTGTGTTTGTGTTTGTGTAGGTGCGCGTGTGCGCGCGCGGGCGCGCGTTTGTGTGTACTCCATAACTTTCGAAGGACTTAACATATCAACTTGAAATTTGGCACACAGATGTCAACTACCCAAATTTTAATTTTTTATTTTTTAGACTTTTTTCCTTTTCCTATGTGATTAGTAATATAATTGTGAGTATTTTTTTCCCTATAATTTTCCTGTACAGCAACCGGTTTACAAGATATTAGCAAAATACCGTCACTTCAAAAAACTACTGAACATATTCAAAAAGTGAAAATACCGTTAGATAGGAAATAAGATTTCGCACAAAAAATGTTTTTGCAATTTTTTCGAAAATTTTGTCATTTTCGATATATTTCCAAAACACTCGATTTTGGAACCCGTCCACCCGACTTATTTGAAATTGGTATTAGATAGAAAATCAAATTTCTGAACGAAAAGCATTGTAATTTTTTCGAGTTATTTACAAAAAACCGATTGTTTTATGCGGAAGTATTGATACAATTTGCAGCGATTTTTTGAAAAGAAAACGTCAGTGTGCAAACAAACGCTGAGTCACCGCACAGAGTTTTATTTCATATATCTAATTAGACAGAATTCACTATAGACACAATACTGTACAAGCTCATAATTTGACTAAAATAAGAAACAACAAACCATTGTCTACAAAATTAGGTTTGTTTTCCGAGAACAACAACAGGAGAAGAAAGGGCCTGATTGGCTGGTTACCCGCGTTTGGCCGGTCTCTTCCAGTGCACAATCGGATCATTCGTCTAACCTTGCTCAATGAATATGCTGTTTCTGTACTGGTAGAAGTGAATCAGTGTCTTCTGAGTCGTGGCGTGAGTGAGATCCAAATGAATGCGAGGTCTTTATTTTTTATTAGTGAAAACAGCTATTACACTTTCTGTTTGACATTTAGTGCATTATATCGGATTATACTGGGCAGGTAGTGTATTTTTCTATCAGAGCAACTATCAAGCTCATGATCATTTGGCTGCATTGTAAGGTTGCGTTGACGCACCCTGTATGTAGGATGTTATAATGACGTGTATTACGTGTTTTGAGTGCGAGTGTATTGAGTTTGAACGGAAAAAAAATTTTTTTGTGTGTACGCATAATGTATGTGGGTGGGTGTTACTTACGCCACTGGCAATTTAGGAGAAATATTATTCAGTATGTAGATACGTGTATTTGAATATTATAGAGACATTGGTGTTGGAATAAATAGATTCTGATGAATGTAAATGTGAAAAGAAATTTGTCGATGGGACGATAATGTTTGCTACTGTGTTGCTACTGTTGACTACTGTAAGGAATGGAATGTTGGTGGATAAAGGAGTAATCTTTGCCGGAAGATGTGAGTGTATAAGTGTAGAATGTTTTAGAAAATATGTAGAGAAAGATTGGGTATGTTTAATTGTTAGTTTTAGAAAGTTTTCGTAATGTTGTGCAATAAGTTTTAAGAATACGTGTATGTATATGGGATTTGAGACCTTAGACTGTACTTATTTTTGCAAATGTTGCGGAAGGAGGACGAGCACATGTGGGAAACAAACGTTGAAAGTTGTGTAATGGTCCAGAGTGGCCACTGAATTAATGTGATGACGAGAAATGGCTTCTTCATGAAGTAATTGTAAAAGTTGCAGGTAAAAACAAATATGGCGATGTATTGTAGTTATGAGCGTGGTTGTACAGATGGTAGCATCAGTCGGGACTAAGAAAGTTTGAGTGAATACTATTGGTGAATATAGCGAGGAAGTCGGACATGTTTAAAGATGGATGGCTTAAGGTATAAATAGGAAAGTCAGAGATTGACGTTAGCTTTTGGCTTGTAGGGTTGTTGGTTGTTGCTTTTTGGTGAGAGCTCGGTGAGAGACACGCGCGCGAGGTGAAGTGTGAAATTAGAATGGGTTGAGTTGGAGTTATATTTGTGAATAATATTGAAGGCAGTCATTGTTTAAACAACTGCGTAACCCGAAAGGGGATGAATCGTATAAGACATTCATAAATAAAACAATTAATTAAATTGAGATTGAAGATAAAATCAGTTTTTGTTCTTCAAAAGAAAAAGTGCGTAAGCAGATTTATAAAAGTTAACAGTTATTACGTTATAGTGTTGAGTGCGGCGCGTGTTCTTGTACCGATATTTAGTTAAAATTATTTATGGGACCACCCTTAAGTAAATGAAATACTCATAATAAATTGAGCCAATGTTAAGGTAATTTTATATGACATTAAAAGTTTATTTGTGTTAAGGAAGGACTAAATTGTCCTAAAGGTTGCGAGAAACTTTTAAGAGGCAACCAAACGTGTATAGTTTATTACGTTATTGGAGTAGTAACCTCGCATAGTTGGACTAATCGCGAGTGCAGGAAGGAATAAGTGTTGGTGAAATTGTGGAGTACTTGTTTTGTGCCGTCAGGCAATTTAAGGAATACAAATGGACTACAAATAATTGATTTACGGGAAGAAAGAAGAAAGAAAAACGTAGGATTAATGGACAATTTTAAGTAAGAATTACATTTAAGGACCTTGACAATTCAGATAAGCACGATTATCTTTTTGATTAGTTGTAATTTGCGTATTTTTGTGTAATTTTTAATTAGTTTCGAAGGAAAAAGATAATCGGTCTCGAGTTATGTTGTATTGGTTGTTTTAGCAGTAAGAATTTGTGTAGAAACGCGAATTTGTATTGACAGTAACGTGGTGGAGTGGTTTTTCAACCACGCTGTTGTGTATGTAAACATTTGTTTATTATTTTGGTACAGGACAGTATATATATATTTATCGTTAACTTATTTTGTTGTTTATTTATCCAGTTATGAGATACATTTGTGACGTTTACTTAATTGGTGACCTAGTTTTTTGACAATTTAAAATGTAGATTTTGCATATTTTGGATTTTTAAGATTAATGAGCAACCTGAAGGGTTATATTTGCCAGGTTGATTGCAAAAATTTTCATGTTAGTTTCATTAACGCAGTACACTGATGACGGATCAGCTGTTAATTAAAATTTCATTAAGTATCACTAAGAGATGGAGTTTTGAGAACTTACATATTTACGAATGTCAAATACGATTCAGAATTATTATAAAAATTAAATTAAATTTAAAAGATATCGTTCATGTTAGGAATATTAAACCTTCAAGGATTATTCTCGTTTGACTGTTTTGCAGCACTTTATCACTATTATATTGGAGTAACAATTATTAAGCCGATGACGTTGTTTTCTTTTGGTTAGGAATTTTAAAAATTAATTATCGATCATTGAATGAAGAAATAGTTTATTCGTTAATAAGTAGAAATTTAACTTTATATGTGTACGAGGGATACGTAGAAAATATAACTGTTGGTTACGTGAATGCAGTTGAATTTGAGTGATAAATTTTGTTGTGGAAATTTTGGTATACGAGGTGTATTCAAAAAGTTTCTAATAACCTGGATAGTACTAAATATATTTGAGTTTGAGTTGAATTGTTTTGGACGAGTGTTTGTTTTAGAACCCTCGTGTAAGAGTTTACTGAGTAAGCACAATCCTACTTTCCACAATCAAGTAGGGTTAATTAACATCCAGCTTAAGACAATTATTTTAGCAAAGTTTCGATTGTGGTGGCGCCTAGAGACATATTTTCCCGGACTGAGCTGTTTGAATATCGGTGTAAGGTGTTTGAGAGTATTAATCATTCATTTTACTTATTATTTCGACCACGCCCATCTTGGCAACCAGCTTACATTAGTAAGCATACACGACGCCTAGTGCGGTTTGGACGTGTAACAGCATAAGTGTTACAGAAACATATGCAGAAATTAAACTGCAATAGGCCGTACGGTTTATGCGATCTTGCGATTGTGCAAATCGTAAGAAATGGTGTTGCAAAAGTAGTAATGGGGCACCATCCCCTCCCCTCTTTTTTTGACGTCACAAGCCCCGCCCCCTCTCACTTTTTTATATGCCCACGTGGGGGACCGGATTTTCCACCCTTATTTTTACTCGCTTACGTGTAGGACGTGTTTTTTCACCCCTATTTTTGCACACCCACGTGTGAGACCGCATTTTCAACCCCTGCTGGAATTTTTATCCCTAATTATTTTTTATATACCCTCGTGTGAGACCGTATATTCAATCCTTTCTTTTCGAAGGCCCTTTTCAACCCTAATTATTTTTTACATACACCCACGTGTGAGACCGTATTTTTACCCCTAATTAAAGCCTTTTTGATTTTTAATGGTTTACGTGAAGGACCGTATTACCTTTATTTTTATGATTTCTTTTGGGGTTATTTTTCAACCCTAATTATATTTTACTTGCGCACGTGTAGGACGTATTTTTACCCTTATTTTGAGATAGTGATCTTTTAATTAGTTTTATTAATATAAGATGATGATCTTTAATTATTTTTATTAATTAATTATCCTAGGGAAATTCTCAATCCGATAGTTTATAAGATGATGATGATGATCTTTAATTATTCTTATTAATTAATTATTTTTAACCTAAGGGAAATTCTTAATCTGATAGCTTTAAGATGATGATGATCTTTATTTATTTTTATTAATTAATTATTTTTACTCGCTTACGTATAGGACGTGTTTTTTCACCCCTTATTTTATGACAGCTCACGTATAGGATGCGTATTTTCTACCCTATGGGTCAACCCTAATTAGAGCCTTTTTTGCACATGCTCACGTGAGGGGCAGGTCTTGGTGCTGGGGGCTGGATCTGGACCTAGGTCTTGGACTTTGAGTTGGTCTTAGGGTTATTTTTGATGGTATTAAGGTCCTTCTGACTATATTAATAGCAGTGCCCCTGGAGGTTAGGCAAATGCACACACATACAATGTTGGAAATTGCATAATTAATAAGATATTATTATTAAAATTATCGGTCCTATTGCTTTAAAGTGGCCAAATGCTATTGGATGATCTTTTACCTAAACGTTGTATTTCTAATAAGGAGGTTCTTGTGGAACACGTGTAGGGCTACGCAACTTGTTCTCAGGCCCTCGCCCCATGGCCGGAGATGATGTGGGAACTTAACCTTATAAGATAAGTGTAGAGATTAGTCCCTATCGTGGCCCCCTTAATGCAATTGTATGTTGTTCTAACTTAATCTTACTGCTGTAGGCCTTCGCCCCGTCATACAAAATTGTATTCTAATAAGGAGGTTCTTGTAAGGCAGGACTTGTATCAGGGTCTGCGCCCTAGTCCCTTTGAGTAAAAATTTATTTTAGTGCCATCTAGTGGCGTATAGACTAATGAACATTTTCTATAATAGAAGCTGATAATGCACACCTCTCTCTTGCTCTATCTTGTTTCTTCCTCCCCCTCTCTCTGTCACACACACACACACACATTTCAATTAATTAATCAATCTCAAACAAAGCACGCTCGATCACCAGATCAATCTCAACCAATCAATCAATCAACTGAAATTATGTCTTACAGTTTTGCGGAAATCAGATTACAGTTCAAACTGAATACATTCAAGTCTAATTAAATATGACGTGAAATAATAAATAGGTAATTTCTACCCTAATGGAATGATGCTTTATGTATAGGCAGATCCTCTAAACAGCCACCACCTATACATTCGGAACATCACATCTGATTTATTTGCATGTTCAATTACTTACACACAAAATTGTTTCATTGTAATGTGTTCATTAACAGTTGTAAAAACCCACTAAAAAGTAATAATTACTTATATAACATAGAGTTAAATTAAAATAACATGTTTTTAAGAATATCAAGTTGATATAACGGAAATAAAAGGCAAAAGGTTTTAATGGTTTATTATTATATACGTGAATTAACAATAACTACAACTTTAAAATCCACGAACGCGTACTTACTATTTTTGTAGAGCTGATCTTATGACGTTATCCTATAAGCATGATAATACATTTTAAAAATCTTTATCGGCACATTTGTTAGCAATATCAGGTAAAAAACATATATTAAAAATAATACGCTTACCTTTAGAAGTTTTTCCTTCAACGCTACCATATGTTAAACTGAAATTTTTTTATACAACGTGTCTCACTAAAATACGCCTTGTGAATGGCTGAATATAAACACCCGATTACATACCGAACATTAAACTATTTTAGAAAGTAATACAGAAAAACCTGAATTCGTATTTAGCAATCATGTACTTACAAAAAAAATTTTACATTCAAAACACAAATATTTTAAAAATTTTGCTAACGCGGAAATTACTTTTAAACAATTGGATCTTCAGGTTACAAAATTGAAAATATTTCCAAACGTTGATCAAATCGGTAAAGGTTTATTTAATTTTTTTAGATTTTTATAGTCCATCGTTCTCCAGATACTACTAATGATTACGCCTCGCTAAAACACCCTGTATAATAAAAATAAAACAAAATACAATAGTGTTACATACTTCCTAAAAGTAACGGTCAGTTCTATAAAATCGTTGACAAAGATATTTCAGAAAAATGTTTGGACACGTAGATTTTTATTTTTAAATTGCCATTCGGACGTGTAATTTTCAACCCATACTCTTTTACTTCCAAGGGGTAGCAACCACAACTTTAAAAACTCAAATGATAACGTACCTCCTGCAATACCACGATTGATAGATAATGAATACAACGAATGTCTAAATCATTTAATAAGTAACGGACATTTTTCAAGGAAGGGTGCCAATATATGTTGTTGAAACGGACGTAGCACTCAATGTCGTAACAACAATTGCAAGTTATTTATTACTGTTAAACACAATTTTCACGATTCCTGAAATAAAAACAGTAATTAAATGGATTGATGATGATGATGGGTTTGGAAGTAGAAGCCGAACACATGAATAGAATTGTGTTTTAATCAATGAAACTAACTCAAACCGTCCTCCAATATCGCAATCAACGATAAGTCGAATTGAAAACAAATTTTCTATCTCGGACATGTACAATGTAAACGTAGGATCAGACGTATATCGGCCTTAGAAGAAAACAAATAATTATGTTATTTTAATCCACAGTCAACCCTTGTGGAGGTCGCATCACAAGTTGATACGCCAAAAAGTAGTTTCCAGATATTTTTATAAGCATAAATGTTACCTGTATAACATGCACTTGGTACAAGAATTGTTCGATGATTACTTAGACCGTTGAGTGCAATTTGTGAAACAATGATGACACTCTACAATGCAATTAGAAATATTGTCTTGTCTTGATGAGACAACATTTTGTTTGAATGTTACCATCAATAAACAAAATTGTCGTTACTGGGCGGTTCAAAATCCGTATTGGATGAAGGAAGCGAATACAAAATATCCTCAAAATCTTAATGTGTGGGGTGGTGTAGTTGGTTCGAATTATTGGACGGAATATCGGATGGTGAACATTACCTGAGTTTCCTCCGAGATTAATTAATTCGTACTTTAGCGGTATTGTTTCTCAATGCAGAAGAGCCGGATGCACATTATCACCGAATTTGGTTGCAGCTGCACATTATCCATGTCCAGTTCGGAATACCTCAATTGAATATTTCCTTTAATCACTCCAGAAATAGGAGACAATGTTCAGCAAAACTTTGTCAGTAGATTAGGGATGGCATTATCTAGCCGTTAACGGCTAGTTGGGGTTTAGGGTGAAGAGGTGGAGGTAGTTCCCGAATAGGAGTTGAAAAATTTTTCTGAAATATTTTTGTCAACAATTTTAAAGAATTTACCCAGTACTTTTGATAAGTACTGCATATTTTTACGCTAAAAACCAGTAGTCAGAAAATAACTATTTGTATTGCTAGGGTGGAAAGTGGTGGTTTTCCTCCCGACTGCAGAGTTTGTTGCCCTCATCGGAGGAAAAGACACTTTACTCCAGTGTAATACATATGATTTTTCCAACACTTTCATGAAAACTGTAAATAATAAATAAAAATGTACAGTTTACTCCAGTGTAATACATATGATTTTTTCCAAACACTTTCATGAAAACTGTAAATAATAAATGAAAATGTGAATTTGGAAATTTAACGTCGAATCTAGTAGTTATTATCGTTACCAAGCAGTCAGAACAACAAACATTTTTGATTGATCCACAATTTTGTCTTGAAAGAACGTTGCGTTCTCAAGAAAATGGGAGAGATTGAAGAAAATGATGAAGACATCATGGAAGAGGCGAAAATATTAAATTTAAGTTTGTTACCAGAAAAATCACAATACGGTACAAATTGCACATTTAATTTTTTCAATGAAAAATCTTAGTTTATTTAAAATGTTAAATAAAAATTAATGTGAATGTAACACTTTAATAAATATAATGAAAAATTAATTTTTTTTAGCGGGAGCCAAAGAAGAAGAAGAAAATTTAATTTTCGATAAAGGTTTTGGAAAAAAAAATTTTCTTGCTCTGACAAAAGCAAAAGATTTTATAGTTCTCAAACGAAATTTTATTTATAAGGTCTGCCCCTACGACCACTAACAAATTCTTCAGATGGATTGGTAATAATGGACCTTTTCGTTGGCCTTCTAGCACACCAGATGGCAATCCAATAGATTATTTTGTGTGGGGCATTAAAAATATGGTTTACTCCAACCCAGTAACAACAATGGAAGATATGAAATCGAGACTTAGAACTGCTTTCAATAGTTTAACTCCAGACTTAATCAGAAGCGCTACACATGAAAATCTTTTGAAGAGATTACATGTTTGTTTAAGTAGAGGTGGAGATGTGTTCGAACATATTCTGAAATACACTGATAATTGAATTAACTTACTAGTTCATGAAATTATTTTCAGTTCGTGTGTCAGCGTTAATAAAACTATTGTTTGAAGAGAATTTTCATTTGATGGTTGAAGAGTATTTTAATCATTGTTTATTCATTGTATTATCTGTGACTGATGAAGGAACATCGAACGAAATCTGTTAAATTTCAAAAATAAGTGATAAATACAAGGAAACACGTCAGTTTCTGTTTGAAACAGTTTATCTCGAAAACGGTTCGAAATCGAAACCGCATTATCTGATTAAAGTCAATCTAAAATTGGATGCAGAGCTCAAAAATGTGTAAATATACAGGGTGTTCCATTTGAAAAAATTGACTTCCACTCCTTTTTTCATGTGAACAAAGTATCTGCATTTTTTAAAGACCCTGTATTAGGCAAATAAAAATATGACTCGAAGTGAAGATCCTCATGGAATCACTCCACTCCATTTCGAATTTGATCGTCTCAGTACCAGAGAGTTCAAGATTATCAGCGTTTATAAAAGTACATGTTTTGTAAAAAAAAATCGAAATTAATTTATATCTCTTAAACCGTAATAGATAGGTATAGGGAAATAGTACATGAAGTTGTTGACAAAGTAATAGAAAATCATAATATGATATTATATACAGGATGTTCCATTTGAAAAATCAAAGTAATCGCTACTTTATAGTAGAAGCGGCAACGCCGCACCATCTAAAATATTTTAGGCGTGTAGATCATATTAATTTATGCACACTGTTAAATTTTCAGGTTGATCCATTGTCTGGTTTGCCAGAAACATCTAATTAACGCTCATCGTGAAAAGCCCTATATATATATATATATATATATATATATATATATATATATATATATAATGCTAGCAGTACCCGTCGCGCGTTGCTGCCATAATTTCAATTGAAGAGTATGTGCTCCATTTCACCCTCTTAGGGATGGAATTTCGAAGAACCCTTTCTTCATGGATACCTCACCTCACAAAGAACACGCTCTCCAAATTTTATGTCTCTGGGACCAGCGGTTTAGACTGTGCGTTGATATACCAGTCAGTCAGTGAATCAGTCAGGAATTTTATATATACAGATATGTATGTATACATATACAGTGCGTCCCAAATGTATGGAACCGGTCTTGTTATTTCAAAACTATTCAAGCTAAATCGATAAAATTTAATATGCATGCTGTTTACAAAGCCTTCTATTATTTCCACAGTTTTGTTATTTTTTTAACTGATAAGGTCGGGAGTTGCACAGCCAACTTGATTTTTTTTTTAATATGAAGGTATTTTCAAGTAGAATTCAGTAACATGCCGCTTACCATAGTTATCTCTAAAGATAACTTCGCTATTGTAAATTAAAGATTGAGAGTCCACAAATTCCTTCAGATAGCCCCAAACGAAAAAATCCAAGGGATTGAGATCCGAAAATATGCGGGTACTCCGTCATGTAGAAAGCTTAAGTGCGCGGATTTCTTCTAGAAATAGTGGCAAATCATCAGTTACGAAGTGGGAGTTGTCATTGTCATGGAATCTGCAAATGAGGAAAATCATAACAATACATAGTGAATTACATATAAGAGTAAAAAATACGTTTTAGGGGGATAACAGGACCAGCAAGTCAATTACCGTATGTTCCTACCTAAATATTGCCTACTTTGTAAAATTGCACGCGGATTTACTTTTACCAACTGATGGGTATTATAAAGATTTGTAATTCCCCCTCGGGTTCGTCATTGAAAAGAATATGAGAGAAATATGAAAATGTAAACTTTCACCATTATTACACATATTTAAAATATGTAAATCTAAACGTTTCGATAACACTCCTCAGTAGTTATAAAATGTTTTAGAAATGTTTAACATGTTGAAACAAATTTTTGAAGTATGTAAATTGAAAACGTAAAACATAAGCCTGTTATTAATATAACAGTTTGACAAATGTATGAAGACAACTATGGAATACAATGTTAGCAAAGAGATCCTTAATAAATTAAATATTATTAAATTATTATAAGTTTTGTTATGAACGATTAAGTTCAAAAGTAAATGTGTAGTTAAAAATTATTATTAATTTTATTAAATACATAAATAAAAAGTTTATCTCGGGTAGGATTTGAACCTACGACCTGTGCTTTGCTACAATTTGCATCAGTTCTACAACAGAAATAGAAACTTGACATATCAATTAAGAATCCAGTCAAATCTAACAAAGAACTAGCTTTGTTTGTAAATGTAAGCGTTACTTTACAGTGAAAACACAATGTAGTGCGTTTTATATAATTTTAATTTTAATTTCAACTACATACGTTAAATTATAGTGCTGTGGTAACTTTACATATACTTGGTAAACCATTTACTTCAAAGTATATGAAAAACACAGCAAAAAACTTAGACATACCATAAGCCCAAATTAATATTATTGTGCCTTTTTTTTATAATAAGATGTCAAAACCTATTTAAACCAAGAGTTTCCTCTTGCCTATTGAATTTATGAGGGTGTTTATGTATCTCATGAGCTTCACGTTGTAAACGAACATAATGAGTTTGTCTTGACAATATTTCCATATTATCAAATTGAATGTCGCCTATTTAAAGTATGCTCAACTACCGCAGATTTCTGTGTTGGCCTATCTACAAAGTCTCATATGTTCTTTACGTCTTATACCAAAGCTATGTTTTTTGGGTCCAATGTATACTTTTCCACATGAACAAGATAACTTGTACACTCCGGAAGATGATAATAGGTTTGAAACATCTTTAGGTGACGTTAAATATTCGTTAATTTTTCTTTTAGGTTTAAAAACAGTCCTAATGCCATGTTTAATTAGGATTTTTTCAATTCTGTCTGTAACATTAGTTATAAAAGGTAGAAAAGCAGTGCCAACATTAAGCACTTGGTGTAATAACATCGCTAATATCATTGTGTGAATATACATTAGCATGTAAGGATTTTGTTAAATATTTATATTCATATTTCATAAATCACAAATTCGTTTTGTTTGATCCACTATAGATTTAATTTCACCAATTTTTTGACGTGGATGATAGTTTGATAATTTATGAAGGTATCAGTGTGTCGCCTTTCGGCAAGCCTTAAAAGACAGTGCATTTTTATTTTAATATGTTAGTATGTCAATAAACGGTAAACTTCCATTATTTTCCTTTTCCATGATAAACGGTGCTAGGATGTATACCACTTATAGAAATTAAAAATTCATGTAGTGATTCTTCTCCATGTCTCCAATTAAAAATGTGTCGTCTACTATACTAAATGTGTCTCCCACAGCATACTTCTCAGTAAATTAAAATATTATTATTTTGATATCAATAGCTTAAGATTATTAAATTCATATCTAAATAACAGATATCAGATTGTTATTTATAATGGAACATCTAGTATGTTGTCTATCCAAATTGGTGTCCCGCAAGATAGTATCTTCGGACCATTGCTTTTTCTAATCTATATTAATAACTTTTATAACTGTTTACCTAATAACACTTGTGAAATATTTGTTGCAGATTATACTACCTTGTCTATTAGCAATGACTCTCTTGGGTATATTATCAATAAAAAAAGTTAAATGCAGTCCATTGTTCATAACTAGCTAATACTAAACGGGGATAAATTGCAAAGTATGATTTTTTTCTGAAAAAGTTAGAAACTTACAACAATCCTGCATTTGTCAAATTTTTAGGTGTCACACTTGATTATAAATTAACATGGTCCGAACATATACTGACTTCCATAAAAATTGCAACACCTAGAATTTATTGAACGATTTTATTGAAAGGGATTCGTGATTTATCTTTAAATAGTTTTAAATTAGTAGTTAAGAAACATTTATAAAATAATACATTTTACAATTATAAAGACTACTTTCAAGCTGATTTTACTTGCTATATATGATACTAAGCATATCTTGTGTTGACCTGTGTAAATACAACTGTATATTAACACCAAATATATATTTTTATTATTATTATTATTATTATTAAAGGTTTTTTAGGTGCATTTTGTAACGCTAATGTTTACAAATTTTTCCGTGTAAAAATTAGCGGTAACAGGACTAAGAGGACTACCCATTACTACACCATCAAGCTGTTCATAGAATTTATTATTCCACTGAAAATAAGTCGTCGTAAGACAGTGCTGAAAAATAATGATTATGTCCCGTGGAAAAATATGATCAATATATTCAATAGTTTCTTTAGGGACTTTGGTAAAAAGTGAAACAACATCAAAACTGACCATTATATCACCCTCTTCAATTTTGAAAGTATGTATTTTTTCGATGAAGTCGGCAGAATTTTTAATATAATGGGGTGTTTTATCTATATGAGGTTATAATAGAAGTGTAACACGTTTTGCAAGATAGCATGTAGTTGAAAAAGTAAACTTTCACCATTATTGCACATATCTAAAATACTTAGCTTTTTTGGGTATTTAAATTATTCGTTTTATGAAATATTTCATAAAATTTTTTCGATATCTTATTTCTAAAAGATTGTATTACTTCATGCGAATATACCTGTAAGTGTTATCGAAACGTTTAGACTTGTATATACATAAATTCAAAGAATACACCATTATAAAACGCCCCGAGAGCAAGTTGAGCAGCCCTACACCTGTCTTACAAGTTAGCATTAGGCCCCTTATTATATTACAAATGCAAAATTTCCACCAAGGGTATCACGACTATACACAAAGTCCCACGAATAGGTTCGGATAACGACAAGGGGCGAAGACCCGAGAACAAGTTGCGACGCCCTACACCTGTCTTACGATCTCGGCGATGTTCGAGGAGGGTTGGAGTAGGGGTCACGGAAACAGCCTTTGCCGAAAACCTCGCGTCGCAAAATTTTACGTATATGATTACTTAATATCACATATCACAAAGATCAATCCACCATAACTCGAAAAAATATTACTCGTAAAGTACCAGCCTCGAGTAAATTTCTCGCTGTAGATTTATGAGTGGTGTACACTTTTTTGTTTTCTGTAGCAGCACTCTAATTGCTCTCCTGGGACTACATTTTATAAATCTAAAATCCTTTTTTCGACAAGATGTATTTCAGCCGAGACAGAACCTGTATGTATGTAAACCCGACTTATGTGATAGCATGGTATGGCCGACCCTTATCGGTAAAATTTCGAGGATTAAAAAGATAATGTTCTAATAAGAGGCCGGTATGCTTAATTTGATTATAACCCCTTTTTTGAATGGCGTAATTCAGCTAAGATAGAGCTTGTATGCTGTATAGAGGTATTAGAAAATCTGCTACTGATCCGGAATTGGATAATTTTAGAGAGATGTATGCGGTATAGCTTCAGGGATGAAGAAGCATTGAAAGACTGTGTAGTATTTCAAGGTAGAATGGGGAAATTAGCTAATTTTAAGAAGAATCCTATATCTGTGTAATAATAATAGCGGTAAATAAAGATTGTATAATTATCCGCTGTATGTATTTTTTAAAGCATAATTACAAGTGAGTATTATTATGAAGTAGTATCAGGGTATTAGCTGTTTTACTTGTTAATAAGCTATCCGCTCAAGATGAAAACGGTGAGGTTGATGCTGGTAGTGATGTTCTCTATGAAGATCCAGATAGGTTAAATTACGCTGCCCTTGATTTTGAACATAAGGGAAAGTGCACCTATCCCAAAAGTCTTCACTGCCGAAAATGTCTTCACACTAATATTTAACATAGGAGATTATGGATTACCTAGACTTGAGGGTGTTTCCGATAATTTACTGTAGCACCTTTTTGCGACCCTGATCTATATAAATAAAGAGTAGTTACTCTGTATTATAAGTTTTATGGCTATGAATATATTTTACTGTTTTTAAAAAAAGTATGATATTCCATATAAATAATCAATTTTATGTCATTTAATCTGGTTACTAAAAGTAATGCATGATTGATTTTAAAAAAAGTCCCTAAACTAAAACACACAATGAAGCGTAAAATAAACAGATGAAATGCATATGTGTACCCTTTAATGCAATTTATTTTCCACTTAAACTTTGAGCGTATAATTTAACGTTCTCAAGGTGAAAATCGTTTAAAGAATAATTTGTGAAGGGCAAACTAATCATGTAACTTAATTATTCATTTATATGTACAATGTTGAAGGTTACAAGGCCATTATTCAGATATTGAAAAAATTTGAGCTAGGTCTTAAATGCAGTCTTAAAGATTGCATAGAACATAATTGTTTAAGGACTAGGTTTTTATATCCTTGATAAAAATTAAAACAACCCTAATAAATATTAATACTAATAAACACAGACTAAATAACATCTTTTTATTATGAAAATACTTGTCATCTTTATATGTCTTATATATTAATTCTTCCCCAGTATTAGAATACAATTTTTATGACAGGGGCGAAGCCCGTGAACAGAGTCGCGCCTTGCAAGACTAGGACCCCTTATTAGAATACAACCCCCAATGTATAAATAAATTAGGTCACAATCTGTAGATGGGGTTAAAAGAAATGTAATAATAATTTTAATAACAATTATGCAATCTCCTTTGATAAAAACGGGTCGTAATAAATATTAATAACAGATTAAATAAAATCTTTTTATTATGAAAACACATGTCATCGCCATCTTTACATGTCTCATCTATTAATTCATCTTCCCCATTATTAGAATACAATTTTTTACCACAGGGGCGAAACCCGCGAACAGGTTCCTGTCTTACAAGGCTAGGTTCGTTTATTAGAATACAATTTTCAGCTCAAGGCCAACTCCGGGGTCAACCCCTAGACTAACTCCAAAACCAAACCCGAGGTCGATCTCAAGGTCAAAAATACGTCCTACACGTGGGTGGGCTTGGGAATTCCCAAGATCAAAAAGTGAAAGGTGAGGTGCCGCGGTACTACTCATATCTTCTAATTCAGCACATGTATGTGTCCATAATGTTCTTTAAAGCGAAACGTAACAAGGAATAACACACAAAATCAAAATGATACAATAAACGAAACAAAATTATTTGATAATTGTGCCACACGGTACAAGTCAACTTGATTCTGGTCAAATTAAGCAACGCGTCGTATGTACTTTTTAGTTCGTGATAATTTGAGACATAGGGTAGCTGCATGTATTGAAAATAAGGGGGGGTCACATAGTGCATTTATTCTGATTTGACATGTATGCTTTTTTCATCATTTTCGTTTATTTTTTCAATAAAAATATCGTTATTTTTTTAAGTATCCGTGATGGTATGAAAATTATATATTGAGGTTTAGAGTTTCAGAAAAAGAGAATCTTTTTTTAAGAAAAAAACTACGTTAATCCACAAATATGAGAAAATGTCAGTGGCGTTCAATTTTTGAAAAATGTCAGTTGCATAAAAATTTAGCTTTCATGATGCAATTTCAGTTTTGTTAGTCGCAATTTTATATCTTCAACGGTTATTAAATTATCGCAAAAAAGTTATTTTCTTTCTGACCTAAAGCTCCTTAAATCTCTGAAATGAAGAGAGTTGATACCCATGCTTATAGGAATTTTTCTTGATATTTTGTTACGCCTACTCTTTCACACCATATATAATAGGTAAATTATAATAATTATAATATCAATGTGTAAGTTTTATCCTGTTGTGCATAGTATTGTACGCTCTTCGTGCGCCATGGCTATTCTGGACCTGAGGGTCTTAGCTCAATTAACACTGCGGGCAGAATTAGCCGCTTGAAACATAAAATAACTATTTTTTAAATACCAGTGATTAAAATCTCTTTAGTTTAGAAAAATTTCAGAAATGAGTTTGAGGCGTCTTTTTTGATATTCTGACCGGAAAAGAACTTCTTAAATTAACCGAAAAAAAGGGATTTCTGTAGCAATATAATTTTTTTAACAACGCAAAAGATGAGACGGAATTTTGATATAGCCAAGCACAGGTATTTCCTGTGTTTTCCATTTTAAAGCTGGATTATTGAATAGGAATATTAATTGCCGAGAAGATTACAAACAGAGGTTAGCGAGATTTAGAATTGCATCAAGTTAAAACTAATCTCTTAAGTGATTCGATTTTAGTTAACATACTGTAGGTAGCGGACCGCAAAAATTTTATTATTATAATAAACAATAAATCGCAATTTTACCGCAATAGGAAGGATAATTTACGGGTATAAATATCTTGATAATAAGTCATTAATTTACTAATGTTATTATGTGTTTTATGTAAGAAATATTGGAATGTACGTAATTGATATTTGAGTAAGGGTTAGAAAAGGAAAAGAAAAAGACATGTTTGTGAGAAACAGATGTCCGCTAGAACTACTTGGTGTAAAAAAGTCACTAGTTTAATAATTAGTTATGTGGGTACACGCCGCGATCAAAATATATCTTTGTTGGTACTTTGAAACTCGAGACCTAAATGTAGAGTTTATTACGGACGAATGCATATTTTTAAAATTAAGATTTCGTGCAGTAAAGGAATGTGCAAATGTTTCCACGTAGTAGTTTCTTGTGTTTTATTACTTTTGAAAAACGGGGGTGGTTTTTCGGGAGTAGATATAGTTAGTTTGAAATCGGAAGGGAAGGTAGTTGCGGCGAGGGTTTTGATCGAGCCAGATCGATTTGATTGATTAAAATATCTTCATTTTAAAGAGTCTGTCTTTAATTATTTCTTGCGTGTACATTTTCTTTTGAATTAACCGACGCGAATTTATCTTTTTCTTTTGGGTTATTTTTAATGTGTTTTTCAAATATTAATCTATAAATAACAGCCACCACTTTAAAGTTAAACCGCGTATGTTAACCATTTGTGTCAGTGATCAATTAAAGGAATATATGTTCAAAACGTAAATAGATATTTTAATTTAAAGCTCGCAGCAAATAGTTCTATAAGCATATGTAACGTATTAAAAATCAAGTATTGCCTTACAAAAAATATATCATCACGCACGCGGGCTCATTAAGTTGAAATCTGTTAAAATAAAAGGGCTAGCGTCAGACAGTACAGGGCTCCTCCCTCATGTACTTGGGCGAATTAGCATTTTTGGTTGTTGATTATATTTATATTTGTCTAGAGGTGGGCGTGGAAAGACGTGCAAAAGATAGCTTTCGGTTATAATTGTAAATAGACAATTATCGATTAATCTACATACGTACGGGTCCAGATGAAAAGGACGCTTTATTTTTCTAACGCAGTCACTAAAACTTGTGTATCGATCACGTGGTTATTTATTTGCACTTACTCTTGTAAGACTTTGTTTTAATGAGTTCTTTGTGTCTTTGATCAGTCGGTTTAATTCGAGGTTTAATTAGAATGGTTTGCCTGCCAACTAATTACTCTTTATATGTAATTTATTGTAATTGTACGTGTGTAAATTTTTTGCCTATTTTTTTTTGTTCTTGCAATTTTACTGTTGTTATATTTTATATGTACCGTAATCTGCCTTATTATTATATTTGCTTATTTACTTAAAGACCGGCATGATTGGCTTTAAAGGCCCACATGTGTGGTATTACATTTTTTATTCTGATTTATTTATAACAAAATTGTGGGTGTAACAACATTGGTTTTCTTTATTGTGTTTATGTGTAGCTAAACTGCTTTTTATTTATTTTTTTCTTAATGTTATAATTTTGTATGCACTTTAACCTGATTTAATGGTGTTTTGTTATACAGGGTGGGTGTCTACTGCGTGGACGGAGGATTGCTCCTATGAGAGGTATCAAAACCAATTTTGGTGTGGTAATACACGATCATTGGACCTACATTCTAAAAATATTTAGATATATACAGGATGATTGACAAAAATATGCCAACCCAAACTTGTATTTTTTATGGAACACCCATTTTTGCATTTTTTGATTCACTGTTACAAAAGTATAGAAATTTGTATCTGTATCATTAACCGTTCTGCAGATATCGTCACTTTAGTACCAAAATAGAGTTTACTTTGGAACCACGATGCGAGCGTTGTCACCACGATTTTTTAAATCTGTTTATACCACCGACTATTAATAATAGTTTACTAACAAACAAACTGTTTTCGAAAACATGTAAAATTATACAGAATGATTAACTTACGCGAATTTTTTCAAATGCAACACCCTGTATATTTTTACACATTTCAATTCCCTGTGAAAAGTAGATACTAATTGATAATAGGTTTCATAGCCATAAGACGGGCCGGGCCCTTCTTGAGATATTGACGCTTTATTTGAAAATATTGACATACAGAGGAACAAATAAAAGAAAATCCACAGCAAATAAGAAAATACGTATGGCAAATAAGTTCTTTAACTGATAGGAAAACTTAATTAATAACAACAATAAAATAATTCTCTACACCTAAAAATAAGTTGAATAAGTAAATATAAACGAATAAAACCATAAATTCAAATTAAGCGTTCGAAATGCTGACCACGCCTATCTAAACACTTTGCAATTCGCTCAGTAAACGAAAGATTCACTCGCAATAACATTATAGGCGAAATGGATTGAAACGCAGCTCTAATCCTATTTTTCATATCTTTGCTTGTAGTGGGAGGATGTTGAAACCGCATCGTACGAATATTATCTATCTCGATATTTTCCAAAAGCTCGGGTAAATCATTTTCCAAAAACTGTAAATATCTTTCTCCAATAAGACTCCCATAAAAAAAAAGACCAACCACATTAAAATTGATTATACCACCCCACTCATTAACTGACCATCGATGCTGGTGATCAACAACTCTTAAGATGTGTGGATTAGTATCTGAATAGTGATACAGTTATGTGTATTAATATTGCCATTATTGTGAAAAGTTGCCTCATCCGTAAATATAATGTTATTAACAAAATTGGGTTCTTCATTGACTTAGTTACCCATTGGCAGAAAGATTCACGATTTTGAAAATCTATTTCACTTAAAGCTTGATGTTGCTCGATATGATAAGGATGCAATTTGTTTTTTTAATAAACCTGCGAACTGTATTTCTTCATTTGGGCTTGTTTTTGCGCGCTTGGGATAAAACACATTTCCAGAATTTATAAATCTCTTAGCTACATTCATAAACGATCCTTTCCGCGGCTGTCTTCTCTCTGGGTATCGTTCACAGTACGTACGGGTAGCCAGCAAAGCATTTCTTTTAGTTTCGCCGTAAATAAAGATCATATTGACCATTTCTTCTTTGGAAAAATTCATTTTATACAAAAATTGACAAAACGACAATCGAAAAACACACAAACTAATGGAACAATATTTTAATGATTATACAAACGTCAAAACAATAGATATTACGAGCGGCTAGCCTACCTGATTTGTTTTGTTGAATTCTATTGTCATAGTAAATTTGTATTTTAAAATATTTTTACGTAGAAGCGTTAATATCCGTCTTATGGCTACGAAACCTATTATCAATTAGTATCTACTTTTTATGGGGAAGCGAAATGTGAAAAAATATACAGTGTTGCATTTGAAAAAATTGAGAAAAATTACATTTCGCGTAAGTTAATCATTCTGTATAGTTTTACATGTTTTCGAAAAATTTCCAAATTTGTTAGTAGACTATTAATAGTCGGTGGTATAAATAGATTTACAAAACCGTGCTGACAACGCTCGTGTCGTGCTTCCAAAGTTAACTCTATTTTGGTACTAAAGTGACGATATCTGCAGAACGGTTAGTGATACAGATACAGATTTCTATACTTTTAACAGTGAATCCAAAAATACAAAAATATACAGGGTGTTCCATTTAAAACCACATGTTTGGGTTGGAATATTTTGTTAATCACCCTGTACATACCTAAATATTTTTAGAATTTAGGTCCAATGATTGTGTATTACCACACCAAAATTGGTTTTAATCTCCGTCCACGCAGTAGACACCCACCCTGTACATTTAACCCTTTCATTGTTTTCTTTCTGTTACTGGATTTATTAATGTACTTGTGCAATTACTTATTTATGAATAAATTGAGTTTTCTTGGTGGTTCTTTCCCAAAATAGTACATTAACGGGTTGATCCATCATTGCGCAAAGCTCGTTAATTTTAATTTTAGTAGTTTCATTGTTTACCTGCCCACATGATGCAACAACTAACCTCATCAAGCCTATCTACTTCAAATAACACAGCGTACCTGCGAGTAATTAAATATCAGACTTGTAAATAAATTCTGTTTTAATTATTGCCAGGAAAGTTAATGTAAAGCAAGTAATTAATTGTGTAATAGTAGCATTATTGTCAGTAAAGTTAAGATAAATCGCTTAGCGAGCATTCTTACGAATAAGTTCAAATTACACTTTCTAAGATAGGGTACCTGGGGGACGCTACAATACAATACAAAGAAATATGGACATTATGCAAGTTCAGTAGCTAGATTTTTGTAAGTTAATTAGTTTTTAGTTTTTTTTTAATACAATAACCTTGGTAACATTATTTTTGTGTTGAAATACACCATAATTTGCGACACTAATTCAACTAATCATTGTTGCTTAATGTCTAAAAAAGGGTGAGAAGCCGCTAACTCCAAGGTGTATGCGCGAAAAGTTTACACACTTAAGCCCGAAAAGTAACACGAACTTCAAATTGTAATTTAACATGGTTATAGGCAAATCGCTTTGCACAATTAAAGGTTTAAAGTCCGTAACTATTATGTAGTGTTTTGGTTAATTAAATATTTTAAAAAATAAAACTACTTTCAATTATTTACGAGAAATAGACCATTACTTTTTTCATTCCATCCTTCTATAATTTAATTTTATTACGAAAATATAATTTTGTTAACAATAATATGTGGGTTAGTGTATAATTCAAATATATCCGTTTTCCCACTATATTTAGTTTTTATGTTTTTAAGAAAATAACTTTTTAATTTATTTATAGGTACTGAATTATCGATACTAACATATAATGATTAAACTCTTACATCGTTTCCACTTATGCAACACATAATTAAATAACGAATAATTAACATGTAAATTAGCTTTTGCATTAATCTGATTTAGTTTTTGTTGTTATTTTAGAGAAAACGAGTTTAGAATATGTGTAGCATTGAGTGAGGTATTTTTTACTCTTGTGGTGCAAGGTCCTTAATTAATCACTAAATTCCAAATCGCAAAAATGTTGAAAATTTATGCAGGCCGTTCCACCTTGTCGACTAAAGCATCTGCAACAAATAGAATTTTATTGTAAAAACTAAAACTACTGTTGCTATAATGAAAATGTAAACTTGTACGATTTAAACTCATCGCGATAACCACTTATCTTTCAGTTTTTCTGCGTGTTTAACATTAATTATACAAACTATATGTTTAGATACCAGTCGCGCAAATTTATAAAATAAGGAAACATAAAGAACAAACCTTTTTTTGAAAAAGTTCGTTCTTTCAAATGTGACATCCTGATCATCGGATGGTCCATGCAGAATTTGATTCTGCTTCGATTCGCTGTCACTTTCTCTATGCCGATTTCCAACAGTTTGCTTGTTTATTTTCTATTTTAATATAATTTTTGGCAGAAAAATCGTTTGTTCCTAAACAAAATAAACATGATAGAAACAGCAGAAATGTACTTCCTCAGAGCTGTTTGTAGCTCATCCGCGTTCTCGCTTGATAAGACTATGTCATCTGCATACACCAGAACTCGTACGTTACGTCACCAACCATTACATCACTTGTATCGGTACATGCTTGCCTAACACATTTATCCATGTATACATTTAACAACCGCGGTGACAGCGCACTCCTTGCTCAATATTAAAGTTCTCACTCACACCTCCTCTCACCCTAACACATGCCCGGCTACTGTTTTATACTGCCCTTAATCCGTTTATTAGACCTTTACGCCATATTCATTTAATATTTTCCACAGCTTCTCCCTATTCACTCTGTCATGTGCTTTCTCCAGATCTACAAACGCACAGTATAACTTCGTTTTTACTCTTAAACACTTTTCGATCACCTGCTGGAGAGCAACACATATTAGATACAAACAGTTTGCTCTCCACACAGATGTTCACCAGGCATTCAGCATTTTTATTGACTCTTTGGTCTTTCTAGGGCGCGTTCTGTATGTTCTCTCTGTACACCCACTCATCCAATCATATCCGGGGGGATACCAATTCGTACTATTTAACATATCTTGTCGCGCTTTCACTCAGGATCACTCCAACTACTTTAGCGCCATGCATTTCCGTCTCAACTTCTGACCATAGTGCTAGTCTGCCATTCTCCACAACATCCTTTCTTTTGCGCTTTGTGTCTGATACACATAGAATATCAAGCTGCCTTCCATTCATTACATTCTCAATTTCAAATTCAAACTTTGCAAACCCCCTAAAATTCTACGTACCAATTCTCAATTCATTCCATGCACTGTGGTCAGAAACAACTGTCTGTTTCGAACTTTACCACTCCTTGTAGCCAGGTCGATTCGAGGCATTGGTATTGTTGTTTTTAGTAACTAATTAGCAGACCGATTACTATCCAAATCGCGCCCCGAATGATGTAGCATTACCTACTAACGGTATCGTTCTACTACTGGGCTGTGCTGGCACTTATTTAGCCTACTTCCCCGACAAGAAAGTGATAAGTAGAAATAGAGACAGAGACAAGAAAGATACAAAAATATAATTAGGCATAATAAAGGGGCTAGAGTTTATCGAGCTATATAGTATGCAAGTTAAATAAAATTAAAGAGGTATACAGTTCGTTTTGAAAGAAAAAATAGTATACGAGTGTAAAAATACGGTTTTGACGTAACAAAACAGGCTTTGTGGGGTATGCACAAGGTTGTTATATTCATAAAAGCAATGAGCTAAACCAGTAGCATGTGAGAAAGGTCCACAGATTCATATTAGTGTGTACGATTAGTTTCGTTTTACATATTTAAGCAATTTCCCATTTTAATCAATTAATTTAAGCATTTTAAACACATGACAGATATTGATCACATGAAGTACGATAATTCTAATATGTAGAACATGTATAGTATTAGGTACAATGCATAAACTATATGAACTATAAAAAAGGGTTATGGTACGAACACAGTATATTAGTAATTCACAGACAAAGTGTTTAAAAAGTGCATAAGAGGTGGTAGTGACTTAGAAACATAACTAAGAACATGAAAAACATTTGTGCAATGTGATATTTATAATATATAATAAACATTGTGTTAGAGACAGATATAAGAACACATTAGATGAGCATTTCAAGTGATATAGTCGTTTAAAACGAAAGTTAAAAGTAATTTATATTAAGTTAGGTTAAGTACTATATTTAAGAATTTTACAAATTTATAGTTTTTATAGGATAAGATTAGTTTAGAATAAATTATAAAAACATATAATAGTAGGTTTCCCTCATTTTCACAAGGAAATTAACAATAAATATGTAATCTAAACATAAAATTAGAAAGGTTGGGTTAACTACCTAAAATATAGATATGAAAATGGAAATTTTGTTAAAACTAAGTAAAATGGGTTGAATTGGATGTATTCTGATACAGTTTTTTATGTAGAATTTGAATATGTAATTAGTTTAGTTGTAAAATGTAAAATTTGTTAGATATTAGTAAATTTAGATTTTAAGTTGTCAAAATGTAAATCTTCAAAGCAAAGTAGGGCTTGTGAGGTGTCTTTATGCGGAAAGTTGACCAATCAGATGCTAGGATCTTTTGTGTGTAATGTAGAAAAAAAATTGAAAATTTGATATCCAGGAGAAAAATATAAAAGGAATTGCTCCTGATTTTTCACTCACTTGCTTTTTGCTCTTGCATTCTCTTGCTTTGTAATTTTTTGTGAGTAACAAGTGATAGTGTTAGTGTTGTTTTTGTTAACATGTAAGTTACAATTTTCGTTAACATTATCGGATTTGAAACGCGATCAACGTAGAGTTGAGATCTCAGAAACAATTGTTTTAACCTATAACAAAATTTAAAACTAAGGTTGCCGATTATGTTTGTCGATAAAATTGTAATTGTTTCGTTTTGAAATCGTGTTTAAACATCGGGTGCATTTTTTTTATGTCAATAAAATCCTTCAGTTATTTTGGATTTGATGTTTATTTTGTTGAAAGTGATGGAGATTATAAAATAAATTTAACTTCATAACGGCATCTAAAAGAAAAGTGCAAGTAAATATAAAAATCTATATAAAATTAAAATACAAGATAAATCCGAAAAATTATTAAATATTTAAAACAACATTTAAATACACAAATAAAATAAAGTACTTGTCTGAAAGTACATGAGCATTTTAAGTACATCGTATTTACCACGAGGAAGAGTATTCAGCAGTTATTGGATTTGGATGAAGTTATGGAATATTAAGCAGCACCATTTTGAACAGCAAGGCAGTATCATCGAAACATGGAAAGAAGTCTACGTCCAATGTTTTAATATGGAACAAGCTAACGTGACCATTATTTGGAATTTGCAACAACACATGTGAGTTAAGTTTCTCTATCGTAACCCTATTGCATTGATTATTTCTTTTGATGTCCTGTATTTATGTTTTTTTGATAATGTATAAATGTTTGTGCGACAACATGTATCAATATCTGAAAAGTCAATGAAGCGGTGTAATTATAAATTTAATAATTTTACTTTAAACAAAATCAAAATTGTACTCACTAGTTTTAGATCCTTTGGTGAAATTTTTGACAGGCTGCATTTAATTAAGTTAATAAGGACGCAACGCATGCGTGATTTGTGCAAATTCCAACGAAGTCTGTTTCACATTGCAACTACTAATTAGATTAAGATTAAGATTTTGATAAGACTTGCATTCTTTTAATTATTTAAAAGAAGTTTATTTATTTTATTTGCCAACTATAATTCTGTAACAATTGAACCCTATCCCCAAAGAGATACTGAGTTAGTTCGGAGCATTTTTAAGTAATCCCCATTTAGTAATTTTCAAAATATTTAACCATATAATATATATATATATATATATATATATATATATATATATATATATATGTATATCTGTGTGGGTGTGTGGAGGTGCGTACGTGTGGGTGTGGGTGTATGTGCGTGGTTGTGCGGGTGCGTGTGCGTGTATATATATATATATATATATATATATATGGTGTAATTACTAAGTCGTAACACCTGAATCAGGAACGTTTTGCAATGAATGTATGGGCGGGTATTGTAGGAAATGATCGGACCTTCGAGCACTCCGTCTGAATGGGAAAAATTACCATATTTTTTAGATACTGTATTACCAGAGCTTTTAGGAGATTTGCCATTAAATATCAGGCAACGACTCTGGTTTCAACATGATGGCGCGCCAGCACACAGTACACGGGAAATTACGGCATTGCTGAATAGACAATACCTAAATAGGTGGATTGGGAGGAACGGTCCTGTTTTGTGGCAGCCCGGAATCCAGACTTAACTCCGCTAGATTTTTTTTCTGGTGTTATATCAAGACCTTTGTATACGAGACACCAGTAAATGCAGAGGAAGAGTTAGTGGCAAGAATCGTGACTGCAGCAGAGGATGTTAAAGAAAAGCAGGCAGTTCTATTGTTAGCGCAAATATTAAAACGCGTCACAGGGCTTGTGTTGCTGCGAATGGTAGCCATTTTGAAAATTTGTAATAAATTATTAATTCAATAATAAATAAGTTGTTATACTTCCGTATTCAATAGTTGTTTGTTGGATTTTTCAATAACACAAGGGTACTTGACTTCTTTTGTATTTTTAGTTTGTTAATTATTTTAATAGTTATCTAAAAGTTATCAAGATTTCATGCATAAGTATGAAAAATTGTTGCAGTAGACAATTCAATCATTTTATAAATGTTTCTTTTTTAAAAATCCATGAGATGGTTATCGAAATATAATATAAATAGGCCCGTCTTGTTCCTATCCACCTACCAGGGAATGTGGTATTCACGTATAGGTCTTGCGTAGTGCGCAGGTGCACCATCTTGTCGAAAGTGTATTAGGTCTTCTTGGAGTATAGGATTTCCGTGCTGATCTATTTGGTTTTCTAAAGATTCAGTGATCAGTACGTCAACTGTGTCCCGAATCGTATCTAGATACACCTCCCCGGTAAGAGAACCATTTATAAATAAGGGACCTATTATGGTGTTGCCTAAAATCCTTGCCCAAACATTTATGTTCTGGTGGTATTGTGTATGACCTTCCCGGAATAGATGGGGATTTTCATCAGACCAGTAACGACAATTTTGCTTGTTCACTTGACCATTTAGGCAAAAAGTACACTCATCGGAAAAGCAAATATTTTTTAGTAGATTGGGTGATCTATTAGTCCATTCTGACATTGTTTCGCAAAATTGAATTCTTCAATCCGGGTCATCTTCGTACAGTTCTTGAAATATTTGCAATTTATAGGCATGGAACTTATGTAATTTTGTCACCTTATGTATTGAACCAATCGATATTCCAATTTATTATGAAACTTTTCTAATGGAAGTAGTTGGATCTGCCCCAAAATGACCCAACACTTCAATCTGAGCTGTTTCGTTTAATACTGTTGACGTATTTCGTTTGGCTGATCCGGATTCTTTAAACTTTTTCACAAATTGTAGCACATAAACATGCGAAACAATTTTATCTGGATGCCTACCGTTAAATGTTTGCGCACATTCATTTTTTACACCATAAATGAAAATCATTTCAACTTTTTCTTCTGTAGAATAAACCATTTTATCTTAAATAATAGCATAGTAGTAAAATTGGGTTTTACAACGTTCAAACTACAACAAACAATAGGTTACTTCAGTTCAAATAAGCAATAAGCAAGTAAATCACAGCACACTGTGGTTCTATTAACTGAGTGATATTTGACTCAGTTGGCATTCGAAAAATGTTTTTCTGACGTACCATTAAAAGGGCACAAGTGTAAGAATAAGTTTGATTTTGTACAACATGCAAAGTACGTGAAACAAATAATTTTTTTTAATGTTGACGTTTATTAAATACGTAAGAAAATACCTATCTAAACCATACATTAGCTATTAAAGAAAATAAATCAAATAAATAAAGTCAACCGAGTGGTTTTTGGCCCATAACTTTTTCAAATCTCACCCAATTTTCAAAAGGAATAGTGGTGTGTGACGTTTGAGATTTTAAAATTGGGGTTGCTAGGGGTCACAGGGTTGAACATATCAAGACCCCTTGACTGTGAAAAATGTACCTCCCTAAAACAAAAATTGACGATTATTGAATCTTTTGTTGTTTTTGAATTACAGGGGGTGGTAAGTTTTAAAATTAGCACAGTGTATACCAGGTGTTCAAAGCGTCGCGCGACGGTAGATTGTGGCTTCGCTGTTGATTTTTCATTAAAATCATTTATACAAAAGTTATATGGTTCCAATACGTCCACAACTTAAAAATATTTTAGCGCCTAGAGGGTGATTCGTGCAAGTAGGGAGGGTATCAACTTTTTTATTTTAAATGGAACACCCTGTATATCATTATATTTTGGATAGCCTAATGAATAAGCGATGTATACATTTGCACATATAAAATGCAATGTTGCCAAGTTATTTAACAAAAATATATTTTTTTCCTGAATTTAAGGTTAGCAATAAAAATTAATTCTTGGTTTATTATCTAAGTTGAGACAAATTAGGGATATAATTAAGCTAGGTATAGGCTTTGAAAAGATGTAAACTGTTATTGATATATTGAATAGGGGAGAGAAGGCTCCGTGTGAAACTTACTTCAACGTACATCAATTCTCGTATTTCAAATGGAACACCCTGTATATTTTGATATGGGCGAATAGTACTCTTAAAGACCTAACTTTTATCTAAATGCATTGATATCGCTAAAATTTATAGTTTTTAAAATATTTCTATTTTTTTAATTTTTCTGTAATTTTATTTTATAATGTAACGATTTAATAGAGTGCCATGATACCAGATTAGTAGTAGTAATAATTAATTTTATTAAATATTTTAAACAATAAACTAAACAATGTAATATTGAAATAATAAACAATTAACAAGAACAAAAAGTAAGTCAAACATATGCAAATGTGCACTTAAAAAAATTATAAATAAATAAGGTTCAAACAAGCCTCCTCTTTTCCTCTTATGTGGTTGTTGCAATCCCCAACGACAGTAATTTAATCTATTTTCAAATCATCATGTTCATCCAATGCCTGGTGGAATTGGATCTTGTATGGATGGTATTTATATTCATTAATTATATTGTGTATTGTTTATTTCTGTAAATCATGTTCCACTGCAATTTTTCTAATACTTATTTGAGGGTTTTCTTGTATAGCTTGAAGCACCACTAGTTGAGTTTCCTTGTTGTTTACAGGTTTTGGACAATTGTTCTTTTTATATGCTATCGATCCTGTTTCCTCAAATCTACTTTTTTAAATTTTCAAGAACTCGTTCATCTGGACAACGGGCATTGGGAAATGTTTGTTTATAAATTCTAGAAGCAAGTAAACAGTTACCTTGGGATTCTCCTATTGCGTAAATCATTTGAATTAATTCGTTCTTCGTGTATTTCATTTTAAAATTTAGAGTTAACTTCTCTTAATTCTAGTTTTCTTCTAAATACAAATGTAGTGAAAAAGTAGCTTTGGAAGAAATCGAGTTAAAATACACCTAATTGACATATTAAAATTTTGTTTGTTTTTAAATCATGGCACCTTGTTAATCGTTACGTTATAAAATAATTATAGAAAAATTTAAAAAATGGAAATATTTTAAAAACTATAAATTTTAGCGGTATCAATGTATTTAGATAAAAGTTAGGTATTTAAGAGTACTATTCGCCCATATCAAAACATACAGGGTGTTCCATTTGTAATAAGAGAATTGACGTACGTTGAACATGCTCAGGTTTCACACGGAGCCTTCTCTCCCCTATTCAATATATCAATAAAACGTTTACATCTTTTTAAAGTCTATATCTAGCTTAATTTATATCCCTGAACTGATTTGTCTCAACTTAGATAATAAACCAAGAATTAATTTTTATTGCTAACGTTACATTCAGGAAAAAATACATTTTTGTTAAATAACTTGGCAACGTTGCATTTTATATGCACAAATGTATACATCGTTGAAAAGCTTATTCATTAGGCTATCCAAAAATGTAATGATATACAGGGTGTTCCATTTAAAATAAAAAAGTTGATACCCCCCTACTTTTACGAATCACCCTGTAGGTGCTAAAATATTTTTAAGTTGTGCACGTATTGGAACCATATAACTTTTGCATAAATGATTTTAATGAAAAATCAACAGCGAAGCCACTATCTTCCGTCGCGCGACGCTTTGGACACCCGGTATACACAACTACAAAAATAATGCAGGGAAAAAAAATTAAAAACTGGTTTTGTCCTAAGCGCACACTCGTATTTTAATCATACACAATATAGAAAATACATAATGCCAATATTAAATAAAATATACAGAAAAAAAAATAATTTAAAATGGAATTACTTTAAAACATATTTTAAAATGGAAATTCCTAACTAAACTGTCAAGTCAGCAATGTTTATTTGGAAAAACAGATAAACTTTTTATGTACCTGAGTACTATTTTAATATTTGTTTATTACTAGTACCACGAATCGTTATTTCTTTGCGTTAATTCTTACATCGATACGATTGCATTATACGATTCTTATATTTAATAATAATGCGTCCCATGTTGGTATACACTTACCTCGCTTTTTTATATATCAGATATCTTGGTGGCATTAGATTTAGTTATAGTATAGGTGGTATCTTTTAATTGTTTTTTATTTATACAGATAAAATTACGGTCATTATATGACAAGAACTTAATGATTCTAGGACGCTTTTTATTATTGTTTTTTGCTCCAATCCTTTGGCATCTTTCAATCCTTGTAGGATTAAAATCATCACTCCATGATTCGATTGTTTAAAGTTACCAATAAATACGTTGTGATTTAGTCTGCAAGGAATACACTCCGTGAATTACATCCTGGGGTTGACGCCTGACTGGATAAAACATGGGGAATAAATATAGTGGACTACACTTACTCGTCACCTTTTGACTCGTCCATTCTGTCGTCTGTGTTGAGTGAATTATTCATCAAGAGTGAGAGCAATACTGCGAATCATGACAGTGTGAAAACAGCAAGAGTTTGTGCTAGAAGAAT
Organism: Vesta saturnalis; assembly: GCA_036346205.1. NCBI lineage: Eukaryota > Metazoa > Arthropoda > Insecta > Coleoptera > Lampyridae > Vesta > Vesta saturnalis. The sequence goes on along the minus strand of JARFJB010001218.1, from coordinate 4,269,330 downwards.
ATCATAGCTGTATTACTGCCTTGGTGGAAAAGAAAAATTAAACATGTCTAACCAGCACCAGCATGATGATTCTACATCTCATAAGCGCATACACAGTGATAGGACACTGAAAAATGCTTCACCAGCCTCTTTGAAAACATGTAGCCCATCGATCAGTATTGATTATTCCATTTACGCTAAACAACAATCTCAGGATCATTCCGTCAATAAGTGATCAATTAGTATCAAGTCGTCACACTGCTCAATCAACACTAGTGCCATGTTCTATGACGGAGGTTCTAATCCACCAGTTACGCCCAAATTTTGAAGAAGCAACTGAACCCTTCGGCACTACATCAATATTCTACCAAAAAGTGATTCCACTCATCTTTGATTGATTTCTAATTACAACTGTTATAAATAAATCTGTTGTCATCGATGACGTTAAAATGATTTGAAGTTTTTATTGATTCCATAACTTTAGAATCACTCTCAAAACCAATGAATCATAGAACGCATTTTCGATGGTCTTGTTTTTCTTTGACTGCACGCTTGATTCGTTTCCACACCATGATAGTCTCTTCTTCCAATAGGATATCATCCACCTGCTTGATAGGAGCAAGCCTTTTTCGTATGTATCTGAAATAAAGGCATTTGCCAAATTTGGAATCAATCTATGCATGTTCTGTCAGGCGGCATTACCTACGGCACATTCGATAGTAGCTGCAGGATTTGACCGATACAGTAATGGTGTCGCGCGATTGAGGATGGGGTCGATTGCAAGAGGTAATTGCTTTGCTGTCGGATAGGGCACTGTCATGTCATCTAAGTCTCGGATTTTGAGGTAAGTTCATGGTACGCACTTGTTGGATTCTTACCTGGTCCAAAAACCCCCCGTGAGTCTGACGACTAAAATTCTCCGGTCCAGTCCATTTCTCGGGAAAATAAGGTGTCGGATGCAAAGTGATTTAATATATCTAAATTCTTTGGGTAGCCGGGTAACTGAGGTTAGTCTTTATCACTGCATGCAATGTGGAACGGATTCATATCGGATAGGCTATCAAAGAACTCCATTCTCTTAAAATATCTACGTACAAATTATAAAATCACTAATTGGAACATACATCATACGTGGATCAGCACTTAATATAAAGAATGACATCTCTAAAGATAATATAACTTACAGTTATTCACTCCTGAATTTTTTTAGCAGATGTAATGTCCTATCCACTACGGTTGATTTGCTTCAATTAATCCTCAGCAGGTATGCACACTCATCACTGATTACCGGCTCAAATATTTACTTACATTGGCCGTCGCAGTACTCGCTAACTTAAATGTCCATATTCATTCACGCCTTTAAAGACGTATAAAAATTGGGCAATTTGATTTACTACAAAAAAATGATTGTCGCAGAATATTTTAATTAGACTTGAACGCTAAATTCTTAATTGTCTATAAACGGTGCTGTCAACAATCGCACATATATTTAACCGAACTAGTGGAGTGGCGGTAACACGATCTACTCCTCGTTAATGAGGTAATAGGTTCGATTCTCGTTACCGTCCACTCTGTATGAGGTTTATTCAGAGGGTTTTCCTCTTACACATACAGCGGCATGATCACTGCGTATACACTAGCCATGTGCGGCTATTTGGGCGAATGCTGGGGTAGTATCTTTCCCTCAGAACCCTAACTCCGTGTCTCTTCGTGTTCTACCCTGTCGCCCTTCCTTACATATAGGCGGTCATTTATTTTACAAAATGTCATCACACTTATCTCGCTTAAACCAAAACAGCCTAACCCAAAGGAGTTTCTAATACGCGCCTTTGCCGGGTAGGTACGAGGGAGACTGCCCCAACGCAATCAAAACTACAAAATCGCTGCCATCTTGACATTTTTAGACAAAACTGAATAATTCTTCGAAACGACCCAATTTCACATTGTAATTTATTCCACGTACTGTCCAGGTCTAGATTTAACCTTTTATGAGTCTCATATGCGCAAACTTTCCTTTCGCAACATTTAGTAAATTCAACATCATTTGTCCTTGAACGTACATGAAATTTTCCCATTGTACAATGTTATGACATTTATCAATCACAAATATAATACATATTCTTCTTCTACACTTTAATACATTACTAACATTTCATAAATTTACACACTATCCATTTGCAACAATTAATGTTAAACTTATTTCTTAAAATACAGTAGCATTTAAACATTATCGTCTCAATAGGGATGTTACCAAAACATTATTTCTCAGTCAGATTTCATATGTGAACAACTTACAACATTTAAATACTCTTTTGTGTAATACTCAACGCTTTACTAAAATCCAGTGACGTAGCATTTACACTAATTTACATTGTGTACACACAAAAAAAATTTCTCGTCCAAACTCACGTTCATTCTTTATCAAAAACACGTTCTAAACACAAGACTGCATATACCCAGTGCGTCAAAATAACCTCACGTCTTGAAATTTTATATTGTGCAGTGTTTAAGGCATGTTCAGCAATTGCTGATTTAGTAGGATGAAATAAACATAGTTGTGTCTTTTGTGTTCTTATAACCTTGCTTCTTCCAGTTTCACTAATGTAGACTTTACCACTAGAGCATGATACTTCGTAAACACCACATGTATGTAATGGTATTTGGTCATTGGCAGAATTCAGAAGATTTCGAATGTTAATACTGCTTTTGTGAGCTACTTTTATATTATGGTTTTGTAATATTTTACCAATTTTATTCGGTATGTTTACAAGGAAAGGTAAAATGGCAAACTTATTTGAAGTTGTAGATCTATCATGCGTAGGCGTCGTTTATCTCGGTTGAAATGGCTTTTCAATCTGTTGTTTGTTGAATTCGTTACTTATGAAGACCTTTTCAAGATCGTTTAAGTCGTGTTATAGTTTATCTGGATGACAAATCTTTGTGGCACGGCTGTGCAAAGTTCGTATCGTACTAAACTTTTATGCTGGGTTATGGTGTAATGAAGCATTAATATCATTATCTGTATGAGTTGGCTCACGACATATGGAATGTGTTAGGCTTCCATCTGGTTTTCTTTCAATTAGAACATAAGGAATGGAAGACAACCATCTTTTTCTGTTTCTATTGTAAATTTAATGTTTGTTTGTTGATTATTTAAATGGTTTAGGAACACCATTTATTCTTCTTCCCCAAAAGGCCAGATAGCAAAAATATCACATCATCATATATAAGCCAAAGTTTTGGTTTCTTAAGTCCATTATTTAGAGCCAATGAAAGATCGAAATAGAGTATAATGGGTGGGTTGTTGAATTTATGGAGCTTACAATTGGTTTATGTATTTTTGGCAATCCATAAAATCTTCGTATTGTAGGATCTTGTGGTTTTTAGTTTCTTAATTATTTTAACTGGTATGTTTGATTCCTTTAACTAGTTAAAAATTTGAACTTGTTATAAGGATTGTGTGATAGTTTAGTGTAAGTGGAACCGTTTAGTAAACTATTAGATTTGTTTATGTAATCAGTTTTATTCATTAAAACAGTAGCTCGTCCTTCATCTGCTGGTAACATTATAAGGTCTTTGTTGTTACGTAATTCTTTTAAGGCTTGATAATCAGCGTGTTAAATTCTGTTTTGAGGGTTGTGCTTTACGTAGTTTTCTTGAAGTTTCACATCTGATTTCGGCTGCTTCAAAAGCTGGAACATGGCTAATACTCCTTTTAACATTGGAGATGATTTCTTCAACAGGAGCTTTGGAAGGAGCCACAGCAAAATCCAACCCTTTATACAAAACATAGCGAGCAGTATCGGATAAAATAAGAATAAGAACTAAGATTAACTACAAGATTGTCAGATGTACGATTTGTAAGGTATGTGTAAGATGTACGTGTACTGTTGGGCTATTTTTTATTAAGAGAATCAAATTTATTTATCTGCCTAGTTTTCTTTTCATTTTCATGTGTTTCTAATCTCCTATATAAAAGGCCGTCAAGAAATCTCCAATCATCATTTCATAACTGTTCTAATAAAAGAAAATGCAAATGGTAAATTTCTTATCCCGTTTGTCAAGATCTCACCTTGTAGCTTGGGCGACTTCTCTTAGAAGAGATACATTCGTTTTACTAAAAATCCTCTTTGTTCCAGTAGTTTGGTACTAACGTTTGATTGTAATGAAATTAGGTATTATGTTGTTAAACCTACATCGTTTTCAGAAAGTTAGGTGACTAAGTTGCTTTAGCTTCTTTCTTTTCAATTTCTCGAACATTTTCACTTGCACACAGGCTCCCCATATACGCGTTTGGTATAAGAATTGAAACTTTCACCATCTGACATGTTACCTTATTATTTGTCACTTTGATATTACGCCTGACGAAGGCCAGAGTTTCTGCCTGAAAGCTTGCGAATAAATAAATAATTCACACAATTGTTTTTCCCAAATAACGCTAGATGTAATTCGTATAAGCTGTATGATTTACGTTTGCCAAGTGAGCGTTTATGTTATGACTTGGAAATTTTCTCTGCTCGACTCAGCTTGAAAGTGGCCTCTTTTTTCATGAAATCTCTATTAGAGCTCGATTTGAACTGGGCCTCTGCTCTCATCTGGAAACACAATAGTGTTAACATAATAGAGATCAACACTATTAATTATCGATGTTGATCAGTTAATAACTAACATTTTTTGGATTGTTATAAGTAGTAAATCACACGTGCTTTACGGAGTCTAACCGAAATGCTAATATACTTTTCCATAATAGCATTGTTCACACACGATAGAAAAATATCTTTTGTAAATGATATCCCGCATGAAAATGTTACTATCAACTATTTTTTAGATAAAAAATTAAATTATGGGTATACAACTAGACAAGCAAGTATACAGTATGTCCCAAAAGTTTAGAAACGCTCAATTATCTCAGTGATTTGTAAAGTAACATAGAAGAAAATTGGGGCGTTTACATTAGCAATCATTCTCTTTCCAACCAAAATACACTACGTTTCAAATGAAATGCACCACTCAGAAATAATAATGCTATGATTTTGAAATTTTGGCAAAATAATGTTTCCCTATCATATAGAAAACGATGGAAGTTTCGATGAAAAAGAACAAGTCATTATGTACTTTGCACCACTGTTAACTTCAATTATCAAACGTTTTTATTTATACATTTTAAGAAACCTAGTTGCTTAGTGTCAATTTTTTGTTGTTTAACTGACACATTTATTCTGGAAAAATGCCCCCAGTAAGACAACGACGATTTCGAGAAATCGGCAGAAGATTTAATCGAGACCACACCACGGAGGCCCGCATTTGTTCTTCTTGGCCTGAAGAAGGTATTCAACGACCTCGTCCCAGTGGAAGACCACCACGCAGCACCAATGATCGTGAAGAATGACTTCTTAGGCGGATGGCCACAAGAGATCGGTTTCAGTCAACAAGGTCTGTTGCGGTGAACTGGACTGGAGCTATTGGTCGTCACCTATCAATGTCAACAATATACAGGAGAACTAAGTCTTTTGGTTTACATTCGTATCGTCCGGACCGACGACCCCAGTTAAGTCAAGCGCATAAGACTGCTAGATTGACATGGTGTCTAGAGCGGCAGGACTGGGACCTTCAATGGATTAACCTTGTCTTCGGCGACGAATCGCCTTTTTGTTTGTGGCGAAACGATGGTCGTCAGAAAGTGCGGCGGTTTCGAGGAGAACGTCGACATTTAGAGTTTGTTGAAAGACGACCCATAGGCTTAACCTGGAGTCATGGTTTGGGGTGCCGCTTGTGTTCATTCTAGGCACATTAAGTGCTCAGCGTTACATTGATAATGTTTTGGAGCCAGTGATAGTACCGTTAATGCAGACGTTGCCAAATGATATTTTGCAACAAGATAATGCTAAACCACATACCGCACATGTTACAAGAAGGTTTCTGAATCAAGTGGAGCTACCAGTATTGCCGTGGCCTGCGCGATTGCCAGATCTTTCGCCTATTGAACATGTATGGGACATGATGGGTCGAAGACTAAGGCAACTTCCAAGGCCCCCACACAACTTGTATGAATTACGATACCATCTCCAGGTAGCCTGGGATGAAATGCCTCAGGAGGATATAGACCATCTCATAGAAAACATGCCTCGGAGAGTGAACGCCTGCATTGCTGTGCGTGGCGATGCTACACACTATTAACATTTTCTTGTTAACTGTTAATATTTTGCCTTCAAAATTTCATCATCTTATACATGTTAATAAAGCATTATTTTACCATACTTTCAAGATCATAGGATTATTATTTCTAAGTGGTGCATTTCATTTGAAACGTAGTGTATTTTCAGTGTTACCGCTTCTACTGAAATTTAAATGCAACTTTGATAATTCAAACGGAACACCATGTATATTATTAAATTTTTTAATGCCCGGAATAAATCTAAATACATTATGTATGAAGTCCTTTAACTATCTTCAACCATGTACGAAATAATTGACAGACCATTTCGACACTTTGACAGGCTGTAAAATTTAAACCGCATCAAGAAAAACGGTTTGCACATTCCTATCTTAGTTTTTCATAAGCTATCGATTGACGAATACAGAAACATCTAATCTTCTAACAAGGAATTTATTGACAAATTGTTTTAAAAAAATGAATTGGATGATATCCACTTTCGTTTCATTAGAAATGAAAACCGTGAAAACGCGTCATACTTGACAGACCTAAAAGAAAAATTATATATTGTCAATCCCATCCGCTTTGCTTTTTAATAACGTCTAATTTAAGTGAACGAGAAAGAATCATACTGCTTATGACGCGTGGTTACGAAGTTCGTGTGAGGTCATATAAAAAGGTGGCCGATTTATTCAATAACGATTTTCCAAACTGTCCCCCAATTGAAAAACGGCACAGCAAACATTTCGAAGATTTGAGGAAAAGAGAGACTGCAAAGAGAGGTTTAGATCGGGCCGACCCAGAACAGCAGGAAGTGGTGAAAAATGCTTGAACACGTTACTCACATTTATTGAGAATCCTCATAGTTCTCTGCGGAAGGCAGCAGCAGCTATCGATATAAGTCGTTCATCAGTGTCAAGAATTCTAGAGGATAATAAATTTCACCCCTATTCATCTTGCTCAAGAGCTGTCAAACGATGATTTCGGTAGAAGAAGCGAATTTTGTGAGACCATGATGGCTAAGTGGCACGAGAATAATGATTTCTTCAATAACATTATTTTTTTCTGATTAAGTGACATTGATGCTAAATGGGAATGTGAATCGTCATAATTATAGGTACTGGTCAGATCAAAATCCGCATTAGAAGCGCATTCCCAGCACCCGCAAAAAATAAATGTTTCCGCAGGGTTGTATGTAACTCGCACTATAGGGCCATTTTACATAAATGGAATTTAACAGCTGAGAGATATTTGGATACGCTTCAAAATTTAATCGTTCCTGAAATTCAACGTCTGACCCAAACTATCAAAGTGCATGGTTTCAGCAGGATGGAGCTCCTTTCCTACTTTGCTCGTATAATGCGGGAATATTTGAATACAACTTTTCTTAACATGCATAGGCTTTCTATAGTGGCCAGCGAGATTACTCGACGATTTAAGACAACGCATACAAACTGAGTCTGATCTTATTACCGAAGATATGATTCACACGATTATCGACAAATTTTACTACCACCTAGCATTTTGCCAAGGAGTGCAAGGAGAACATTTTGAACATTTAATTTAGTACATAGTATAATAGTTTCGTAAGTTTTTTAAACAATTTTTCAATAAATTCCTTGTTACAAGATTAGATGCTTTTGTATTTGTCAATCGATAGCTTATGAAAATCCAAGATAGGAATGTGCAAACCGTTTTTCTTGGTCTGTTAAGGTTTAGATTTTACATCCTGTCCAAGTGTCAAAATGGTCCGTCAATTATTTCGAAAATGGTTGAAGATAGGTATAGGACTTCATACAAAAGATGTATTTAGATTTATTCCGGGCATTAATTTAATAATAATAATATACACTGAATATATTTTTGTTGGATAGAGCATCATTGCTAATGTAAACTCCCCAATTTTCACGCATGTCACTTTACAAATAACTGAGATAATTAATCGTTATCAAACTTTTGGGACACACTGTGTAAATAAAATAACTTATAAAAAAGTAGGAGTATACATTTTAGAAAAAAAAATTTCCAATCGGGTTTTTCTATTTTTTACAACACATATGAAAATTCTTTTAAACGACGTTAACTATACATGAATTATATAAATTTAGGAACCTGGATTTTCCTTATTTATTAATAATTTACATTATGGTTGTAAAACCAACTTTTTTTAATGGATTCAACTGTTTCCAAAGATATAAATACGGAGAATGGCGGCATAAAAGACAGTTGAAGTACTAACGTTCAACAGCCAAAGCCTGCTCTTTATACTTGCGAAAATGATGAAAAATGTTCGTACAATATTGCTGTTGGTCTGCCTCACATTTTCGATGATCGTTTCATCTCCACAAAATGGTACCCAAGCGGACAAGCTCATCGGCAGTTGTGTATGGGGCGATGTTGACTACACTTCAAATTGCAACGCGGAGTGCAAAAGACGTGGATTCACAGGGGGGCATTGTACGAGTTTTAATCTCAACTGTTGGTGCAAAGATTAAAATTGTTACTAAACACAAGATGTATACCCGAAATATATACTCGACGTGCTCAACGAAAACTGCCAATTATCATTGCATGTCAAGATTATTAAACACCATCCGAATTGGTATGTTTTGTAAAACCTATGATTTTTCAATTAACATATTCAGAACCGGAAATAAAAAGAAATTGGTATTATTTTTAATTTATAATTTTTTTTTTAATTGTGTACAATGTAACTTCAATAAAAATTTACTCTTTAAATATTCCATTGCCCACGTACTTTATACATGGTGCACCAACTTTGTCGAGCGCCGTCGTGCCAAAACAAAAAGTGCGCCTCACATATAAAATAGTAGAATTTTGTTTTGTTTTAACCTCTATCTTGCACACATTCAACTTAGAATTTTTCAAGTTAAAATCATACGAATACTTACCGAAATGATCAAAACTGTTAATAGAAATGAATTAACATGGGATGTCAGATAATGAATCAAATTATTTTTAACATAACATTCTACTGTAATTTTAAATTTTAAAAATTTTATTCATAAATACAAAAATTATAAACAAAATTATTGGAACATTGAACATATTTTAACAGAACTGGACTTTACCCGCTTGGTTTTTGAAAATTATTGTATTAACGTTTCATTGTCTAACTCTTGAATTAAAATAGACTCGATTGAAATCGTTCTTGTACCATAGTAGAACGTAAATAGTTTTTAACGATTTTTAAATTTCGAAAACGATCTTTCCGCTGAGGTTATGAAAACTAGCATTGTCAATAAAATTCGTAATGTTAAAAAAATGTTGAGGTAAGAATAATGTAAATTATTGGTTAAATTGTAATTTAGGGTAGTAATTGACGAATAAGTGACACTTTTCTCAAAATTATGCAAAAACTGCAATTCTTGCATAAGTTCTATCCCATTTATATCAAATTCATTTTGATTCTTATCGCTTAAAATACCCTCAAGTTTTGTACCAAACTCTAGCTGTTCTGATTCAGAATGTTTGTTAAATTCCGAAGCATAGATCAGTGAGGGGATAGATACACGACTTCTACCATTAGCGCCGTTTTAATAAATTAGTTGTGTATTAAGTCACCTGAGCGCTACTGAAGCACAGGCGGCAATTTTAAAAATTCATATTCATATGCTTTATTGTGAATGCATAAGAACTGGCCCGTTTGCACCACCTCAGTTTGAAACCGAGGTGATGCAAATGGGTCTAACAGTACTAAAACATTTAACTTCCATAATATTGTGTTCACTAACATAAGTAGGTATATGAATTCTAATACAGTTCAAACCGGCTATAACGACATTGAGGGGACCCTACATCTATGACGCTATATCCGATAGTCGTTATCAACAATTATACTTTTTTTTGACAAATCATTTTCCTCAAGAGTCCTTGATTAAGATCAGAATTACACTCTTTATTATAAGCAACAAATTTTTGTAGAGTTGTTACAGCGTTAATAGCCTCTGATAGTGATATTGGTGGAAACTGTTCTTCTTGGTCTTCTTCTCCTTCGTCAGTATTGCAATAATTGCTTTCGACTTCCGATAAAATTTCTTCCTCAGTAACTGGCAACATTGTCATCAATTGTGATGAACTCCTCTATTTCAATTCTTGATTCTGTAGCTAACTGAGCAACCAATTGAACTAGAGGTATATTGTCATCTTCGTCTGTTGGAGGTTGTATCATACTGGCAAGAGGAATATCATCGTTTTCCTCGTCTGGTGAGATAGAGACATCTTTGAAACTGCATGGCGAAAGCATTTGGCTATAATGGTTTGTTTGACCTGTTCCCAAGCTTCTGATATCATAAGAATTGCCTCCAGAACTTTTTTATTTTCACCGTTTTCAATATTTTGAAGCATTTGCATAACTTGAAGTTTTCTGTACTGTTTTTAGAACTTCGCGCGCACGCTTATCACTCCTTGGTCCATAGGTTGCAGCACGGAGGTGACATTGGGTGGTAAAAATACAAGTTTTATGCTTTTTAGATTGGTGATTACAGGGTGAGCAGGGTAGTTATCAACTAGGAGAATAATTTTATTACCTCTTGATTTCAATTCTGCATCCCAGTTTCGGAGCTATTTTTCAAAAATATGCGATGTCATCCAAGACCTAGTGTTGTTTTCATATGCAGTGAGCGAATGTTCTTAAAGCAACGCGGTTTCTTAGCTTTTCCGACCACTAAAAGTTTTTTCTTTACGCGATCCAGTCATGTTTGCAGTAACCAACACCGTAATTCGTGTTTTAGACATTTTCCCACCCTTGCATTGCTCACCTTTGAATTTAAGTGTTTTGTCAGGGGCCAAATTAAAAAAAATCGCTGTTTCATCTGCATTAAATATTTCTTCTGGCTTATAACCATCACATAGTGCAGGCCACTTGTGTGATAACCACTTTTCTGTCATACGTTCAGGAACGCTAGCACCCTCACCACAAACTTTTCCAGTCACAATGTTATGACGAGCACGGAAACGTTGTATCCAAGATAATGTGCACTCGAAATTTTCTTTCCCCATACGACGAGCGAAATCATTGGCTTTTTGCTGAAGGATTGGACCACTTATTGGCACGTTGATGTTTAAACCACGTTAATAAAGCCTCTTTTTATGTTGAGATGACCTTGATCGTTTAATCTTCAAAGAATTGTTTTCAAAAAGAGCTTTGATTTTGTCCTTATTCTTCCAAATCGTTGATATTGTAGAGTGTGACACGCCACATTCCTTTACAATATCCCCATTTAGCTCACCATTTTCTAATGTCCATATGATGTGAGATTTTTCTTCAATATTAAACACTGTTCTCTTTCTTTCCGACATAGTGACGTAAATCGCGCGTTCCAATTTAATTCACAACAATATACACCTGTTAACTGTTACATACACACTAAATCACACTAAAACGTTCGAGAAGAAATGACACGAGGCGCGGCCGTGGTAGGAGAAAGCGTATGACGGTTGGTCGTTATAGCCGATGAATTCCGATGATTGTTCGTCGCCTTAACCGATATGTCGCTTTATCCGATGTTGTTATAAGCGGTTTGTTTAGATAGGTATTTATAGGGATTCGACCATCACGATAATTTTATTTACTTACATAAATTCGTCAAAAGTAAATTAATATTATAAAAGTAACAAAATTTAATGTATTCAACACGTACTTATATTTATTTATACAATACTTTGATCATAAAACAATAAATTTGACTTACACATACAGGGTGAGTCACGATTGAGTTTTAAGAGAAAACTAGATATAGTTTAGGTCCATTAAGGATGCATTTTTAAAATAATTTCAAATGTACAGAGTGCTTCAAAAAAGAGTGGCATATCAAAGTTATGTTTTTTAAAATGGAATGCCCTATATTTTATCACATTTTTGAATTAATTATGAAAATTGCCTATACCTAAATACAGAGCGCTTTGATTTATTTTGATTTTTCTTAAATTGCAAGGTTTTAGAAAAAAAGTAATTGTTACCAAACGAAACTAATTTTGTCAAAACTACTTCAGGATCTCAAAAATAGACTGTTTCGTTGATTCTTTCGCAATTAAATTGCGAAAAATACTATATAATATCTTCCGTATTTCAAATGGAACACCCTGTATATTTCAGATCTGTCATGTGGCCAATTCAATGATCTTCTAGAAAGTACTAAGGTATCCTATACCTAAACCTTCACGTTTCAAAGTTATTCAACAATATTTAACAATATCACGAATATATTAAATAATATTATTCTTAACAATTTAACATAATTACTATAACTTTTTTTTTTCAATTCAGAGTTCTTCTGTCAAGCCAACGTCTTGCATTTTGCAACATAACAGGAGTGACGGTTCCAAATCCATTTGTAATTCGGTCTATCATGTCTTCTGCAGCAGTAGGAGGAGTAGCATACACTAGATTTTTAATATATCCCCATAAAATATATCCATCGGAGTTAGGTCTAGAGATCTAAGAGGCCAGTTAATTGAGTCACCTCTTCCGATCCATTTGTTATGAAATTTTCGGTCTAAATATTCTCTTACACGTCGTGAAACATGTGCAAGGGCACCATCTAATTGTAACCATATTTTTTGTCTGATGTGTAATGGAATATTTTCTAAAAGTAGCTAACAGTCGTTGTTTAAAAAGTTTTAAGAATCTGCGACCATTTAAAGTGCCGTCGAAGAAATATGGACCAATAAGTTCATCGCTAATTGTTCCACCATACATATTAATGCGCCTTCGATTCTGGTGATCGTGGTTGAATATGATATGAGTGGTATTTGTGTTTCCTTAAAATTCTTGGAGACACTTGATTGATTCATGCCTGTTTCTCTCGCAATTATTCTAGTACTGGTATTTAGATTATCAACCACAGAACCTAATACCAAGTAATTGCTAATTACTCGTTTCAAAAAATGATTGACAAACATTATTTGTAAAAATATTTATGTCCTGTAAGTCCCATAAAAAAACCTTAAATTTCAAAATTACCTCAATAACTTTGAAACGTGAAGGTTAAGGTATAGGATACCTTAGTACTTTTTGGAAGATCATTGAATTGGTCATATGGCAGATCTAAAATATACAGGGTGCTCCATTTGAGATAAGGAAGTTATTATAGTTTGAATCTATTAATAATACAACCGAAAAATCTGAACACCCAGTATAGTATTTTTCGCAATTAAATTGCCAAATAAATCAACGAAACAGTCTATTTTCGAGATCCTGAAGCAGTTTTGACGAAATTAGTTTCGTTTGCTAACAATTAATTTTTTTTCCAAAACCTTGTAATTTCAGAAAAATCAAAATAAATGGAAACGCTCTGTATTTAGGTATAGGGAACCCTAACGAAAGTCTATCTTATTTCTCATACTTAATTCAAAAATGGGATAAAATATAGGGCATTCCATTTAAAAAAACATAACTTTGATATGCTACTTTTTTGGAACCTTCCTGTATATTTGAAATTATTTTAGAAATGTAGCCTTAATGGACCTAACACAAAGTGCCAGCCACAAAAATAAAAAAATATATCTAGTTTTCTCTTAAAACACCGTCGCGTCAGTCGTGACTCACCCCGTATAAGTAATAATCATTTTAACAGAAAGAATATGGTTAAATAAACACCGGGCCTTAGGGCATTATGGTGGTTAAGTGTTTCTTGACTAAAGTCACTAAATATAGCGGTACCAGCGCCTTCGGTGACGTGATACATAACTATGGGGTTTGGAACCAATTTTATTAAAGGAGTGAACAGCGCATGCTCCGAAGTATTCCATAAAATTTTGAAAATTGCCGCATGGGCAGATAACAGTTCAAATCTATCGTTACAAGATGTAGTAATATCTATCAATTTAAACAAACAATGTTTAGTTTAAATTTTAATTGTTCATTTTGTATTGGTTCATCGTCACCTTCGTAAATAAATTGTTTTGTAACTTTTCGTGATCTTAAAACGCCTTCATTTTTAAATTTTGGATCCATATCTAATAAAATCGCGATTTTCCTAGCTTCTTCTAATAAATTATTAAAACTGTTATCTGAACAACAGTTTTTTTAAAAAATCAATTAAATTACTTAAACCAGCACACGCTTGCATAATATTAAACTTTTGAGTTTGTAAAATTTTGGACACTATATTAACTTTGCTTAATATACAAGGTGTGGCGCGAAGAGTTTTGATTAAAAGTAATGGCGGATACAGTTATGTTAAAAATCTGAAATTACGAAGTTGTAGGTTTTGGATGACGCTGAGTTCAAATATAATATTGTCCTGAATGTGGCACTTCCGGTTATACCGGAAGTAGACGTCAACTTTGTGATTTTAAATGGAACCTAATATTTTTTATTTTATTTTCGAATTCTACATGAAATTCTAGATAAAATTTGTGCACAATGTCCTATACCAAAAATGAAGTATTTTCGAGATATTTCGATTTTTTTTTAAATTTTGAAAAATCGTAGTCCACATTGAATAACGATAACTCCATTAATAACGAAGCTAGTGACGTGAAACTGTAACCAATAAATAACAAGCGCTTGCCCGTTAACTCCATATATCCATCTCATTGATAGTTCATACAGTGTGTTTTACACTTAGCCGCCAACATGCACAATTTAGATCATTTATAAGTTGCTTGCTTTGAATAGAACACCCTGTATTTTATTACATTTTCCGCTGTATTTTTTTAAGCCAATTCGTTTGGTATCGGTATTCCCTATACCTAAATCCAACCACTTTTGAGACAATTCATTATCTTAGTTAAAACATAACAACACTTAATTATTTGAACATTAGTAAAGGGTAGGCCATGATTTCCATTATTTAAGGTGATATTTTGTCATTTTTTCAGAAGTTATTAATTCTGAAAAGTAATCAATAGCCTGAAAGGATTATTAATTGTGGATATCATTAAAAACGTTGACTAGGTATTTTGTATTAGGTAATTTAATTAGATAACTTACAAACAAAAATAACTAAATGTAATATTAAACAAATAAAGTTTTATAATAAGTGTTCATAATTAGCACCATGTACTTCTAAACATTTATGAATCCTTTTCATTAAGTTAAGTCTTGTAATTCTGGAAATATGGTCGGGTGTTGGAGAATTAAAAGCAAGTAAGACTCTCTGCATCATATCTTCTTTTGTCGTAACATTTTCCGCTGTATTTTTTTAAGCCAATTCGTTTGGTATCGGTATTCCCTATACCTAAATCCAACCACTTTTGAGATATTTCATTATCTTAGTTAAAACATAACAACACTTAATTATTTCAACATTAGTAAAGGGTAGGCCATGACTGTCAAAGATTTGATAGTTAGATCCTTAATTGTTTATGTTGTTTTGACAGTTTTCTTTACCAATTTGTATTTCATAGTAAATAATGGCAAATGTAAGATTTACTAATGATGATTTTTTTAATCTTATTATTATTTACGGCGAGTGTAATAGAATTGTTGAACGGGCTTGCCGTGTTTCTGCAGAAAGATATCCAAATCGACCAAATGCAACTGGTGATATTGTAAGAAGATTGCTTAAAAATTGCCGTCAGTTTGGTCAATTTAAGACAAAAATTAATAAAAATAAACCACTAGTGGACAGTGACATAAACGAAATTAATGTTTTGGGTTATTTTACGGCCTCTCCAAATGCCTCCATTAGAGATTGTGAGAGAGATCTTACTTTGTCGACGAGAACAATTCAACGCATTTTAAAAAAACACAAATGGAAACCATAGGTGATCTTCCTCGAAGGGTAGAATTCTGTGTATGGTTTTTAATGAAGACCCAAGAGGATGAAAACTTCATAAAAAAAGTTATATGGTGTGATGAAGCAAAGTTTAGCAAAAATGAATTATTTAATCGACATAATTCCCATTTTTGGTCTAATGAAAATTCACATGTTAGTAGAGAACGTTATTTCCAAGATAGTTGGAGTTTTAATGTTTTTGTGCAATAAAAGACGATAAAATTTTAGCATTAAAATTTTATGATGAAAATTTAAATGGTACAAGAAGAAGCATTACGACCGCCGCGGCGTTACTTACTTTAAGAAATGGAGAGGCGGCTTCAGCTTGGTATCAGCAAGATGGAGCACCTCCTCATAACTTTGGGCCTGTTGCTCAACATCTTTACGACATGTTTGATGATAGATGGATTGCCAATCAGGGTCCGTTTCGTTGGCCAGCTCCTGATTTGGCTCCTCTAGATTTTGGTATTTGGGGTTACATTAAAAATCAGGTATTTTCCCGACCATATTTCCAGAATTACAAAACATAACTTAATGAAAAGGATTCATAAATGTTTAGAAGTGGATGGTGCTAATTTTGAAGACTTATTATAAATCTTTATTTGTTTAATATTACATTTAGTTATTTTTGTTTGTAAGTTATCTAATTAAATTAATACAAAATACCTAGTCAACCTTTTACTAATGTTGAAATAATTAAGTGTTGTTATGTTTTAACGAAGATAATGAAATATCTCAAAAGTGGTTGGATTTAGGTATAGGGAATACTGATACCAAACGAATTGGCTTAAAAAAATACAGCGGAAAATGTAATAAAATACAGGGTGTTCTATTTAAAGTAAGCAACTTATAAATGATTTAAATTGTGCATGTTGGCGGCTAAGTTTAAAACACCCTGTATGAAATATCAATGAGATGAATATATGGAGTTAACGGGAAAGCGCTTGTTGTTTATTGGTTACAATTTCACGTCACTAGTTTCGTTATTAATGGAGATATCGTTATTCAATGTGGACTAGGATTTTTTTTAAATTTAAAAAAAAATCGAAATATCTCGAAAATACTTCATTTTTGGTATAGGACATTGTGCACAAATTTTATCTAGAATTTCATGTAGAATTCGAAAATAAAATAATCAATATTAGGTTCCATTTAAAATAACAAAGTTGACGTCTACTTCCGGTATAACCGGAAGTGCTACATTTAGGACAATATTATATTTGAACTCAGCGTCATCCAAAACCTATAGCTTCGTAATTTCAGATTTTTAACATAACTGTATCCGCCATTACTTTTAATCAAAACTCTTCGCGCCACACCCTGTATTAAACCATAAAATCATCATGCATAAAAATTCAAATTTTTTTAACTTTTTAGCAAGCGCATTATCAAAATTTTGCGCAGAAGTAATTTCAAAAAGACATCGTATATTTCGCCTAGTTGATAGCTTAAAGGTGTTTTAGCATCAATTCGGCTCGACCATCTGGTATCTGACAACGGCTTTAAAGCCAAATTTGATATATGTTTTTTCAAAATCGCCCTTCGATGGGTTGAAGCAGAGAAAAAGTTATAAAGTCCTTGAACTATAGAAAAAAATTTACATATATATATATATAAATAAATAAATTTGACTTTGCGCTATCGTTAACGACAAGGTTCAAACTATGCTTAATACGTCAACCATCATATATGATGTAATCTTTATGACTGTGAGGCTTAAACCCTTTTTTCGTTATATGTACCTGGCAAATACCTTGAGGCCAGAATATGTTTGTTCTATATCGCAGCACATCCGGTGTATTCTGTTTTAAATCGAATAATAAATATCCGTGTGGGTTTGAAGTGGCATTTTGGTACGCTGCCTCTAAATATGTCGGGTTGTCCGGTGAAATCTGTCTTGCTAAATGCTGTATCTGAACTCTGTCACGTGGGTTTTTATATAAAATTATGTAGTATGCATTGAGAGAAATATCCCACTGTCCGCGTCCTTGATAAAATATGTTTTGAGTTAAGAAAAACACACTTAGGTTTCTATGATGACAGCCCTTTGTAAAAATATCAACCACTGAACCGTTAGTGCCGCGCATTAGATGATCAATTATTATTAAGACCGGTTTTTCGCCGTCAAACTGCTCCATATCACGTAAACCCTTTTGAAATTCCACAGAGAGATCTTTGAACAACGGCTGCCACTCGCTGTAAAACCAGATTGTAAAACCAGATAACTTTTTCAAAAGCTGTATCGCAGGCAGTTTGGATATTTTTTAGAAAATCTACAATGAAATACGATTTCCCACAACCAGATGTACGAAAAGGATTGCTTAAACTGGCCCTCATCATCTTCGTTTAAATACCAAGGGATCTGCGACACCGTTATATTTTACTTTTTAATTAAGCGTTATGTAATACCTACTGTTTTTCCTTTCTTTTAATCGTTTTATAAAAATTTATGATTTTTAGCACTTATTATTAAACAAAGTATGCTACTCAATATTGGTATTATATAATTACACCAACTGTAATTAACTCTATGTTATATTTTAATGGGGATTTTATAATGAATTTATTTTCTATAAAACAATTTTGTGTGTATGTACAGCATATAATATTTTATTTACATTTCAAAAATTACTTTTACTCGATAACCAGTTTTATATCAATTAAGCATAAGTCAAAACATAGAAAGTGGTATTAGTGTGCCTATACGTGCAGCAGAAAACGATAGTTATAACCTTAATTTATTTATTTAGTTGCACAGATTTTATTACAGCTAGTGCAAACAACATATCTTTTTTAAAAATAATAAGTGTTTGGATACCGAGGGCCTGAGTATATACAACAATTTTAACGAGAGGATGGTGATTTAAAGATATTTCAAAAGTAATCAACCAGTTTTAATATTCGTTTAGAAAAACAATATTCTGATTACCGTGTCGTGTAATTAACTTTTAAATTATTTTTTGCATTGCGTGTTGAGATTAATTTAAAATGACAGTAAAATTTAATTATTAGAATACAACCCCAACGTATAAATAAATTTTCGTATAGGTAAAAGATCACAATCTGTAGATAGCAATTAAGAGAAATACAATTATGCAATCATTTGATAAAAACAAAATGGGTCCTAATACATATTAATAAACACAGCTTAAATCAAAATCTTTTTCAATCGGAACACGTGCAATTGCCTAACCTCCAGGGGTTGTACTGCTCTTAATATTACCAAAAGGACCTTAATTAGGGTTGAAACAGGCCCCTCGAAAAGAGGTCGTCACCCAGCCCCGGCCCCAAATCCAAGACCAACGCCTGGACCAACCCCCAAGTCCAAGACCAAGCCCACAACCAACCCAAAGACCAAACCCTAAATACACCCCTCACGCGAGCAAGTACAAAAAGGCTTGAATGTCAAAAAGGCTCTTAGTACAACAAAAAGGGTTGAAAATTCCATCACGGGCTGAAAAAGGCCTCCGAAAAGAAACCATAAAATAAGGCCGACAAAAAAATTGCTGTCAAAAAGACCATAATTAGGGACGAAAATTCCATCAAGGGGTTAAAAAAGGCCTCCGAAAAGAAATCATAAAAATAAGGGTGAAAAATACGGTCTCCCACGTGGCCAGCCTTGTGATGTCAAAATCCAAGATGGCGGCAGAAGGTGTCGGGGTTCTACTCGTTGATGTAGACAGAAGATCTTCGTTTTCTTGAGAAATGGTTGGTTTTTGAAAAAACGCTATTTTTGCATTAGTTTTCTTCTCGTTTTCGTTTGTTTAATAGGTTTTCATATCCGGAAAGTTTCTTTTTTCCTCTTTAGACATCTATACATAATTCCAAATTAATTCGCTTCATATTTTATTAGTTGCAAAAACAATTCAATCGTGAAAATTAATAAAAAAGAGCAGTTTATATTTTTAAATATTCCTGAGGTTGCGGCAAAACTTTAAAGTAGTTCTTTAAAACAAGATGGGTAACAATTAAAAATATTTAGTGCTTAAACTTGAAAAAAAATTAATTATAAACAGTTACTTTTCCACCAAATTGATTACAACACTTATTTAACTTACCTTAGATGGAAGCTTTTAAGTAATCAATTACAACTAATAACTAAATAAGTAATAAACGATTAAAGGAACACAACATTTACTAGGTAAATAAATATCACTATTAAAATGATTTCTTCTTAACTTTTTATCAAACGGTATGCTAATATAATAAACTCTTTCTATGTAGGAGGTCGAAATACAAGTCACAGGATGCAAGTTACAATACGAATAATTGTATACTCGTTAAAATAGAAGTTGAAACGCAACACGACAAATGACTAATACCCGATTTCACCAACTGCTGTTTAAAATAAGCCTTATCGCCGTTTATGTAACCACTGATTAATACAATTGACCATGGATTAGTTTTGTTACTGAAGTTTGGTTGCACAAACCCATGTTTAAAATAACTGTTGATTGTAGTCCTATTAGATATATTACACATGGCAACCCTGTCAGAAAACAGAGATGGGCTCCCAAAACGGTTGCTATTAGAAAAGGATGATGTATAACATAACCTTAAATCCACCGCAAAAAGTCAAGTTGTTTTGATCTGTCCCGCTTCGAAATATTTGTTGTTTTGTCATGGACAAAGGATCTGTAAAACGTGAGCGTTCTCGGAATCTCAACGAAAAAGAACAACAAAAAAAAGCTATCAATAGCAGAGAAATATTTCAAAGTAACCGAAAATAAAAAAACGGATGCGGTAACTTGTCGCGAAAATTAGAGTGTTGGCAGCAAATAGCAACTTAGTTTAATTGTTGCAATGATAATGCAGCAAGATGTTACACAAAGTTAAAAGTATTATGAACATTATAAGAGGCGATTTTTATTATTTTCAATAAAATAATAAAAACAGACAAACAGTATTACTTTCTTCACGCATTCTCCTTGAAAATAGTGTGGTAATTTACGAGTTTTCGTAAAAAAACGACTTTCATGACCACAAAGCAAAAAATGAGATTTTGCACTTGCACGTTGTTTTTATAACCAAAATACGGCAACGCTACTATAATGTTTATTTCGTGTAAATTCAACCTGATCAATCTCAAGTGTACTGTAGTGGTATGACAAAAATCCCTAGTTGTTAATATTGTTGTGTTTTGCAGTTGGCTGCTTTGGATTTTTAGTGTGGTTTTAGTCGTTTTAGTTTATGTCAGTTTATGTCATATTATACCTTCGTTTTTCACTTTTGTATTTTCTTGGTGCCGAAATGTTACAAAATGTTTTTGCGAATATGCAACGTAGGGTGAACTTATGTTTACAATTTAATGGCGGTCATTTTGAACATATGCTGTAAAGCAAAGTGTGATAACTAATGTGTACCTAAGGAGTTAAACAAAATTTGTAAAAGACATTGTCATTCCATAAATATGTACTGTAAGTTTTATTTAATTATAATGAAATTATAACATTTAAATACTTAAGATTCATTATTTTGTAATGATTTAATCCAATCATTAAATAATATTTTATTTATTTTGTTGTATTTTATAGGGATGCAGTCTAATCAAATACAAAGTAGTCATTGTTTAAATTAAGATAATATTTTATAATATGTATAAGTTAATGACCATACAGATTTGAAACTGATCGTAGTTTTTACTCGAACCATGCTCTAGAGTAGCTAGAGTAATACAGCTTCTTACCAACCTATCAGTGGTACCAACTTAAATATTTTGTTCACATGGTATACACTTGAGATTGATCACTCTGTAACTATACATAATGCAGCCTATGAACTTACGAGAGCTGTATATTCGATTTAAATAGTTGTAAAACACCGGCACTATATACACATCAGATAAGATGTCCAGTAGTTTATCACTGTTTACTAAGTTAAACGACCGACATTAGTTGATTAACTTAAACGCCGTTTAGTCAATTTATAACCAATGATTAACACTGATCAGTGTTGGTGCAACCCTAACCTCAACATCAAAACCACGATTTATAAAATCACAGTTTAAATCCTGTTTAACTCTCTAATCAGCATTGGTGCAATCGGCCATAAGTCTTTATTATGAATAAAAAATGATTGATCTATGTTTATTTTTTTTTAACTAAATAAAGCTCGCTGAAATTGTACGCAGAAAACTGCTATTATTGTAAAATAATAAATAATTACAACTATTTTCGTTTTAAAATGACGGTAACATATTTTATTTTTTTGTATTGTTAAAAATTTATAAATTGAGAGGCCTTCGCATCCACGGCATCCTCGTGCGACGCACGAGTTGCCCATATGGATGGCGCGGGCCTGACTTTATATGAATATGTATGGTAAATGAGAAAAGACCCAGTTATTGACAACCCCCAGTTTCTGTCATAGTCGAAGTAGTTTGTGTAAGAGTGTACGATGTCTGAAGGAAGTGATTTTTTATCATGTAAGTACGAAAATTAAATGTAAAATATATGTATATGTCAATAACTGGATATAGTTTAATTTAAAATTATTGTAAACACATTCAAAAGCTGTAGTTGTTGACACTTAAATTCTAACCTATTACAAACCAAGATACTTGTTTAGTGACATATCGATAAAACTTCACAATGTGAATGTTTATTGTAATTCCTTATTGCTTTTGACTGTTTCATTATTGTAGTAATAAATTAACGTTAAATCTTTATTATATAATATTTATGTATTATATAAAAAAAATTCAAACTGTTAGTGTAAATTTGCGTTTCCGTAAATTCTCCTCTTTCGGGCGTTAAGGCTATAGATAGGAACTTAATGTGCTTCTAAATTCCCGTTTCGGAAGTATCAAAGTTACATGCTCGAAACTGAATAAATATGAGGAAAAGTAAAAACAGAATTCATTTGTGCTATTGAGCAGTATAATTTAAAATGATAAGACATGTACGTTAACACATATACAATACTTGAAACAAACTTGCTGAAACTAGCACGTGTTATTAAAAATAAAAGTGTCTTAAAACTACCGGGATATCAACAATGAATGACCGAAAAAAAACTGCTTTTTACAGAATTTTTATCAAAAGTTTATTCCAAGTTACTAGTGAATTTAGGCACAAATATTTATTTCATCTTCGATTGACATTTCATAAACGTACATAGATTTTTCCTTTTTCAATTATTTCTTTATCTACATTTGTATTACAATAAAATAGTTTTTTTCAAAACTCAATAATAAATTAACCAGGACTTTCAAGGTAAATTTATTCGTGTATTTTATGCCTTTTTCGTAAATAATTTTTTTTAGGTTATAATGCTTTTTACTGTGGAACAAGACAAGTTTATTTTGGAAGCCTATTTCCGAAACGACGAAAAAGATGTAGATGGAAACTGGAAGTATTCAGTACGATTATGTGTTGAAGAATATCAACATCACTTTCAGAACATCGAATTAGATGATGATGTTTTATGCCGACACATTCGAAGAATTGTTAGTCGTTTTCATGAGCATGGTAGTGTTTGCAAGGGAAAATCTACGGGTCACACAACTACTTACAGAGGAAGTAGTGGAAAATGTACGCACACATTTGGAAAGAAGTCCGACAAAACCTTTAAGACAATTGGCCCAGCAAACAGGTAATTTTGCATTATCCAAAACATGGTGGACATGAATGTGTAAGCAATAAAATAAAAAGAATCTTAAAAACCAAAACATTACATAAGTAAAGTTAGATTGACAACGTTGTACATATTTAAATACAAGTAATTGTTACAGGTCTTTCTTATGGTACATGCCATAAAGCAGTCAAACGTCATTTTCATTTTCATACTTGCAAAATAACGGTTGAGCAAGAATTACTACCTTTAGATTTTCAAAAGCGTTTAGAATATTGCCGATGGTTCAACAACAACTTGAGAGATGACGAAATACTAAACTTAAGTTTCTTTACGGATGAAGCTTGGTTCCATTTGTCTGGTTATGTGAATTCGCAGAATTACCGGATGTGGTCAGCAGAATATCCACACGTTTTTGAAGAAACTACTTTACATCCTGTGAAAATAGGTGTTTGGGCTGCTATGTCACGAAGAAGAATTGTAGGTCCCATTTTCTTTGAAGATACAGTAACGGCGGCTCGATACAAAACTATTTTGGAACCTTTCCTTGATCAACTGCACGATGACGAGCTCCAACATGGATATTTTCAGCATGATAACGCAACAGCTCATACAGCTAATGAAACACTGACTTTTTTACGTGAACATTTTGATGAAACAGTTATAAGTGCGAGAGTTTGGCCCCCAAGATGACCTGACCTTACTCTACTGGATTATTTTCTATTTGAACATTTAAAAAATAAAATCTACAAGACACGCCTTCATACAGTTGATGAATTAAAAAATGCAATAACTGACGCAATTCAAAATATTACAGAAGCTCAATTAATAAATGTATTTGAAAATATGAAACGAAAAGTAGATGCCTGTAATGCACGCACTGCACTGCACTGCAAGACACGCCTTCGTACAGTTGATGAATTAAAAAATGCAATAACTGACGCAATTCAAAATATTACAGAAGCTCAATTAATAAATGTATTTGAAAATATGAAACGAAGAGTAGATGCCTGTAATGCAAACAATGGTGGTCACTTTGAAATTGTTTTATAGATAATTGCCAAGTTTAATTTTATTTTTCTATTTTTAACTGTAATATAAACATATAAAAGACCATTCATTCCAACGGGTAGTGAGGTGTGCGTCGGGATATCGTTATATTTGTATGTAAATAATATTTGCACTAATTGAAAATCTTTACTTATTATTTACTATACTTTAGCTGAATTGATCTCATTTACATTCACGTTTGAGATCTAAAAAAACAATGCATTATTAATTCATTATTTGCTGTGCTTTAGATCAATATATACAGATTTGAGTTATCTTAAAAAACAATAGGTACATCATAAAGTAGACATGGTGACTAGTTCCATATGAGAAGGACTAAATCAGTGGTATATAATCTGAAATAAGTTTTTGTTCAAAAATTAGAATGCAATGCAAAAGTGATATCTAGCATTAAGTTAAATATGTTCTTTTTTTCCATTATAATGTAGTTGTGATGTTCACCAGTGTACATTCAAAGGTGATCAGCAAAAATGGTGTACCTGACTTGTGCTGAATATGTTGAATGTATGCATTTATAATAAACTAACCAGTCATATATGTAATTTGTTTTCACTAATAATATTTAACAAATATATCGTACATTGATTTCTGATTAATGACAAATTCATTTCAAAAATTCATTTAAATGTTTTAATGTCATTGTAAAGGTAACATCATCCAATATCACTCCTTTTTTTAAATATTCACTCTCCACATATTCACACACTTTCTTCGAGTTCTCAGCTGTAATTTTTTTCAATTCTTCTTTGCCAATTGCTTAACACCTTCCATTTGAAATGTCACATTCCTCACTGCTATCCGATTTTTCAGTGGGATTTAATTCAGAGTGGTACAAAGGGAGACGAAGGACAACATGACCATTTTCAACTAGTAGCTTGTCTAGAACGGTTTCTTCAACAACACATTCTTGTAATTGGGATAATGGCATTGTCATCGTACCTTCTTTTTCTTTTTTCATAAATTGGTACACATTGTAGATAATTTGCCGCCCTTGGCTATGAATTACCTTTCGATTATTCATTTTCAACCTGACAACAAAATTAATACATTATTGCCTATTTCAAACCACTCATGTCAATATAAACAAAAAGATCATTAAACGCTCATCTAAACAGTTTTTACTCTCTAAACTGTACATTATTCTCGTAACCAAATTGAGGTTAAAACGCAAAATTTGTTTTAAACATTACTTTTAGTATATAAAAGCACTTACAAAACTTGAAGTTGACGAGTAAATACCATGTATTGGTTTAATACACCAGAAATACGCCTTGGAAATCCAGAAAATCTGTAATATCAATTAAAAATAGTAAATGATAATTTTTAACCAAATTTTTACATACCTTATAACAATTTCCTTTAGTCTTAAGAAAGACTAAATTACAATTATTGAAGTTTTGTACGTCTACATAATACGCAATTCGTCATTCACCAAAGTTTTTGTTATTTATGGTAGTATTTATTTTAATATCTGCGTTTACGCCACTGGACATAGCACAATTTTCATTTTAAGGATGCGGAACAGTAGTACTGTTCTAGGAGCGGCACGGTCAAACAATGATGATCGCACTGTATATCTATATCTACTCTATATATATATATATATATATATATATATATATATATATATATATATATATGTATGTACTTAATTAAAAATGAAAAAATATATTGCAACTTGTCCAATGTTCCACTAAGATTGTGCCTATTTTGAGTAGAATTATTAACAACTGTTTTTAACCGCCTATCTAATTGCAAGGAAACATTGTTATAATAGTGCATTTCTTTCTTCTTTCATCAGTTCAAATATATTGGGATGTGCTTTTCCGATCCGTCTGTTCGGCCTGTTATACCATCCTTCTACTTGTAGTCCGACGCAATGGCAATCCATATTCGACAAGAATTATCAATCTAGTGATTAATAAAATAATCGGGAATTTAACAATGGCTTCGTCGGTCCATTATACAAAGCTACCATCTGTAACTTTATTTTCTGGCATACGGCTAATGGGTTACACCTCCTTATGTGGTTGCTTACTTTATCGTTACCCTTGTACACAAGTTTGTTAGACCTAAATCTTGTACTTTATTCCAAATAACTTGTTTAAAGTGAAAATTAGATCCTTTGATAAATGTAGCCAAAAAAAACTTTTTCTACCGCATTATGTACGGCAACCTCGAATTCGATAATAATTTTCTTTGTTATGAAAGAATCTAATTAAAAACGACGTCGTAGGTTCAAATCCTACTCGGGGCAATCCTTATGTTTATGTATGTAATAAAATTATTAATAATTTTTAATTCTTAACATTGTTTTTTAGTAAGGAAAAACATCGTTTGTACATCACCTCTTTTTTATCAGGTAGCAGGGTGGATACGGCAGGAATGTACTACCAATATCAACGTCAATTGTCTATAATTCGTAAAACAATGAACTGCAAGCCCATGGAATAGGAAGCAACAACCTCTAGCCAATGAACGACCAACGTCCATTGCCAATACAAGAATTCTGCCTTCCCTAGCATCGTCAATAATGAGATACTCTTTTATAAACTCTGAAACCTCTATATATTCTCGTTTTTTCAGATGCCAACTAATACCTAGTGATTAATGTCGCTCATTATATAATTTGTTTTTCACTGGTGTAAACTGTGGTGTACTTGTAACGAAATCCAATCATCAATCTCTAGCAACCATCATCTCTTGACGATATATCTGCGATACTGGTGTAACCTCTTCTCTTGCTCTTCTTTTGGCGTTATATAAACATGTATTAACTTTTTTTCCAATATCTGAAACTCAGTTGTGGTTTTTCTCACTTATGCCTTTTGATTTTACTTCATCAGTAACAATTGCTCTTGGACAGTTCCTGTAACAAAAAATACACGATGTTTTTCAGTAACTCTGCTGTGCTTACAAGATTCCCAAAGAACTAATTTATTTTCGTAATATGGAAATATTTATATCACCCCAGTGGGAAATACACAGGGTGGGTGTCTACTGCGTGGACGGAGGATTGCTCCTCAACTATTAGAGATATCAAAACCAATTTTGGTGTGGTAATACACGATCATTGGACCTACATTCTAAAAATGTTTGATATATACAGGGCGATTGAAAAAATATGCCAACCCAAACCTGTTTTTTTAATGGAACACCCTGTATATTTTTGCATTTTTGGATTCACTGTTACATTTGGAATAAAGGTATAGAAATTTGTATCTGTATCACTAACCGTTATGCAGATATCGTCACTTTAGTACCAAATTAGAGTTAACTTTGGAACCACGATGCGAGCGTTGTCACCACGATTTTGTAAATCTGTTTATACCACCGACTATTAATAATAGTCTACTAACAAACAAACGGAAATTTTTCGTAAACATGTAAAACTATACACCCTGTATATTTTTTCACATTCCGATTCCCCGTGAAAAGTAGATACTAATTGATAATGGGTTTCATAGCTGTAAGACGGACCCTTCTGGAGATATTAACGCTTTTACGTAAAAATATTCTAAAATACAAATTTATATGAATTTATATAGAATTCAACAAAACAAATCAGGTAAGCTAGCCGCTCGTAAAAAAGAGGAACAATTGCATCTATTATTTTGACGTTTGTAGAATCATTAAAATATTGTTCCATTAGTTTGTGTGTTTTGGCAATTTTTGTATAAAATGAAATTTTCCAAAGAAGAAATGGTCGATATGATCTTTATTTACGGCGAAACTCAAAGAAATGCTTTGCTGGCTACCCGTTTATACTGTGAACGATACCCAAAGAGAAGACAGCCGCGGAAAGAATCGTTTATGAATTTAGCTGAGAGATTTATAAATTCTGGAAGTGTGTGGGTTATCTCAAGCGCGCAAAAACCAGCCCAAATGAAGAAATTGAGTTTCAAGATGTGGCATCTCTTATAGAAAATCCGCAAATTAGTACCAGAGCACCTACACCTAAATAAATAGAAATATTGTTCGCAGCTTTATTAAAAAAAAAAACAAATTGTACCCTTGTCATATCGAGCAACATCAAGCTTTAAGTGAAATAGATTTTCAAAATCGTGAATCTTTCTGCAATGAGTAACTACAAAAGTCAATGAAGAACCCAATTTTGTTAATAACATTCTATTTACGGAACTTTTCACAATAATGAGTTGCTGATCACCAGCATCGATGCTTAATTAATGTGTGGGGTGGTATAATCAATTTTAATGTGGTTGATCCTTTTTTCTTTGATGGGAGTCTTACTGGAGAAAGATGTTTACAGTTTTTGGAAAATGATTTACCCGAGCGAGCTTTTGGAAAATATTGAGGTAGATAATATTTGTACGATGTGGTTTCAACTGGATAGCGCCCCTCCACACTATGCAATCAACGTTAGGCAATATCTCGATAGAAATTATTCGATGAGGTGGATAGGACGAGGTGGTGTGCAAAATTGGCCAGCCAGATCACCGGATCTTGCGCCCCTTGATTTCTTCCTTTGGGGTTACGGTAACCACAAGCGAAGATATAAAAAATAGAATTAGAGCTGCGTTTCAATCCAGTTCACCTCTTGTTGCGAGTGAATCTTTTGTTTACCGAGCGAAATAAAAATTATGATTTCTTTATAAATTGTGAGATAAAGAGAGATACAAAATATGGCAAACCATACACTTTTGAACCAGAAAAAAATACTTAATTTAATGAGTCCATAACCACCTATGATTGTCATTAAAAAAAAATTAATTAAAAGTGCAAAGATAGATGTTAAAAGAGTGATGTTAAGACGTTGGTGGACATTTTGAAGCCCTTTATGACTTTAGGGTTTAAATTATTTTGTTACTGTTATATTTTTTCCATGTTATAGTCTGTTCTATTTATTTCGTTAGTAGTACAAATTGATGCTGATATTATTAAAATTATTTTAAATTGGTTTTTCTCAATATATTCGTCAGATAACTTTTGGTCCGGTTTCATGGCACATGCTATTTTGCTTAATACATAAAAATTATGATTTTTTTATAAGTTGTGAGATAAAGAGAAATAAAAAATATGGCAAACCATGCATTTTTGAAATCAGAAAAAAACAGTTAATTAAAGGAGTCCATAGCCACCTTTGATTGGCATTAACAAAAAAGTAAGTTTGGGTCGTAACTCAAAACATAACCCAAAACAATTTCTTAAACCTACAATAATTCAAAGTGACAACTTTGGGCATAAAGTCGAACGACAATTTATTTCTTTATCTCAATCACTTACAAAATACAGAGTGTAACGGGAGCTTTAAAAAAATCAAAATTTCGCACTACATTAATTAATAATTAGATACTTATATATTATTTTTCTGGATAAAGAAATGGTTATTGTTTATTTGTATTTGAATGTAATTGATATTAAGATGAAAAGCTTGAGTGTATTTCAATAAGTTACCTATATATTCAATTTGAAAATATTTAAAATACGCGGCATTTGCAAGTGCATTGATGTGTTGGAAGGGAATGACGCTGTCATAATAATGATGTGCAGTCGCGTTAAGTAAACGATCAAAAAGAGTCGCATAAAATAAGCGATTCGAGTTGATAGTTGTTGGTCGATTGACACCGCAGCATAAGTGACATTGTACAGTCACGCGGCTCTATAAGTGAAGAAATTACAAATAAAAATTAATTAGCGGTATGATAGGAAGGAATTAGAAAATTACCTTCCTTGTTAAAATAAAAATTGCACCATAATTTGAAGTTGGCATTAAAGATGACGCAATAAGCGAAGATAACGCGTTTGTATGTATCAGAGCGGTAAGCAATTGTGTTTAAATAGTGAACAATAAATATAAAAGACAGTAATCGATCCAAATTGGTAAATCAAAGTATAAAGAATAATTATTATTAATTTTATTGAATAAATAAATAAATTACTCAGTAGATTTGAATACGACTGTACTTGATTACCGTAAATGCCATCGAATTCGAAAATCGATGCAAACTTTGTCTTTATGTAGAACTGATGTAAATTCTAAATATATATAAATATAGAATTTACATCAGTTCTATATATAAAGACAAAGTTTCATCGATTACTTGAATCTCGATGGCGCAGATGGTTAGCGTATTAGCAAAGTACAGGTCGTTGTTCAAATCCTACGAGTAAGCTTTATTGATGTATTTAATAAAATTAATAATAATCTTTAATTACATATTTACCTTTGAACTTATTCGTTCATAACAAAACTTATAATAAATATAAAGAATAATAACTCGAAGTGTTAATGATGAGTAAATACGATTGGATATTGCAGTTTGTAGCGCAAGCTGTTTGTAGTTGAAATTAAATAATTACGTAAAAATTGGATAGTGTAAATATATCGAGCAATAATTTACAAAACTCAGTAAATTGTGGGGAAGAAAATTAGAAGCGTATTCAGCTATAACAATGGTATAAGGAAAGATAAGGACAACAAAGGAGAACGGTTCCAGAGTGCCGGCAAAGTGACATCATCGGAAGAGCAGTCTAACCTATTTGAGGCCTCTTCACCGATTCAAGAAAAGCCGAGTTAGATAATCCACTATCAACAGAAATAACAAGTAAGAACCTTTTTGATAGTGTGAATAAATAAAATACTTCTGTGTCTGAGTTCCTCTAAGTTTTAAATTTAAATATCATAATTAAAGGAAAACGATACGTTTAATTCTGATAAAGATTTTATTTGTTATATGTTAGTTTTAAGAAGGTTATTTTAGATATAGGTTTGATTTTTATATATGTTTGTAAACAACGTATTGATGCATTTTAGTTCAGATTTGGAATTTAATTAAATGAGTATAACGTTTGATTTACTTTTATTGCTAAAGATTATTAATATTAATAGCTTATACAAATATTGAATATATAAATGCAGAAAGATGTCAACCCAATAGGAATTCAGATAAATAAATAAATCAAAATGAGCATAACTTTGGTCAATGATAACAATAACCATTTCTTTATTTTAACTTTGACCTTGCCGCCGCAACCAATTAAAAAAGGAATTCGCAAACGTAAAGTTTAAAATTCATTTACGCAAACTGAAATTAAATAGCAAGCGAAGTAAAATTTAACTAGTAAATGATATCTTTATAAATTGAACCCATTCAGTTTTAATAAAACAATAAAAAATAATCCTTTTAAGTTTCACAATAACAATATTAAATTTTATTCAATAATGTTGAAATTATAAAAAAGTTCAAAAGAACTCAAATTTTATTCTTTGGAGCGGGTTTAATCAAACAAAAGTAATATCCAAGGGTATTACACCCGTTGCAAGGGTGTTACATTTAAACAAATTGAGTTATGGCCAATCGAAATATTAAGTTATTGTACCACCGTAGCAAACACCCTGTACAACTTAATTTAACTTTTAATTTTTCGGATGACAGTAGATGATCTTGAGAAACGACAAAATATTTTTGATTAATCTGTCGCAATGTGGCCGCTGCAGATTTTATTCGTTGTGTTTGCATACGTTATATTTTGAGAGTAACTCTGTAATGGCTGATCCTAATTAAAAAAAAACAAAGCGTTACCGGATGACAGTAAGAGTATTTAAAAATATACAGGGTGTTCAATTTAAACTATTTAAGTTGGATACTGGTATCCGAAAATGTAACTCCCTGTAGAATTGTAGGTATTTTTAGGTTACGGAGAAGAAGCTAATACACAACTTTTTAACTATCTAAAATAGTTACAGAACAACATAAGAATTACGCACTAATTTAACACCCTGTATATATATATATATATATATATATATATATATATATATATATATATATATATATATATATATATACACACACACATACATACAGGATGGTCTAGATCGTGCGTTAAAAATTGTTTGGGTGATAGAACAACATAAATGTAACTCAAATACACGATTAAAAAAATTCCATTTCACACACCCATTTAAAGAAAAATTATTTTGTTTTTTTCCAAAAAAATTGTACATTCACCCAAAAATTTAGAAGAGATTGGGAGATTTTGATACATTCCTTGAACTTTAACAAATCACGCACAGATGTTAAGTTTTGTTCGGATATAGTTTTTTTAATGGGGTTGGATCATTTACTCATTGACAGTGATCTCAAGATGTCGTTTTCAAATCGGGAATATGTGGAAATGCATAACATCTGTGCCTGATACCTTATCTTATCATAAGGTGGGCAATAAGAATTAACTGTAACCTTACGCTATAGTTATAATAATAAAAATGTTCATGTGTATCTTTTTAGTAGTTAAAATTAAATTAAAATTGAAAATTACAAAGAACGTTCTGCATTGTGCTTTTCATTGTTAATAACACTTCCAATTATTGATAAAGATATCTCTTTGTTAGATTTAACTGGGTTATTTTATTTGATATAATGTTTGAATTTGTGAATGCTTCTATCATTTTAAAATTGAAGTTTTTCACAACTTTACACTTACATCATAACTCGATTAAATTTTGTTAAATGTGTTTTTTGGCTGACAAATTTCATTGTTAGCTTTCGTCGTAGAGAGTGTTCTGGTTTGTCATCTTTGAGGCAGTTTAATGAAATTTAATTTTTATGACCTAGTTATTCTTTACTAAAAAAAAAAAAAAATTTATAGTTGGCTTTATGTTTCCCAAACTGTTATATTAATAGCAGGCTTATGTTTATGTTTTAATTTTTCAAATTTGACAAAATTGTTTACTACATCTTTAACAATTTTTAACAAACATTACTACTGACGAAGATAACTGTAAGTGTTATCGAAACGTTTAGATTGTATAATTTAAAGTACACCATTAAAAAACCCCAAAAAAGATAAGTATTTTATTAATTTGAGTAGTTGCATTTTTTTTACCTGCCCCTCATGATGCAACACGTGCCTCATCCAGCCTATCTAAATTAGATAGCACTACGTACCTACCACTAGACGGCCACTTCGTTTGATCGGGTTTGAAGTTTACGAGTAATGAAATATCAGGCTTGTAAATAAATTCTTATGTTTTAATTACTACCAAGAAAGTCAAAGTAAGGCAGGCAATTAATTTGAGTAATAGTAACATTATTGTTAGTCAAGTCAAGATAAATCACTTAGCGATTGTTTTGTTCTTGAATTCGCATTATTGCAAATAAGTTCAAATTACGCTTTTCAAGATGGGGTAACTGGGGGACGCTACAAGCTTTTCCTTTTTTTTTTAAGATCAATTAGTTAGTGGTTGTGTAGATTCAGGCTCATCATAGGTTATCCCTCCTTACTTGAAATTTAATGTAGAATACAATAGTAGTGTTAAAGTTCGAGGAGTATATCAAAATGTCCCAGAATTTCTGAATTTTTGGGAAAATGAAAAAAACTAAATATTTTTTCTGTAAGTCACATTTATGCTGTTCTATCACCCAAAAAAATGTTTAACTCTAGGTCGAGACCAGCCTGTATGTATGTATGTATGTATGTATGTGTATGTATGTATGTATGTATGTATGTATGTATGTATTATGTATGTATATACAGGGTGACATAGAAAAAAGTGCCATGCATAGTACCACGCGATGGAGGACACTAAAATAAGGAAAAAAGTTCCTATGAACTTAGGTCCGCAACGGCTTCGTTTAAAAGATATAAGGCGTTGAAGTTTAATTATTTTTTTGTTTTTTTTTAATATCTTTTTACAATGATGTAATAAGCGGACGAAACTTTGTATACAGGGGCTTTTTATCACACAGAATTTAAATATAACCTTAGTTCTTTTATTACTGATAGAGGGCGCTACATACAGGTTTCCATTTTGTTTGAATCGGTCCGAACTTTTTTGCCTTACACTGTATATCATTTTCGACTGGAAAAATTTGTTTTCTCATCTTTTCTGCTTCAGAAAGGTATGCCTTAGTGAAGTCGCTAGGACCAACGGTTTACGAGAAAAATTCATCCGATGCATGCAAATTATCCAAAAGCGCCAAAGTAACTTATTTACAAAAACAATGACATAACACTTCAACAATTAAATTCTAATAGCAACAATGAAGGACAGTGATTAAAAAAAACATTAAATTTTTAGAAGATGTTCAAATTGTTGTCCTTGTACTTGAATACGTTTTTCACTTCTTCTTCCCAAGGATTGACAGAATAAACATCATCTTTCATGAATCCCCAAAATGAAAAATTGAGGGGATTAAGGTCGGGACTACGAGCTGACCAGGGTACAGGTTCCCCTCGACCAATCCACGTATTTCCAAATCTCCTATCCCAAAATTCCCTTGCCAATTGAGAAAAGTGAGCTGGCGCGCCATCATCCATGTAACGCATTCTACCAATAATAGCCAATGGAACATCATCTAATAACGTATTTAGTTGATTCTCCAGGAAATTTCGATAATTAAGTAATTGTCAATTATACCTGCCCACACATTGATAGAAAACCCATATTGGTGACTTCTAATTATGGTTTTGCAAATGAGTTACTTTGGCGCTTTTGGATAATTTGCATGCATCGGATGCATTTTTCTCGTAAACCGTTGGTCCTAGTGACTTCAATATGGTATACCTTCTGAAGCAGAAAAGATGGGAAAACAAATTTTTCCAGTCGAAAATGACATACAGTGTAAGGCAAAAAAGTTAGGACCGATTCAAACAAGATGGAAACCGATATGTGGCGCCCTCTATCAGTAATAAAAGAACTAAGGTCATATTTGAATTCTGAGTGATAAAAAGCCCCTGTATACAAAATTTCGTCCGCTTATTACATCATTGTAAAATGATATTAAAAAAAAACAAATAAATAATTAAACTTCAACACCCTATATCTTTTAAACGAAGGCGTTGCGGACCTAAGTTCATAGGAATTTTTTTTCTTATTTTAGTGTCCTCTATCGCGTGGCACTATGTATGGCACTTTTTTCCCAAACCCAAACTCGATGGTCAAAGCGAAAACAGCTGATTCCTCTGGCCAAAAGGAACAAAAAATTGTTAATACTAATAATATCGTTGATGTTAACTTTTTTTAAATTTTTTCTATTTCGTGGACTTATTTTTTAAATCACGCTGTATCTTCCAAACTAGAAGAGTTACAAGAAAACACATTAGGAGAAATTTGTAGAAGATGAAATTGACTTAAAGAATATTGAATTCATTCGAGACAAACTCATCATTCAACATTTTTAATGACATAATGAATTCAGAAATGATTTTTATTCAAATCCCAAGACAAATTTCCAAGAGGAATATTTTTCCAATAGAAATGAATTTGATACATGGCCGATAAAGGAAAAACTTCTTTTTTTCATAAGCTTCACAACGATATGAAAAAAACTTATGGTTGACATACTAATTACTGAATTGTTACAGGAATACACCTCAGGAAAAACTTTTAGAGCATAAAATTACCTTCAAAAATGTGGTAGAGTAGATGAGAATTGACGATTTGTCCCTCACTTTTCAATCAATCTGTACATTTACGGCAAGAAATACGTCTCCTTTACTGATATCTTTTCCTCACCGTGGCAACGACTTGACATTAGTAAGTTAGTTGTCAAAATTTGTTTGCTGTTACAGTTTTGCTGATTTCAATACGAGTTCTTTCTGTTGTAGTGATATTGTAATTTAGTTTTTGAGTCGTTCTTGTTCTTGTTATTATTATTGTTCTTGTTCGTGTTCGTGTTTTCCTTCCTGAGTCGTGTTTTTTTCAAATGAAGAATATGCCGATATTCATTATTATTATGGTGTTGCCCAAGGGAATGCGAGTGAGGCTGCTAGACTGTATGCAGCTGCTTTCCCAAGAAGAATTCATCCAGAAAGAGGGGTGAGATCTGGAGATCTTGGAGGCCACGCCACTGTACCACCTCTTCCAATCCAACGTTGGGGATAATGTTCGTTTAGCCAATCTCTCACACCTCTTCCGTAGTGGGCAGGACAACCATCAAGTTGAACCCACATATCTGCTCTTGTTGCCAGTGAAACCTCCTCCATCAATTCAGGGAGGTTTTCTTGAAGGACATTAAAAAAATTCACTGAATTGACTCTATCTGGCAGAATGTATGGACCAATAAGTTGATTGTTGAGTAAACCAACCCAAACATTAACTTTGAACTGGTGTTGAAAGCTATTTGGTCTCATAGTATGTGGGTTCTCATGTGCCCAGACGTGCGTGTTATGGATATTGAAGATGCCTGACCTTGTAAAGGTGGCCTCATCCGTGCACAAGATTGCTTTTTGGAAATCTCGATCGTTCCTAACTGAATTGAGATACCATTGGCAAAACTCAATCCGCCGACCTAGATCTCCATTTAAAAGTTCTTGAACTCCCGTCACGTGATACGCACGTCTTCCGTCAGCTTTAAGAGTTCTCCGTATTGTTTCTCGTGGCATCTGCAATACATTGGATGACCGCCGGAAGCTAGTCTCAGGATTTGCTTCGAAATGCTGGATTACGTCGTCAATCCTCTCAACATTATGAAATTCCTCTTGATCTCTTAGGATCCTCTCTCTCTTAGAGCAGTGTGTACTCTAGAGAAAACTCTCCTTACTGGGTGAATTCTTCTTGGGAAAGCAGCTGCATACAGTCTAGCAGCCTCACTCGCATTCCCTTGGGCAACACCATAATAATAATGAATATCGGCATATTTTTCATTTGAAAACATGACTCAGGAAGGAAAACACTAACACGAACAAGAACAATAATAATAACAAGAACAAGAACGACTAAAAATCTAAATTACAATATCACTACAACAGAAAGAACTCGTATTGAAATCAGCAAAACTGTAACAGCAAAAAAATTTTGACAACTAACTTACTAATGTCAAGTCGTTGCTACGGTGATGAAAAGATATCAGTAAAGGAGACGTATTTCTTGCCGTAAATGTACAGATTGATTGAAAAGTGAGGGACAAATCGTCAATTCTCATCTACTCTACCATATTTTTGAAGGTAATTTTATGCTCTAAAAGTTTTTCCTGAGGTGTATTCCTGTAACAATTCAGTAATTAGTACGTCAACCATAAGTTTTTTTCATATCGTTGTGAAGCTTATGAAGAAACGAAGTTTTTCCTTTATCGGCCAGGTATCAAATCCATCTCTATTGGAAAAATACTCCTCTTGGAAATTTGTTTTGGGATTTGAATAAAAATCATTTCTGAATTCATTATGTCATTAAAAATGTTGAATGATGAGTTTGTCTCGAATGAATTCAATATTATTTAAGGCAATTTCATCTTCTACAAATTTCTCCTAATGTGTTTTCTTGTAACTCTTCTAGTTTGGAAGATACAGCGTGATTTAAAAAAGAAGTCCACGAAATAGAAAAAATTGAAAAGAAGTTAACATCTTGGAAACCATCAACAATAGACACACCCTGTATTAACAATTTTTTTGTTCCTTTTAGCCAGAGGAATCAGCTGTTTTCGTTTTGGCCATCGAGTTTGGGTCACCCTGTATATATATATATATATATATATATATATATATATATATATATATATATATATATATTTCGATTCAAAATAAAGAAAGTGTGACCTATTTCCGGTTGGAATAGGGGTTCAATAAAAACGAAAATATTGTAGTTGAATCGGTCGTAATGGAATGAATGGGAATCCAAAACTTCAAAACTATATCTTTATTAATACGCTATAAACATCTACCGGGAGCTCCGCTCGTGGACACTGTATTGTGGAGATATAAAGTGATCAGAATTCAAATTGCAATAATATACAGGCTGTACCATTTATAAACATACAGTTTTAGTGTCTTCCTGTATACATTAACTAATTTTATAATATACATACTGTTATTGACCTACAACTTTGGTCTGAAACATTTTTCTAACTTTAATAATAAATCGTGAATCAACTGTAGTTGTATTAAATGGACAGACAGTATTTCACTCTCTGTGGCCCATTGATAATGACAAACTATGTATGTGTAAAGCGTTTTTAAAAACATGAAAATTGTGGTTTTCGTTTTGGTATTTCCTTGTAATGTTTTACATAATACATTTATTTGATTCGTTAACTTTACCATTTACTGTTTCTTTGTGAAATAAACAAATGTTTGAATTTATGTAGTTTATTGGAAAAAAAAACAATTTAATTGCATTTTTTCTCAAAATCAATGACTAATAATATATTCCAACAAATATGTGGTCATCGCACTAATCAAAATACAGAATAGTTATTTTAAGGTATGCACCTGAAAACTTTGATCAAATGAAGTTGTCAGGTAACTTAATAAACAAGTAAGGGAACACCAGTTTTAGTATACAAAAAAAAAATCACTACAGAATTTTAAAACTTTGAACTATTATATAATTCAATAGTCTTATAAAGGTTTCAGGAAGCACTTCATGAAAAGGAAGTGAAGTCTTAATATATTACAGACCTCCCGCAACTGTTTTGAAAATTTTAAATTTCTTTCGAGAGCTCTGCAATACAAATTAAAAAGTAATTGGGGTAGTGACCAGTGAACGATGCGGTAGGTCAACATAAATACATAATTAAAGCAGGTAGATCACACCTTGGTATTGAAATTTGAATGATTTTGGGAAAGAGTCATTATCACTTTGTAATCACAAATCATTTATTAATTAAATTAAACAATTAGGATGGCGGCTAGAAAGGTTTAAACACGATCCTTCAATTATAATTTTTAGGTTCTTTGGCTTGGCTGGTCGAAACCAGTTGGTCTTGTATGCGTGTTTTCCTATAGCCAAGCAGACTGCCTGCTCCCACAGCACGCCGCCACCTCATTGCACTGATCGAGTTGGTTTCAAGTGTATAGTGTAAGCCGCACACGACCGCAGTTCCTTCTTAGTTTGTGTTTTGTATTCGAGTGTATTAGACGTTGTATTAACGCTGTGCGTCCTTACTTTTGTTGTTTTCGAAATACAAACGTGTTTTTAATTTCTTTTTGTGTTTAGTTTTTTATTTTCCGAGGACGTTCTTTATAAAAGTAAGTTTTATTTTTTAATTATTACAACCTGTTAGCCGACGGTTCTTTATTTTTATTGTATAAAGTATTTTTGTAGAACTGACCTGAAATGTTTGTTATCTTATCTTTCCACGCTGACATTTATCTTTTTGATGCTTTCATTTGCATAGAAAATAGGTTCGTCTTTAATTGGGTTAAATTGAAAGAAAACATTTATTACCACAAAAAATAATTGTGAATTGGTTAAAAACGATAGTGAAAAATTCACAATAATTAATCGTTTTTTTTTTTATAGATATGATACATGGGAATTTCAGGGAGTTTTTGTTACGTTTGTAGTAATGTATTATAAGAAACTAGTTTTATTTTAGATACCTCGACCCCTATTGTAAAAATTTTTATCTTTGCAGGATAATGCGTTTTCAAGTTTAAAGGAAATTGATGGTATTTTAAGGGTGGATAGCAAATTTACTTATTTTGTCTATTTTAAGTAAAATCTGGCAGACCAATTCTACACGGATTAATCGTAATCAATTTATGACTAAATTTTCGATTAAATTTGCATTATCTCAAGTGATGAAACGTTAATTTTTAATTATAATCAACAATGCCAGATTTTGAAATTGTCGCATATCAAACCGTACGTTAGGGAAAATTGTTTTGGTATCATAAACGAATAATAGAGGTTAAGCTTGATTACCATACTTCGGTACTTTACATACAGAACGTGCTGTGTTATTAGTTAGTTTATATTATTTCAAGGTTAATTTGAGTTTTTTACCAGAACGAGTAAAAATTAATTTAAAAATAAATCAATTACCTAAAAATAACTTCATGTAATAGTATTTAAAAACAATTTCACACTCAAATTTAAATAATCGTTTTGATCACCCGAATAAACCCGGGGGGTTTGCCACTTTCATAAATATGTGTACAATATGTTAAAATACCGTCTAAATCCTAGACCATAAATACAAGTAAATATGGCTTAATATCAATAATTCCAATTAAATATCAATAAATCCCATTAAACCACCTAAATTTTGAATAATAATACCATTGAGTATCACTAAATCATTTGCGTTTTTTGAGTCCCGTGCCTCAAGAGTAAAAGTTCTGAATCCTTATTCTACAAGTTTAAATATATATGTATTTTAGTTCTTTTTGCTTTAACAAGGACCACTAAGTGCTTACCTTGCGGAAAAGCTGTGTCGAGACTAGTGCGATATCGTGTAAGGATTTTTAAAAATTAGTTCCCATCTTCTTCATTGCACTGGTTCTTAAACTTAAACAAGGCTGTACGTCCTTGATCCTCTAGGGTTCTAGGCGTAAAATTCACTCATTATATGGGCACCAACTATTAAGACATTAACCCATACATGCTGTCGTAATAGTGCGGTAAAACTCTTTTATAGCGTTATTATAATAGATACGAAAAAATTATAAAAGCACAATTGTTAAGCATCTCAAGGCGCATAATCCAAAATTATTTATAAATGCACAGGGTACTCTTTAACTTCAAACCTATCCAAACATACCTTTTTTTAAATGGCATCACAAATTTTTTTATTTTATATTTGAACTCTGCTCGTTTTTACAAATCTCCTGATATGACGTTTGATTGGGGGATTTTAAAAGTTATGGTCACTTTAAGGTTAAAATCGTAATGAACTTTTCTAATGTAATCAATTTTCTGTATTTTATGACAAAGATTATTTTTTGTAAGTGATCAATTATGTTTCACAATTATTATACTTATTATTATTATACAGGGCGCGTCAAAACGCAAATCTGCACTTTTCTCACGTAACTTAAATAGAACACCCTATATTTTTTGTGCTCTCTAGGAAGCCACTAAATAACCATTTCATCTTTATTGACATTTCCCTATACCTAACTTCGACGGTTTCTGAGATGTTTTCCTTTTATTAACAAAATCCAGTTTTTTTTATTTAATTTTTGTTTTTATCAAGATAGCTATGAATTATAACGAACTTTTTTACGATCTGTTTTGGTAAAAATCAATAAATTGTTCTTTTTATTTTCCCTATTTTACTTTAAAATACTTAATTAATTTAAAATTGTAAGAATATAAATGCTTTTATTTAAAAAAATTAAAATGTATGGTGATATCATCATAATTTGAATTAGTAATAATAAACACATTATAAAATTAAATTTAATCTAAATTGAACTAGTACTAACAGAAACTCATTAACAAATAATATCAAAAAATAAAAAAAAACAAATGAAAAATTTAGCACAAATGTCAAAATGACCTTCATTGACATCAATACAATGCTGTAGTCTTTCTTCAAAAGATCGTTGCACATTTTGAAGCATATGAACATTAATAGTTTGAAACACGTCTCGTATTCTTAGCTTCACGTCTTGCTGCGTTGTCAGTGGAATTTTATACACTAATTTTTAATGTAAAATAAAAAAATCAATTTTAGAAAGTCCCGGTGATCTAGCAGGCTGCTAAAGGGTCCGCCCTTCCTATCCATTTTGATTTTATCAAGTTGGCTATGACTTACACGAACTTTGTTACGATCTGTTTTGGTAAAAAAATTATCTTTGCCTATTTTATCTTAAAATTATTAATGTAAAATTGCAAGAATTTAAACCTTCTCAATAATTTTTATCACAAAATCTAGATCACTTTGACTGTCAAAAAGACGTTGACAATTAGCTAACAATTAGAACTATTGTTAATTTGAAGTTTGTAACGGTATAAACGGGTGGTAGAACGGAATTACAGATAAATTGGCCTTTTTGCCCCGACTACTCAGCGTTTTGGGTGTGGGTATGATGTTGCTAAGTTTTGCACATCCAGAATAGTAAATCGTACGTAAGTCAAAATAGGGGATGAAGACGTAATCAGTCGGTTTTTTGGGCGCCAGAATGTTTGGTAGTCAAAATAAGGGTCCTCGTGCCAAAATTACGAGTACATAGCGTGTCTAAACATACAAAAAACATACGCTTACCTATCCGCAATTAATCCCAGGTGTGCTGGACAGCAACTCAGCAAACCACCTGAAATAGGCCTTCAAAATAGCACTACACGCCTGTCAAATAAAAGCGTGATAAACACTCAATCAAGTTACGTTACTACACCTCAGTGTAAATAATTAGGCATTAAATAATAATCAAAACAAAACAAAAAAAAATCACCTTTGTTGAAGGCACTCTAAATGAATTAATACTCAACTAAAAAAATCCAATAAAACACTAAATATCATTAACGCTATTACCCAATAAAACAAAAAAAAAACTGTAACTTCGTTACGTTAAAACAAACTCAAACTACCGGTAAACTTGCAATTTGCAAAAAAACTTTTATGTAACACAAAAGGGTTTCCACAGAATTAAAACACATTTATAAAACCTAACAAAGCTATAATAAAATAAAAAAATAAAGAAAATATAACCATACGATAATGCGTATAAACAAAAAAAAATACAAAGGCTTAAAAGGCGACAGAATGTCTGGCCAGGGCTCTGCGTAACGCCGTTCTAGATTGCTTAATCATATATATATATATATATATATATATATATATATATATATATATATCGTGGATTATTTATCCACACTACTTCAGGGTCAATTGCCCTTTACTACTAACATAAAAAAAAGTGTGAAGGCGGAGCGTTAGAATTATGATTAATTACAATAACTAAATTAAAACAACTTAATTTAAAAACCGCTTTCAAAAACCTTCGTTAACAAAAAAATAATTCGAAACACTCAATAAAAAAACACAATATTATATTAGCTTAGTGTCTAGATTAACACCTCTCCTGTGTTACAACAATTGAAAACGAACCAGGTGGTCGGTTACTGCTATGACGGAAATGGAATCTTCCTGCTCTGACAAAATGATGAATGAAAATGTTGACTAATATTCTTTTGTACACAAACAATCCCTTGATTGAATTTCGGTAAAATGTTACTGCACTAATTAAAAACTTCTTTTAAAATAATAATTTGTGCGCTCAACTTGTTTGTTAACTTTTATCTTTCAAATAGTTTTATTTACACTAACAATCCAAAAGGTTAATAACTTTATTTAAATAACTATAATTTTAATATACAGCGAAAGTTTCTTTATATTCCAACACGCTTTGTACGGCAAATAAGTGGCACTTCAAGAACGTTAATGTTAAAAAAAAATCCGCAAAAGCGATATAAACCAATGAGTTCACCGAAGCACTAATATAACACGACGATGATCTCTAGGTACTTAATTACGTAAAATCGAAATCGGCACTAGGTATAATCCTTTGGTGATTGAACAGTTTTAATTAAATCCCTTCACAGGTTTTCTTCAGAAGTAGCTAACTACCCTTACTACACAAAAAGTACGTTTGTTAAACACCAAAAGGTCCAATATATCAACGTTCTAAACATTAAAGCGTAACAACAACTTCACCGTACTACTACTGAAGCGATCAGTTTAGAATCCTCATTATTACCAAAATCCATCTTGGATTTTTAAACACCAAAAGAATCTCATCTAATTTAGTTCCACTAACGGAAGGGAAGATAAGTTCTAAACCACCCTTAAAGCGTAACAACAAACTTCACCGTACTACTACTCGAGAGCGCGATCAGTTTCAGAATCCCTCAAATTATTACCAAAAATCCATCTTGGATTTTTGAATCCCACCACTCAAAAAAAATCTCATCTAATTTAGTTCCACCTATTAAAAAACGGAAGGAGAAGATAAGTTCTAAACCACCCCTTAAAGCGTAACAACAAACTTCACCGTACTACTACTCGAGAGCGCGATCAGTTTCAGAATCCCTCAAATTATTACCAAAAATCCATCTTGGATTTTTGAATCCCACCACTCAAAAAAAATCTCATCTAATTTAGTTCCACCTATTAAAAAACGGAAGGAGAAGATAAGTTACCCCCAACACATAAACTTCGTTTCCAATCGTAAGGGCTCGATAGTTTTCAAAATTTTAAACGTCAGCAAAATCGACGTGAAAAATATCCCTATATTTTCGTTAAAGTACAAGCAATTAGTCCCACATGCTACCTCTACGATTCAAAACCAACATACTCAATATTAATCTGAACCACTATAATTAAGCGACTTTATGTCGCCAGCATGACATCATATGCATTTAAATCTACACTCTTTCTTTAAGTTACGTAATTTTACAAAACTTTCCATTAAATTTTACGGAAATCAAACGAAATAAACCTTATTTACACTTATATACAACTAT
This sequence comes from Vesta saturnalis, assembly GCA_036346205.1. NCBI lineage: Eukaryota > Metazoa > Arthropoda > Insecta > Coleoptera > Lampyridae > Vesta > Vesta saturnalis. Next base: position 4,224,653 of record JARFJB010001218.1, on the reverse strand, counting down.
TTACAAATAATACGTTACTCAACATTCAATAAACGGGGAATAATAAGGAAAAACAATCTAAATTACGGAATAATAATTCACAAACAAAAAAACTAAAGCTCGCCACACACCTTCCCTAAAGGTCGCTACACACGTAGAACAAATTCATTCATAAAACTCAATTCAACAGCAAAATTTGACGGTAAATCGCTAGAAAATCGTGATCCTATCACAAGTTGTGTTGTGTTTCTCTGAACTGTTTAGTTTCACAATTAATTTTCCAATGAATGAAATTATTAATGTGGTCCTGGTATTTGGTGCAAGTGACGAAAATATCCTACTTGTAACGAGAATGTATAAACAACGATTTCCTGACTGCAGATAACCGACATAAAAATCGTTCGAAAAATTAATTGAACGATTTGAACGTGCTGGTAATGTTGTTTATGATGAAAGGGAAATAGAGAAATCCGCATTAAATCAAACAAATGAAAGTATGTGCTTTTGAAAATTACAGAAGATCCTCATATCAATGTCCGCCAAATAGCAATGGAGTTTGATGGAAGTAAAAGTTTTGTGCATAGAATTCTCAGAAGACACAATATGCATCCATATCATATTCAACTCTATCAGGAATTACGAGATGAGGATTATCAACGAAGAATAAACTTTTGTAAATGGGTCCGAGACAAAATTCATCGACAAGTTGACTTTTTTGATTTTGTATTATTTGGTGACTACTAACTAACCCTTATCATACTGTAACACGCAGCCAAACACGATGATCAATACATGTTTGGGGCCGTATTATAGGCGACTATGTAGTAGGACCATATACATTTCTTTGATGGTCTAGTAAATGGTAGGGTTTATTTAGATTTTTATTACTTACCCCAACTTTTGCAACATGTTCCCCGTAATATACGCAATCAAATGTGGTTTTTACATGATGGGGCACCAGTTCATCATACCGCTCCAATTCACAACTACTTGAACAACGTGTTTCCGAACAGCTGGATAGGAAGGAATAAATACAACGTTGTATTGATATCAATGGAGGTCATTTTGACCATTTGTGCTAATAGATATGATTTCTTTTTTATTTTTATTTTTTGATATTATTTGTTAATGAGTTTCTGTTAGTACTAGTTCTATTTAAATTAAATTTAATTTTATAGTGTATTTATTATTACTAAAGCCACACATAGCAAAAAAGAGCACTTATTAAATAATGATTCAAATTATGATGAAATCACAATCCATTTTAGTTTTTTTAAATAAAAGTACTTATACTATTTATATTCTTACAGTTTTAAATTAGGTATTTTAAAGTAAAATTGGGAAAGATATAAAGAACAATTTATTAATTTTTACCAAAACAGATCGTAAAAAAGTTCGTGTAATTCATAGCTAACTTGATAAGATCAAAAATTAAATAAAAAAACTGGATTTTGTTAATAAAATGAAAACATCTCAGAAACCGTCGAAGTTAGGTATAGGGAAATGTTAATAAAAATGAAATTGTTATTTAGTGGCTTCCTAGAGAGCACAACCAATATAGGGTGTTCTATTTAAGTTAACTGAGAAAAGTACAGATTTGCGTTTTGACTCGTCCTGTATACAAAGTATAATAATTGCGAAACATAATTGATCACTTACAAAAAATAGTCTTTATCATAAAATACAGAACATTGATTACATTAGAAAAGATTCACGCTCCTGAATTCTTGACGGTTTTAACCTTAAAGTAACTATAACTTTTATAATGCTTGGTATACTCCAATCAAACATCATATCAGGTCATTTGTAAAAAGGGGCCGATTTCAAATATAAAATAAAAAATGTGAAGCCATTTAAAAAAAGGTCTGTTTGGATAGGTTTGAAGTACTCTGTAAATAATTTTGGATTATGCACCTTGAGATGCTTAACAATAGTGCTTTTATAATTTTTTCGTATCTATTATAATAACGTTATGAAAGAACTTTACCGCACTATTGGGACACTCTGTAGGTAACAGAGTACTGTCCACTTATTGTTTCTGAAGAATGTATTTCCAACTCACGCAGTTTTTTAACACCTAAGTTAACCTGTTAACCACATTAATATTGGTAACTCGATTAAAGTGCGGTATAAACCAGATTTTTTAAAAGCATCACCAAAAATCTCGTACGTCGTAAGCGCCGAAAGGGACGCATAGCATAACTCACTCAAATAGGGCACTATGGCAAAATTTCGCACCCCGACCAACCCATCAAAGAAAAATTGTTGTTTCATAATTTTGATCTAATGAAAGCATATTCTACCCACAAAATTTTGAGACCTCAAAAATATTGCCAAGATAGTAATAATAATAATTTTGGTTTAATTAAAGAATAGTTTTGACCAGCAACAAAAAATTTAGGAACGCAAAAATATAGTCAGGAAATGGAGCTTAACGTCAAAACAACTTCGCTACTAAAATTCAAAAACTAAAAATTCGTGTTCTATAATTTTAGTCTCGTTACATACTAATTTTTATCAGCAGCAAACAATTTTGGAAGGTATACAATATGAAATGGAATTGCGTGGTGGAGACGATACCTTAACATCAAGGCAACTTCGCTACTAGAATTCAAAAACTAAAAATTATTCTTCCACTATTTTGACCAGAAACAATAAATTTTGGATCTCAAAGGTATAGCCAGGAAACGGAATATTGTAGTGGAGGTGCTGGCTTAACGTCAAGGCAACTTCACTACTATAAATCAAAAACTGAAGATTAGTGTTTCATAATTTTAATCTAATTAAAGACTAATTTTAACTAGCAACGAAAAATTTTGGAACGCAAGGTACACCCAGGAAACTGAATTTTGTAGTGGAGGTGGTTAACTTCCATGATGTTGGTCTAATTAAAGCTAATCTTGACCAGCCGCGGCCTGCCTTCCCATTATACGTATAATTCAATGACACGTATTATTTAAAAACAAGATTTAAATAACGAACTTAATGAAACTCTGAGTTCCTACGCATACACATCAAAAGTATACCTTTTTTGAGTATGCAAAACACCCATTCACATCAACTCATGTAGCAATAAATAATTTGGTACTAATATTACCTATGTATAATATTATGATTGCTCTCTTAAAAGTAAAATTCCATTTTTGTTTGTTTTCTATCTGCTTTTGTTTCACTGAGACTCGAGGGCAATGTAAAAAATGTTGAATCATTAAAAATTCTATGGAAATATTAACTTCAGGTATAGGAAACTCTATACTCACTTGGAGAATTTTATTCCAATTTCAGTCAATATCAAAAGTTTCACAGAATGCAGTAATATCCAGTAAATTAAAATTTTCACAAAAAAAAAAACACAACAAAATAACTAGTAAATTATCCATTTCATGAATAGAAAACCTATACAAACTGACCTTAGAATTAAGTATGAATTCAAAAATGCAATAATACACAGAGTGTTCAATTCAAAATAACCGACAAGCTTGAAGCCTCAAATCTTCTTTATGAAATCGTACTTTCTGCCTGACTCTCCCCCCCCCTCACATCAATCAATAGCCTGGACCTGTCGTTTGGATGAATTTGTAGGTGAGCAAAACCAGAATTGACCAATAGATGTGACAATCTTATTTATCACCAATAAGTGGGCGTAATAAATTTTCGGTGACCTTATCGATTTTCGCCAAGAGATGTCAAAATCGTTATGTATGCGCCAATTTCGTTGGGAAACGCAATACCTCGATGCCCAAAAAGTGCACTTGGTTGACCACGTTCATTTTGACCAAGAGTTATTTATGCACCAATTTCTGAGTTATTTGCATTCCAATTTCTTTTTGTTGCTGATCTAAATTAATGTTTAATTAAACCAAAGTTATGCAACACTAATGTTTAGTTTTTAGTAGTGAAGCCGCCTTGATATTAAGCTAGCACCCCCACTACATAACCCTGTCTATACTCTTGCTTTCCAAATTTTTTTGTTGCTCATCAAAACTGGTCTTTAATTAGATCAAAATTATTACACAAATTTTTCTTTTATGGGTTAGTGGGTGTAGCATAACTCAATTTCGCATTGGCATGAAGGTTGAAACTTTACGTAGACAGATTTTAGCTTGACGTGTTATTCAACTTATCTGAATTCTGCAAAATCCTACATCGATTGGTTTACCAGCTATTACGAGCAAGTAAACGTTTTCTCATTTACATTGTCTGTGACTTCTATTCGCCATAATTAGTAAGTAATTAACATTTTTTATTTAAAGTTGATACAACGGTAATTTATTTTACTCGCCGTCATTCTATTCCAAAACCAACTGACAAAAAATCAGACAATACATCGCTACAATTAATTAATGAAAAAATTTAGAGATACTGGTGGCTCTCATATTAGAGATACCGTTCTCTTTTGTCAAAGTGGCATCTATCTACCTATCTATAAGTAAAACAATTTGTTGCCAGTTGTACTCTCAATTCGGTAATTATCCCCTATCAATTTTGCCTCCTGCACGAAGTACGAAGTGAGGTTATTTTCATGCTTGATCTAAACTGGTTAAAAGATTTAGCAATATTTTTTAAAGTAGAAGAAAAATTTCGGAGATGGTCGAAATATCTTCAAATTTTTTGAAATAATCTATTGCTCGAAAATACTAATTCTATGCAAATTGCAACATAATTCAAGAAAATTAAAAAATAAGGTTTAGTTTATATAGAAGCCCCCTTGAGGGGTAGTTGATGGGTTATCTACGTATTTCGAAAAATAAAAATAATAAAGAATTATAGTTGGCCTATATTAGAGTCCACTAACGGGTTGGTGGTAGCCTCTTAAATTGATGAGATGATTTTTTGGTGCAAAATTCTAATTATGATCAATTTTAATGCATATGCTTCACTTTGAAGGGTTGGGTAAATCGGGAGCACTTCTATTGTTTTAAAATATTGAGTCTGGCTAAATTTAAACTTCATCGGTACATTTGTATATTAATAAATTAAGAAAAAACGGCGCTTCCGAGCTAGCCTCCATAGTCACTTGTTTATTTCAAATACTCTACTATCAACGTATCCTTACCCATATCCAGTAACGAATCCAAAATTCTACCGTCTAACTACATCGTAGCCCTACCTTCAGTGTTAAGTAAGACAATAGAGAAGTATATCTAATCCTTCTTCCCGTTAATATAGGACTAGTCCTGTATTTTCCTCTACCGTTCTTCTGTGGATGTCGAGGCCCAGCTGTCCTTCCACCATTTGGGTGGTCTGCCTTGTGACCGTTTAGTTTCCGGTTTGTCCCTCATTATTCTTTTGGCTAGTCTCCCATTGTCCATCCGCTCCTCGTGGTCCCTCCATCCTCTCCGTCTATCTCTGACCCATTTTCCCACGTCTGCTATTCCACATCCTTCTCTTATCTGTGTGTTCCTAATTATATATCTGGGGCTTTTCCCAGTTATCATATAGGTAAAGTCTTCATTTCCGTTGTTCTCATTGCTTATTTCGTTTTATTCGTCTCGCTTCTTCTTTCGGCTCGGTAGGTCAGTATTGGTCTTACACAGGTCTTATAGATTCTTGTCTTGATCGTCTTTGTCTTCTCAACTGATATTTCCATATTGTAATTTTTTGCTGTTTTGTTTAGGTGGAAAAGCATTCGTTGTAAATTGTCTTCTCTGTCAGCGTCACGTCATCCGCGAGGCACACTATCTGGCAATTACTGCGTTGCATTTTATATCCCAAGGTTGTTTTTTTACACTGCTGATGATTTCGTCCATTATCGCGTTGAAGAGTGTCGTGCTTAAACTGTCCTTTCTTATACCCATTGCATATTTGTTCTGTAAGGTTATGTGATTTTATCGTTGTTGTGTTATAGTGTTAACACAGTCAAATGCTTGACTGAAGTCCACGAAGCACATATACAGGGGTTTCTCGAATTCGATTTTTCTATTAATTGTCTAATTATGAATATTCCATCTATGGTGGATCGGTTGTTCCAGAACCCCTGTTGCTCTTCACAGCTATAGTGGTAACAAAACGCTGTGATAGTATTTTTGTTGCTGCATAGCAAGCAAATTCCGCTGTACTTTGATGGGTCTTTTCTTGACCCTTGTTTGTGAATGGGGATCGTTATGCTTTTACACCACTCGTTGGGTGTTGCCCCTTTTTGATGTATCTTTTGAAATAGAGTAGTAATTTCTTTGCGTCCGTATTTAATCATTTCGTTGGTTATTTCATCTACTCCCGGGGATTTCTTATTTTGTAGTTTTTGAATTGCTTCTTCCACTTCTGCTGTGTTGAGGTTCGCTGTGCGCATTATTTCCTGGTGTTCTTGGTCATCGTATGTTTGTTCGTTTGGTGTAGTTGTTGACTGGTACAGGTTTTAAAGTGATTTGCCCATTCTTCGCTTTCTATTGCGTTTAACTGGACGTATTCGTTAATGGGTTTCTTCCTGTTTCTCAACATATTCCATATTTTCTTCTGCCCTCCGTACAGATCATGTTCCATTTCTCTCGTATACCTCTCCCAGTACTCTCTCTTCAGTATTGCTATTCTGTCGTTGACTTCGTTTCTTATAATCTTGTATTCTTCATAATGATCATTGGTTTTTTGTTGTCTATATTTTATGCATGCTAGTCGTTTTTCCTGTGCTAATTCTTTAATCCCCATTGTAAACCATGGTTTTTTGCTAATGGTTTTCCTATTTGTATTAATCGTGCGTATTCCTATAGCTTCTGTTGCGCTTTCTTTAATGTTCTTCTTTAATTTTCTCGATTCTTCTTCAACGTTATCGTAATCATTTATTTTGTTGGTTGTGGTTTTCTCTGAGAGTTTTTGTTGGTATAACTGCTGGGTGCTAGTATTAGCAAATGATTCAATGTTATACTTCGTCACTTCTTGTTTCTGTTCCTTAGTTCTTGTTTTTGGAGGCGATTGTGGTCTATATTTGCAAAGTACTAGTCTGTGGCCTTCTTTTCCCAAGTCTGAGGAATTCCGCGTTCTTACATCGAGTATTTCTTCAGGTAGAACTTTCCGATTGGTAATTACGTAATCTATAACTGACTCCTGGTCTCTACTGTTTCCACATGTTCTTTTGTACTGCCATTTGTCTGGCAACAAAGCGTCGTTTATTCTCAACTCGTTTTGGGCACAGAGTTGTATGAGCAAGCCTCCGTTGTCATTGGTTGCTTCTTTGCTGTATTCGTTTGCGTGGTTCGTTGCCAATTCGTGCGTTGAGGTCTCCCATTAATATACATTTTTCTTGGGTTGGTATAGTGTTTATCAGTTCATGTATTTCGTTGAAGATGGTTTCTCTAACTTCCTTGGTCTTATTGATATCTGGGGCATAAATGCTAATTATATGTGTTTTTCCTGTTCCAAGATTCAATTGGGTATGTAGTGTATCATTTCAATGCAATTCTGGTATTTCTCGTGGATGAGCAAGGCCACTTCTTCTTGAGCTCTTTTATGTATAGGTTCGCCACTGTAGATAAGAATATAATTATTATATTTCACGTTTCCTTTGCCTTTCTTTTGGGTTTCGGATAGGGCACAAATATCCAGTCTATGTCTGTTCATTTCTTAAATAATCTCTTGATCGTGTTTATTCCACAATGATATGTTCCAACATCCTAATCTAATTATGTTCTTTTTCCACCTTTTGTTTTCATTTTATATTTTCAATCTTAATCCTTCTTCTCGCCGAGTCGTTTCCATTTGTACAGTCCGAGTTCCCAGGCTGTCTTGTTTATTGTGGTCCATCATTAATTAATATGTATTTGTTCCATTGTCTTCTTAGTGCAATCGTTCTCCTTATTCGTTGTCCATTGTCTCGCCGGGTCATTAGGGTCTATGAGCATTATTAGTTTTACGGTGGGTAGAGTGCTGGTCTGGCCCACCAACCCTCCTCCTTTATCCAGGCTTGGGACCGGCAACGGTATCCAACACACTACTCAATCTATGTGTTTTCATTTACCGCAGGCGGAGTTAAGTATCAAATCCGACTTTTTAAATTACCTTCAAAATAATCAAATAGTGAATCACGTACATACCTCACATAAATTAACCCTACCTGGAACAGATCTGTCGAACTTCACTGCAATCTTACATTTTTAACGCTGCCGCACTTCAATAAGCTTCTGGTCTACCATCAGGAGTCCTCCAGGAATAGGTACCCACACCTACTTTATTCCTCCTTAATACCATCAATCTACTCTCTTACACCAACAGTCCCATTCACGTATATGTAGATGCCACCGCACTTTATTCTAGCATCAAACCTCTTAGGTTAACATCTAAATCTGAGAAGAACAAAATGTACCTAGGTTGATATCTGTCAGAAGATGTTCAAAGAATTACCGCTTTGAAAAATAAACTTGCCCGTATTTAACCTTACCAGAACCTGTCTTTAAAGAAATCATCAAACCCCCACACCGTTTGCGAATTTAGAAAATTTTAAACCCCGAGACCGAATCACACTACAGCTATGGATCCTTGGACACTAAGGTACCTACTTATAATTCAAATAAGCCTTAATTCTATTAAACACTATATTAGTAAGTGGAGTTAAATATAACGTATGTCTCATAAGTTTTGGCAAAAAATATTATATTCAGTTTTATAAACAAATATGTTTGATATACACTAGCTATCAAACATAATTAATAGACTTGCAATTAACGAAATTGAACATTTAAATTAAATGAAGTGATCCGTGATTTTCAACAAGACGCAATTTTCTACGAACATCTCGCATAAAGTCTTGAACGGCTGTAATATCTGTCTCTCGAATTTTTCTGTAAACCCCCCGTTTTAACTGTTCCTTATTTTCGGGTTGTCATCCTCCATCATATCTCAAAAGTTTCCAATATTCTTCTATTGGACGGGCCTGAGGTAGATTAGAGGGACTGTCGTTTCGTGGTATGAATGGTATGTTGTGAGCGTTGAGCCAGTTCTGAGTTTCCCTCTCGTAATGGCATGTTGCAAAGTCTGGTCAAAACATTATGTCGTCTTCATTAATGAAATCGTTCAGTTTGACCATACAATTCTGAATATAGCGCTGACTATCCAGTGCTTCACCTCTTACACGCCCCACATAAGGCCTCGACATACTTCGTATAGAAATCGCGCACCAGACTAAAATTGTATCAGAAAATATTGCCTTTTCTTTATATTTAACATTCTCTGGGCAGTTTTCTATGTTATCAATATAGAAACCATAGTTACCCTTAATTTCCGAGTTACTTAGAGTGAAATATTTTTCATTATCAATTACAATCACTGTTGTTGGCAAAATGTTTCCGCCTTAATGCCCGTCAACATCGTAGTATCCGTGCCAACTGATTTGGCGTATATTTTGGGCATTTTTCTTCTTTTTCGATATTCTTGACCATTACTAACCAATTCCTTCCAAACTGTATCCTTCGAAGTTCTATACTCCCTTGCTAATTTCCTGACCGACATTTCAACTCTATTTCTTGCTCTTCTTACTAACATATCTGCTCTGGCTTGGGTAAAATATCTGGGTCTTCCACTTTTTGGAAGATTTCTACATGGTATACATTGGTTACAATCCGATAATGTTCAATACATAGTTCTGCGGGAAATATTTTGATTATGCGAACTATATTCACGCTTTGGAATTTGCCCAACTAGACTGTAAATATGTTAGCAAAGATCTAATTTGTAAGCCATGTTGGTACAACTGATTTCTAAAGCTAAACTGTCAAAATGAAGACAAACTTTCAGAGAATTTTTGTTTCCAAAGCGAACTTAATATTTTACTAATCTCGCGTATTTTACATATATTGGATTTTATGCCAAAACTTTTGAGACATACGTTACAGTAAATGCATTAAATCACAAAAATAAAACCTACATCACACATAATTATAAATGCTGTGAAATACGTAAGTACTGTTAAATACTAAATATATTTTAAATAACTTTAATTAACGTATATCAATAAATATTTTTGGAAGTGACACACCCCTCGAACAAACCCTATCAAAAATTCACGATTAACTTTCAAATTTTTTTAAGTGGGACATTCGATTAACTTTTAATACTCAAAAATTTTGAAATAAGTTCTTGGGGCAATTTTTTAATTAAAATATGTCACTACTATTGCCATTATTGAGTATAACATTTGCAATTTGAATTATCACATACTATAAATGTATTAGTGTATTTATTTTCATACACTTTCTGTAGGCGAACCTACCAATTGTTTAATTAAATGTAATTATTAATAACCCTGAGGTTTAAATTATAAAACTCACTGTTAATTTTTAACGAATTATTATTTATTTTAATTTGAATAATGAAATTGAATAATAATCTTATAACACTTAGACGTACTATATGCATTTGTTGGCACAGTTTTGTTGAAGTATAGTAGACTAATGAATCGTTTTTATTAATGAACCCGGAATTATATACGTAAATATTTTATAAAATATGCGCATATATATATGCAATAAAATAAATTAAAATATGTAGTCCTTATATGCACAAAAATAGAAATTATATTTCTAAAGAGAATCTTATATAAATGTAAAAATAAAGGTAATATTTACTTTGCTTTCTATTAGTGCATGTAACAATACCGAAACCCATTTACTGTCTGTTGCTTAATGAATCTAGGCTTCATTTAGAGTAAATGAGGTCACTTGTAATCTATAATTTAATTAATTTAGTTTGAATTACAAACAAAATCAAAAATGATCAAGAAATACAAAAGTTTAATAAACTATTCGATTCTAAAACCAAAAATTAAAATTTGTACAAATGAAATATTGAAATAATGTTTTTCTAAGACATTCGACGTCTATACCTAAATCAATAATCCATTGATATGACAGGTGATCTCGATACCCTTAATCAAGTAGAAGTAAATGAAGTATATTTATTTAATTCGCTGTACAGGTCATGTAGACCTTGACCACATGTCCTCTTTCAGTTGTTTCTTTCATCTTTTTCTAGGTCTTCCACTTCGTGGAAATTCCGTTTTGGTTGTTTACTTTCAGCTTAATCTTAAACCATCTTAATTTTTGGCTCCTTAAATATGTTATCTTGGTTTCATTATACATTGTATCTATGTCGTGATTAGTTGTTCTTTATCATTCCTCATATGTAGTATTTCCACCATACATTCCTTACAGTATCTTTTCTTTCCAGCTTTCCTGGTGTTCCTCTACGCTCGGTTTAGTACCCACGTCCCGCAGGTATACGTTTCATTGGGTATTATGACTGTTCTGTACACTCTTATTTTAATTTTCCTAGGAATGTTTGTAGGCTTCATCAACTGCATCATAGAGCCATACTTCTGACTTTTTTTCACGATTCTTGCCTTTATCTCTCTCTGATCTCGCACCATGCTTGTTTATTAGTATTCCCAGATTAGTAAATTCGTCCACCTTCTCGAACAAATAATTTTCACCATTCTCTGTAATCACCTGCTATCGTTTCATTTTCTTTGTTTGCTATTATATAATGTAACTTGCCGACCCGCAGATCTTCGTGCAATAAATGTCGCCTATATAACATATATTCTGAATATGAACTTATTTGGGTCATAAATCCAGATTTTGCCCACCTATTGGGATGGACAATATCCATAAACCCAATGGTGACTAAGGCCAACCTACATTCTAAATGTGAAGGCGAACGGTGTGGTCGGTTAGTAGTAACAAACGGACGCACATTCATTTATGTATATATATATATATATATATATATATATATATATATATATATATATATATATATATATATGTATACATATATACAGGGTGTCCATTTAGTGTGTAATTGTCCGATTATAGCCAGACTAGTTTTCCGAAAAAGTGTGAGCAGGCTTCCCAAATAGACTAAAAATTGCACATTTTAAAAATATCTTCATATATACATGGTGATTCAGAAAAACGTGGTCAACCAAACTTGATTTTGTTTAAATGGAAAACCATGTATATTTTCGCACCATCGAATAACCCGTAAAATTTTGGGTACATTTGACGCGTAATTCATATCTCTAGCTTCAGCAGTTTTCGAGTTATTCGCATTATTTCAACATTTTTTAAATGTACACGGTGGCCAAGAAATTAGTGTACCGTGGAAGTTATTGTAGAGATAAAACGGATTTTCTGAGGTGTTAAAGTCTGAGTACGGCCCTACTAAGAACCATTCCCAATACTCGAAAATATTGTACAGGGCGTCCGAAAAATTTGGTTCAAACTTTGACATCACAAATATCGAAAAACTCAATTTTTTCAAATGAAAACCACCATTTTTTATGTCACTAGTGAATTCTCTTTTGAAAGTCAATAGGAAAGTATCTGACATGCCCTATACCTAAAGTAAGCAGTTTTTGATTTACCTATTCGATAAAAAGCAATTTTTTTTTACAAAACGCGTTAGGAAGTCTTTTTTCGTGGAGTAGGCTATGAAGATTGGGATAACAAGTTTCTTACGTTTGAATTACTATTAACAAATCCATTTCGTCTGTAAATAATATGTAGAATTGAAAGTGATTATTTTCCTGTAATTTAATTTGCATCGATCGACAAAAGTTAACTCGTTGAATGTAATCATCAGCGAAGAGGTCTTGATGGAGTTGTACATGATAGGGATGTAGTTTATTCTTTTTGATACATTTAGATACGGAGGATTTTCCAACATCTAGATTCCTGCTAATTTCTCGTAGTTATTTCTGGAGTTTCGATTTCGGATAATGTAAAATGCAATTAATTTTCTTTATGTAACAAAGATTTGCTTCTGGTTTTTTTCTCATAGTTTACGTTGGCTGTTCTTTGAAAGTGGTCTTTTAATTTTTCAAAACACTTTACCTGGGGATGTCTTCTATCTGGATATTTTTGAGCGTAGAGTCGTGACGCCAACAAACACTTTCTCCTATTGCATACGTCATGCTCACAAGTTGTTTGATTCATTGTTTTACTAACACGTACAAACAACTTAAATTAACGAAGTTTATGACAATAAAGTCATTTTGGATGACAAGTAAATAATAAACAAAATGTCATGTTAGGAAAACAACCATCCCTCAGCCTTCTCTGCTAACGTGCACATTTAAAACGAGAAAATTCATGTCATAATAATGTACATCATGCAAGTATTTTTTTATTCAGTTGCGAAAGCACCCATTAAATGGTCACAGAAGCAATTCAAACGTAAGAAACTTATCCGAATCCTCGTAGCCTACTCTACAAAAAAAGGGACTTCCTAACGCGTTTTGTAAAAAAAATGGTTTTTATCGAATAAATCAAAAACTGCTTATTTCAGGTATAGGGCATGTCCGAGGGCATGTCAGATACTTTCCTATTGATTTTCAAAGTAGAATTCAATTCAATTTTCTGTACAACGACATACTGCTCTCACTAAAGGTGTTATGGTATGGAGGATTATCTGCCATGGAAGCAGATATCCTCTAGTAGTTATTGAGGGAACATTAAATTCAAATCGGTACATTAACAACATTCTTGAACCATTACTACCATATCTTTATTTGCTTAAGTTTACAAAATCTTGCAAAGTGATTGCGTTTTACTATTTACATTCTCTATTTACACTATTTACAGTCTCTCCCTTCTTTACTTCTACTCTCTTTTCTCCTCTCCCATTAACTGTCTTCTTCTGTTCTATGTTTCTTGCATCCACTCCGCTACCCTTCCCCCTTTTTCTATTATCTCTTCCACCGTCCTCTCCTCCTGATTTAACTCCCTGCATTCTTGCGACATGTGCTTAATCGTCTCTTATCTCTTCTCCGCACAGCTTATATTTTCTCTCTTCGTCATTTCTCCAGTATCTGTTCCCTCTCTTCGTTTCCACATCTAAACATCGGTATCATTTTCTTTCTTTCCCCTCTCCCTTCCCCAGGCAAATATCACTGTATCACTTCTCCCTTAATATTCCTATAGTTTACATTGTATTTTCCTTCTTTCACCGTCGACCGTCTTTCCTGCTTTTGCACATCCCTATCCCTTCTAATTATGTCTTCTCACGGTCACTCCTTCCCTTAGATTTTGTGTTTCGTCTTTTCCGTTTCTTTCGTAATATTCTTTCCTTGCTTCTTGTCCATATTCTATTCTTCCCTCTCTTATTCCTTTCCAGCATTCTTGTACAATTTTGCACTCCGGTCTTCTACTCATTTCCTCCTCTCTAATAATGTATCCTGGTGTTTCTATTTTCAATCCCAGTATCCACCTCCAGTATTTTTCTTGCAGCCCCTCTCTCTTTGTATTCTTTTCACCCCCACACTTCCACCCCGTACAGTACCACACTTTTTATCAGTTTTTCAAATAATAATTTTCTTTTCCTTATGTCTATTCCAAACAGCCTTTCCCCTATACTCCATACTTACCCTATTAGCTTACTCCCTTTTCTCACTCGCTCATTTATATGTTCCTTATCTTTATTGTCTTGTCTCATTGTGTATCCCACGTATGTGAATTTCTTGACTTGCTGTATCTCCTCGTCCCTCCATTTCCATTCCTACTTTTTCCACCCCCATTTCTCCAAAACATTACCTTTGTCTTACACTTCCAGATCTTTCCTTTTCAAATATCTCTCCAACGTTTTTAACATCCCCTTCATTTCTTTTTCCTCCCTTGCTATTAATACCATATCGTCCGCGAATGCCAGCGTTCAAACTTTCATGTTCCCCACCACCAGCCCTTCCTCTTGTCCCCTTAATGACTCCTACAGGTCTCCAATATATACCGCGAACAGGCTTTCCCATTTTCTCTCTCCCTGTTCTCGTTTCTTCTATCCTTCATTTAGCCTTTCGCTTATATTTTTCTCCTCATGTACTCCCACAACTTTTGCCCCTTCACCCTATCGAATGTCGCTGTTATGTCTACGAATACGGCTACCATTTTGCCTCTTCTTCCCTAATTCCTTGTTTGCATGTGCTTCAATATGTATATGTCATCCGTCGTTTTTCTTTTCCTGAATTCTGCTTGTCCATCTGATAACAGCTTCTTTTCTTCCACCTCCTTCTTTTACCTTTCTTCCAGAACGTTCGCGTATATTTTGTAGGACGTGTTTCGCAATGTAATTCCCCTGTAATTTGTGATCCGATTCTTGTCTCCTTTTTTGTACACTGGGCAAATATGTTCTTCCCTCCACCTCTCCGGGAATCCTTCTCCTCTCCATATTTTGTTTATTATTTCCGTCATCCTTTTTGACACCTTTTCACCTCCTCGCCTTATATCTCAACTTCTCCTGTCGCTTCCCCTTTTTTACCTTCTTTATCTCGTGTCTTTTCTCACTTTGTCTTCCTTCTCCTTCCTGTATTTACTCTTCCTCCAAAGCGTCTCTGAAATACCTCTCCCATTCTTTTATTTGTATTCCCGTTTGTGTCCTTCTCCGCTTTTCGTTCTTTAAAAAGTTTCATACGTCTTCTTCTGTTTTTATCTCCTTCCTGTTTCTTTTTGCTTTCTTCCTTTTTACTTTCGCATGTTTTCCTGTATATCTGTATTGCTTCTTTATATTCTTATTTTTCCGCTTTCCCCGTTCTCCACCGTCTTAGTGTTCTTCTTGCCTTCCTCTTGGCTTCCTTACATTCTGTATCCCACCATGTTTTCCACCCCATTTTCTTCCCTTTCCATCTTCTAAACTTGACTTTTTCCGTTGCTTCCTCCATTGTCTCTCTCATTTATTCCACACTTTCATGCACTTCATTACATTCCCAACTTATTTTTCCCATTTTTTCTTTGTACCTCTTTATACTATCTTCTGTCCAAATCTTCTTGCTTATATATTCCTCTTCTTCTCTCAACTCTTCTCATTCTCCGTCTTCCATTATCATTTCCAGGGGTTGGTGGTCCGATTCAACCCTATTCGCCTACCCTAAATATCTATTCCTCAGCCTCTGCATTAGTAATTACATAATGTATTATTGATTCTCCTATATACGTGTATCCCCCCTCCCTTTCTTTTCTATTCCCATTCATTATTTCCCTCGCGTTAAAATCCGCTCCTATTATTGTCATGCCTTCACCCCCTCTTTTCTATCAGCTTCTAGTCTATTTCATTTTCCTACTGTATACCGTCACTATTTTTATTTTTACTTTGCCGCGCTGTATGTTTCTTTCTATGATACCTTTTCTTTGTTGCACTTTCCCACTACTATCCCCCCTTTGTATTGTATTGTTCCTTTCCACGCACTGCACCACCCATGAGAATTCACTTGACATTTACCTTTCCCATCAAGGCCGTTCTTTTTCTTCTAGCCATGTCTCTTGTAATCTCACCACGTCCTGCTCCCTGGCCTACTCTTGATCTTTATTCTTTATTCCCGCACATTCCAGAACAGTATCTTTAGTTCCTCCATCCCTTCTTATAGTTTTCCCTTACTTTTCCTTTATTCCCTTTGTTGTTCTTTTCCCTTTCCTTTACTCCTTGGTCTATTTCGCTGCCGTTTCGTCATCCACCTTTCCCCTCCCTCCCCTTCTTTTAGTTTTTTGGTCTTTGTATGTCCCTTCTATCTCCCCTTTCTCTTCTTAGCTCCTTCGCTCTCTCATTCCATACGTATCTTTCTCCCATCTTTCTCCATTTTTCTATATGCTACCCATACTTTTCTTCCGTTGTTAAATCGTGGTCCCCCTCAGTTTTCTCTTTTTTGCCATAATCTTCTGTTTCTCCTCCCAGCTCACCATTTTCACCACCACCATCTCATTTTCCTTCTCCTTGTTGATCACCAACACTTTTCTAACTTGAGCATTTAGTTTCCCTTCCATCATCCCTTGCAACTCTTTCTGTGGCTCCTTGCTTCTCCACCTCTTTATCACGATGTTATTCTTCCTTTTCCTTCTTTCTTTATCGTCTACTTTTCTTTCCAATTTTTTCTATTCCCTTGCTTTTGCTCATGGATTAGCTCCTTTATTTCTTCCATTTCTCCCGGCCTCTTTTCACTCTTCACTGTTGCGCTGTTACCACTTTTTCTTCCTCTGACTTTTTTACGTCTGGAGATCTTTATTAGCTTCTTCCCTTTTGCAAATACTCTTTGCCGTTCTGCTTCCTCTTCTTCCATTTCCCTTTTATTCATTCCCTTCTTCCCTTGACTTTATCTACCTTTTTTCCCTTTTTTTACTCGCCCTCAGTAAAACGCAATCACTTTGCAAGATAGCAGTATTACTACCATATCTGTAAGAAATAGAAAATTCAAATTGTTCAGCAAGATAATGCGCGGCTACAGGCCGCAATGGTTGCTATGGAGTTTCTAAATGCTGCTAATTTTGATCTGCTTCTATGACCTTCTCGTTCGCCAGACGTATCACGTGAACTAAATGATCCGATTATTTTAATATATAGGATAAGGTGCTAAAACTTTTTAACACCTGGTTAAATTTGTTCTCTATGTACAAACACAAAGGAAAATGGTACAATGAAGTAAAACCGATGCTCACTCGAATTCCGTCGAGAACGATAAAAAATATTAAAGTGAGGTGCTGGCATTTTTAACCCCGGGTTAAATTTGAGCACCTTGAAATATGAAGGAAAGAAAGTGGTACAGACCGGTACAACCCCTTGAGGTACAAGGCAAAGGAAAAATTGTATAATAAGGTACAAACGATCCTCTCTCGAATACCCTTATGAACGATAAACAATATTCAAGTGGGGTACTAGCATTTTTTAACCCCGGGGTAAATTTGAACACCTTGAGGTACAAACAGTGAAAAATGTGGTACAAACTATTATAAATCAGATGCAATCAGAAGAATTTCATTATTTTAATGTGGGGTGCGAGGTTCATTTAGATACCTGTGTATGCGATTTTGTTGATGTAAATTCTTTAAATAGAATTTTATTTCCAAAATAAAATAAAAATAGCGGGACAAACTAATCCAATATAAAAGGTTAAAGCTAATTTATTAGAAATTTCGTAAAAAAAGTGTGTAGCAGAAAGGTCAACTTTTAGTAATATATACAGTGATATGCATTTTTATGCAAATATATGCAAGTTTGAACTAATGTGCAATATATGTACCATCCAATTAGCTATACTCGTTCATAAACTTCCTAATTTATATACCTATTAAACCATTCTCTCGAAAAATAAATATTATTAAAGACGTTATCAATCACATAGATTTTTATGTTTAATATCAGCAAAAATCGCGAATGATCACGATCATTTATTACTGGATATTGGACTTCTGATATAATCACCAGTACAAAAAAGTAGGCTACTAATCCCGGTTATCGTTGTTGCCATCGTCTACTGTAGGAATTTTCCTCCTTACTTAATCTCGGAACTGATTCCAACAAAATTTTGGTGTTATATTTTAACCACAATGTTAAATTTTGTTTACAAGGTGTTTCACAAAAGTTATTCAGAAAATAAGTTTTGCAAATAGAGGTTTTGTATAAAACACTTTGTATTGTGTGTATTTCTAGCAAGTTATTTTTATGTACGTATTATTATTACACTCCATAAAAACCGCAACACACAGAAATTGGTGATCAAGTTAAATGGAATTTTTCAAAACATGCATATTTTGATTAAACCAAGTACTGAAGTACCAAAAAAAAATGTAGTTTTCGTTATCGGAACATCCTCGTAACAAAGGAAGAATCTTGACTTCCGTTTACGCAATACAAATAATTTTCCGGAACTGGTTTTAAGTGAATTTATTAAAGTAATAATCGTAATTGTTATATTCTCTATACATCCGGAACCTTCATAAAATAAAATTAAATGTGTTTCGCAAGATTCAATAATTGACCAACGTATACTTCGATTTGCGGTAAGATATGAAGAAAATGTAAGATATTTTATTGTTCGAATTTATGTTCATACTTTTGATACACTGTTAATTGCTTTTTTAATCGATTTTTAATCACAGCTTTTTTCCCTAAACCTCTTTTCTTTTTGGTTTCTTTTGTTACTCTTCACGATTACTTAATTTCGAGGTTATGTCTTTCACTTCCACTTTTGTGGTTAACGTAAAGCCTAGGTCGTTTGAGAAAACCCCTTGTAATAATGGTTAATCTTTTTACAAGAAATGAAATACACACTTTTAAGTTTTAAAAATAAAAATGGTACAAAAATCATATATTATACACAATCTTAACTATCTCATCGTTTTCAATTAAGTATGCGTTTCAAAAACAGTCATTTGTCATCGATGTAAAATTTACCGCAATGTTTAGAAATGAATATGAATATGTTTCGCGAATTATTATTAACTTAGAATAATAAAAATTATCTGTTTGATTGAACTTTACCCTATAAAGAAAGATGTGAAAATAATCATGTTTGCGTTTAATGTAACAAAAATCTTGTCAAAGAACGCTTTTTTTTTCATAACAAAAATTATTGTATGAATTATAAACTTTTTGTTTAGAATAAATGTTTTTTTAACGCAACATATTATTTTTCGTATAGTGCTCAAATGCGCTTATTAATCTGACAAAACACCTTATTTCAAGGTTTCACCCACCGGCGGCAAATGAAAAGGCCTTATTACGATAAAACCATACTGACCCACCAGTGAGTCACGTTTTGAAAACAATACGGTTATGATCCACTGATGGTACACATCAAAGATTTATATCGATAAAAATACAAGTGTGATCCATCCGTGGGTCATATGGATTCGTTGAAAAACAGGTGTGACCCACTGTTGGGTCTTTTTTGTTGCATATGACCCGGCGGGCATTTTTGCGTTTTTATCGAAACATTGCCTGTTTGTATACCATCGATGGCTTACATTGGTTTTTTGCAAAAACATGGCCTACTAGTGTAAGCTGAGCTTGTACCATACGAAAAATAAAAGTTTCAAATATGATTCGTTAAACCAAATTTATTCAACACCAACAATTTATAATACAATAATAATAATATTTAGATAAAAATATTATATTCAGAAAAATGTTTGAACGTTGTCACTAAACAAAATAATTATGAATTTTTCCGCCAATGACATTTTAAATTACATGCAACTTATTTTTGGAAAAACTATTTAGAAAAACGTTATCAAAACAAACAAATTGTCAATTTTTATAGCTGTAAGTAATTATTAATTACCTGCACGGTATTTATTTTGAGAACAAATGTTTGCAATTAAATCATTATATCAGTCAAGTTGGCAAATATTATCAATAAAACAAAGATAAATACGCATGCTAAGTTGCACATAAAATGAAACGTAATCGTTATTATAAAATGGAGTTTAAACTACACCTTGCAATACTTTAAAAATACATTGTACACATATACAATTGTATCGTGAATAAAAGCACCTTTCACCTAATACGTAAATAGATGAGTACTGTTACAATTTACATATAAAACAAATTAATTCGTAAACAAAGAAATTCTAAACAACCAGGCTCAAACAAGTACACTTGAAAATCACACAAACATAACTGCCTTGAAGAGTAAAGTGAAGCGAAAACATTTAAGTTACAACGTAACAGATTCTGGCCAATAAACGACCCATTAAGCTATGGTGCACCATTTGAGTGACCACACTAGGGCCGACATCTCTTTCTCATAGCTCACATTCATCTATACAACGCTCTACTTTTGAAACAAATGAAAGTGTTAATTTTACTGCAATAAATCCGTAGACAACCAGCTCACAATTAGTGAGACACGTCTGTAGTTGAAGAATTTTTCTCACATCTCTTGGCCACAAATGAAAAAAGCGAAGTTACCATATGATGTTTTGCCACGTGTGGAGTTGTCTGAAAGGACGAAAAATGTTAATAAGAAGCAATTAATGCTAAATTATAACAGTCAAAATAAAGAAGTGAAGTTACCGTATGACGGTTCGCCACGTGTGCAATTTTCTGCAAGGATAGCAACAACCAACAATGCTAAATTATTACAGCAATGATAGATAAACACCGTACAAGTACTAACACCGGCTACTTCACAAATTTCAACGTAATAATCGTTCATGCGAGAAACGAGATAGTGCGTTAACAACTACATTCTAATTTACTACCCTATCAAGAGACAATTATGTGCGGTTTGGATGTCGTGAACTAAATAAATGCTAATGTTATCAAAAGACATCTCAATACAAAATTTGGATATCGTGTAATAATTAAAGAGTATTTCATCCAAAACGATGTTTTTTTAAAGTTTACCCCAGTTTAATGAATTGCATGTTTATATTTGTCGATGTAAGCTTGTTTATATGCCTTTATTTTTATGGAAAACATTAAAAAAATGAACAATTTTGCGTTTTATGTTATGAAACCGGAAACACTCATTTATTGCAAGAAACGGTTTATAATTATTGGACGAAACAAAAGAACATTTAATAAAATTTCAACTCAAACGCATTCGCGAGTCGATCTACACTGACTAACTTCTCCCCTTTTCTAAAACGCATCGTTCTCAAAAACTATTACATTATAATTTAAAAAACTAGAAACATTACATGGTAACATTGAAAAAGGATATTAGTTTTTAAAATATTCATTCATCCTTACAAAACCCTAGATGTATTGAATTGAATTGAATTTCTGCTTAACTAGAACTGATCTAACTTTGATTTGGCCGTGTGGTCGTCACTGTTATGAGCTGTGATTTTCTACCAAATTTCGCGAGTATAACCACTCCTAGCAATTCGTTACGACGGTTTATTCGAATAACGGCCTGAGTTATTTCTAAGTCAAACGTGCATGAAGCTTCTTTTCAGCCCTCAATTACATACTTTTAAATCTTACTTACACAACGTTCATAACAGAAAATATACGCCGAAAAACATCAAATATTACGACATATGGTCGACACTCTTTAATTATCTTCTTTTTTCTGTTGCGATAACAGCTTAAATTTTATGTTGATATTAAAATTATAAAGTTTTCTCCGTCCGCTACATACAATTATAAATTTTACATTTTCAAATCGCAAATGATTTATCAATGTCTGCTTCTGTAAATTTGTCTTTACTACAGGCGTAATTGAAAACGCTGAGATAGTTAAGTTGATGTACAATACATGGTGTTGAGATAAGTTTAATGCAATAAAAAATTTGTAAAACTTGTATTTTATGTATAGATTAACCAGTATTTTGGAGTTTTCCCCAAGTGAAAGACATTACGCAATTCTAAGTAGTTACGTTAGCATAGAAACCGATTGCCATTAAAAAAAGTAATTAACAGGAAGATCTCGGTATCGTCGTGGTTAAGATTACAAGTGTGCTTAAGTAATGAATCATAGGTCATAGAAATAACCTAGATATTACGTAATGAAGTAATAGTTCATAAGTGAAATGCGCAATCCACGTATAATTTTAAATACTTGTAAAAATGCTACGTACATGATTTGACGGGACGTGACACTCAAAATGGGTTAGAGGGTTAATTTGGGTTAATCTCCTTATACCTGGCCACACTTCACCTTCTTTAGCGGAGGACTGCCATGATGTTTTCACTGTTGAGATTGGCGTTTTGGTTGGGGGATGGAGTGCCGAATCGCAATTTTCATCGACCGTCATAAAGCGGCGCAGAAAATTAACGTGATTCTTGTTAAACAGCTACAAATTGTCGCTCGATATTCGCACTCTTTCTCATTTATCATCAGCATGCAGCAATCGCGGCAGCATTCTACATGCAAAATGTGATATATGCGCTCAGTTAATACGCGTATGATTCTAGCTATTTCGTCAATTTTTATTCTTTGATCCTTCAACACAATATTATGCACTTGATTGGGTTGTTAACCATTTTTGGTGGTCGTGGTCTTCATAATCTTCGATGCTCAAATCACGACGTTTAAATTGTGCAACCCAGCAATAAATCGGTGCGTGCCGAGAGGGATCGACCACCCTGTGTCGTATTTATCGTATTCAACTTAATTTTAACCGATAGAGGTTCTAGTAGTCAAATCACACGTCCCGTCAAATCATCCTCGTAAAAAATGGTAATCTGGCACATATAGTTTTAAATGCTCAGGAATCTATGCCTTTGAGTATGCAAGCCCGGGGGGGGGGTTAAAAGGTCGCCGCAAAAAGAAAACAGGCCGAAAGTAAGGGGTGGGTCGAAACAGTAGGGGATGAACAATTGGCCGATCACGAGGTCGAGAACACAAATAAAAACGTTGCCGGACGTAAATCCAATGGTAGAAAACATGCCTCAAGGTACAGGTTTCGAACGCTTCAATCAAGCAAGGGTAGAAAATATATCTCAAGTGGCAGAGTAGTACTTTGAACATTATAGATATATTAACTTGAAGAAGATGAAATTTGCAAAACAAAAAACGTTTTCACATGTATTGTTAAAAATTCAATAAATGAACACACACACACACACACACACACACAGATATATATATATATATATATATATATATATATATATATATAGAGGCATACACACACACATATATCAGTGTTGTTGTATTTCAAGGCAGTTTAATTTGACTTGTAATAACATAATAATGTTAAAGATAATGTTATGGGTATTCATGCATTTCAAATTATACTCGTTGTAATTTATATTTATTTATGCACTTCACAATATCCGATTTGCAATCTCCGTTGTAAATGTCACATTAATATCATAGTTGGTACTAAAACATTAACGGACATGGGTGACATCTTAACTGGTGCAAGGATAAATATCCAGTACTGTCCGATAATATTATAGCCAAAGTTCTCATACTTTGTGAACGTGTGAACACAATTTCATTTTTTTAGTGTAAAAATTAATATTTGTTAATTATAATAGATTTTTACCCCGCTTCATTTTTGTTTGCAAATATTGCGCTTTCGCCATAGAAATTTTCGTAACTACACAGGGTGGCCAAACGATGAGGGACTGGAAGATTGTATAAAGACGAAATAAGTTAGAGAAACGATTTTTGGACCAGGGGTAGATATCAATAGTAACTACATTTTAAAAATATTTTTAATGATACAGGGTGTTTAATGTTATTGGAGCAAACTAAACTTACTTTTTTAAATGGAACATCCATAAAATTATTACATTTTTGGAAAACCCATAAAATACGCTTTCATTTAATACCAAATTGTATGAGTCTATCTGGTTCAAAAAAATATCCTACGTGCGGTCGCCGCCACTGATTTGTTAGGCGACTTTTGTTTATTTTAAAAGGACAAAAAAAATTTGGTGGCCCTGTAGTATTTTGAAATATCTTAATTTTCAGATTTTTTTTAATAATGTACAGAGTGTGTTTGTAAAAGCAACCTTTTTTTCATACCTAAAATTAATAATTTTCAAAATACTTTCAGTTTGTTTGTGAACTTGCGATTGTTATGCAAAGAGACTGAAAATAGAGGTATTAAGTTGGCCATGGGATTGTAGTTTCTTACTAAAAAATGTTTCCAAGTAAAAACCAGAGTTAATATAACAACTACAAATTGACTGAATTAAATTATTCTAAATTTAACAGAATTTTTTGAACAAAATTTGTTCATACTCTTACACAAGTTACGCTTTCGTTCAAGGCAAGTTTAAATCAAGCCTTAATGAAATTTCTAAATTAAAATCTATCCGTAGTAAAATTTCTAAAGTACTCAATTTGATTATGTTCAAATTAAGTTTTTCATTTTCTACGTCTTTTTGTAAATTTAAATTAGTTACTGATCAAATAACAAAGATTATTTGGAATCAATGTTTAAAATCTCAATTAAAAAACAAGAATGTCAGGACAATGTTGCGTTGAAAAAAGAAAAATTGTTTGTAGTAATAGGTTATCTTCAGTTTAAACCTAATTTGATTTTTAATTTATTCCAAGTGTTGAAAATGACTAAATATTCAGGAAATGGTTTTAATGATTTTATTTATTTCTACATGATTTTCGACAGAATGGAAGTGATAGCTATTGGTCGATAATTTCAGGGATCGGTTTTGTCGCCATTTTTAGCAATAGGTTGGACATTTGCCAACTTCCACGATGAGGGAAACTCTCCAGATGACACGGAGATCGAAAAGAGTTTGGACGATACAGGTACTAGCTCGGAGTAGCATTTTTTAAGGACGATAGCTGGAATATCGTCAGGGCCAGTCGCCTTGTTTGAGGCAAGTTTATTGATAATTGATTCTAGGAGCTTGTAACGAAAGTGGATTGGTTTAATAGCGTATGGGGTAGATTTGGCAACGGCACAGTTTTACCAGAATCATTGAGACAGGAATTTGCTGCAAAGTAATCGACAAAGAGGTTGGCTTTTTCAACAGGATCAGCCACTACAACTACGTCGTGAGACATCTTGAGAGGAAAGGAAGATGTACTAAAGTTTTACTGATGGCTTTAGCTAATGAACAAAATGTACGACCACTCAAAGGACATGAGACTAATTCTTTGCATTTATGTTCTTCAAACATCTTTTTGGCCTTGGTGATGGTGTTTTCGCAACTATTCCTTGCGGCAATATAGTTGGCGTGATTTTCGATAGATTTATTTGACTTCCATTTGGTATAGGGTTTATGCTTTTGCGTTAATGCATCAGTGCAAGCCCTATTAAACCAGGATTGGGAACGTGCATAACCTACACGATTGTTTTTTGGGAATGTATAACTCCATGCCCATCAAAATAACTTCAGTTATTGAATGAGCAATGTTTGAAGAGGAGGACCGTCTAAAGTAGTACTCACGTCTGGGGAATGTTCCAAAAAAATCGCGCAGTTCGCTCCAGTTAGCTGATTTAAAACACCACATAGTTCTATCTGTTTTTCGAGTAACAGTGGGATTGGGTACAGACGAAGTTATTTCGATTAGGCAGTGGTCTGATTGACCAAGTGGGGAAAGGACTCTTGTTTTATAGACAAGTGGGTTAGTTGTAAGGAATAGGTCCAGGAGATGTGGAGTATGGTTTGGGTTGTCAGGGATTCTGGTTGGTTCGGAAATGATTTGTGTGAGATCACAGGATACAGCAAATACTTCTGCACTATGACTTTCGGGATTAGTAGTAGATGAAAATTAAAGCCAATTAGAGTTGTGGGCATTAAAATCTCCTAAAATTGAAATCACAAGATGGAAACTGTGATAAGAGGTGGTCTATTTTCAGACTAAGGTAATCAAAAAGATCTTGGAAGTGGGAGACCTATACAAACAACAGTAAAATTTCAAACGTTGGGGCCAGAATGTTTGATCCAAATCGCGTCAAATTTGTTGATTTCCAAAGTGGACATCCTCTTACAACTTACGTTGTCCTTGGTATACGCACGTACTCCGCCTTTAAGACGAAAGTTAGAGCGGAGGTTGTATCTGGGAAATTGCAGGTCAGGTTAATCAGTGCTTCCAGGGGAGACTTTTGTCTCTGATAGAAACAGAGTGTCCGGTTGCACATGTTCAAGGTGTTGGTGAACAGCATTAAGATTCGACCTGCTACCACGTATGTTGCAGTAATGAATCCGAATGGGGTAGAATTTTATTCCTGGCAGATCGTGATCTTCTTAGTCTTGATTTTGACATTGACGAATCCCCCCCCCCCAGACTCCTTGGACGGATCGGCTAATCGATGTGAGAGTGTTGGCGTCTCACCCTACTCACCTGGGGTATAGCGTCTGTTTTAGGACTTGTCATTTTAAGGGTTTAGCCTTTAAAACGCCATGCTTGGCTAGTGCGTGTTGGCGAGTATATAATGAATACAGGAAAAAGTGACCGGCAGCCCTTACCGAGCTCAGAAAATTGGAGCACCAATATTAAGGAGCCCACGGTAAAGGTGGGTGTATTGCACCGGGCATTGGGTATACAATTATACATGCCTTCCACCTAGAAATTATTATTTATTATTTAGTGACGAAGCTACCTTCGAAAGTAATGGTTTAGTGAACAGACATAACATGCATTGTTATAACACTGAAAATCCTTATTGAATCAATCATGTTGACCAACAAAATCGGTGGTCACTGTATGTGTGGGAGGGAATTGTTGGGTCCCATGCTATAGCTCCTTATTTTTTTGAAGATACTATAATTGGTGAGGTGTATTTCAATTTTTTAAGAGATGTGATACCTAACTTTCTTCAAAATATGTGGTTCCAGCATGATGGTGCACCCGCCCACTACCATCGAGACGTACGAAAATATGAAGGAAAGAATCAGAAATGGACAACATTAGAGTTAGTGAAAAATAATTGTGTGCGAAGTGTTAATAAATGTATTAAAGTTGAAGGAAGAACATTCAAACATTTAATAAGAAATTGATGGTTGATTGTTTTCCTTTTCATTTTATTGTTCTTGTTTCGTTGCAATTTGTATTTGTTAATTCTATTGCACAGTATTGCATATAATTATTATTTTATTTTCACCAGCCTAATTTACTGAAAGAATGCATCGTTAATTTACAATATTAAGACAAATTTGGTAACGCCAATCGATAAAAAAATAAATTAAAAATACTTTCGAAGATTCGAATTGTTGCAGTAGTAGTTGAGAGTATCTCAAAACTCTGTAAGTGATAGATATGTAAGAACGCCAAAGTTTCTTTTATAAATTAATACAACTTGATTAAAAAATTCTTTAGCATGAAACTACAATCCCATGACCATCTTTATACGTTTACATTTACAAAAAGACGTAAAAAATTAAATCGTTGATCTGAACATAATCAAATTGAGTACTTCAGAAATTTTACTAAGGACTGATTTAAATTTGCCTAGAAGCTAGAAGCAATAGTGTTTTATGCATTAATTCTGTTCAAAAAGGTCTATTAAATTTAAAATAATTCATTAAATCAATTTGTAATTGTTATATTAACTCTAGTTTTTACTTGAAAAATTTGTTTAGTAAGAAACTACAATCCCATCGCCAACTGAATACCTCTATTTTTGTATTACAATCGCAATTTCACAAATAAACTGAAAATATTTTGAAAATTATTAATTTTAGGTATAAGACATGCTTGATGAAACAAAGGATCGAATGACACGAATATGATTGGGGGGGGGGGATGCGATTTAAAAAAATTTAAAAAAAAGTGTTTACAAACAGTGACACACGCTATACATTATTAAAAAAATCTGAAAATTAAGATATTTCAAATTACTACAGGACCACCAAAATTTTTTGCCATTTTACAATAAACAAGAGGGATAATTTTTTCGAAAAACCAAAGGAGATAAATCCATACAATTTGGTATCAAATAAAAGCGTATTTTATGGGCTTTCCAGAAATGTAATAATCTGTTTTATTTAAAAAATAGTAGTCCAAAAATCATTTCTCTAACTTCTTTCGTCTTTGTACCATCTTCCATCCCCTCCTCGTTTGGCCGCCCTGTATAATCGATTTTTATTAATTCAGTTTTTTGACCTTATATTTGCATACATTTTTCTAATTTTATTTGAAAGATAAGAAGTAAAAAAAAGTCTGTTTCACAACTGTCTTAATTGAACGAACCCTACAAATTGTATTAAATTCACAATGGATATAATAAAAATATACAAAGACATCGTTGACGAAAATTTCAATAAAATCGTTCAACACATTCTAGGTGTTGCAATTTTTATGGAAATCAGTATATATGAACAAGGTAGAACAAAGAGATTTCTAAACATTTATAACGACTTCTTGTGTGTTGCCGGACAAATTTCATTTCGCATGACTAAATAAATCCTTGCACAATGCTTGGTTGTTATTTTATCGTTAATTAATTGTATATTCCCTAAGGGTAAATGTGAATTTACGTTATTCGGAACAAATTTGTGGGAAGATGAACCATTTGGTTGTTGTATCACTTATGCTAATTGCTAAAATTGTAAATTTTTATTACTGGAATGAATATTCATGATTTAGTAAACACGAAACTCAATTCGCAAATTTTACCTTTTCAAACAATTTATGCAAAAATTTGCCACGCGTGGTGGCACATATTCTTCATTCAAGGTAATTTGAAATCTTAAGTGTTACTTTTATTGCATTTTAGTAATCTAGATAAAAACAAACGACACTTTTCAAATTTTTTAAATACGTATTATTAAACATAAATTAAATGTACATAATAAAATACTTATCTTTTTTGGGTTTTTTAATGGTGTATGTTAAATTATACAATCTAATCGTTTCGATAACACTTACTGTTATCTTCGTCAGTAGTAATATTATCTATTAAAATTGTTGGAGATGTTGAAACAATTTTGTCAAAGTTGAAAAATTAAAATATAGAAATTAGCCTTTTATTAACAGTTTGAGAAACGTTTAAAGCCAACTATAGAATTAAATTTTAATAAAGAATAACTAGGTCATTAAAAATTAAATATTGTTAAACTTTCTTAAAGATGACAAATCAGAACACCCTCTAAACGATCGAAGGCTAACAATGAAAAATGTTAGCCAAAAGACATTTAACAAAATTTAATCAAGTTATAGTGTAGTGTAAAGTTGTGAAAAACTTCAATTTGAAATTGATAGAAGCATTCACAAACATAAACATGACATCAATTTGACAATATTATCGAGACAAACTCATTATTATGATCGTTTACAACGTGAAGATATTGAGATGTACACCCTAATAATTGTAATAGACAAGAAGAAAATCTCTGTTTTAAATAAGTTTTGGCATCTTATAATTAAAAAAAGGCATAATGATAAGTCTTGATTTTGGTTTTAATTTTGACTTGTGGTATGTCTTGGTTTTTTTGCTGTGTTTTTCCTAGATCTTGAAGCAAATGCTTTACCAATTATATGTTAAACTACCACAGCATTATAATTAAAATTAAAAATTACAGAAAACGTTATGCATTATGCTTTTCATTGTTAATAACACTTGCATTTATTGACTAAGCTATTTCTTTGTTAGATTTAACTGGATTATTTTAATTGATATCATGTTTGACATCAATTGAAAATTGAAGTTTTTCACAACTTTGCACTTACATGATAACTTGATTAAATTTTGTTAAAATGTTTTTTGACTGAGATTTTTCATTGTTAGCCTTCGACCGTTTAGAGGGTGTTCTGATTTGTCATCTTTAAGACAGTTTAACAATATTTAATTTTTAATGTCCTAGTTATTTTTTACTAAAATTTAATTCTATAGTTGGCTTTATACGTTTCTCAAACTGTTTTATTAATAGCAGGCTAATGTTTATGTTTTAATGTTTCAACTTTGACAAAATTGTTTCAACATCTCTAACAATTTTAATAGATAATATTACTACCGACGACTGTAAGTGTTATCGAAACGCTTAGATTGTATAATTTAACATACACCATTAAAAAACGCAAAAAAGATAAGTATGTTATTATGTGTAACAATGGTGAAAGTTTACATTTTCATAAATGTACATACTTCACTTTACAGTATCATTTTACAATACGATTATTGCGAAAAATCAAACAATAATATAACATTACTACATGAGCAATCAAAACTAATGATAATACTAGTGATAGTTTATAATGTTAACATTAATTACGTAATTATACCGGTACTTATGTTATAAACAGAAATGTTTAATATTGTGAAAGGTTATTGTTCTTAAACTAATGAACAATTGCTACTTTATATGGATAAATATACGAAAAAGGTATATTTTGCAGTATAAATTAACTATGTCTAAATGTGACAGTGGTAGAAATATTATGTATGTAACACTTACCCGAAATAATTCATACACGGAAGTATTTCTATAATCAGAATATTGTTTTTTCAAAAGTTACACATTTTTGACCTCATAAACTAATTTCCAAAAATTACATACGTGTAGATTTAGCGAATAAATAAACCCAATACATTTGTTTAAATGCAGTTCTTACCACCATCATAATATATGGAGTGTTCCTTTGAAAAGATTGAGAAAATTATAAATTTTGTCTTCATCTTTAAAAATTAAGTCCACTCACTTTTCCAAAATTTCGGTACTAGAATTTTTACTTTAGTTGGTTTCATTTATTGTGTGGGTGTTATTAAAATGAAGACGAATTGTTAATAGAAACAGCCATAACTTATAAATTACCTGGTATATTATATTACTATACTCTGTGTCCAATATAATGAGGGCCACTATGGGGATCTTGGAAACGGTAAGAGGTATAGATTTGGTTAAATTGGAGAAAAGTTGAATAATCAGAGACCTAAGAACATGGCGTTTAGAAATCCCTGAAAAACTTTTGATTCTTAAGCTATTTTGAAAAAATTGAATTTTTGAATTTTTACAAATTATTTTTTCTGGTGTTAATATTCGATCTAGACCAAAACCTGTGACACTTCTCTACAGCAACATGTAATGCCCTTTAAGGTGACATTAGTTTTGTAATCCGACGTTTCGTCTGTGCAAAACCATCAATTTAATTTTTTTAAATACGGCTCTGGTATTCTGATATCAGACTATTAAAGTGCTTTTTAATCCGAATCCACTGATGTGTAGCACATTCTTAATGTTGTTTAATTGCGTTTTTTATTTCGACCTAAATCAAGAAAATTCATATTACGGACCTGTCGGTAGTTTTTATTTTTTAGGAATTAATAGTTACCTATATCTATTAACAGTTTATATCAATACAGACCCGTAGCTAGGGGAGGAGGAGGTCAGTGTCCACTCCAAAAGAGAAAGTTGCCACTCTAGAAAATCGTCTGTCTACTTGAAAAATGTGGCATGATAAAAATATACCATTTTCCCTTCTTTTTATAAAAATATGTACTCGTTTGCGAGCAAAGATAGAAAGATGTGGTTTTCGCGACCCTGTTCTACCTTTTCGTGAAACGAAAGATGCCACATCATAATTGTTATAGTCCTATTAGTATTTGAGATACAGGGCGAAATTCAAAATTTGCACATTTTCAGCACCCCTCGTAACTTCTTTGCCTTGTAATTTATCGAAATGGTGAAAAGTGCGTTTATACATAATTTTCCATAGAATTTAGTGGCGTGCATAGTTTTCCCCACAAAAAGTCAGTTTCTTCGCAAAAAAAACAAAATTTTTTTTTTAATGAAACATGCTGTATATTTTTTTATCATATAATAGAGCTTACTCACAGCTTTCAAAAAATATATATTGTGTGGCACTTCTTTTGCATTATTAACCTCAAAAATGAATGTTACGTTAATTTAACATTTTGATGAAATGAAAAAACAAGGTTAAGGGTTAGGAAGTTTTATGCAAAAACACAAAATTAAAAACTAAACATACAACTTTACAAGCCTAATATAAATTACTAAAAGAGTTCTTCGAACTGATGACCATTCTGTCCTATACATGCTTCACACACTCTTCCAATTCGAACTATAGCATTAAGCACAGTAATAGGGTGATCACGTAATGTCTGAAAGCTTCTCTTACTGCATTTGTCAAACGTTCAATGTTATCATATTGAGTTTGATGTATTCTATTTTGCAAGTAACCCCATAAAAAGAAATCTGAGACTGACCAAGTCCAGAGACCTAGAAGGCCATCTTATCGGCCCATTAGTGCCAATCCATCTATTACCAAAATTGTTTGCCAGTCGTTGTACCGAAAATACCAGTCACTTATTACATCCAAATCGACTTTTTGTTTAAACGCGGAATGTTTTCAGACCAATAATGGACATTTCGTCTAGTGAAAATACCATTATTTATAACTATGCTCCCATCAGACCATATTATTTGTTCCGGAGAACTTATTATTCTACCATTTTTTGTGTACCATTCACATTTTAAGAATAAATAAGTGCTTAGATCAGTTAATAGTTTAGGTCATTTAGGTATTTAATAACAATCCAATGGACATATTATATCAGATTCATACATAAGTAACAAATCCTACTTCTTTTAAAATTATTTTCCGTTTCTAACTAGGCAAAGGCATGCGTTCGAAAACAAATGAATGTAATAAAAGCGTATTATACATTTGGATTGACAGTCACGTTGGTTATTTAAAACATCAGTTTAGCGTGTAATAATTGGTTATTTTGCCATTAATTATGTTTGACATTGTGGCATGTTTCATTTCATCCAACCAAAATTTTTCATATCAAATAATACGGTCTGACGAGAGCATGGTCACAAATAATGGCATTTTTAATAGAAGAAATGCCCATTGTCGGTCTGAAACCAATCCACTTTTAAATAAAACGTCAATACCAATTTGGTTTTAATATGTGGGTGATATTTTTGACGCAACGATTATAGGACCGTTTCTTTACGATTATAGTTTAAGAGCAGAGCGTTACCTTCATTTACTGCGAAATGATTTAGATAATTCTCTCGATAATATGCCTCTGACGAAAGTTCGCGGTTGTTGGATACAGCAGAATGGAGCACCTGCATATAATTCCAGAAGAGTTCGGGAGTATCTTTCAGTACTATTCCCAGGGAAAGTCATTGCTGCCGAGTCACAGACACCCGACCAACGCGGTCCCAAGATGTAATCCCGCTTGATTTTTTCTTGTGGAAGTTCGTTAAAAACTATGTATACCAACACAATTGTGAAATCGAACAACTTTGTTCTTTGTTTTTTTATTTAATTAGTACTTCAATTTAGTCATATTTAAGTGGTATAAACTATCCATAGATAGAATAGGTAATTATTAATTCTTAAAAAATTATAAAAACTACGTGAGGTCCGCAATAGGATTTTTCTCGATAAAGGCGAAAAAAGACTAAAACACAATTAAACAACATAAACAATGTGTTACACATCATTGGTTTCGGAATAAAAATAACTTTAATAACCTGATATCCTAATCCCAGGGCCGTATTTAAAAAAAGTTGATGATGGTTCCGCAAGAGCGAAACGTCGGATTAAAAAACTAATAATGCCACCTTAAAGGCATAAAAGTTGTTATAGAGAGGTGTTATCGGTTTTGACCTGGATCAAGTATTAACGCCAGAAAGGTAATTTGTAAAATCCAAAAAATTTATTTTCTCAAAGTAACTTAAGAACCAAGAATTTTTCAGGATTTTCTAAGGCCATTTTCTTCATCCTTTGATTACGCAACTTTTCTCCCATTTAACCAAATCTGTATCTCTTACCCTTTCCAAAATCCCCATAGTGGCCCTCATTGTCCTGGACACAGGGTAGCTGTGTGAATGAACCATCCTGTATAATTTAAAATAATTAAAAAATTTCACTCATTTGATTTTTCTCCTTTAATAGTTTTTGTGTCATTTTACTAATAAGATGATATAAAACTTTGACACACTAAATCTCTACCCTGGATATAAAGTCATTAAGCCAATTATATTTTCTCAATTTTTGATATAAGACCTTATGGTCTTATTACTATTAGTTTGGCAATTCAAATGACGTGTTCACATACAATACGGTTAGCCAGTAGATTTTTTATTGTTATTTACACCGTCTACCCAGGAATCTAACCCGGAACCGGTTGCGAAAGAAGAAATCTAACAAGGTATATCTATAGTACACTATGCAAAGAATTGCAAAAAATCTATTAGATAAAAAAAACCTAACCAGCTTGATTCGTGAACGCGACCTTAGAACTTCTGGATTAATCATAATATGTTCGAAAGATATCTCGTTAAGTATCAACCGATTACCAAAATGTTCTTCAAATTGGTCACAGGTTTTTTTTATACGCAGCGTGTCCCACGAGGATCACGATCGATTTTTCGGAAAATAGACTTTGGAAAATTTTGAAAATTTCGCAGTTTGTTGACGATGAGCAGGGTGGCAATTTGGCTAAAATATTTTCAAGAATGTGGCACTTTCGGTTATACCGGAAGTTGATACCTTCTAACTTATTTTAAACGAAACACCCAATATGTTATTTCATTTTTAGATTCTACGCAAACTAGAATCATCCTGTATAATGTCCTATACCTAAGTCTAATTGTATTTGACATACATTTTTCTGTCAAAAATCGCGTTTGAAGGCCTAAACATAACTATCAATTTCTCCTATATGGAAAGCCTTTATTATTTAATTTGGGTTGGTTTTCTTCTAGAAGGGAATGTGGGCTGGTTTGATGTTTTAATAATAAACAACATTAAATATTAAAAATTATTATTAATTTTATTAAATACATAAATAAAAAGTTTACCTCGAGTAGGATATGAACCTACTACATCTACTTTGCTAGAGTAGCGCTCTAACCAATCCAGCTATCGAGACCCAAACTCTAATCAATGTAAATTTTGTCTTTTTTGAACTTATTCGTTCATAACAAAACTTATAATAACATAATTAACTGGAAAAAATCTGTCATTTTTTTTATGTAAAGCCCCTATTTTTATAATTTTATCTTATTTAGCATTAAAAATAGGGCGACTTTGTATAAGATTGTCTATTCCAAAAATTTGTAGTATTTGAAATATTGGAAATTTAGCATTTTTGTATAGTAAAAATGCTATACGGCTTACACAGGTAAACAACTAATTTTAATAAATGTGCAAAATTTCCATGCTGAACTTCCAAACGTTTTTCTCATCTCCGAGTTAGTTCGTCATGGGTGACCGCTCTAATTGAATCTGGAGATATAATTTCGAACACGTCCCTTACTCTTGCTATAGCGTTCTCCATTTTTACCACTGAATTAAAATAGACGATGTTTTTTATCGTATTACCGGGAGTGCCACTATCTTGAAAACGTTTTAGCCGAATTGCCCATATCGACTTTAGTAAACTTCCAAATTTTCAAAATTTTCCGAAGTCTATTTTCTGAGGAATCTATCGTAGCAGTTCGTCTTGGGAAATCCCGTATTAAAATGATCTTTTAAGTCTTTTAGGACATACTCCAGCATTGTGACAGCTTTCTGAAAGAAGGACTGTCCAACCTCTGCAAACCACTGGTTTCAGGTCCTATGAGCTCAGTGTTGCATGGAAATTGTTTTCCTCGAAGGCGTTGCTTGAGTTTGTCTATAGTCACTGGGAGCCAGATTTGGCCAATATGGTGGCTGCTAAAGCAATTGGAAACCTGCGTTAGCTATGGCAGCCATAGCAACACAAGTAGTGTGGCTAGGCGCCTTAATTTGCTACCACGTTTTTTTTTGTTAGCTACGCGTAATTTTGATATTAAGCTAGCGTAATAGTTGCCTGTTATTGCAGCTATTGTTTCTTAAAAATCAATGAGAATTGATCCTTGGGTATCCCAAAAAACGGAACCGCTTACTTTTCCGACTGCCGGCTGACACTTGAAGTAAGTGGAGAACCACGATGCTTCCACTGCATACTTTGCATTTTTGTTTCTGGATCATAGTGGCGGTCCCATGTTTCATCCATCGTTACAGATCTACCCAAACAGTTCTGCGGATTTTATCTATATTGCGCCAAAAGTCGTTACAAATCACAACTCGGCACCGTTTTTGAGTTCCATTTCAGAAATGTCTTGATCGGAAATATGTGCAAGTAGCCGAGAGTTATTAAAACCATTAACTATTAACATATTTTTGAGGCAAGTCGGTATTGAAATATTTAAGGCATTTTCAACTTCAGTGAAGTAATTCATGTCGGTTTGTGAAATCTAAAGACAGAGATGCCTTTTAGAACACATCATCAAATTAATTTCTTCAAGCTTTATTAGCTGTATTAATGACATACATGTTTGCTTTAGGTCGTTGAATTGCGGATGCCAAGTAATCGTAATCGTGCGTTAATAAAATAAATATTATGATCAATAATAATGATTTAAACAAGTTCAAATCTGAGTTCAGGTTTCTTCAGGTAACTAGGTTTTTACGAGGAGGTCGCTATTTTAAAGCTGGTAGAAAATATAGTAAATGGTTATGAACTCGCAAAGTGAAAGGCTAATAAGGGTTGCCCAAAATTATTTATTGGGTAGATTCCCCAACTTTATTTGGCAGGTTGGGTGAAAAGCTTTTCTACCAAATTACCAGAAATATCGAAAAACAAGCTGGTAAATCTCAATAGTAGAAATAGAACAATCGAGGACCAGATTGGACGAAGGATCAACACTGGATGGAAAGTGATTGGAAGTATGTGGACGATAATGAGAAACGAAAGCATGAGCCTAGCTGCGAAACGAGAAATCTATAATGGCGTGTTTGTTCCATCAGTACTGTATTGAAGTGAGACATGGGTATGTCAAAAAAGGCACGAAAGAAAAATAAATGCCGTGGGTATGAGATTCCTGAGAAGCGCATGTGCTAAAACGAGAAGGGACCAGATAAAGAATGAGTGTATAATGAAGAAGTGTGGCGAGGAAAAGACGATGATGGATAGATATAAAAGTAATACATTACGTTGGTTTGGTCACATTGAGAGAATGAACAACGCAAGATTAACGAAGCAAGTATATGTGGGTGGTGTTAACGGTAAGGCCCTGTCTAAAACTTGGCTGAATGCAGTAGAATGTATGATAAAGGAAAGAAAAAGGAAAGAAAGATAAGGAGTTTTAAAAATAAAAGGGCATGTATGAATCTTGCGGAAGCTAGGGAGGTATGCGGAGATAGGATAGCATAGAGAAAGATTGTAAATGAAAAATAAATAATAGACAAGGATTGTTTTGCCTACCCCGCAAGGCAATGGCGTGAAGGTTAATCGCAAATTCTTTTGAGGTACAGAGGTAAGGGAGCTTGCTTAAAAAAACCTCTAAGAAGTACAAAACAAAATGGCATTATTGATTCGTAAGAAAATTTGTTGCGATATTGAAAGTTAATTGTCGAGAGATTGAATTCCTCGGAAATCCCCCCATTGTCGAATAAATTTAACTTGTAAGTGACCTGAGAGACTTTAAGATTTCGTATATTAAACACAACGTACCTACGAGTTACTTAGGTATGCAGTCTGTGACATAAACAGGCGGTGCCTCTAATTTCCCACCAAGTAGAAATAAATGCTGTGCACTTTTCTGAAATTTCTCATTCTTCCCTGTAATTCCCCTGGCGTTTTCAATATACCTATTTAATAATTCTACGAGTATTTAAATAACACTGAAAGTTTCTACAAATGGCGTCACGTTTAAAAAAAATATTAAATTGAAGTTTAATTTTCATTGATAAATGAAAAAATGTATGTAAATAAATCCTAGTCTAGTGCGTAATTCCTAATAAATCCCAATACATACTGGTAACCATAAAAGTCATGATTGCATAGAAGCTGTGTGAAACTGCCCCCCCCCCCCTCGAAGTTGCATATTTCGTAATTAATTAATGGCATTCGATTGACCACAAATGACTACCAACAACTTTCATTCACCACCTTCTGTTAAAAAGTTATTGCAAAAATAAGATTGGGGGGAGGGGCTGTACACTTGCCCCGCGAAATCGAAAATCGCGAAATTTTTATTATTCTATCTAATTGACCATCGTTTGACCGTGATTGACCATGAATTCGATTTGTTTGACCTCCCTTCAAAAAAAAAAAAAACTAAAATGTACTTTCATATTCATTATAAGGCATGGCGAATCCTCGAATACGCTTTTTGAGGATTGACCACCCTTCATTTCCTATGAATAATCATCCAGAAGAACAATTAGTGCATTTTGTTTAATAATGTACTATTCCGAATTTTGAGACATGGTCAATCCTCGAATATGCATTTTGAGACATGGTCTATGCTTGTATATGCATTTTGAGGATTGGCCATCTTTTATTTCCTATGAATAATAATCCAGAAGAACACGTAGTGGATTTTGATTAATAATGTATTATTTCGAAGTTTGAGACATGATCAATCCTCGAATATGCATTTTGAGGATTGACCATCATTTATTTCCTGTGTATAATCCCGAAGAACAAGTAGTGCATTTTGAATAATAACGTATTATTTCCTACTTTAAGACATCTTTTATTTCCTATGTGTAGTCATCCAGAAAAATAAAAATTGCATTTTGTTTCATAATAATATACTATTTCGAATATTGAGACATGGTCAATCCTCAAATATGATTTTTGAGACATGGTCAATCCTCGAATATGCTTTTTGAGAATTGACCATCTTTTATTTCCTATGAATATTCATCCAGAAGAACACGTAGTGCATTTTGATTAATAATGTATTATTTCGAATTTTAAGACACGGTTCATCCTCGAATATGCTTTTTGAGACATGCTGGATCCTCGAATATGCTTTCTGAGGATTGGCCATCTTTTATTTGCTTGAATATTCATCCAGAAGGACACGTAGTGCATTTTGATTAATAATGTATTATTTGGAATTTTGAGACATGGTCAATCATCGAATATGCATTTTGAGACATGACCAATCCTGGAATATGCTATTTGAGGATTGACCATTTTTATTTTCTGTGTAGCCATGCAGAAGAAAAAGTAGTGCATTTTTAATAACAATGTATTATTTCGAAGTTTTAGACATCGTCAATCCTAGAATGTAAAGTAAATGAGTTTTAATTCAGAAATTAAAATACTAACAAGACTACAAATCACTAAATACAATATAATACATTTGATTTTAAACCGTAACGAAAAAAGGTAAATAGTGTTACGTCCCAGTTGCGCAAGACGCAAAATAACCCCAAGTTGCTCACGAGAGCATGCCC
Source organism: Vesta saturnalis (assembly GCA_036346205.1). Taxonomy (NCBI): domain Eukaryota; kingdom Metazoa; phylum Arthropoda; class Insecta; order Coleoptera; family Lampyridae; genus Vesta; species Vesta saturnalis. The sequence continues at coordinate 4,185,352 of JARFJB010001218.1, read as the reverse complement.
GTCTGGATGAGTATTCATACGAAATAAAAGATGATCAATTCTCAAAAAGCATATTGGAGGATTTGCCATGTCTCAAAAATCATATTCGAGGATTGACCATCTCTGAAAAAGCATATTCGAGGGTTGACCATGTCTCAATATTCGAAATAGTACATTATTATTAAACAAAATGCAATTTTTATTCTTCTGGATGACTATACATAGGAAATAAAAGATGGCCAATCTTCAAAAAGCATATACGAGGATTGGTCATGTCCCAAAATGTTTATTCGAGGATTGACCGTGTCTCAAAAAGCATATTCGAGTATTGACCATGTCTTAAAATAGGAAATAATACATTATTATTCAAAATGCACTACTTGTTCTTCCGGATGATCATACATAGAAAATAAATGATGGTCAATTCTCAAAATGCATATTCGATGATTGAGCATGTCTCAAAATTCGAAATAATACATTATTAATCAAAATCCACTACGTGTTCTTCTGGATTATTATTCATAGGAAATAAAAGATAGCCAATCCTCAAAATGCATATACATGTCTAAAAATGCACATTCGAGGATTGACCATGTCTCAAAATTCGAAAGAGTACATTATTAAACAAAATGCACTAATTGTTGTTCTGGATGATTATTAATACGAAATGAAGGGTGATCAATCCTCAAAAAGCATATTCGAGGATTGACCATGCCTTATAATGAATATAAAAGTATATTTTAGTTTTTTTTTTTTTTGAAGGGTGGTCAAACAAATCGAACTCATGGTTAATCATGGTCAAACAATGGTCAATCTGATAGAGTAATAAAAATTGCCCCCCTTCCCCCACTATCTTATTTTTGCAATAACTTTTTTACAGAGGGTGGTCAATGAAAGTTGTTGGTGATCATTTGTGGTCAATAGGTGGTCAATTGAATGCCATTAATTAATTAAGAAATATGAAACTTGGGAGGCCAGCTTCACACAGCTTTGCATAGATCATAAATCCTCTGAGCGGTTTACGCCTTCCCGCTAAGCAAAAACTTGAGTAGAAACAAAATGCTGGTGTTTTCTTCTCCCAACAATTTTAATAATATCTCCCCTATCCGGTATGTCGAATATATTTTCGTATTTTATTTTTCTACCTCTGTTATCATTAATAAATAAAATAATAAATTAATATTAGTCAAGTTGCTTTGGTATGTGTGAATCCTTGCAATATTGCAGGCTCGCATTCCATTAATATAAGTAATTTGATTGTATTCACATTATATTTAGAATTTACATCTGTTCTACATACGTAAAGACAAAAATTGCATCGATTGGGGCTTGGCGCAGTTGGTAGCGCGGTACTCTAGCAAAGTACAGGTCGTAGGTTCAAATCCTACTCGAGATAAAATTTTTATTTATGTATTTAATAAAATTAATAATAATTTTTAATTACAGATTTACCTTTGAACTTATTCGTTCATAACAAAAACTTATAATAAATTAATATTAGTCAAGTTGCTTTGGTATGTGTGAATCCTTGCGATATTGCAGGCTCGCATTCCACAAATATAAATAATTTGATTGTTTCATATTAAATTTAGAATTTACATCTGTTTTACATACATAAAGACAAAATTTACATCGATTGGGGCTTGTACTTCGATAGCGCAGTTGGTAGCGCGGTGCTCTAGCAAAGCACAGGTCGTAGGTTCAAATTCTACTCGAGGTAAACTTTTTATTTATGTATTTAATAAAATTAATAATAATTTTTAATAATATAAATAAATCCCCGTAAATCCCCAGTAAATTCTGACGTTGTACACCATAAATCCGCAGCGGTTTACCCCTCGGGTAATTGTATTCAAATTATTTATCACCTAAGTAAGTCGGTGGTGGAGTTACGGGGTTAGGAGAAAGATGGTTTTGCCTTTGATCGTAATAACTCATTAACTCGGATAGCAATTGCATTCAAATGTTATATGAGTGTTTGAGATATAAACATCCAGATACCAGTGAAATTTGGTGGAGATAGGTGGGGTTACGGAGTCATAAATAATAATTTAAAAGTGAGCGTAATACAACTTTCCATAAACGAATATAATATGCAATAAAAAAGTGCATCTACTATAATGTTATTCCCATTATATGAGCTGTTACCGAAGTATTACTTATAAGGTTATACCATTGTATAATGGTTATATTTATGCTTGAACTTAGGTAGTAAACCCTTTCTTAGAATAAACTTATAGTCAAAGGCAAGATGTAAGAAGATAAAATAGCAAATTGATGCTCACATTACAATTTCCATATATAATATAAATGTAATAAATCTATTAAGCGTTTTAAAATTTCGTTTTGAAATTGTTTACACCGGATTGCTTATTTAAAATGGGAAAGGTTTTCGATTCGGCTGACTCAAATCTTTCATGTAGTTGCAATGCAAGAATACAAACCAATCCGATATTTGCGAAATTTTGGATAGTCATTATTTTATATTCTCAACAACTTTGCTAATAACATTTTGTCGTTACACTGACTGAAATGACACTTTCACATGAAATGGTTTTTTTTTCTCAATTGTCGTAGCCGCTTAGAATTAAAATTGAAATGTGGCATATAGCCAAAATTTCATATTTTGCCGTATTAATAAGTGACATGGCACTTCGCAATTGTCAATTGTCATGGCCGCCTTGAATTTTAAAAACTAAATATGTGCCTAACATTTTTTTCGGACCAAGCAAGACGGAATGCCAAAACATTTTTTATCAATTATCTATTGTGAAGTCAGTCTATATAATATGTCGAATCCTATTATTATGTAAATTTCACAAAATAATAAAAATTTCACTCATAATTATACAGGGTGTCCGGCGTGTACAACGTTTAACCGGAGATTCCTTGGTCAAAAATAAGGCGATCCGGGTAAACATACCAATATCCGACGTTCCATCGTTTTTCCTCTAGAGAGCGTCAAAGTTTTTAAAATAATTTCATTTTATCGAAATCGTTTCTAAACGCTTCAACCGATTTTAACTAAATTTGGGAAACAGAGTTGTAACATAAATTGACATAATCTGACGTACATGAAATCTTTTTCGATACGTAGAAAATGAAAAAATCTACATGGTATCAAAAAAAAAAGATGTATTTTCTTACCCCCTGTAGATGTTGGTCAGATGTACAATGCATCCCATTTTGGTTGAGACAGCCAGATATCTCGGTTGTTGTTGAAGATAGAACCTTGCGGTTTCCGCGGTCCTGTGCCGCTTTTTTGTGAAACTCAAGATGGCCTGAACGGATTTTTTTCTTTCGTTTATAAATTACAGGGTGTTTTTGAAAATCCACACTTTTTGGATCCCTCCATATCTAAGAAGTTTCTCAGCGATAATGTCAAATTGAAAACTTGTCGTATAGAGAATTTTACGTAGAATCCAGGGGCGCTCTCAATTTTTTTTTCGGGGTATCGTTATGGAGATAAGACTCAAACTTATGATTTTTTCAATGGAACACGCTGTATTTTATTATCTCATTAAATTACTTTTTTTTTCCTTCGAAATGATATATAATATGTAAACATGAAGTTTTCAAAAATGCTCCAAAATTACTAAAACATTGAATTTTAATAGAGTGCCATGGATTTCAAAGTTTTACTACAGGGATTATTATTTGTGATTTTTTTTATAGTAGGTCATGGATACTACAAACACTGTTGTTGACTTTTGGAGCATTGTTTTATCAAGTAACTGTGGAGAAATCAACACATGTGCTGTCACGATGATAATTTTTGATGCGTTTTATTGTGTTTGTGTTTGGCGATTTTGTTAATTTGTGAAGTTTTATAATGGCTGAAAGATTTTTTCAGAACAACGAAAAGTATGATATCATACAATGTTTCAATCAATGCCATGAAAATGTTGACGAAGCATTAGAATTATATTTAAACAGGTAAACTAGTAATTTACAATAAGACATTATATGACATATTGTTTTTAAAACGTTAGATATCCAGAGAGGCGTCAACCTAGTCTAGCAACGATATTTCGACTAAATAATAATCTACTAAATTATGGTGCGTATTCTAAACCCCGACCCAAGACGTATAACAAGGAAAATAATGAAGTGGATGAAATAAATGTCTAAGCCAGCGTCCGTGTCTCTCCTCAGACTTCTTGTGCGAAGTTAGAAAATGACACTGGCGTTCCCCGATCACGGGTACAAAGGATTTTAAAAAAACACAAATTGAAACCCTATAAAGTGAATATTGCCCAGCATTTATACCCTGATGATGCAGCGAGGCGTGTGAATTGCTGTAATTGGTTTTTGAACCAAACTCGATGGACAATAATTTTGCGAGTAAAGTCATATGGTCAGACGAAGCCCATATAAGCAGTGCCGGTTTATTTAACAGGCAAAATTCAAGGCACTGGTATGATGAAAACCAACACCTAATTCGCTCTCAACGCGAATAGGTACTTGGCAATTTTAGAAGAAGTAATACCAGAATTCCTGGAGAATGTTCCCCTCGCCTATCTTAATGCCATTTACTTCCAACAAGACGGTGCCCCTGCCCGTAATTCGAGGTTGATTGTGCCGTTTTTAGAAGAAACTTTCCAGGACCATTGGATTGGAACAAATGGACCCATTAGGTGGCCTGCATGGTCACCTGATTTGTCAGTGTTGGACTTTTTTTGTGGGGTTTTTTGAAAAATAAAATATACGGTAAGAGGCACAATAATATTGAAGAACTTCATGCAACAACAGAGGCAGTTTTCCACTATTTACAAAATCGGTATTTCATAATTTTAAATGCATTAAGACGTATTAAGAAATTGTGTCAATTGTGTGTTAGGGAAAATGGACATGAATTTGAACAATTCAATGAATAAGTTACCGAATAATTTCAAAATGAAATAGTATGAGTAAATATTTAATTAATTGCTTATTCTACATTATGAACTTTGATTACTATTTATTTGTTGCTATTAGTTACCTACGTTTTGTGTTTTGTTAGTGAATTAGTGTTAGTATTGTTCTTGTTCCTTTCATGGAAAAATCACAAGTAGTATTTCTTCAATTTGAACTTTTTTTTTGTATGAAAAATCCTTAGCCTGCTGTTAAAAATCAATATTTTAGTGATTTTGGAGCATTTTTGAAGAATTTATGTTTATATATTATATATCATTTTGAAGCAAAAAAAAAATAAGTAATTTAATGAAGTGATAAAATACAGGGTGCTCCATTGAAAAAAATCATAAATTTGAGTCGTATCTCCATAACCATATGTAACAACCCATTTTGAGTTGTATTAAAATATACAGTAATTTAGGTCCTTCGTTCATTCAGTTGTAAATATAAGAAAAAATTTTAATTATTTTTGCATTATAGCTATGAGGTAGGCAACTTAATTTGCATTTTGGTGTAACTTAAGTGCATATCTTCTTAAGGGTATATACTTCTTAAAGGTTTATACTCCCACTTTAAATTATTCTGCTTGTATTTTCGCGCAGGCGTCATCTTCTGACTTCCAAAGCGTCCATTTTTTCACTTTCTGATGAATGTTGAGTTGGTTAGGAAGCATTTTTTGGGCTTCCACCTAAATTTTGTGAAAGTGCCATTGATTTAAGGGTAAGATATTTTAACGCATTATATTAAAAATTAAAACATTTGCTCTTTTCAGGCGCTTTTCTTTTTACTTTGATTTACACTTTTATTACTTCTACTTTTCTACTGTAATTACTAATTACATTTTAAGTACGCATTTAATTTTACTGTTGCGTACGCTTTCATTTTATGATTGCAATTTTTATTTGAAAATTTCAAAGAATGCAATAAATATTGGTTTATTCAATTTCAAGAAGATAAATTTATAAGAAATAAAATTCCATTTTTGGGTGTGGCTTACAACGTAAAGCATCATTTCAAGATATTGCGCAATACTGTGGCAAAGATGACATCACCTTAGTTGAAATTTCCGCAATCATTTAGATACCAGAGGTTATTAAAATGTTTGTGTACAAACATTTTACAATCAGGTATTTATGTAATGATTTTTTTAGTAATTTCAGGCTAGTTTTAAGATATATTTTATTTAACCCTATCTTTTTAACTGTTAATATTTTTTTACATTTCGATAAAAATTTTTATTGTAAAACTCGGTTTAGTTATTCCGAGCATTATTAAAAAATAACTTGGCGTCCGAGATCATTTTTATTATTGTTAAATTGCAGTTACTATATTTATATTGAAGTGAAAATAACACAGCAGAAATTGTGGTAATTAAGCAAATCAAAAGAATGAACCACCCTACGTTAATCTACCGATTTGAGTCAAAGGCATTATTTTTGGTGAATGGTTTGTATCTCCAGTTAGTTTAACGATTTGTCTTTGGAGAACTTTTATATTTCTTTACTATATTATTAAAACACTTTTTATACGATTACCATTACCACTATTTTATACATACCCCGAAAAAAAAATTGAGTGCGCCACTGAATTTCTACATAAAATTCTTTATGGGATAAGTTTGCAATTTGACATTATCGCTGAGAAACTTCGTAGATATGGAGGAGGTCCAAAAAGTTTGAATTTTCAAAAAACCCCTGGAACTTATGAACGAAAGAAGTTAGGAAAAATCCGTTCAGGACATCTTGAGTTTCACAAAAAAGTGGCACAGGACCACGAAAACCGCAAGGTTCTATCTTCAACAACAACCGAGATACTTGGCTGTTTCAACCAAAATGGGATGCACTGTACAGTTTCGTCGTAAAAAATAATGTACTCAATCCTACATTTAATCATTGTCTGCTTAGTCGGAAGGAAAGCGGGAGAAAGTAAATACACATTACATGAAAATGTTTTAGTCTCAATAGTCACAATTATGGATGTTTAAAGCAATAAATTATTATGATAATTGTTCAAAATGTTCTCCGTTTTTTTAAATGAATTAATTTAGCTTTTCAATGCGGAAACTGTAAGTAACTATTTACAATTATTAGTAGTTAGTAGGTACTACTTTTAAACTTAATTTCGTCATTCGTGTCTTTTCTTCTTATGGTCAGTGCACATTTTAGAAAGTTCTTTACAAATTTTCAATTTAGATAACGTTGGCTAGAAAAGAAATGTTTTAAAAATCAAGGCCGTAACCAAAAGCAGATTCGGGACGGTCCAAATTTTTAATCATGTAAATTAATGTTTTAAGAGTAAAATTTGATTAAAACAGTACTTATTTAAGTGAAAGCTAAATTAATTAATTCAGAAAAACTAAGAACATTTTGAACAATTATCACAATAATTTATTGCGTTAAACCTCTTACAAATTTTTAGTTGGACGAACGGTTTAGCCAAAAAAAAAGTTCCTACAAGTATGAACCAGTAATAACTTAACACTAATAATGCGTTTATTATTCAAAGTTGGGTATGCTTTAGACAACTAATGGAAATAATGTTTAAAATGGCCACCATTTTGTTGTACACATGCGTTAATTCTGCGTCGAAAATTAAATTGTACTCTTTATAGTGTAGCGTGATTCCGGAGGGTGTTGGCAACATTTAACATTCTGCGATATAAATCTTCCTCGCTTTCAATAGGATAGGATTTTCGTTTTCATGGTACCCACAAAAAAAACCACAGGGTGTAAGATACGATGAACTTGCTGGCCACTTTACAGGAGCATCATTACCTCTTCCTATCCATCGATTTGTATAAATCGTATTTAAATACTGACACACTTCTAACGAAAAATGTGGCGGAGCGCCGTCATGCATAAACCACATATTCTGTCGTTGTAATAAGGTCAAATTCTCTAGTAAAGCGGGTAATGTTTCTTGCAAAAAATTTAAATAATTATTTCCATTTAAGTTATTTGCTACAATAACTAAACCTATAAGAAATTCGTCAATAATTCCTGCCCACATATTAACTTCGTCGGTAAGTAAAATTCTACTATGCAAATTTCTGATATCTGATTTTCAATAAAATTGCAAAACGTTAAGCGGGATTCTGGATCAAAAGGTAATAAGTCTTGAATTTTTTTGTATGGATGTATACGTTATTTTTTTAAAACCTCACTAACAACTGATTTTGGAACCGTTAATTCCAGCCCCAGGTGTCTAGTACTTACTTTTGGGTTTTTCTTAACTCTGTGTAAAATTTGTTCCTTCATATCTATTGGTCTAGGTAGTACGCTGATGTCCACAATTAAAAGTTCGTGACTTTAAACTACCATTTTCACAAAGACGTGTAACATTGTTTTCAAAGGTTTGGTGATGCGACACTATACGGTTAGTAAACTGTAACACTCTCGCGACCATTACATTCTCAAAACCCATAAACTAACAACATATCTACTTGTTCGGCATATCAATAAACAAAATTCATGATGACTCCGAGATAAACCGTAAGAAGAAAAGTACTAAATGCTAAACGGAGTTCAGTTTAAATGACATTAAAGTAATAAACTCTTTGTTGACTTGTCAAATTAATCATAGCCAACTTTTAATAAAAACGTTATTAGTGTTAAGTAACAATTACTGATTCAGACTTGTAGGAATTTAGAAAATATTTTTTTTGGCTACGGTCTTGATTTGTAAAACGTTATCTAAATTGAAAATTTGTAAATAATTTTCTAAAAACGTGCACTGACCATAAGAAGAAAAGACATAAGCTTAAAAGTAGTACTAACTACATACTAATAATTGTAAGTAGTTACTTACAGTTTCCGTATTGATAAATTCATTCATTCAAAAAAAACGGAGAACATTGTGAACAATTTTCATCATTTATTGCGTGAAACATCCATAACTGTGATTGGAAATCTAAATTTTTATTGGAACTAAAACATTTTCATGTAATGTGTGTGTTTACTTTCTCTGGCTTTCCTTCCGAGTAAGCAGACAACGATTAAATGTAGGGGTGAATAAATTATTTTTTTGCAGCGAAACTGTACATCTGACCAACATTTTAGAGGAGTACAAAAAGTTTGTAGACCTATTAGTACAAAAAAGATGAATGTCATATCTACAGAGGGTAAGAAAATATATCTTTTTTTGGACACCATGTAGATTTTTTTCATTTTCTACGTATCGAAAAAAGACCCCTTTACGTCAAAATTATGTAAATTTATGTTACAACTCTTGTTTCCATAATTTAGTTAAAATCGATGGAAGCGTTTAGAAATTATTTCGAAAGAACGAAATTGTTTTAAAAACGTTGACGCTCTCTAGCGGCAAAACGAAGCAACTTCGGATATAGGTATGTTTACCTGGATCGTCTTATTTTTGACCAAGCAATCTCTGGTTAAACGTTGTACACGCCATTTCCGGACACCCTGTATAAATCGTAAAAGTCAGAAAGCCAGGAAAAGTTAGTCATAAAAGCATATTTTAATGTTTATGATATATTTTTTTGCTTTAAACTAATGGGGCTACGGAAAGCATACACATATAAATTCAAACATTCGAATTTTTTATAAGTTCAGCATGTAACAGTATTACGTATTGTGCATTGAGTATGTGACTAAATTTAGGATGTTATTCACTTCTTTAATTAAGTCAACTGTATTATTCCATAGTCTCACCATTACATATGCACTGAATTTATAAATCTCACTTTAGTTAATTGCTTTATTTAAACTTTACTTACTGTAAAATTAACGTTATTAACGCTACATAAACTATTGACGCTCTTGTTTGGTGGGAAGATGTGGAATTAAAGGAATACTCTTAAAACACTCAACCGAATAATAATATTTACAAAAAGACCAATGTAAATAAACAAAGATCTCGTCGATAGTCGTCAAGCTCTTATTTCTAACATAAACAAAACGACGAGTGGTTTTTGAACCTTCCAGTTTTTATACAAGAAGTTGATAGTATGTAGGTTAACGGTTTTAAAAGTATTGAAGTAACATATATAAAGTAAGTCTATAGAAAGTAAGCTGTTCTCTAACAATTTTAAATCTTTAAAGCGTGTGTGCTTTTGTATGATTAATGAGCACTTACAACAAACGACAAATAGACACACGATGGTAAAGGTGCAGCCAATTAGTAAGAGATGAAAGCGCTAAATTGTGATCTTTTATTTAAATCTATTGGGCACAACAATACAAAAACAAATCGGCACAACGTTCATACAATTTCCGCAATTTATTCTTTGTTACGTATTCTATTTCCTGACTTATTGTAGAAAAACATTAAAATCTCTTTTGTAATGTAGATAATGCTTAACCTCATTAATTAAAAAGAACGAGTTTCTGTTTATTTCGTGCGCAATTTCCTATACCTTTTAGCACCTCCTCTTCATCAAATACAGTACTAATTGTTTGTGACTCTTTAATTTAACACAGGAAGATGGAAATTGTTTGACTCTTAAATTATTCCTTGCTTATTCATTTCGAGTTTTTATTTTACCATTTTGAAAGCACTGAAGATGAGCTACATTTTTTAAATTAAGAAGTGAACAATCATTTTCTATAAGTAGTTCAAATGTGTAATTTTTTATGGCACAAATTTCATTAATTGCGTGTACAGATTTTATATACTGACACCAATCAATAAATACTTACAATTAATTTTACGTCAAAACAATTGATGACGTTACATCTAAAACTTGTCGTTTCAAAAATAATCACTAATAACATGCACAACAAAAGTTGTAGGTGTAGGTTTAATAAAATTCAGAACGTGCAAAATTGATTGAATGACATTGCAACATAGTTTTTGTACCCTTACTTAAATGACTTAAATATCAATTCGAAAGTAACTAACGGGTAATCAAAGAATGTATATTTTGACCAGTATTTCTAGGTATTTCGAAATAAGTGAGAATTTAGAGAGGAATCGTGTGTTATTCTAAATCGAACACTGTGTATATGTTTATTTTAAAAATATTTTTTACTAAATATGTAAAATTACGATAGTAGGCCATGGAACACGAGAGTTTAGAGCGAAAATACATACATAGAGAAAATAATACATTAATAAACGGTAATTAATTTTACATGGGAAAGGAATAAAAAAAAAACAATGGAAGGACAATATTAGATTTTAAAAGTTAGGGAAAGTATACATTTTTGACACCTCTTAATAACGGACTTCACACAACATTCAAAATCTGTTCGAGGCCACTTTATGAAAATTAAAACATGGTAAGTGCAATACAGTTTATTTAATATAAACACATCATTTTCATTCGGCTCTACATCTTACGTACAAGAGACTGTTTTGAAAATGAACGTTGCGCATTTGCAAACATGAGTATTTTTTATTTAGATCAAAACGTTAAGATGATTTGTTGTAATATACTGTACTGGAAACATGTACCGTGTGTTCCGATTTCGATGGCTTTGTGGAGTATTTCAAAAACGGCTCGAGATAGGAAATTTCGGTTTTCGCGTTCTTATGCTACTTTTTTATGAAACGAAAGATGGACTAAAGAAAATTTTCATGGCACGCTTCGTTTCCGATATACGGGTCGATGAAAATTTGTCATTTTGGAACCCCCCTCTTATCTCTGTTAGCAAGTAACATAAAAACAAAGTGAGAATTGATACTAATGCATATTTTTACGCAAAATCAAGTACTAACTTTTCTATAATTATTTTTCCAAAATAACCACAAAACTTGCCTTTTGTAAATGGAACACCCTGTATCTTTTTTCATAATTTGGTACTATTTGTCCTGGGCGTTCCAAAAATATATAAAATTCTATAGTTCTTTTCAACATTAAGCTCAAAATGTACATTATTATAATTTTAATAATTATATTAACTACTCTACACCTTTATAAATAATTTAGCAAATAAAAATGTTACACTTGAGCTACATACATGTTAAAATTTACATTCAATTTATAGAATAAAGTGATGTTGATAGTAAGAGGTACATATTTTTACTGTCGCTTGAAAATATAATTTTGAATCAAGAAAGGGTGAAGATGGGAGGCACTAAATAGAATTGCTAAATACTGTGGCAAGGGATGCGATTGGTTAGATTTGAAAAAATAGGAGCCGTGGGAATGACTACATTAGTGTTGAAGTAATTTCCGGATTATAAAGGTTATATTTATTTTAAGGATTTGGAAACTAATAAGGGGTTCAATTGCTAGAAGTTTAAATTCTTTGTGAGTAGAAGGATTTATGACATTCAACAAATAACCTGTTGGATGGATTTACCATAAAAAGTTATTACATTTTACAAAATTGAAAAAAACAACTAGTTCGTGAACAGTAGAAACTTATTACGTTTACTACTTAGGGCTACAGACAAACATAAAGGTATTAAATATGAAATTACTGAGAAAATGAAATCCTTTAAAAATGGATAAGATAGAGTAAACATGTCATCATGAATAAGTACGAATTCTAACTAAAAATATTATAATTTATAAACCTAAAATAAAGTACTTGTAAAAGTAATCACAAACACACACATTGTTCTGATCAGCCTTATTGCATTTAAAATAATAGCAGGTCTCAACTCTAGTTCTATAAAAGCCCTATGAACGGCGTTTCATAGATCCGACATAGTTTGATATTGGGCTCTATAAATTTTATTTTTAAGATATCCCCACGGAAAGAAATCTAGATTTGACAAATCCGGTGATCTGGATGGCCATCTTAACGGTCCATTTGTACCCATCCAGGAGCCTGGAAAGTTGTTATCTAGGTAGTTTCTAACTATGTCAGCGTTGTAAATATAATTGATTTAAATAAAAATTTAAGAACATTGCTATAGTTTTAAAAGCAACTTTGTTTTAATTTTTATAATATAAATATAGAGTTCCACTAAGTAAGGTTAAAGAATATAAATTTGAAACATTTTAGTGGTGTCTTCTTTGCGTTATTTAACTGTTGAAAACAGGACAGGATGAGTTAATTATTGCATCAAGAAACTGTAAGGCAAATAGTAAGATAAACTCAAATTTACAATTTATGTTCTTCGTGAACCTATGTGAAGTTAGCCATAAATTTCATCCATAAATTTTTTTTTCGTTTTTCCGAAAAATTTCGTTAAAAACCTATAAAAAATTAATAATCCAAAACATATTAAGAGGAATATTGATATAAATCACATTTTCCACTTATTTAAAATTAAAACTTATCGCGATCTCCTCGGTCAAGCGCATGAACAAATTCTTTATGGATGATATGTGGGACCACTTTTTTTTAAATTTTTTTGTCAAATCCTTGAAGAGTACATAATATTACATAACATATCCAAAAATTTGGATGTAATTATCTTTTATAAGATTAGAAAATGACTTTGAATTTGGATGTATTTCGGGATCAAAATTTAGTCAACGCGTATGCTCAAATTGTTTATGGATGACATGTGGGACAACTTTTTTAATTTTTTGTCAAATCCCGAAGAGCTAATAATACATAACATATCCAAAATTAGGATGTAATTATTTTTATAAGTCCAGAAAATGGCTTTGAATTTGGTGTATTTCGGGATCCAAAATTCAGTAAACGCTCATAAACAAATTGTTTATGGATGATATGGAACAACTTTTTTAATTTTTTGTCAAGTTCTGGAAGAGTACATAATAATACATAACATATCCGAAAATTAGGATGTAATTATTTTTTATAAGATCAGAAAATGACTTTGAATTTGGATGTATTTCGGGATCAATATTCAGTAAACGCATAAACAAATTGTTTATGGATGATATGGGACAACTTTTTAAATTTTTTGTCAAATCCTCGAAGAGTACATAATAATACATAACATATCCAAAAATTAGGATGTAATTATTTTTATAAGATCAGAAAATGACTTTGAATTTGGATGTATTTCGGGATCAAAATTAGTAACGCATACAAATTGTTTATGGATGAATTGGACAACTTTTTTAATTTTTGTCAAATCCGAAGTACATAATACATAACATATCCGAAAATTAGGATGTAATTATTTTTATAAGATCAGAAAATGACTTTGAATTTGGATGTATGGGATCAAATTCAGTAAACGCATAAACATTGTTTATGGATGATATGGACAACTTTTTTGTCAAGTCCTCGAAGAGTACATAATAATACATACATATCCAAAATTAGGATGTAATTATTTTTATAAGTCCAGAAAGTGACTTTGAATTTGGTGTATTTGGATATGTATTCATTTGTAACTCTTCGGGATTGAAACAAATTGTTTATGGATCATAATGACAACTTTTTTAAATTTTGTCAATCCTCGAAATACATATACATAATTCAATAGTAATCTGATCTTATAATCAGAAATTTACATTTGTGTAATTTGGATATGTTATGTATTTATTATGTACTCTTCGAACTTGACAAAAAATTAAAAAATTTGTTCACATATCATCCATAAACAATTTGTTTTGCGTTTACTGAATAAATGACTCGTAAATACATCCAAATTTCAAAGTCATTTTCTGATCAAATTATAAAAATAATTACATTATAATTTTTGGATATGTAATGTATTATTATGTAGTCTTCGCGACTTGACAAAAAAATTTAAAAAAATGTTGTCCCACATATCATCCATAAACGATTTGTTTATACGTGTTTACTAAATTTCGATTCCGAAAAACACCAAATTCAAAGTCACGTTCTGGACTTATAAAAAATAATTACATCCTAATTTTTGGATATGTAATGTATTATTATGTACTCTTCGAGGATTTGACAAAAAAAATTTTAAAAAAGTTGTCCCACATATCATCCATAAACAATTTGTTTATGCGGGTTTACTGAATATTGATCCCGAAATACATCCAAATTCAAAGTCATTTTCTGATCTTATAAAAATAATTAGATCCTAATTTTTGGATATGTTATGTATTATTATGTACTCTTCCAGAACTTGACAAAAAAATTAAAAAAAAAGTTGTTCCACATATCATCCATAAACAATTTGTTTATGCGGGTTTACTGAATATTGATCCCGAAATACATCCAAATTCAAAGTCATTTTCTGATCTTATAAAAATAATTAGATCCTAATTTTTGGATATGTTATGTATTATTATGTACTCTTCCAGAACTTGACAAAAAAATTAAAAAAAAAGTTGTTCCACATATCATCCATAAACAATTTGTTTATGTGCGTTTACTGAATTTTGATCCCGAAATACACCAAATTCAAAGCCATTTTCTGGACATATAACAAATAATTACATCCTAATTTTTGGATTTGTTATGTATTATTATGTACTCTTCGGGGATTTGACACAAAAATTTAAAAAAAAGTTGTCCCACATGTCATCCATAAACAATTTGAGCATACGCATTGACTAAATTTTGATCCCGAAATACATCCAAATTCAAAGTCATTTTCTAATCTTATAAAAGATAATTACATCCCAATTTTTGGATATGTTATGTAATATTATGTACTCTTCAAGGATTTGACAAAAAAATTAAAAAAAAAAGTGGTCCCACATATCATCCATAAAGAATTTGTTCATGCGCTTGACCGAGGAGATCGCGATAAGTTTTTAATTTTAAATAAGTGGAAAATGTGTGATTTATATCAATATTCCTCTTAATATGTTTTGGATTATTAATTTTTTATAGGTTTTTATCGAAATTTTTCGGAAAAACGAAAAAAAAAATTTATGGATGAAATTTATGGCTAACTTCACATAGGTTCTTCGTGACAGGATTCTTCTTTTATTTTTGTCGGGAGTGGTACCATCATTAAAAATCCAACAGTCAATTACAACAATTTCGAATTTGCAATCAGCAATATGAAAATAAAGCAGTTTAAATTATTCACAAACTTTGCAAATGCAGCAGTTAAGCAGTATAAATAAGGAAGTACGACATTTCTTTTTATCATAATACTATGTTTGGAACTTGTATTTCCAATCCGCACACAAAACTGAAGAAGAGCCCCGTATTAGAAGCTCACAGTGAGTGATAAAAGTGCGAACGTCCCCCTCTCATCTGAACACATTCTCATTATCGTAATAAACCTCACTGTAGTTAACCAGTACAACAATAATAATTATTTATTGGAATTTTATGCTTAAAGATTAGTACTTATTAAATAGATTGTTGTAGATTTGCTGAATTACTTCCACGTCCAACAGACTGTATCACTAAAAAAATTATCAAAGGTTTTTATCTGCTCACATATAGATATCAACTACCTAGAGCGGCTGACTGTTTTTGGGGTCAGTTGGGTTTGGGGAAAGGGATAAAATTGGGGGGTAAGTACCCCTTTTGCAAATTTTTATTTTTTTAGATTTGTTGTCCCTATAATTTTGCTGTACAACAAACGGTTTACAAGATATTAGCAAAAAAAAAGCATCACTTTAAAAAACCGGTTTTTCCTAAACATCTCCGGAACTACCTAACATGCTCAAAAAATAGGAAATAAAATTTCTCACAAAAAGTGTTTATGCAATTTTTTCGAAAATTTTGCCATTTCGAAATATTTCCAAAAAAACCCGATTTTGGAACCCGTCGACACGATTTTTTGAAATTTTGGTATAGAAAATCAAATTTCTAATCGAAAAGCATTCTTGTAATTTTTTTCGAGTTATTTACAAAAAAAACAGATTTTTTGGTGTGGAAGTATTGATACAATTTGCAGCGGTTTTTTTGTTTATTTTGAATTTGGTTTAGCCAAACGATATTCTCCTAGGAATTCTCACACCAATACACAAACGTTTATACCCGATCCGTGATTTAAACCTAGGACGAAATATTTTCTTGTTTCTTTTCATAGCCCCCCCCCCCCAAATTTATTATGTGAACCGTAAAACTGAAATTATTAAAATTTTGGGAAACCGAACTAAGGCACATATACAACGTTATTGATGGTATTCAGTGACGTAATCATTATAAATGGCGCCATTTTGTCAAATAATTTTAAATGGGATCGTATGGCAAGTAACACCTCATTTGAAAGCTCGTTTCAAGTCATTTTCAACGACATCAACAACATTAAAATATTACTACTGATTTATGAGTTTCAACCCAAAAATCTCAAAACAGTAATTGGCGGTTTTAGGCTGAAACTTATGAATCACTATTAATATTTTAATGTTGTTGATGTCGCTGAAAAGGATCATATTTAAAACATCAATTTAAGACGAAAGCTCTAATAATTTCTTTTTATTTAATGCGCTCTAAAAAACATACAGCTCTTTATAGAATTTGGCATAAATTGATGAAGTGTCTATGTAATTTTCTATATTTTGTTAAAATTGAAATTTGAAAATACTCAAGGGCGTGTCGATTAATGGGGGGGGGGGGCACAATGTCTTTCTTCCCATAAATAACAATTACACATAAAGCAACATTATCGATTTAACGTCAATAGACAACGGATTATCTTGTGTTTGTTTGTTTTGTAATTGTTTACTTGATTTTCTCGCAACAAGTTTCCAAAATTGGTTAACACTGATTTAGTGGCAAGTGTTTACAAAGTGCTTTTTTTCTCAAAACAGTTGCTCTGAGTGATTTGACACAATAATACTTTTTTGTAAAATCTGATATTTACGATTATGATATTAAAGTAGCCAAATTTTTGCAGCATGAAATATTGTACAATGTTAATTTTAGCAAATTACAGAAAATTGGGCAGTTACGTTTCTTGTCAAATTTTATTTGTCATGGTTTACTAGCTATTATTGGTTTCGCGTCGCCATCGTTCTCAAAAACAAAACAAAAATAGGTATTTGTTATTAAAGTACCACCCGATAGGAGTTTGGCAAAAGATTAAGCGTTTCTGTTGAATCATTAGGAGATTTTCATCATTTCTAGATACGCATACGTACATACCGCAGACACACACGGTATATAAATATTTAAGGAGTAAACCTTGAGTATATTATGTCAAGTTCTCTTTCGCTAAACTACCATCAGATGAAGTAATCAACTTATCTCATTTACAAAAAGAAATTATCATAAAGAAACATTCAATTTAAAAGAATGAAATGAAATAGTTCTGAACAACACGTACTTATTGACTACGCATAACTCAAAATGCATCAATAATAAAGCACATAAATAACCGTGTGCTTGAATGGTAGAGAAAACAGATGTTACAATGGGTCCCAGAAGCATAAAATAACATCCGCATAGATTGTAGAATATGTCTCACTGACCGGCCGTATTGTAGTAATTAAATTTGGCAAATGTGAATATACAGGAAGTACAGGAAATATGGTTAAATCACATCAGAATGATTTGTCACCAATATCGGAAGCAGCAAATGTTGAAAGTCAGTAATTATTATCACAGCCAAATTTCAGTAGCATTATAGTGGTTCGAAGCTCTAAATTCAATTATTATGTTTCAATTATAATTTCTTACGCTCAAACAACTTTATGTCCAAGTCTACGTGAAGAGACCGTATAGTTAAAATAACTGGTACTAGCGGTTTTCGTGTCGATTAAATTAATACTTCAGTGTAAATGATATAGCAACTGGTAGAACTAAACGATTGAACAATTCCCATCAGTATATTCGTAGATGAATCCCTGAAGTTTTGTTGATATCACATTGAATCAATAGTTACATCTAGAAAACCTATAAAATATGTGTAGTTAGTGTATCGTCGAAATATTAGAGAAAACTCAGATTTTTACTTCGAGGTCACCGCGTGCTAAAAAAATATAACAAAGTTGCTGAAGAGCTGTATCAAATAACAGCAAAGAAATCACAATCCTTCTTCTAGTAAGCAATGTAAGGATAGTATATCCAGTTCAGGCTGTAGCGTAAATAATGAATTTACAAAAAAGCCATCCTTTATTAAAAGATTAAAGAAGCCAACCATCAACTTTAGAAATGAACCCTTATCCTCGAAGTTTTCAAGGATACTTTTCAGAGCGGTCAACATGAAATTGTCCACAGAAATAATTCAATTTTTGCAATTGAAAGATTAAAGAGTTTTTGATGCCCGTAAAAATGAATGAAAACATGTGTCCACAAAAGTGAAAAGACGATTAGCACAGTAGGAAGGTTTACTGAATTCTTTGCAGGTACATTTTGCTTGTAAAAAAATTTTGTAATACAGTAATTTTCTTATAAATCTTAAATACCACACATACACACGCCTTATGCATGATGGTGCACCATAACATTTCAGTCAACTTGACTTGGTACATACTAGTCACTTGGTAATGGGAAAGGTATTTGATTTACATCTTATGATCTTATTTAGGGAGCGTTTGAGTACTCGTAATTAAAAATAATTAGCATAATATACGTTGTTTTAAGTGAATATGCTGATATCAAAATTTTATTACCTGCTAATGGAGAGTTAAATGGTTAAATTAAATTTAACCATTGCAACATCTAATTATCAAATATTTTCGTTAATAAAAATTTTATAAAGTATTCACGAAACGGCGCTTTGTGACATATGCTTCACTATCTAGTAACCTAGGTACCAAAAAAAAAATTAATTGTTTGAGAAACAATGTAAAATCCGCTCTACTAATCATAAATATGAACGATTTTTTTGTTTGATAAATTTCTCTTGAACGAAATAACAAAAAAACTATTTAAAATTTCACTTTCGTGA
Organism: Vesta saturnalis; assembly: GCA_036346205.1. Classification (NCBI taxonomy): domain Eukaryota; kingdom Metazoa; phylum Arthropoda; class Insecta; order Coleoptera; family Lampyridae; genus Vesta; species Vesta saturnalis. The sequence continues at coordinate 4,165,864 of JARFJB010001218.1, read as the reverse complement.
TTATTAATGAAACTTTGGTTATCCTTAATTCTTGTGCAAGCATAAAATTGATTGTGTACACTTGATTAATGGATAATTAAAAATTAGGAACATTCGAAACCAATCGTTAATTTAATTGATTAAAAACGCAACTTTCTTATAAGTGTGCTGTATTGCAAATTTTTCACAATAAATTCTCTCCCTCATTATACAGCTGTCATGCATATAAAATATTGGCGAAAAAAATAGGCAGGTGCTTATTATTCAACATTAGTGTACTTATAAATTAAAAAATTGTGCCAACTGACAACTCTCTCACTTAAAGAAGACAATAATTTAAAGATAATTAGAGATCTGTATTTTATATTTGAAAATAAATTCTTTGCACTTTATGGCACCAATCTTAATACGTTAAAAAACAAAGTAACGTATTACAATTTAAAAAAAAATCGATACTGAATCTTAATTTAATTTACTTAAAATTATTATTAGTGAACTACTTTTTCTGTGTATAAATTAGTGCTCCACCAAACTGTTTTGTTTATGTTATTAAACATGTTTATTTATTTAATAAACATATTAAAGAAGTGAGAAATTCGCAGATTGACTGTATAATTAGATTAATAATTAACTAGAAAATAGGTTTTTTATTATAATTAATGGCAGTAACAAATTACGACTAATTGCTGAATGATTTTTACATATAAGTTATAAGATGTGATTAGTTGAAAAGTAATACATTTCTTTTCTCTAGTTACTCGTAGTTAGCCTCAGATAATCATATTTGATCATTTTGGTTGCCGTTTAGTTAGTCTTAATTGGATTTACAATATTTGTTTTGGACTTAAATTTATGCTTGACTATTAGAATTATTATCCTACATCATTTTACATCTACATTATAATTTGAAATGTAGCTGATATTAGTTTGAATTTAGTTTAATTGGTGGTTGTTAATTACTTCCATAAATAAATGTTTCATATTAGTATAATTAACAACGTGATATTAAAACATAGTCATTAGCTCATTCCTTAAAATACTTAAAATTCAGCACTATTGAAACGTAAAGTCCAACGAGTCTTAGTTGTAATTTTACTCCAATTAATACACAAAATGTTTAAATTAAACTTTATTCCAAGTAAAGTTTAAAACTTAACTTTCAACTTATGTTAATTATAGTTGACTAACATTTAATTTTAAAATATTTAATTAATAATTATTTGTACTTTTTGTAAATCACATTTTATTTTAAAATTTGACTTGCGTTAGTGTTAAAATACTTCTGTTGCGTTTTTTAAATCGTGTATTTTTCTATTCATATTTTATATCAATTTAAACGTTTCGATAACAATTACCGTTATCGGCTTCAGTAAGGGGTAATATCTTTAAGTATTACTTAGTGCTAGTTATTGGCGCATGTTAATTAGATTGAATATTATAAAAAAATTTGTTTTAACGTTTTCTTTGTTTTAACCGTAGTTATCGATTGTATGTGTTCATTTCTGTGCACTTTTCTGACGTATATAAATTTGACTGTAAGTTAACCGATTAAAGCAAAATAATTGCAATTTTCTTCTATTACTGTTTATAATTTTGTTTTAAATCAAATAGTCTGTCTTTGTATGTTTTTTCACACATACCAATAAATTTATACTTCGTTAATTAGTTTAATTTTAGTATTCCCGAACAGGCTAAGATTCGCCTAACGTGCTAAAGCACTCAGGAACACTGGAAGGGTTTAGGGATATTGTTAGGCTGCCGAGAAATGTTTATGAATTAAATTGACTTAAGTCAAAGAGGAAAACAGAAACTGGGTAGTGCCTTCCACAATTTGGTCGCCGTGTGGAAAAATGTAGATTGAGCCCGTTTAGTGTGACACGATGGAATTTTGAGTGCGTAATTATGGTGTGAATGGGCAAACCGAGTGTTTCTAGCGAAGATGGCCTGCGAAGGTATTAAGGAGTGTAGTTCGGAGGCACACTTGCCATGGTAATAGCGATAGAACATGGAAATAATCGAAACTATTCTTCTATGCTCAAGAGGCTGTAGGTCAGAAGTCAGAGACGGGTATAAGCCTGATAGCTCTTTTTGGGTGCGGTTTACCATATCAAGGACGTATTGGGGAGCACTGACCCAGAGGTGGGAATTGTATTCCAGATGAGGTCGAATTTGAGCCTTATACAGTAAAAGGAATTGTTGCGATGTGAAGTACTGTTTACAACTGTATAGAAAGGCCAGTTTGCGGACAGCCGTTTTGCTGACTGACAAAAGGTGGTCAACTCATGAAAGTTTCGATGATACGGACATCCCTAACATAGAAATAGAGCTTGAAAACTTGAGTTCTAAGCCATTCATATTTACAGCAGGAAATGATCGGTCTTCCTTGACGGACACAAGGCAACCCTGCGTGTTGTCGGCGTTGAACATGAGTAGATTATTCCTTCCCCATTCAAGGGCACGTTCTAAGTCACTATTGATTGAGGCTGCCATTTTCACCTTAACGTCCTGTCTAGACTTATTGTTGTGGGAAAACTGAGAAGAACTACAACGTGGAGTGCTGTCATCTGCAAAGCAATGGATCGGGTTAGTTGTTGAGAAAATGAGAACATTTATGTACAGTAGGAAAAGTGTGGGAGGTATCACTGATCCTTGGAGTACTCCTGCGTTAATAGTAGTTTCTTTCGAAAAGAAGCCATCGACGACCACGCGTATACGTCTTTTGTCAAGAAAGCTGGATATCCAATTGATAATCGTATCAGATAAGCCGAACGAAGTGAGTTTGACAAATAGGGTCAAAAGCCTTTGAAACATACTACGACTGTTTCACCGGACCTCTCGAATGTGTTATTCCAAAGTTGGGTAACATATGAAAGAAGATCACTCGTTGACGATTCTGTCTGAACCGATACTGGTGGTCGTTTAAGAGTTTATTGGACTCGAGGAACGAAAGTAGTTTTCGACAGAAAATGGAAGTGATAGCTATTGGCCGATAGTTTGAGGGATCGGTTTTGTCTCCCTTTTTAGGAATAGGTTTGGACATTTGCCAATTTCCACGATGAGGGAAACTCTCCAGATGACATGGAGATCGAAAAGAGATTGGACAATACAGGTACTAGTTCGGAGTAGCATTTTTTATGGACGATAGCTGGAATACCGTCAGGGCCAGTCGCCTTGTTTGAGTCAAGTTTATTGATAATTGATTCTAGGAGCTTGTAACGAAAGTGGATTGGTTTAATAGCGTATGGGGTAGATTTGGGCGACGACACAGTTTTACCAGAATCATTGAGACGTGAATTTGATGCAAAGTAATCGACAAAGAAGTTGGCTTTTTCAGCAGGATCAGTTACTACAGCTCCATCGCGAGAAGTCATGGGAGGAAAGGAAAGTTTTTGCTGATGGCTTTAGCTAATGACCAAAATTTACGACCACCCAAAGGACATGAGACTAATTCTTTGCGTTTACGTTTTTCAAACATCTTTTGGCCTTGGTGATGATGCTTTTGCAACTATTCCTTGCGGTAATATAGTTGGCGTGATTTTCATTTGGTATAGTTTATGCTTTTGCGGTAATGCATCAGTGCAAGCCCTATTAAACCAGGATTGGGAACGGGCATGACCTACACGATTATGTGTTTGGGAATGTATAACTCCATACCCATCAGAATAACTTCAGTTATTCAAAGAGCAATGTTTGAAAAGGAGCACCATTTAAAGCAATACTCACGTCAGGGGAAGGTTGCAAAAAATCTCGCTTCTCACCAGTTGTAATACACCACATAGTACTATCTGTTTTTCGAGTAGCACTGGGATTGGATACCAATGAAGTTATTTCGATTAGGCAGTGGTCTGATTGACCAAGTGGGGAAAGGACTTTTATGGACAAGTGGGTTAGTTGTAAGGAATAAGTCCAGCAGATGTGGAGTATGGTTGGGGTTGTCAGGGATTCTGGTTGGTTCGGAAATGATTTGTGTGAGATCATAGAATACAGCAAATGCTTCTGCACTATGACCTGCGGGATTAGTAGTAAATGAAAAATGAAGCCAATGGGAATTGTGAGCATTAAAATCTCCCAAAATTGAAATATCGTAAGATGGAAACTGTGACAAGAGGTAGTCTATTGTCAGACTAACGTAATCAAAAAGATCTTGGAAATTGTTATCATTGGGAGACCTATACAAATAACAGGAGAATTTCACAAATTTGAGCCCAGAATGTTTGAACCAAATCGCGTCAAATTTGTTGCTTCCAGGGGAGACTTGGGTTTCTGATAGAAGCAGAATGTCCGGTTGCACTTGTTCAAGGTGTTGGTGAACAGCATTAATATTCGACCTGATACCAGTAATGAATCCGGATGTTGGTACTTTCGATGACCGAGGTCGCTTGAGTCCTGCCCTCCCGGGTATCTGAATGGGGCAGAATTTTATTCCTGGCAGATCTTGCTCTTCCTAGTCTTGCTTTTGGCATTGACGAATTTTTGCCCCCCTCCCCCAAAATTGAAGCCAGATATAGGGTGTTCCATAAAAAAACATAACTTTGATGTACACTGTTTTGGGACACACCTGGTATGCTAACAAATATTTTTAAGTTATAACCACAATTGATTTACACGATCCGACTTTAATGTTTCGACGAAAGAGATCGTCCTGATACCGGTGAAACATCCTGTATATTAGACTAATTTGTTCATATTATCCTGTGATATAGGTACACGATATTTTTGCACCAAAAGATTTTAAACGTAAAATTTACATAAAATTATATAAATAATGGCATTTAACATTGCGTTGGCTTCTGATGGCGTTGCGATTTTGTAAGAGAAAATAGTTAACCGTTGTCAAGCTGACATTACATTACTATGTAGGTTATTTAATGACATGTCACATACATTAGTAGCACCTGCGCAGAATTGATTTTAATGACATCATAACTTACTGCTTCGGGGGAAGCACGTATAATTTGATTGTAGAGTAACATTTCGACGGTTTAAAACATATTATAACTTTACTGCTGTTTTGCAGATTTTATTTTCATTCTCACCCTTCTTCCCCCTCCCAGTTAAGAGCGACAAATCACGATCGCGCCAAAAAAAAGTAAGCTTACGTTCATAATCTCATTGGCGAAAACCACGTTCTCAAGTTCATCACTGTCACATATTAAAAAGAGAACATAATTCATTAATCACATGGTGTCGTTTTAGCGAATGAAACTGCATACTTTCCTTAGTAACGTGTAGTGTAAAATAGCATAAGGCAGGCCTATAAATGTTAATGGTCTAAAAAAAGTTACTACTGTACCTCGACTTTTGACAATTGGAGGTTATATTCTTAAGGTGAAACTAATGCAGCGCCGCAACACAGTTTGGACCTATTTAGACTTTGTTTGTTCGAAAATCCTTGACCTATTTAAAAAAGAGTAAATTTTAGTCTTAATACCTTGAACGTCTATTAACCTACAGGAAACGGAAATTGTACTTTCTTTACATGTGTCATAAATAACAACATCGGTCTTATCCAATACAATGAGATGTTTTATGTACCAAATCTAAGTAAAAACTAATAAGAATAAACATATGGGAGTAATATGTAGAAAATCGTATATGTATCCATCTTATTTAACCCATCCACGAAATCCATAGCGCTGTTTCATGAGTAATCCAATGTGAAGATTTGCTTGCGTAATGAAATTTGCTGCTTCGTTTTTTTCTTGGTTGTTACGCACACACGAAAGTAAATAACAAAAAATGCTTCTATTTAAATGGAATTGACCACAAGATTGCCGTTTTTGTATCCATGGACAAGATTTGACGAAAACCAAATACATATTTAAGTGTATTTTTACTAAAATTTTGATGCTAAACAGTGGGGTCTTATTCCAACTGCATTATATTACCAGAATAATCTGAGTCTGAATGGGATTCTCCTAGTTCTATAATAACAGATTGGGTATTTTCCTTTGAAAAATTTCCCATAACTTTCTACCAATCATTTGAAATAATCTTTTCCGTGTTCGAAAAAAACGTTACCACATTGTAGGACAACGTTTAGATAAAACTTCAAGCCATAATTTCTGAACCGTATCTTTCGATGGAAGTATTAACAATGTTAAGGAGGCAATCATAAAACTGTACACCCATGCTTCGAAAACCAGCCTGAAGCGAAAAAATTACGGCAGCCTGTCTAACTGCACTGAATGATACGGTGCGTTATCCATAACCACCACACGATTTTCGGATTTTCCTGATTGTTTGGACAAAGCAGGAATCAGCTGTTTAAATCACCAAGTTTTGAAACTTGTAACCTAGTATTATGATAATTACGATCCTCGTACCCCGAATCGAGTAAATAGCCACAGTTTTCCAAAAACCCTAAATTACACCCCGCGTGTAAAATGGTTTACCTTTTCTCTTCATTTTTAATTTTGAATGGACTACTTTTGATATCAGAATCGTGCACCCAACGATGGATATTGGAACCAGTTTGATAAATCGACGGGTCGTCTAGATACACAAATCTGACAACTTGGCCTGAACTTTGTAACTGCAGAAATTTTCTAGAAAACTTAATTTTGGGCTACAACGACGTGTTTCATTTCAAATAAAATTTTCTGTCCTTTGTGTTTGTAACCTATTGATTTCAAAATTCTAAATAATGTCATTCGACCCCCATCAAATTCGAAATCTGTTTTAACGTGATGATACAATTTGTCTCAAGTAAAATATTCATTTTTCGAATTAGTCGTTGTAGATCTTTCCAAAAGGTGAAATTTCAAAAAAGATTTTTCGCGTTTACCACAATATGTCGACTTTAAATTTTGAGCTCTTGCCGTTATGATGTCTTTGATAGTTCGCTGTGAAACCTAAAACCAAATACATATTTAATCTGCGCACGAAAGTAGTGATTACATACTTCAAATTACCCGACACCATTACTATATGTTCCCCATTACTTTCCCCGTTGCACTATTTTTAAGATTCTTATAGCACCTTAAAATTTTGTTTCTCAACAAATTATTATTATAAATTCAATAACGTATGTCTCAAAAGTTTTGGTACAAAATCCAATGGATGTAAAAATACGCGGGAATGATAAAATATTAGGTTGGCTTTGAGAACAAAAATTCTCTGAAAGTTTGTCTTCACTTTGACAGTTTTAGAAATCAGTTGTACTAAAATGGCTTACAAATTAGATCTTCGTAAAACTATTTACGGTGTAGTTGGGCAAATTCCTAAGCGTGAAATACTTCGCATATTCGAAAATGCAAATACTTCCCCATAATAACGGATTGTGAACAATGTATACCATGTATAAATCTCGCAAAAGTGGAAGACTCTGATCTTTTACCCAAGCCAGGCCAGGCATATTAGTAAGAAGAGCAACAAATAGCAAATGTCGGTCAGGAGGTTAGTAAGGGAGTATAGAACTTCTAAGGATACAGTTTGGAGGGAATTATTTAGGAATAGCCAAGAATATCGGAAAAGAATAAAATGTCCAAAATATACGCCAAATCAGTTGGCACGGATACCACGATGTTGTCGGGCATTAAGGCGAATACGTTTTGCCAATAACAAAGTCATTGTTGTTGGTGATGAAAATATCTTACTCTAAGTAACTCAGAAATTAAGGACAACGATGATTTCTATACTGATAACATAGAAAACTGCCCAGAGAATGTTAAATATAAAGAAAAGGCAAAATTTGCTGATAAAATTTTAGTCTGGTGCGCTATTTCCATAAAATGGATAGCGAGGCCTTATGTGGGACGTTAAGAGGCGAAGCACTGGATAGTCGGCGCTATATTCAGAATTGTCTGGTCAATCTGAATGATTTTATTAATGAACATCATGCTGAAAGCGATATAATGTTTTGGCACCATGCCATTACGCCAGGGAAACTCAGAACTGACTCAACGCTCATAACATACCATTCGTACCACGAAACGACAATCCCCCTAATGTATCTCAGGCCCGCTCAATAGAAGAATTTTGGGCACTTTTGAGACAGAAAGTGTATGATCGAGGATGGCAAGTCGAAAATGAAGAACAGTGAAAACGGAGGATTTACATAAAAATTTGAGACGTAGGTGTTACAGCCTTCCAAGACCTTATGCGAGATGTTCGTAGAAAATTGCGTCTTGTTGAAAATCACGGACCACTTCATTTCATTTAAGTTCTCAATTTTGTTAATTATAAGTCTATTAATTATGTTTGATAGCTATAAGTTCAAATAAAACATGTTTGTATATAAAACTGAATATAATATGTCGTGCCAGAACTTTTTAGACATACGAGGGTTGCTATTTATGTATTGAGAATAGAAAGAATAAACAAATGAATTTGATGAAATATATTTTTATTGCTTTTCAAAATAATCGCCTTTAAGATCTATACACTTTTGCATGCGATTGAACCACCCTTCAAAGCACTTTGTCCAGTCAGAAGATGGTAGCTCTAAAACATGTGTTTTGAAGGCCTCAACAGCTTCTTCGGGCGATGAAAATCGTTGTCCACGCAGTTTATCCTTAATTAGTGCCAAGTCTGAGCTGTAAGGCGGATGACCCATCAATTCGATCTTTTGTGTGTCCAAATATCCGTTTGTTGTATGTGATGTGTGTGAGCTGGCATTGTCGTGATGCAAAATGATTCGTCGTTTTGGGTTGATTTCTCTCAATTTACCGATTGGGGCTTGAACCTTGATGGCGCAGTTGGTTATCGCGGTACTCTAGCAAAGTACAGGTCGTAGGTTCAAATCCTACTCGAGCTAAACTTTTTATTTATGTATTTAATAAAATTAATAATAATTTTTAATTAATAAACATTATTTATTTTGTAATGATTAGAGGTAATACATGTTACAAGCATCTGTCACAAATATATTTTTTACCACCGCCTGTTACACTTGAACAACTTTCGTGAACCCAGCTCTTACATTTATTGCGCTGAATCATATCTTTCAGAAGTGTTTCTTCACACATGAAACAATACCATTCGTCGTAATTAACTTCTATAATTGGGGATTTCTTTTAATTTTTTTTTGTGATGAGCTTTTTTGTTTTTTTTTCTTCTCTACCAATTCCTCTTTGTATGGAATGGAAGCCAGAATTTCTGCTTTTTGTGCACGTTGCTTCCTTTTTCTTTCATCTATCGCGGGTAGAGGAGATCACATTTCAGGACTATAATATAGATTAACCAATTCATTACCGTCTGATTTGCTTTCTGCTTCAAAAATGTTTTCAGATTCTGAGTTAGTTGGCAATGGCTCATCAACACCTATTTCTCGTTCATCATTGTCAGTCGGTTGGGAATTATTTTCTTTAGTCTGTTCATCATTGTCAGATTCATTTGTTTCTAGCTCTGTTCTATTTTCAGCATTTAATCGGTTTGACACTTCGAACTGGGCATCATTGAAAACATAACGATTTATCGGCCATATACCTGAACCCCTAAATGCACGCACTGAATTTGCAATTGTAGCTGCTTGACCATAGGAAATATTTAAAAGATATTTAAAATTGGGTAATGGTTGATCAAAAAAGGGTTTTCAGCCATGTATCTTGAGTTCTGGTATAGTAAGTTGCCATTGGACCAAAAATTCCTACATCTAAAAGTTGAAGGCGATGAGTTGTATGCCCTGTAAGTTGGAGTAAAATAACCCCTGAGTCTCTAGCCAATTCAATCGCTTCAAGGTTCTTTGAATGGGTCGTATGGCCATCTAATAGGTTTCACATGCTTCATAAAATGTTTTAAATATAGGACAAACAATTCCGAATTTATATAGCCACTCTCGCATACGGTAACGAGACTTCCAGGTAGAGCACCTTTTTTTAAGGATTCGTTCACTCTTATGCGTTTAAAAATAATCATAGGCGGTACAAATCATCCTGCTGGACTTACACAACACACAATGGTGATATTTGTTCCACGTTCCCCGCTCGTTATTCCACTAACCTGTCGCTTTCCCTTTTGGCCAACCACTTTCTGCATTCTCTTCTGAACTGTGGAAAAACCTGATTCATCCACGTTGAATATGCGAGTTTCGTCCAACTGATTTTCTTTCACTATCTTCTCATATAAATAAAAAAAGCTGTAGACGTTTTGTTTGTTAAAACCCCTATCCCGTGCCATAGATGTAGCCTCTGGTTGTCGCAATGATATATTTGGGCGACGGCTCATGAAGGCATAATACCACTTTTTTCCTGCCATGCAAAGGTCCTGATTAAATGAACATTTTATTTTGTTTTTACGTGCAATTTCGAATGATAATTTTCTAATATCTATTATTGTTAAACCAAACACCAACGATTCTAGGTGTAGAATATGATCCACTAAATCTTTTTCGATATTTTCTGGCAATGCTGTTCCAGTTCCTTTATATTGTTTTGCTTCTTTGGCATAAGTATTAGTATTGGACAGATGTCTCTTTAAAGTAGGTTTTGGAATACCAAATTGACGAACACATCCATTTAAACCCATATTGCCATTTCTGTACGCAGTCATAGCGTCGTGTAACTGTTGTTCGGTCCACTTGTAATATTTTTACTTTTGCTTTATGCACCTTGGAGCATTCATCTGAATAAATAAATGAACGGTTATTATTGTAATAATAGTACATATAAATTCAACGTATTTAAGGGTACTTAATGCGTATCCTATATTGTATCGGTACAATATAGGAAACCACTCAGTGGTACAATTTAGGGGACTCGCCCATTTTTAGATAATTATTTAGTTATAAAGATTTTTGACTGATAGTCATATTGATTGCAGAAATTTACATCAGATTGCTAAACAAACACAAAATCGAAATTGTCAGCAACTGAACTAACTTAAGTCGCAAATTTTTTGCAGAGTACTTTGTTAACATCAAGGTTTAATAACGTGGACTACAGAGGCCATTAGCAGTTCTAGTTTCTTTAGAAATAGTAGTGGTACAATTTAAGCGCTGATACAATATTGGCAACCTTCCCCTACCCTTGAAAGAGTAAAAAAATAATTTTTGATGTGTAAAGAAAACAGAAATAATACTTATGTAACAAGAAATTAACTGTTCACACATGTTATAATTAAAAACAACCCGATACGTTTTTTAAATAATTTTAAGCTACAGACAAACTTCTATACTACGAGGGTTGCTGTTTATGTATTGAGAATAGAAAGAATAAACAAATGAATTTGATGAAAAATATTTTTATTGCTTTTCAAAATAATCGCCTTTAAGATCTAGACACTTTTGCATGCGATTGAATCACCCTTCAAAGCAGTTTGTCCAGTCAGAAAATGGTAGCTCTAAAACATGCGTTTTGAAGGCCTCAACTGCTTCTTCGGGCGATGAAAATCGTTGTCCACGCAGTTTATCTTTAATTAGTGGGAACAAGAAGCACTCATTGGGTGCCAAGTCGGGGCTGTCAGGCGGATGACCCATCAATTCGATCTTTTGTATGTCCAAATACTCGTTTGTTGCATGTAATGTGTGTGAGCTGGCACTGTCATGATGCGAAATGATTCGTCGTTTTGGGTTGGTTTCTCTCAATTTAACGAAAACTTCAGGCAAACAAATGGTCGTATACCACGCTGAATTAACGGCCTTTTGATTTTCGAGAGCCACAGTTACCACAGGACCGGTTTTCGTGAATAAAAACGCCACCATTTGTTTCTTAACGTTTCGAGAACGAACAACTTTTGTTGGCTTTGCTTCACATTGAAACACCCAAACTGTGGACTGGCCTCTTCTTTCTCTCATACGCATAAATCTACGACTCGTCACCTGTGACGATGTTGTATACCGCTTTGGATGCACCACAGTTGTATTTTGAAATCATTTTACGGCACCAATCGACACGAGCATTTTTTTGAGCATCTGTCAACTAATGTGGAATCCAACGTGCACACAGCATCCGAACACACAAATGTTCGTGCAAAATCTTATGTATGCTGGTCATACTAATGCTTAAACATATCTCGATTTCGTGATATGTCACATGACGATCTTCTTCAATTAGTTTTTGGACAGCATCGATATTTTCCGGCACAACGACTGATTTTGGACGACCTTCTTTAACTTCATCCGCGAGCGAACTACGTCCACGTTTGAATTCAGTGTAACAGCGATATACAGTGGCTGTGGATGGCGCTTCATCGCCAAAAGTTGAAATCAGTTGATTGATGCATTGTTCTTGAGTTAGACCACGTCAAAAGTCATAATAAATCATTGCTCGAATATTTTCACGAGTTAATTCCATATTTTGGCTGAGATGAAATTTTCAACTTACTGTAAACAACACAAATAGTGCTCGCACGACAAAACGTTCTGAGTACGTATAACCTCAAAAATGTCAAACTTTAAGATGACAGTGACAAATTTCACCTGGCAATACCAGTGTTGCCAGTTCTCAATACATAAATAGTATCCCTCGTACGTTATGCGATAGTGATTTGTTCACTATATGCGTCACTTAAGGAGGCAACACAGCACGATTACCTTTGATAGGACGGCGTCATATTAACTTCTTGTCATTTTGACAAATGAATACCGCAACAATAAAAAAATATCATGACCTGCTCTAATGCAAAACAAGATGGAACAGAGTTATATTATCCCTGATTATAATTGAAAAACAAAGCAATGGTAAAACTGCCAAATTAAATTCATTTGTTGAAATTGTCAGCTTTGAAATGAGCTTCTTAAGTTTAAGGTTGCCAGTTTTAAAGATCACTTTTGCTGGTTATACAACGTGTCCAAGATAAGGACGAACAGTATGGGGATCTTGAAAACGGTAAGAGATACGAAGGCAACTTTATTTTTTTATATCGCCGCAACCAACGAAAGATCCTGTATTTGATAGTATTTTTTATTACGAATTTAACTATGGTTTTGAAGCTGAAAAATTCGGATTTTCATTTTTACATTTTTCATATATCAGAGAAGGCTTGATAAAGTAACACTTGTTTAACATTTTGTTGAAAACTGTTTACTTAGTTTCATTGCGTTTAGATCGTTGTTGGTATTTGAATTGTACGTATTTTAAATTGTTTTTATTACCATTACTTCGTGGGTTGTTTTTTTGGTTTTGTTTAGTTAATTTATAATTATGATTAATCAATAAGTGTATCTATGGAAAGACGAAATTTTACAAACGAAGAAAAGTTCGATATGTTGACAGGTACATCTTGTCCCACAGAAATTGTGCAGCTACTGAGCTGATGTATTTGGATAGATATCCTGAACGAAGGCAACCTGGTAAATCCATTTTTAGACGTTTGGAATCTAATTTAAAAGAATTTGATTCATTTACAAAACCTGTTCTATGTCGTCAAAAACAATCTGATGACGAAAAAGCTAATACCGTTTTACAAGCCGTTGTTGAAAACCGTGAAATATCGACAAGAGAGATTGAACATCGTACTGGTATAGCTAATTCTACAGCACAATTCATATTAAATAAGAATAAGTTTCATCCATATAAATTTCGAGTTTGTCAGGGTCTTAGACCAGCTGATCAGGAGCGGCGAGCAGGTTTTGCGAATGGTATATTAGAAAATGTGACGAAGATCTAAATTTTCCTTTTAAAATAATTTGGTCTGATGAAAGCATGATAACCAACAATGGAATTTTCAACCGACGTAACAAACATTATTGGGCAAAACAAACTTCTTATTTAAAAAAAGAATCAAGACTTCAACATAGATTTGGATTTAATGTGTGGATGGGTATTATGGGACGAAGAATAATAGGACATCTTCTTTACCACAATAATTTAAATGCCGAACGAAATCTGAACTTGCTAAGGACTGATTTGGACTATCGCACTTGCTAACAACTGTTGGTTTCAGCAAGATGGTGCCCGAGCACATAATTCAAGAAATGTACAGGACTATCTGTCATTGCGGTTTACAGAAAAACGGATTGGAACTTACAGTGCAGTAGCTTGGCCAACCCGATCACCCGATTTAAGCCCGTTGGTTTTTTTTCTGTGAGGTTACCTGAAAAAGCAAGTGTATGATGGGAGTTTTGAAAATGAAGAGCAGTTGTCGGTATCGGTTATGGCAGCAGTTAATACAATTTCGCCAGAAATGTTAGACCGTGTTTTAAATTCTTGAGTAAAGAAAGCTTACCTGTGTCTAGAAAATAACGGCAACCTATTTGAACAGTTATTGTAATTATTTAACTTTAATTAAATAGGTTTAAAAGATTGGAGTTGTTAAATTTGTACAGGGTGGCCAACTAAGAATGCGAGGTACTCTATCTAGGAAACTATCCATCGTAGAGGCTTGCGCAAAAAAAAGATATTACCAGAACGGCCAATACAAAAACCTGGAAAATATTTTCAAGTTTCTGAAATGGCCGCTAGGGGGCGTAACTGCAATCTTTAATCTAGATAAAAAAGTGATGTTTTTGTGAATTCTGCTATATTAACCTAATAAAAAAATAACTGATCTTTGAAGTCGAGGATAATCTGAACTTTTTTTTGTTTGGCACTTTTTGTCGTATCTATAAAAATAAAGTGGTGGGGGGCATTCAAAGGTTTCCTTAAATCACCCCCCGTATCTTCGAAACCGCTAATCCGATTGTAACAAACTTGGGCGCGTTGAAAAGAGCTTTTCTTGGGCTACAAACGTTAAAATAATTGAAGTTTTGTTAGTTTCACATGTCGTCGCTAGAGGGCTTTGTTCGACATTCCGACAGAAACGGTTAATTTTCGCAAAAAAATTAAATGCATTGGTATGACTTTTTTTCATGAACAAGTAGCTAAATGATGCCTAAACAAGCTCACGAAAACCGCATCTCGATATCTTGTTCCTAATCTAAAATATCGGCCAAAGAAAACTTTATAGGAAAATCCCTTAAATTTTTTTTTTCAACTACATTTTTCTGGAATTGTTTCTATTATGTAAGTTGTGGCCCTAAAAAGGACCGATTTAAAGGAGGAAGGTTTTTATGCCCCCGTAAATGCTCGAAATGCTGACCATCACTCTGAGCATTGCCGAGGCCTCTTATGGGTAGACAAAACTGCAGCTTCAATTTCGGCTCTGAATAGGTTATCTAGAAATTGCGATTTTAAATGTTTGTAAATTTATTCACCAGAATAAAATCACCCTTTTTGAAATTACTACGGACAAGTAAGCAATGCTAAAACTTATACGAAAGGCCTATTTTTTGTTTAAACGCATATTCACTATGGATATATACGAAAAATACAATTAATAGAAGCAGGAAATGGAAACAGATACCTAAACAAAACATACATAATCCTCAAATTGTCAATAGTTGACAATACTTTCGCGTTACTTTGACCAATTTTTGTGCTTTCAAAATGCGTTTTACGAATAATGAAACTGTTGATATACTTGCGTAAAAGAGTTTACGCGACTCGATGCCCAAATCGCCGTCCTTGCAATGTAAGAGTTTTTCCCCGATTAGTGGCGAGCTTACGATCCAATGATAGTTTTCGACCTACGTTTCAACGGCAAAGAATTGGAAGAACACCAGAAAATATTAACCGTGTACTGGGCTATATTGAAGGAAATCCTCATGTTAGCACAAGAGCATTATCCACTGAGTTGGGCATATCACGGAAAACGGTTCAAAATATGTTGAAGGACCATAGGTAAGTTCTAATGGCCATCAAAATATATAGGTATTCGTTTAAACTTTTTTTAATTACTTTAAGGATGCACCTATATCATGTCGTTTTGCATCAGGCCTTGAAAGAGGAAGGTTTTGATCGAAGGTTAGACTATTGCCATTGGATGTTAGGCATGATACGCGAAAATAGAGAATTTTTATTTCAAATTCTTTGGACCGATGAAGCCACCTTCAGTAGTGACGGGAGAGTCAGTCTGCACAATATGCATTATTGGTCTGCAGAAAATCCCCATTAGTTGCGTAAAGTTCAGCGCCAAGGACGTTGGAGTATTGTGTGGCATACTGGGAGGCACAATTATTGGGCAAAATTTTTCGAGCAACCCCTAAATGGAATTGTATTTCTTGACTTTTTGGCCAATCAATTACCGTTGTTATTGGAAGATGTGCCTCTGGAAATAAGGCAAAAATTGTTTTTGCAGTTGGATGGTTACCCAGCACATTTTGCTATTAATGTGCGAGAGCATATTAATGCAGTATTTCAACAGCGGTGGATTGGAAGAGGAAGTCTGTTTTCATGGCCTCCGCGATCGCCAGACTTAACTTGCCTCGATTTTTATTTATGGGGGCGCTTAAAGGACATCGTGTTTCGGACTCAACCTACTACTAGAGAAGATATGAAAATCCGGATTCGTAACGCAATACGTAACATACCGAGAGCCGAAATTGAAGCTCCAGTTTTGTCTAGTCAAGAGAGGCTTCAGCAATGCATAGAGCGTGATGGTCAGCATTTCGAGTATTTACGGGGGCATTAAAAACCTTCCTCCTTCAAATCGGTCCTTTTTAGGGTCACAACTTACATAATAGAAACAATTCCAGAAAAATATAGTTAAAAAAAAATTGAAGGTATTTTCGTATAAAGTTTTCTTTGGTCGATGTTTAAGGTTAAGAACAAGATCTCGAGATGCGGTTTTCGCGAGCTTGTTTAGGCATCATTTAGCTACTTGTTCATGAAAAATAGTCATACCAATACATTTAATTTGTTTGCGAAAATTAACCGTTTCTGTCGGAATGTCGAACAAAGCCCTCTAGCAACGACATGTGAAACTAACAAAACTTCAATTATTCTAACATTTGTAGCACAAGAAAAGCTCTTTTCAACGCGCCCAAGTTTGTTAAAATCGGATTAGCCATCTCGAAGATACGGGGGATGATTTAAGGAAACCTTTGAATACCCCCCGTTTTAGTAATAACTTTTTTTTCCGCGAGCCTCTACGAATTATAGTTTCCCAGATACAGTACCATGCATTCCTTGTTGGCCATACTGTACATAAAAAAATATTATCAAATACTAATATTAATTCGAATTCTTCTTAAAAATTAGCTTCAAAACCATAACGTGTTATACATGGTTCAATTCGTAATAATAGTTTGTCGGAGACGAAACGTCGAATAAACAATTAAAAATTATTATTAATTTTATTAAATACATAAATAAAAAGTTTACCTCGAGTAGGATTCGAACCTACGACCTGTACTTTGCTAGAGTACCGCGCTACCAACTGCGCCACCAAGGTTCAAGCCCCAATCGATGTAAATTTTGTCTTTATGTATGTAGAACGGATGTCAATTCTAAATATAATGAGATTACAATCAAATTACTTATATTAATGGAATGTGAGCGTGCAATATCGCAAGGATTCGCACATACCAAAGCAACTTGACTAATATTAATTATTATAAGTTATAATAAGTCGAATAAACAGTTTGAAAACACCACTTGACAGAATTCAAAAAGTGACAATGAAGAAGTAAAGTAAAAGTAAATGGAGGAATTACGAAAAAAGAAAAATCCAAAAATGGCATTTTGTTTTAAATCTCGAAAAGGATAATCAATAATGAACTTTTGCAAACTACCTGTGAACATGCCCTAAATTATACAACTCTTACCGTTCTCCATCTTGGACACGTATATTTCCAATCACACTCTCCTGGTGATAACTAATAGCAAAAAAAAACCTGTTTAATACAATTTATAAAAATTTCTACCTTAAGGATTATTATTGATTGATTCGAGCGAAATTACTCTAGAATCCTAAAATAGGTCCACGAATAACTGTTATATCAATAGGAACAATTCAAATCAGGTATCGTTTCTTATGTAGGTGTTAACTTGTTACTAAAATTGTTAGTGAACATTTTTTTTAGAAAAACGAGGGCTATCGAAATTGCAAATTTTGTAAACAATGGCACGGGTGTAAATGTCACTTATGCAATTTTGCTGAATCATAGGTATAAATGTGTCGATATATCGATTCAAAACTAAACGACCTCAACACAAGTCAGCTGTGTTACTTTCCAAGGCACTCCGGTTGATCGTGAGTTGGTCACGACAAGAATAACGGTTTTCTTCACCTAAAATTCTATGTTGGGCTTTTATTATTGTATTTGTGTGTGAAAGGTGGAATCGCCGTCATTTTATTATTAAAAGCTACCGCAAATGGGATAAAATCATATTCAAGGTCCCTATCTTTACGTAAGTACTTATTAACTTGATCCCTTTGAAATCGAATTTATGTAAATGAGTTTTATGTGTGGATGCATCGTGAAAATATACACCGCGGGAAGTGTACGTTGTTTATATTTATTTAACGACTGAAAAATTTTATTTTGTTTAAAGGTACCGCCACGATAATTTATTTAGTATTTTACAGCATTCAATATTTTGACAGGTGCTACATTTTTTTGTGTAGCTTTAATTATTGCCCGACCTCCCAATTTCGGTTATTAATTTTTGATATTACATTATTACTAGGTCATTTTTGTTGATGCTCGAAAAAAGTGTGTGTGTATAAATTAGCAACGTGACTTGTGATCCTTGATGTTTATAATTATTGTAAAAAAAATTGAGTACAATTAAATGATGCAGGTGTGTCTCTCGGTTGCATAAAGAGGTAGGTATATGAAAAGCATGGGATCTTTATCGCAATATATAAAGATTGCATTACGAAAGAAATCGTGCGAATCTATGGTTTTGTATGCGCGATGTTGGGAAACATGTTGAGGACATCCTGCTTACAGCGCGAACGTAAGAACTTGATGTATGTAATTATGGAAGAGGTCGTTTGTTTTTATTTTTAAGCGTACCGAATGATTAACCATCGATGCTTCTTGATTATTAAAGCCTTGGGATGTAGAAAAAGCTGTACAATTACTAAGTTTGTTTAATAAATTTCCTTTGCTTACTTTTGCGGTACCCTTTTCTTTCATCTCATTAGTCAAGTTGTGTACGTCACTCAATATTGTTTATAAAGATTCTGTACTATTTCTTTAATAAATTCTCTAGATGTGATTGTTGAAATAGAAATCACATTATATATGGCAGGAAAATTTAGTTTATAAAAGATGTACATTTACAGACCGAGTCATTAATATAGAAGCCCTTTTGATTATCGATATGTAGTGTGCCCGCTTAATACAGCCTTGGTCGATTATTAAATTTTGAAAAAAATATTTCAGTCGAAAGTTATAGGCAGTAGTAACGCGTTTAACAATATGTACCTATGTAGAGCAATATTTTTCTAAATATTTGCAGCTCTGTTTAAAATGTAGTCTAATAAGGAGTATAGGATTAAGCTAACTGTGTAAAACTCCTATATTTAAAGGTAATTATAGAATATCTGAGAGGAAATAGGAAAAAAAGATGTACAGGGTGGCCAACTAAGAAGGCGAGGTACTGTATCTGGTAAACTATCCATCGCAGAGACTTGCGCAATACAAAAACCTGGAAAATATTTTCAAGTTTCTGAAATGGCCGCTAGGGGGGCGTAACTGCAATCTTGAATCTAAAAAAGTGATGTCTCTGTGAATTCTGCTATATTAACCTAATAAAAAAATAACTGATCTTTAAAGATAATCTGAACTTTTTTTGTTTGGCACTTTTTGACGTATGTCTAAAAATAAAGTGGTGGGGGGTATTCAAAGGTTTCCGTAAATAACCCCCTGTATCTTCGAAACGGCTAAGCCGATTTTAACAAACTTGGGCGCGTTGAAATGAGTTATTCGTGGGCTACAAATGTTATAATATTTGTAGTTTTGTTAGTTTCACATGCCGTCGCTAGAGGCCCTTGTTCGACATTCCGATAGAAACGGTTAATTTTCGCAAAAAAATTAAATACATTGGTATGACTTTTTTTCATGAACAAGTAGCTAAATGATGCCTAAACAAGCTCGCGAAAACTGCATCTCCATATCTTGTTTCTAATCTAAAATATCGGCCAAAGAAAACTTTATACGAAAATTAAATTTTTTTTTTAACTATATTTTTCTGGAACTGTTTCTATTATGTAAGTTGTGGCCCCAAAAAGGACCGATTTAAAGGAGGAAGGTTTTTAATGCTCAAAATGCTGACCATTACGCTCTATGCATTGCTGGAGCCTCTCATGACTAGAAAAAACTGCAGCTTCAATTTCGGCTCTTGGTATGTTACGTATTGCGTTACGAATCCGGTTTTTCGTATCTTCTCTACTAGTAGGTTGGGTCCGAAACACCAACGGTTATTGATTGGCCAAAAAGTCAAGGAATACATTGCCATTTAGGGGTCGCTCGAAAAAATATGGCCCAATAATTCTGCCTCGCAGTATTCCACACCATACATTTAAACTCCAACGTCCTTGGCGCTGAACTTCACGCAATCAATGGGGATTTTCTGCAGACCAATAATGCATATTGTGCAGATTGACTCTCCCATCACTACTGAAGGTGGCTTTATCGGTCCAAAGAATTTGAAATAAAAATTCTCTATTTTCGCGTATCATGCCTAACATCCAATGGCAATAGTCTAACCTTCGATCAAAATCTTCCTCTTTCAAGGCCTGATGCAAAACGACATGATATGGGTGCACTATTAAAGTAATTTAAAAAAGTTTAAACGAATACCTATATATTTTGATGGCCATTAGAACTTACCTATGGTCCTTCAAAATATTTTGAACCGTTGTCCGTGAT
Organism: Vesta saturnalis; assembly: GCA_036346205.1. Lineage (NCBI taxonomy): Eukaryota > Metazoa > Arthropoda > Insecta > Coleoptera > Lampyridae > Vesta > Vesta saturnalis. The sequence continues at coordinate 4,145,304 of JARFJB010001218.1, read as the reverse complement.
ATGCCCAACTCAATGGATAATGCTCTTGTGCTAGTATGAGGATTTCCTTCAATATAGCCCAGTACATGGTTAATATTTTCTTATGTTCTTCCAATTCTTTGCCGTTGAAACGTAGGCCGAAAACTACCATTGGCTCGTAAGCCCGCCACTAATCGGGGAAAAACTCTTACATCGCAAGGATGCCGATTTGGATATCGAGCCGCGTAAACTCTTTTAGTTACTGCGGCATTCTGAAGACATTCAAAATAAACCGCGTTTCATTATTCGCAAAACGCATTTTGAAAGCACAAAAATTGCTCAAAGTAACGCGAAAGTATTGACAACTATTGACAATTTGAGGATTATGTATGTTTTGTTTAGGTATCTGTTTCCATTACCTGCTTCTATTAATTGTATTTACGTATATATCCATAGTGAATATGCATTTAAACAAACAAGAAATAGGCCTTTCGCATAACTTTTAGCATTGCTTACTTGCCCGTAGTAATTTCAAAAAGGGTGGTTTTATCCTGCTGAATAAATTTACAAACATTTAAAATCGCAATTTCTAGGTAACCTATTCAGAGCCGAAATTGAAGCTGCAGTTTTGTCTACCCATAAGAGGCCTCAGCAATGCACAGAGTGATGGTCAGCATTTCGGGCACTTATGGGGGCATTAAAAACTTTCTCTTTTAAATCGGTCCTTTTTAGGGCCACAACTTACATGATAGAAACAATTCCAGAAAAATATAGTTAAAAAAACATAAAAATTTAAGGGATTTTCGTATAAAGTTTTCTTTGGCCGATACATTAGATTAGGAACAAGATATCGAGATGCGGTTTTCGTTTCTGTCCGAATGTCGAACCAAGCCCTCTAGCGACGACATGTAAAACTAACAAAACTTCAATTATTTTAACGTTTGTAGCCCAAGAAAAGCTCTTTTCATCGCGCCCAAGTTTGTTAAAATCGGATTAGCCGTTTCGAAGATACGGGGGGTGATTTAAGGAAACCTTTGAATACCCCCACCACTTCATTTTTATAGATACGTCAAAAAGTGCCAAACAAAAAAAGTTCATATTATCCTCGACTTCAAAGATCAGTTATTTTTTTATTAGGTTAATATAACAGAATACACAGAAACATCACTTATTTAGATTCAAGATTGCAGTTACCCTCCTAGCGGCCATTTCAGAAACATGAAAATGTTTTTCAGGTTTTTGTATTGGCCGTTTTAGTCATCACTTTTTTTTTTCCGCAAGCCTCTACGATGTATAGTTTCCCAGATACAGTGTTATATATAAAGCAATATTTTTCTAAATATTTGCAGCTCTGTTTAAAATGTAGTTTAATAAGGAGTATAGATTAAGATAACTGAGTAAAACTCCCTATTTAAAGGTAATTATAGATTATCTGAGAGGGAATAGGAAAAAAAGAAGATGTACTGTGCGTTTGTAGATCTGGAGAAAGCATATGGCAAAGTAAATAGGGAGAAACTGTGGGGAATATTAAATGAATATCGCTTAAGTAAAGGTCTAATAAACGGAATAAGGGCAGTATATAACGGTAGCCGGGCGTATGTTTGGTTGAGAGAAGGGGTGTGAGTGAATACTTTAATATTGAGCAAGGAGTGCGACAAGGCTGAGTTGTTCAATGTATACATGGATAAATGTGTTAGGCAAGCATGCACCCTACAAATGGTGTAATGGTTGGTGACGTAAATGTACGAGTTCTGGTGTATGCAGATGGCAGTCTTATTAAGTGATATTGCGGATGTGCTACAAACTGCTCTGAGGAGGTTTGATATAGTCTGTGAGAGCATGGACCTAAAAGTAAACGTGAGCAAAACTAAAATTGTGGTGTTCACACGGGAAGATGAAATGCATGATGGAGCTGTGGAACAAGTGGACGAGTTGGTATATCCGAGTAGAACGTTCACTGCAGATGGTACAATGAATGGCGATATTGGACGACGGGTCAATGCCGGAAGGAAAGTGATTGGAAGTATGTGGACGATAATGAAAAACAAAAGCATGAACGTAGCTGCGAAACGAGCAATCTATAATGTCTTCTTTGTCCGATCAATACTGCATGGAAGTGAAATATAGGTATGTCAAAAAAAGCACGAAACAAAGATAAATGCCGTGGGTATGAGATTGCTGAGAAGCGCATGCGGTAAAACGAAAAGGGATAAGGTGAATGCGTGTATAATGAAGAAGTGTTGCGAGGAAAAGACGATGATAGATAGGTATAAAAGTAGTACACTACGTTGGTTTGGTCACGTTGAGACAATGAACAACGCAAGATTTTCTAAACAAATATATGTGGGTGAAGGTAGAGGTAAGGCAGAGCTTGATAGGCCGCGTAAAACTTAGCTGAATGCAATAGAATGTATGATGAAAAAAGATAGATAACGAGTTTTAAAAAAAAAGGGCATGTTAGAGACATTGTATGAATCTTGCGGAAGCTAGAGAGGTATGCAGAGATAGGAAAGCATGGAGAACGATTGTAAATAAAAAATAAATAAGAGGCAGGGATTGTTTTGACCGCTCTGCAAAGCACTACCAAGATTTTAGCTAAACTATAATCACCATCTGCATTCCAATAGTATGATTATATACTACTTATATTGGCTTTGCCTCTTATCATACGGGGCATAAAAGATTTAGATTTGTTTGAATATCACAAATATTCAAATAAATCTAAATATTTTTCTTTTTTTTACACAAAAAATAACCACATCTCATGATTCTAAACTATACAATAACACTAAACATCGCAACATCAACAAGAATGGATTGACAAGATCTGAAGAGGAGTAGGACTCCTGAACAGTCGCGACATTCAGATAAGACATAATAGGATGACATCACAAGTTATACAATTACGAGACTATTCTGGCACTTTTACGAACTTAAATAAATAGTGCGCGAACCCGCTTTATGAGGCACTATTAAGGATCTAGTAGTCTACCTCGAAAAGAATTCGCTTACGACGGTGTCTTGTACGTGTGGAAAATAAATACACGAGTGCTTGTAAATAAATTTAGTGTAAATAGTTGGTTAGTTAAAGTTAAGTGTTAACTGTTTTAAAATAAATAATCGTTACAATATTTAGTGTGTATCTAGGATGGAAAATAAGACAATGCCAAAAAGAAAGTGCATATTTAATAGAGATTTGGAAAGTGAATATCCATTTATTAAAAAGATAATCTCAGATAGTGGTGTAAAGTGCTTAAAATAATAGTAATAAAAAAACTCAAATGGAAATTTTGAAGGAGCAGCAAGATATGGCCAAAAAATGTCTTTCATAATGTTTAGTAGTTACTTAAAAGAGCCTTAATTAGGGCGGAGTGTGCTGATCATATCCTTTATAACGGCATTCAAACTTCAGCAGACTGCTTGCGTATTGACCTTGAACCCATTATTGTGAAAATCTATGGATTCTTCAACCACAAGCTTCTACATTTTATAAATGTGTGCTGCGTATTGAATCTGAAAAATTTCAATGGTAAAAGTATACATGATTCTATCAAATTTAAAACAATTCCGTGTTTTATACTACTAGTTCTTGTATAGCCTATTTGGGTAAATGGTCGCAACACTGAAGATCCGGAATCGTTTTATTGGGTATTGCTAAAGAGAGAACCTCTGTGGTCAGATGTTGCAAACTCATTAACTGTTTTTCAAAAACTGTATCCTGATATTCATATAGATGATTCGAAACATTTGATGAAATTGTGTGCATTAAAGAACATACAATCAGTCAAAAAATAAGAGTGGAAAGAAGTTTCTGTTTCTATTGACATACAACGAGTCTTGAGTTTGTTAACTACTTCAAGCGTGAAGATATACCACACAACATAATAAAAATTGTTATAATGTGCCTGTATTTACCGAGATGTAACGCTGCCAAGGAAAGGATTTTTTCTGATACGAATAAAATTTGGAAAAGCGAAATAACTAGCCTTACTGTAAGAACTTGAAAAGAACCTTTAATGACGGAACATATTTTGAAATTAATTTCCTTCAATTTTGTAGTATTTCCGAGATCGTCCAGATATTTTACAAATGTTTTATTCAATGGCAATGTATACAAATGAGTAACGTTTCGCCCGCCATTATATTAACTATGTACGTATAAAGCCGAAGTAGAATACAGAATTAAATAAATTCTTTTTAATTTTTTATTGCATTATGACATGGGACGCCTAAAACTTTGTATCTCATTTAAAAAAATCTCCTCCTTCCCCTTATCGAGGAGTGTTTGGTACCCCTCAGACTCATCGAGTGATGCGATTTTATCAAAGTAGGCCGATCATTATGAAAATTTGCATAACGCCATCACTTTTCATTCTGAACAATAGTAGCACTTTGGCGTACTGTGAACTGAAAAGGTAGTTTACCTAGAACTAAAATAGTTTTTGCTCAACTGTAAAGGCCTACTTGACTTTAAAAAATCGAAAGTAAACTAAAAATAAGTTTCAGACCAAGCATGGCGGAATCCGAAAGTATGAAATTCCAATTAGAAAATTTTTGGTCAATCATACTTTTTGTAAACTCAATCCGGAGACATACTATGAATAAATATATATATATATATATATATATATATATATATATATATATATGTATGTATATATATATATATATATATATATATATATATATGTATATATATATATATATATATATATATATATATATATGTATATATATATATATATATATATATATATATATATATATATATATATATATAATACGTTCATAAAGTAATCGTGTATTCAATATGTAATAGTGTTACACGATCAAACCGCACTAAGAGTCGCATTTGCTTATTAAATAAGCGGGTGACCGGGTCAACTCGAAAATGGGCGAACGTACGAAATAAAGTATCTGAAATAATGCTTCAAAAAACCTTTCACTTATCACATAATAAACCTCAAAATCGATAAATAACCACACTGGCGCCACTATGATCAGGATTTTCGGTAAATTTACACAGGCTTAAGGTGATATCAATTCTTGGATGATCGCGCAAAACGAGACATGCCTACTCAAATTAAAATTAAGGATCTTTGCGGAACTAAAACAAAAGGTTCAATACCAGTAACGGCAAAAATTAACAGAAGTTTAACAACACATAAACTGACTGCATCTTCAAATGGATTGGCCATCTTTTGTCAGCTACTAAAGCAACTGCTCGTAAAATCGACTTTATACAGATGTATACTTTACCCCTGGACAATTATTGGAAATATAAGGCCCAAATTTGACCTCATCTAGAGTATAATCCTCACCTCTGGGTTCCTGTTCCCTAATACACTGTCAATATCATTGACCGTGCTCAAAGAAGACCGATTACGTTTATAAATGACCCGTCCTTAACTTCTGATACACCGTCCCTTGACCGTTGTGGTATCGGTATTATTCTGCTGAGTTACATTCTTTGATACCATCTCCGCCACCTTTTCTAGGAATAGTCGGTTCTTTCACATCATTAACGTTTCGATTTATACCAATCGGGCATAATCCAAATTATTCTACACGGTTTCTAAACTCTGAAATGATCTTCCTAGTTCTTGTTTTCATTTGTAATATGAGAAAAATTAAGGCAGCTGTTCGTAGCCATCTGCTCAAACTCCGCTTATGCATCTAGTGTTCCTGAGTACTTTATCATGTTAATTTAAACTGTCTGACTAGGACTACAATTATTTAAAAAAAAATGAAAAAAAATCAAGCAGTAAAATACAAAAAAAATTGTTTCCTAATTTCAGTATTAAATAATTACACCAATCATTATTAACAATAAAATAAAAGCAAAAAAATAATGCAGGTTAAGTTAGACAAAATGAAACAAACGGTAAAATTAAATAGCAATAAGGTATCCGTAATAATGAAATGCAGTTTAAGCTATACATAAGCAAGATCTAAAAACAGACAAACACATTGCATCAAACTACATATATAAAAAACCAGTTCGTAAACGAACAATTGTAAATAAGCCGATTGAATCAAGCACACCTGAAAATTATTAAAACAAACTGCCTTGAAAAAAAGGTGAAAATAAGACAGTTAAACAGTTACAAAGGAACAAGGGTTGACCGATTAACTACCCGGCAAGCGGCGCGGCCGTTTGAGTGACCGCGCTATGGTCGACGGAATTTCCTTCTCCTAGCTCACATCTACACATCTTTTAATACAAGAGTAATGTTTAATTTAACCTAAGTCGTAGGTAACCAATCCATCAAAAGCGGAACTTGAGAATTTTCCCAACATCATCTGGTCTCGTTCAATATTCCTCAAGCATTATCAATAAACATTAAACTAAATAAAATACTTATCTTTTTTGGGTTTTATTTTAATGGTGTAACATTAGCTATAAAAGGAAGAAAAGCAGTACCAACATTAAGAACTGGTTTTTCTTTAAGGTTACGCCTAGAAGGGGCTATAACATTATTAATATCTGTAAGTGAATATCCATTATCTTGTAAGGATTTTGTTAAATATTTATATTCTTCCTTCAAAAATTCAGGGTCACAAATTCGTTTTGCTCGATCTACTAAAGATTTAATTACACCAATTTATTGATGTGGATGGTAGTTGGATAATTTATGAAGGTGTGTGTCGGCGTTATTTTGATTTTAATTTTAACTTTTGGTATGTATAGGTTTTTTGCTGTGTTTTTCCTAGACCTTGTAGCAAATGCTTTATCAATTATATGTTAAATTACCACATCACTATAATTTAACATAAGTAGTTCTGATTTGTCATCTTTAAGGCAGTTTAACAATATTTAATTTTTAATGACCCAGTTATTCTTTACTAAAATTTAATTTTATAGTTGGCTTTATACGTTTCTCAAACTTATATTAATAGCAGGCTAATGTTTATGTTTTATTGTTTCAACTTTGACAAAATTGTTTACAACATCTTTAACAATGTTTAACAGATACTACTGACGAAGATAACTATAAGTGTTATCGAAACGGTTAGATTGTATAAATTAAGATACACCATTAAAAAACCCAAAAAAGGTAAGTATTTTACTATGTCTGATAATGGTGAAAGTTTACATTTTCATATTAAACTAAATAGATTGAGATTATTATATCACGTTTCGCTAGGTGTTGAGTTCTCTACAATGGCGGAAAATATTAATAATAACCGACAATGTTTAATTATTTTATCGTTAACAAAAATGCCGTACAAGTACTAACGCTGGTTATTTAAACAAAGTACAACGTAATAATCGTACTTGCAAGATATTGTATTGACAATTAAATTCCAAATTGCTACTCTATGTTATCAAGGCATAGTTGTGTACACCAGAATTTCAGTCTACAGCTACACTGAATTAAGTATGCACCAACTTACGCTTAGACATAGTAATCCTTGAATTTGTTCACTAGGTATTACAAACACATGCTTTCGAAAGGAGTAATTCGCGCCTTGATGGCATTTCGTATATTCAAACCATGGCGGTTATATTAATATCTATATAAATTTATTGTACACGACTTTCTTACTATTAAAACTTATATTAAACTATAAAAAATTCTGCTCTTTTGTTCTAATGAAACAGTAACAATCTATTTATTACCACAAATGGTTTATAGTTATTGTATTTAATAAAAGAACGTGTAATCAAACTACCACATTTCTTTGGCGGCAAAAGGGCTGTTTTTCAAAAGCCATTCAATTATAAAAAAGCGAGAAAGATAACGTGCGACCCTTTTACATTTTCGAATAAAAAAAGTATTAAGTTTTGAAATTTTACCCGTCCGTAGAAAACCTCACACGTATTGGATTGCGGCGTAATTAATCTTGTTAGTTCAGTGTTGATCATTAATCGAAATGCAAATATGCTTAGATTCTTCGATACAAGTGTATCAGTTTTGCGGCAAAAACATTGTCCTTCAAAACTTCGTAGCTAGAAGGTCATTTTTTGTCAAAAAAAAAGTTTTAGACGCAATATTTATACTTTTTTTATTTTCAGAAAGAAATGGGAGAACGACGCGGAACTAAGGGTTTAGAACTCTGGTGTAGACGAATGACGGAAGGGTATCCAGGTGTTACAATTAACAATATGACTACATCCTGGCGAGATGGACTTGCCTTTTGTGCCATTATCCACCATTTCAGACCGGACTTGATGTAAGTTTTTATTTTTCGCTTACAAACATGTTTTAAACATCTAAGTGTGGAAAAACCAAATTCTAAATTGCTCATTATATTACTTAATTGATACATATATGTAATATACATTTAAATAAATGCTAATGTATTGCAGTTTACATTATGGTTTAGGTAAATGTCATTATGTATATTCAAAATTATGAATACTGCTGAAGTTATTCTATTACTAATCAAGGTCATATTGTTTATAAATAGATTGATTATGCATTAATTAATTGAGTTTGTTCCTTCATACTTACTTTCTGTAATCATTTTTTTTTTTAGTAAAATAGGTTCTATTGTTACAGTATTAGTACAGTACAGTAAAGTAACTAGGTTTATAACCAAGGAGTTTGTATTTTGATATTTGACTACAAGCTCAGCAAAAATGTATTCAATCCTAAAATAAATTTATAATTTCAATGTGTAAATTCGACACATTCGTAGTTAATCAAACAAAAAAAATGTCGAAACCTACACCAAGATTAAATATTTGAACTATTATTGTGCAAAAAATCAGCATAAAGGATGATGAATTTGAGTGTGTTTAACTATCGAAAAGGAAAGTCACGGTAGTAAAAGCTATCACAAATAGAATTGATGGAAAAATACCTCAAATTTAAAAAGCATATTGCGTATAAATGAGTAGTGGACCTCCCCTATTAGTTTCAAAAAATCGGGCTATTATGTTATATCTAACCTTCCCGTTTCATCCGAAATGGCCCGAATGTTAATGAATGGAGCACTTCGTATATTTTTTATGTTTTGTGACAGATTAAGGTACACATTGTGCCATCACTTTGGAATTTTTTACATTCACTTTCTGGTCGTATTAATTTGCGACTTGAATGCAAAAATTCAAGTTAAACATGCAAACGGTTTTTATCAAACTGTCAAATCATATATGGCGTGATCATCAACAAGCTCTTTTCATTGCAATAATGTAGGTCGTCTATGATGGTGCTGAAACGGCTTCTATGTAGTATGATACAATGCCAAAGTTCTGAGGAAATAATTAAATATTTAAAGTATTTTAATTAAATTAAAATAATTAACGATGATTTGTGGTAATATACATGTACAAGAATTATTCATTATTTCAAGGTGGGTCGTCTGATAGTAAAAAATAATAAACATCTTGTTTGATTTTAGATCAAATTTCGGAAAATTGAAAGTTTATTTCGGAATGAGATGCTAGTGAGCGTCTAAATTATGGTATTGTAAATACATATGCAACGCTTTCCTCCCGTGTTTTAGTGCTTGTATCGTCAAACTTACGTGCAGGTGCCATCATATCTCAAACGATATTAGGTTAGGGTCGGTCAGGAAAGTCTCAAGAGACTCCTGGAGCAGGTCACGTTACTCGGGGGAGAGTTCCGAGGTCGTAAAATGCCTCTTACAATTTCGCTTTACTAAGCGTAAACCGCGGTTAATTTCAATGGTGGCGTTGAAGGATACAGTTGCCTTGCAAAAATCTTTTAACGATTTCTATTTATGGGAGAGAAAATTGCTTAGTGTTTCCTTGGATATTATCTGTTGTCTGGTACATAAATTTACCAGGGGGGGGGGCATATACATTTCAATAGCCACTTACTTTTTTTGCACACAATTCCAAAATGGCCTTATAATACAATTTGCTGTATTAAACAGTTTTGTGAACCAATTTATTAAAAGAGTAACTTACGCACTCCGTGGCATTGAGTCTGACTCACCTTGTATTAGCATTTTTGGCAAAAATGGATTAAATTCTAGAAACATAATTAGTTTAAACCAGCTATATGTATATTTTATAAAGACGCCTGGAAACTAAATTGGTGGTAGTAAAATACATAGAAACGAAATACATAGGTGTTATATAAGAAAATAAATACAGTGTCAGCTTGATCAATGCAATTTATTGCATAATCATATTTAATGTAAAAAAATTGAGGTACATTATAGAAATTTTACATCGACGTATTGTTTTTGCCATTTAGATAAACTGTTTTTGCTCTTAGACTTCTACATATTTTTATTTTCTAATTATTTAACACGTTGTATGTTATATCGTTTTATTATAGTAGGTGTAGAGTCGAAATTCCTCACATAAGTGTGATTGTTTGTTAACTAATAATTTCCCTTAATTATTAGTCTTTAGAATTAACAAAGAATCAATTGTATCCCCACTACCGCGTTACAAAAACCGTTTTCTACATCAGAGTTTCACTGTTTAGCACTGCACACGATAAACCAATGAGCGTCATTGACGCCATACCAGAAGCTATAACCGTCCACGACGCGATCAAATAGAACCACGCTTACATAAGCGGAGATATTTGCGACCTCTGTGCATTCTGACTGACTGTTGGTGTATGGATGTAATAGGTTGCAAGTAACGCTTGCAGTCAATTATCACCAGTACTCAAATAAAACTCGCATGGAAGGTATTTTGTTATCACCGAAAGATATAACACAGTCCATGTTATCTTCAGGCCAATACTCTACCTGCACGGCTTCCAATCGGGGCTCCAAGTAGCCTTAGTGGAGGATCAAATGGCGGTCGAAGACAGTTATTTCGAACGAGAATCTAGACAAAGGCGGTTCTTTCACCAATCAATGATAATGTGTAGTGAACAATTTGTGATACATACAAGCTCTCTTTAAGTTCAATTAAATTTATACGATCAAATTCTAAAACGGACGGTTGTTCGCTGTAATTTAAATTACTTTTTTTGAGCAAGTTACTAAAGTAAAAATTAATTTGGCAATTAACTACTAATTTACTTCATAATACACACAATACCTTTCTGTAAGTATAAACTCAAAAAATGACGGAATACTAAATATTTTGCATTTATAGCTTTAAGTAAATAATTTGATTTTAGATTTTGGTTAACTGCTACCCATTAATGCTAAACATCGGCTACCCGGTAGCGAAAGAAACTATTCCTTACACCCGGAGTTTATTTAATTTCGGACACTCCACTGCACAACCTTGATCAGATTTTTGCAACTCAAAGACTCGTCTAACCAACCGTATCTAAGCTGAAGTCATTAAAGATACGATCTCAACTCCACGCAAATTTGATATTTTACAAACACATAAAAAAACTTGGGTACGAAAGCGGCAAGTAGGACAGGCGCCGAATGTCACGTTCTTCTACCACAAGACGACGGTGACCACAGGAAGTCTGCCCGTAACGCATTGGTCCATTATCGACTAGATAGGAAATGTACATGTTGATCGACACCAGGCTGTGTTTTAGGAGATCTTGTCGCCTTTGTAGTCTAGGAAAGCTGAAAATTGTATACCCGCTATTATTTTCTGTCATAAAAATTCAGATATGAATTCCTGTTTCGGAAATTATTTATTTATATTAGCTTAATTAGTTTCGTGTTTTAAAATACCTATTTTATTTACGAAGTTCAGATAGACCATGTATATCTTACCGCCACCCGAAAAGAGTTTGCTTAAATCAATTTTCCTGTTGTTTGATAGTTCATTTTTTATCGCCTGAACAAATTCAACCCAGAGTTATTGTTCTGCTTGTTCTGAAATAACTGCTGTATATTAACATAATATAATTTTATGTTTCCTGAAGGTATCGAGATCTATCCGACCTGTTTGTTAGACTTTATTTAATTAAACTAAATCCTCGTGTTTGTCTTTATTACTAGTTTCGACACTATTTCACGCTTTCTAAGTGTTCTCCGTTAACTTAAAAAAAAACCGCCAGTCCAGTAATTTTAAATAACCCGTTCTTCTCGTACGTGACTCATTGTTTATTACGGAAAGCCCCTAATTAATTTTGCATTCTGTGTTAAAGCTACTGTAAATTTTGCAGTAGGTTAAAAAGTTGTAAATTAAGTTAGTATTGATTACATTTTGTCAACCTTTTTTTCCTTTTCTTTCTTTATTACGGTACATAATTTACAGCCCTCTAACGTATTGTCAACCATCTTTAAGTTACAAGAATTCCTTCAATGTAATAATGCCCAGATTAGTTACGTCTATGAAACGTGGGACCCATTTATTAAAATACAAACCTTCTAATGTCGATATCTCTTGACAATATGCAATAATAGTAAATTAAGAAAAATGATATAGATAATAGGTTTTAGTTTCTTTCATACAATAGAGACCCATAAAAAAGGAGTACACTTGTAAGTAGTCAGACAGTCACCGAATTTCTGTCGGACAAGATGCACGAAACATTACAGTTTATCATGTACAAATTTGCCTAAATTAAATTCAAATATATTCATGTTTAACAGTATTCATTTATCATTCAATCATTTTTGTTACATTCGTATTACAAACTGCATTTAAATTATTACGTGATATTTAATAACAGCATTATTTAATTGCATACAAATAACATCAGCGAGTCATCGCACGCGAACGTCAGTGTCGCGATAAATAAATTGCAGCACAATTGCAAGATTAAAACTAATTTTAAGGAACCCGTTCTGCGCGTACGTTTATTACGGAAAACCCCTAATTAATTTGCATCTCTTTTTTAATAAAAAAAAAACAATTTTATGTTAATATAATTTAACATCTCTGAAGTCGCAGTGCATAATTCAACAGCAGCCCGAGAGATATTCTGTTATAGATGAAACTAAATGAAAATTTCACTAAATAGAGGTCCAGTTAAAACAAGAAATTATCATTTGTTAATTACTTTTTGTAGATGTTGTAAATATTTCCGTAATTAGTTTTATTATTACTTTTAAGTTTGTACCGGAATTAATAGTTTTAACCCTGTAATAGTAAACGTAATTGTTTAGATATAAAAATGATCAGGATAAGCTTCTTTTTTAAAATGTTTGAAAATATAATAAAAAACCAAATATTTATAGAACTGTTACTCTCCAGTATTAGACAGGACCGCACTCCAAAAGTTTAAATAATATTTCCAGAAATAACTAACATGTCATTAGGAGCCTTCCTCTGTGTGATTATTATTTTTTCTCGTATCCGTCTCCCAAGTCGTTATCTCCAGAAGTCGCCGCTCGCCAGTATGTTTAGAATTCCGTTTTTTTTTTATTAATTAATTTGATTTGATTATGATTTATTTTTATAAATAATAGGTAATAAATGTATTTACACCATTTTGTTTATTCATCTACTGTGATAAAAGGTAGCTAATGATACAAACAAGCCAAAACCTATCTACGATAATTGTGCTCCGGACTTTATGCTGTGTCGCACATGTAGATGGCCCTGCGCATTTTCCAGATATGACGTCAAAGTTCATATTTTTAAATGGCAACCCTGTATGTTCTACGCAGATATCGGTGCAACTCTTTCTCCTGAGTTCAAAAATGTCCTATTTATTGGGATTATTTGAAACAGTATGCGTGATATTAATTATTAAATGTGGCATAATTCGAAAAGTGATGCGGTGTTCGTGTTGTCAATGTTTGCGTTACATTAAGAATCTGGGTACTAAACAGTGCACAACCTTTATTAAAATAAACATAAACTGAACGAAAACAAACATAAAATAAGACTTGAAAGGGTTTTTTCTTCCGGTGACAAAAATGCGTACTTCAAGTCTACCTATAACGATACATAAATATGCGGTTTTCGGCCGCTTGAAAATAAATAATAAACTTCATATCGAGTTACCTACTTGCTTATTGTTTTGATAAAAGCCTACATTTCAATGACACCAGTTTCTTTCTTGACCAACACATCACCACTTTTCGAATTGTCTCGTTTAATAATTAATATGGCGCATACTGTTTCAAATAATCCCAATAAATAGGGCATTTTTGAACTCTGGAGAAAGAGTTGCATCTATTTCCGCGAAGAACATACAGGGTTGCCATTTAAAAATATGAACTTTGACGTCATATCCGGAAAGTGCGCGGCACAGGATTTTGACCACAAATTAACGATTTCGAAAATAATGAATTTATCCGTTACTTTCTGAGCGCACTGTATAATCAATTTGATTACGAACTATATTCTCATTATTGTCACGCGGCGATGTCCACGAGTATAGTCGCCTCGCTGGTAATCTGAAAAGGATGTTAGTTATAATTAGTTCTTCTTCTACACGATATTGTAGCAACCTCTTACTCCTGTCATTTCGTGTTCCTAACCCAAAATTTCGTACGATGTCTCCTTGTGTCCCTCTCCCTATTTTCGCATTGAAATCACACAATACTAGCGTCTCTTGATTTCAGACTTTTCTGTATGTTCCATCGTCTTCTTTGTCGGCTGTTGGTGCATACGCCCGTATCAAATTCAATTTACCGATAGAAGTTAATATTTGGACTAACATGACTCGTTCTGAGAAGGACATCATTATAACAGATTTACTAACTTATTTGTTTAACATTATTGCTACCTCATTTCTATGATGTGAATCATTTCCACAGGAGTAATACATCACACCATTATCTGTCTGACATTTTTCACTTTCGGACCATCGAACTTCACTGACTCCAAGTATATCTGTTTTCATTCTGTCCATTTTTGCAATAACATTCTGCAATTTTCTTGCCTGGAAACGGCTGCGAACGTTCCAGGTGGCTATTTTGACTGTTCTCTTGTGGATGTTTAATTTGCTTACATTGGCTGATGGGGATTCTTAGCACCGTCTCCCCTCTAAAGGGGTGTCCCGGACTGACGTGTGTTTGGTTTTCAGCCATTTTTAACATCTTGGGAAATAGTAGTGCGGTAGTTTTCTGTTGCTTTCCGCACCGCAAAAATCCAATGATAAGCCGCCTTAGCTTGGTACTGATGGATTGCTGCCCTCCATCAGATCACCATATCTGGTTACCCTCACTTAATTTAGCCTGCATGTCAATGCAGTATCCGAGGTGTGGCACGTGAGAGCTATGGTTCCTGTGAGGTCCAGTAGTGATTCATCCATTATACACAAATGTGACCAACCACTATCAAAAGGTACTTCTCTACAGTGACAACTCATAAAGCATAAATAATAATGAGCACAAAAATATTGTATATTACGATACTTTTGCAAGTATTTGCGGTTGCAGTTCTGCGGATACTCTTAAAACTATCATTTCTGGCCTAGTGATACAAATATCTATTGTTATTTTATAGGAAACAGCCAACATTTTTGTGTACTTATCTGAGAATTTTATTTTATATACTGAATAGGAAATAAAACGTTTCGCATTCTGATTAGTAATTAGCTATCATGTATATACATAGCGATATTCGACCGTGCCTTGACCTGATTATTGCTAAAACGATTCAACCAAAAACTCTATTCATAGACAATCAATGCGCATCTCGACCTTCCTAACCCAAAAAGAGTAGTCAAACCTCAACTTTAATTACTCGTAACCATAAACCAATAATGTGAAATTTGAAATTAATCGAACCGGAAACAAAACTAGTTCATAATTTTTCATATTCTATTTTACACCATCGATAATGAACGACCTTAAACCTTAAAAGGTAAAAACGTTAAAAAATCACGCACTTCTGTATACAGCAATACCATTTAAAGCATTGTTAATTATATGGAATATAAAACCATTTAATTAATTTTCTCTTACCTACTATCTAAACAGGTTTCTTCTAATACACCATGAAAGAAAAAAAATTCTTTTCCGTATAATTCCCATGAGATTATTTCGGTTGATGTATCCTATCTATTGTACGATTTATAAAACTTTAAGTCATATTACCCTCATAAAACTGTACCGATATAATTATATGAAGTGGTCATTAAATAAAAGGTTTCAGGGTGTATATAAACAATTGAATTGATTTAAGATTGAAGGAAAGAGCATCATAAAGTTTATTTAATCGCGTGCTCCGTTTTTTTTATGAGTTACAATTGTGATATATAAAATCAGAATTTTTATGTATGGTTCCGTATGGTTTAATGTCGATTTTACAATGTAACGTTTCTTTTTAAATTGCGCAGATGTTTAACTAATACGATTAAAAATTTTTCTTTTTAATTAGATAAAAGTTGTGACAATTTCTCTACTTTTACTATTGAAAGCTTTCATTCGGTAAAAAAAAATCATTAACATATAGATAATGAGAGTTCAATATTGATGGGAGTGTTTTATAGTACCATATTTATTTGCCAGTACAGAAAATATTGAGAACGCTAAGAATGAATGTGTAGAAAATTTTCTTTCAGTTTTTATTGTCAGTGAAATTCTCATTGATGATCAAGTACTTATATGATGGTTAATTGTTGATTGAAAACAAATAACATTAACACGGTTAGTTAGTAGAAAAGTGTGAGTTGTTTACCAATTGTATGAATAAATTGAGAATATTGCTGCAATTTAAGTAAAATCTGAATACTTATCACTAATCAGCATATGATTAATATTTTTTTTTATTTTTACACTATTTGAAACATTGTAATAGGTTTTCTCTTACAACTCGTGTACAAACCCAGTTCTCTGCATTATTATTTATTTTTTTGCTTCATTAAAGTGTAATTTGACATGCAGCTCTAGAAAATTTAATTGCACATCAAATAAGGATATCCTTCAGACTATTGCAAGTATTAACACTGTGTTCTTGGAGATTTATGGTACACTTGAAGATGCATAATTGACCTACCACACGTATTATTCCTTCTTTTAAGGGCAGTCCGACCCGCATATAAACTCAATGTTAACTTTATGCATTATATCTCAAAAACTATAAGAGGTAACAACTTCAATTTTCAAAATAAAATAAAAATAATATATTTTAAAATTTTGTTTAAAAAGTACTTAAAATTTTAATGAAAAAGGTATGATTACAAGTTTTTTTCTCAGCCTGGAGCGTAAATTTTGTAAAATCCTTCCTTACGAAACTAGTAATTGTTGTCAAAAATATACAAAAAAAATTTGGTAATGATATCTTTTTATTAGTATTGGCTACATCTTACATCAACAAAAAAAAAGCAAATTTTCAGAAAACGAAGAAAACAGTGAGGGCCGAACAAAAAGTAAACATACTTATAAGAATAGTTATGCTAGTAATGCCCAAAACTGTAGGATGGGTTGTCCTGGTCCTCCTCATCCTCATATAAGTCTTCTAATTTCCTTTTTCCCAAACTGTCGGTTTTTTGTTCAAGGTCCAAAGCAGCTTTTTCCGCTTTGCGAACACGGGCTATATCAAGTCTTTTCATAGCTTTTCAAAGGCAAATATTTTTTTTATTCTTCGAGTTATATATGGTTGTAAAGAGGAGATTTCAGAGAATAATAACCAATTAAAACCCAAAAATTGAAAAAAAATTCCCGGTCTTGCTGCCCTTAAAGCATCAATGAAGATAGAGTAATATCCCAACATTAATTATACAATATACGACGTGCCCAAGATAAGTATGAACAGCATGGGATCTTGAAAACGGCAAAAGATACGAAGGCTGTTAAATTCGAGAAAATTTCTATAATTTAGAGCATGTTCACATGTAGTTTGCAAAAGTTCATTATTGTTTATCGTTTCCGAGATTTAAAACAAAATGCGATTTTTTTGGGTTTTTCTTTTTTCGTAATTCCCTCATTTATTTTAAAAGATTTTTAAAACCCAAAGGTTTCTTCATTGTCACTTTTTGAATTCTATTAGAATGTATTTTAAAATTTTTTATTCGACGTTTCTTCTCCGAGAAACCATCATCAACTTTATTTTTTTATATCCCCGCAACCAATGTAACACCCTGTATTCGATAGTATTTTTTATTATGAATTTAACCATATATTACATTATTCGGATTAGTATTAGTATTTGATAATATTTTTTTATGTACAAATTTAACAGCTCCGATCTTTTAAATCTATTTAATTAAAGTTATAGTTATTAATGATACTAGTTCGATATGAACGTCATAATGAAACGCGTGTAAAATTTACACAAGTTTCATTATGAAGTTCATATCGAACATGTATCATTCAAAATTTAATCTACGCCAGTCCAAATAGATTTTCTTTGCATAGATTCGATTTGTTTACAATATCAGAAACGTTTTTGTAAATAAAAATTCAAAATTATTAAGTGCCCATATTGGTCGATGTTATAGTAGCCGCGCTTGTTGATTGTTGCAATTTTTATTTTGACGTCATTATTTGCATTCACTTTTGTCCCTTCGGATATCGAAGGCATTGCGTAAAACGTCGTCAATTCCCTACTTCCCGAAAAATCAAGACAGACGTATGAGCAAACCTATGCAAAACTTGAAGATTGGTGTAAAGCGAAAGGAATCAAGAATAGCAGCAATGAAAAGGTTCTTCTAGCATATTTTGAACATCTTTCAAAACATAGCAAGCCTTCGTCTCTTTGGGTATATTATTCTATGCTACGTTCAATAATATCAATGAAGAAAAATATAGATATTAGTAAGTACGCCCATTTAATTACACTTCTAAAAAGAAAATCAGAAGGATTTCGATCAAAAAAATCTAAAATTTTAACAAAAGAAGATATAACCAAATTTTTGCTGGGAGCTGACGATAGAACTTATTTTATGATGAAAGTTGCATTGATAGTGAGACTTGCGGGTGCCTGCAGGCGACATGAGTTGACAAATCTGCACTTACAGGATGTTAAAGATGAAGGACAATGCATTCACATTATTATTCCATTTACGAAAACAAAGATACCAAGAAATTTTTTATTACAAAAGGGAATGTTGAAGGAATTAATATGGTGGAAATGATTCGAAGATATATAGCGATGCGACCAAGCAACACAGCTCATACTCGATTATTTGTGGGGTATAGAAATGGAAAATGCACTAAGCAGCCAGTTGGCATTAATACTTTTGGGAAAACGCCATGTAATATAGCATCGTTTCTGAGTCTTCCAAGTCCTCAACAATATACTGGACACTCTTTCCGTAGATCATCTGCAACGTTGCTTGCAGATTCAGGAGCAGATTAACTGTTAAGAGGCATGGTGGTTGGCGCTCTAACACAGTGGCAGAAAGCTATATAGAAGATTCCAAAGAAAATAAGAAGAAAGTGGCCTCTAACATTTTGGGTGGAGTTTCATGCACTGATGGCTCTTCAACAAGTTTAAGCACTCGGGAAAAAACATTTCTTTCCACACATTCAGCTCATTTGTCTTCGGCTGGATTAAATTTAACAAATTGTACAGACTTTATAATTATTGTTTACAATAAATAAATGTTTGTAAAGATTTTATAATGAATAATAATAAGAAAAAGTAGTAACATACTTTCTTTTTGTCTGTTTTTTATTTTAAAATTTGCGTGTTATTATGAGTTCATAATGGCATTGGATGCTATTATGAAAGCCATAATGATACTCAAATGAAGATGATAAATATGTCATAATGACACTGGCGTAGATTAAATAATTAAAATAACTAGTCAAATAGGTTGCCGTTATTTTCTAGACACAGGTAAGCTCTCTTTGCTGAAGAATTTAAAATACAGTCTAGCATTCCTGGCGAAATTGTATTAACTGCTGCCACAACCCACACTAAGAACTGCTCTTCGTTTTCAAAACTCTCATCATACACTTGGTTTTTCAGGTAACCGCACAGAAAAAAATCCAATGGACTTAAATCGGGTGATCGGACTGGCCAAACTACTGCACTGTTAGTTCCAATCCATTTTCCTGTAAACCAACAGTTGTTAACAAGTGCTAGAGGCATTTTCCAAACCAGTCCTTAGCAAGTTCAGATATTGTTTGGTATTTAAATTGTTGTGGTAAATATTATTCTTCGTTCCAAAATGTCCATCCACATATTAAATCCAAATCTATGTTGATGTCTTGATTCTTTTTTTAAATAAGGATTTTGTTATGCCCAATAATGTTTGTTACGTCGGTTGAAAATTCCATTGTTAGTTATCAAGCTTTCATCAGACCAAATTATTTCAAAAGGAAAATTTAGATCTTCGTCACATTTTCTAGTATACCATTCGCAAAAACCTGCTCGCCGCTCCTGATCAGCTGGTCTAAGACCCTGACAAACTCGAAATTTATACGGATGAAACTTATTCTTATTTAAAATGAATTGTGCTGTAGAATTAGCTATACCAGTAGGATGTTCAGTTTGCGTGTCGATATTTCAGGATTTTCAACAACGGCTTGTAAAAGGTATTAACTTTTTCGTCATCAGATTTTTTGACGACATAGAACAGATTTTGTAAATGAACAAAATACTTTTATATTAGAGTCCAAATGTCTAAAAATGGATTTACCAGGTTGCCGTCGTTCAGGATATCTATCCAAATACATCAGCTCAGTAGCTACACAATTTCTGTGGGACAAGATGTAGCATATCAACATATCGATATTTTCTTCGTTTGTAAAATTTCGTATTTGCGTAGACACTTATTGATTAATTATAATTATAAATTAACTAAACAAAACCAAAAAAACGCCATCTAATAGAATTCAAAAAGTGACAATTTGGTTTTCAAAAATGTTTTAATATAAATGAAGGAATTACGAAAAAAGAAAAACCCAAAAATCGCATTTTGTTTTAAATTTCGGAAACCATAAACAATAAAGAACTTTTGGAAACTACATGTGAACGTGCCCTAAATTATACAACTTTTCCCTAATTTAACTGCCTTCGTACCTCTTACCGTTTTCAAGATCCCCATGCTGTTCATCCTTATCTTGGGCAGGTTATATATTGTTTCAGTTTACACCATTATGCTGCTTTTGTTTAAAACGAAAGTATACGTGTTTTGTAGGTAGCGGTATCAACATGAATTCGAAGTTGACAAACATCAAAAATGGATTTACTGATATTATGGGTAGAAGTTTAAAGTATTCTCCTACGCAGCCCGAAATTGGGATATTCTGATAAACTATGGCGAATCTCTTAGGGGTCATTCAATCGATTTTCGCCCAATAATGTATTATTGGGTTGCCACATGATTTTTTACAAAATTGAAACATATATGTACTATTATTTAAGTAATTTTTAAAAATATTGGTCTTTTTAATTTTATAGCGTTCCACTACTCAGGGTGGTCAAAAATTACGAAAATATGATTTTTTAATAAAAAGAATGCGATGGAATGATATATTACAAACTGCAATTAAACTGAATTTTAGAGGTTTAAACTTATTTTTTTGTCATGACAATTTAATACTTTAAAAATTAGGCAATATTACACAGGATGAGACAAAAACAAAAAATCACATGTACTATTTTTGCTGTAAATTTAAGGCCACTTAAATTATAAAATAAATTCAAAAAGCATGTGATTTCGTGAAACACATGTTTCAATTTAAAATGGAAAAATAGTTTTTAGTACGCAACTATTCCTTTGGGTAATATTATTAGTAGGGTTACTAAACAGATTTCCTTATATTTCGAACGCCTGTATCTCGGAAAGAGATTTTTTCAAAATCCTAAATTTTGTCAAATGGTAGACTAATACTAGTATAAATCAAAGTACAACAAAATAGAAAGAATTATATTTTTAGTTTTTTAGTATGTTATTTTTTGAAAAAGTACAATTTTAGACCTAACACACTTTGTTTATATACTTTGATTTACAAGGTATAATGAATGAATATTGGATGCTAGTTAGTGATAGTTGGCACTGTTTCGAAGGCCACCGGAGCACGTAAGCCACCTTAGTGGGTCTGTTGCACCCACGTAACTCACTGTATTCGACTAAGATAATAAAAATACTATCTAGTAAAGTATGAACATAGCGGATTCCATTAACATAGACATCACCTATCTCGCATCACCGAAGTGCAAGAGCCACAATGTTCCAGCAAAACCACCTTTATATAGGTATTCAAGAATTTGTCAGATATGGAGAGACAACTCATTTCCTTTACCTTGGTGTTAGTAGGTGTAATATCAGAGGTTACCAGATATTTGTTAAGGCTCACCATTTGTCTCTGGGTTATGTTGGGTTGACCCCTTTAGTGGTCTCAACTCCTATGTCAGGTCTAGCAATTACCCTGAGGTTATTCTTGCAAGTATGTACCATATAAAATAGAATGCTTTAAATACTTATAAATAATATTGTTAACCCTATACATGATTTTTTTTGTATGTATTAATAACAAAGAGTGCCATGGAATGCTTTGTGATGCTCTAATTTGCTTGTTTTAGTCGGCCATATTGCGTTTGTTAGTTTCGTATGAATTTATTTAGATAAAAAGTCTACTTTTTAAAAAGGGAAAGTTCCGTCGGCAAATTTTTAAGTGAAACATGTCACAAAAAACCTTTTTCAATAGATAAATTCAGCAATTCAAACAACAATAAAAAAGGAAATTTTGCCGAAAAAATTAAATCTTACAAATCAATACCTGGAACATCATAATGTGTTAACTGCAAAATAAAATTATTTAAAAGTACCGAATTATCAAATCGAGATGATCTATATACCCCATTTAGTGAAGTCTTCGTCTCACATCTATTTACCAGAAGAAGAAAAAATTGAAAACATTAACCAAGATTGTACTGTTCTGGGCTTGTCTCCTATTAAAATTCAAAAACTAAATTCTGGAAAAAGAATCCCATATTTAGAAGAAAAGATTCAAATGGTATCAACTAATTTAAATTCAAGACACTTATGATGTTGATCTAATTCAAAACTCAAAATTGTCCAGAATACTAAAAATTAATTGAAAATTTAAAATTAGAGTTCGGTCAATCTTCTTCTACATGTGAAAAAATTAAAATTAAGAGTCCTGGTCAAAACAAAAAATAATAACTGAATTTAGTGAAGACTAGCAGAAAACTTATGAAAGAACAAGCCTGAAATACCACCTCGAGTTTCAGTAAAATTTTCCGCTGAAATTAAAGACTTAGTGACAGAATTTTATCAAAATGATGAATACAGAATACTGGACACATTGTCCAGGTATGAAAGATTTTGTGAATGTTAGAAACGCAGCAGGAGAGAAGGTAAAAACGCAAAAAAGATTGATTTTGTGTAACTTAAAAGAACTTATTCTGGAATTTAAGGAAAATTGCCCGTTTCTTAAAATAGGATTTTCGAGTTTCCCAAAGTGACTGGGTCTAGTGGTATACACACTGTATGTGTCTGCACCATACACCAAAACCTAATGAGGGATGCTCTTAGAAGAAAAGAAAAATACAGTGAATGTTTTAAGTATATGGTTTGTGACATTACAACTGAAGACTGCATGGAATATCCTGGATATGAAAGAATAAGAAGAATTTTTGAAGAAATCTCAGGTGGTGTAAATGAAGTACAGTGGGTCAGAACGGATGATTTTGTAACTGTGGTCGCATCCTCAGAATAATTTCTAGACGATTTATTAAATAAACTTAAAAATTTAAAAAAACATCACTACATTTCTAAACATCAAATCTAAATATCTAAAACGTAGAAAGGAAAATTTAAAATTAGAAAAGTGCATAATAATGGCAGAAAATTACACAGCAGTTTATACTTTTCAAATATTGCCAAAATTAAATAATTGTTATTGCACACAAAATACATTATATGTTTTTCTGATGGGTCGTATGCCCAATATAAAAATAAGAAAAAACTTTTGTAATATTAGTTTTCATGGAAGTGACTTTAATTTAAAAGCGGAGTGGCACTTTTTTGCAAAATCTCATGGAAAAGGCCCTTGCGACAGTTAAATGGCTAGTTGCCAAGTCAAGCCTCCAGCGGTCTAACAATCCAATTTTAAATGTTCCAGACATGTTTGACTACTGTCAAAAGAATATCTCGGGAGTGACTTTGTGACTTTTTGTTAAAGACGAAGTGGAAAGAACAGATGGGATTGCTAAATAGACTTGTGCCACAAAGCAAACAAGCAAAAAACATTGTTTTGTGCTCACATAAAAAAAAACATTCGTACTAGCGCAATATCTGCATCAGCCAAGTATCAAGAACAAAAGATCAAAAATTTTTTTACATTCTATACAGATCTAAACAGTACTTCACATCATAACAACTCCTTTTACTGTATAAGGCTCAAATTCGACCTCATCTGGAATACAATTCCCACCTCTGGGTCAGCGCTCCTCAATACGCCCTTGATATAGTAAACCGCATCCAAAAAGAGCTATCAGGCTTATAAATGACCCGCCTCTGACTTCTGACCTACAATCTCTTTAGCATTGGAGAATAGTTTCGGTTCTTTCCTTGTTCTATCGCTATTACCATGGCAAGTGTGCCTCTGAAATACCTTCGCAGGCCATCTTCGTTAGGAACACTCGGTTTGCCCATTCACACCATAATTACGCATTCAAAATTCCATCGTGTTACATTAAACGGGCTCAATCTACATTTTTCCACACGGAGACCAAATTGTGGAATGCACTACCCAATTCCTGTTTTCCTCCAAACTTTGACTTAAGTCAATTTAAGCTAGCTATTCATAAACATTTCTCGGCAGCCTAACAATATGCCTAAACCCTCCCAGTGTTCCTGAGTGCTTTAGAACGTTAGGCTAATCTTAGCCTGTTCGGGAATACTATAAGTAAAAGAAAACAAAATTTTTAAATCCTACAAAAAAGTTTCGTTTTTTATTCTATTGTAGTTCTTAATAATATTATTTACAAAAAAGTGTCCATTAAAAATGGAGTTAAATTAAAATTTTGTAATTTTTAAATAAAAATCTGTTTTTTATATACAGGGGATCAAAAATTATTTACTTTTTATTTATTTATTTTTTTTTTTGATAACATATTAATCAATAAATTATTTTAAGAACTAGTTGACCATTTTAATATTATTTTTGATATTTTCTAAACGTTAACAAATGGTTACAAGCAAATTAAATTACTTTTTAAAATTTTGAACAATACAGGGTGGTCTAATGCGATAGTTAAAACTGCTATGAAACGAAAATGTCAATGTTTTTGCGCACCCTGTAGAAATTACCAAAAAATTATAGTAATAATAATAATAGGACTTTATTTTATATATAACAAAAGGAAAACTTCCTATAATAAGGAATAAATATTCAATTGTAATGCAAATAAATTCCAAAATTCATGCTTAAGGCGAAGTCTAGCTCAAAGTGCTACTTCAACTTAACCTTGCGCGCATTAACAAAATATAGAAAAAAAATATATGCGTATATATATATATATATATATATATATATATATATATATATTAAATTTATTAATATTTATTATAAAGCTTGACAGAGCTGTAAATGAAAGATCTCTTGTTTATAAATTTTTTAACAATATTGTAGTAATATATTTTGAGTTATGTAGACGCTGAGCAAAATTCCCTACATGAATCAAGCGACATATGTCCATATTAAACTATTTAAGCTTATGGGTTATGTGGTCATATTTTTTAATACCATATATCCGCAACCTTTTGAGCTGAAAGTCCAATAAATGTTTACTTGCATATAACGTCTTTAACGAACCATAAGATTTTTGTAATTCCCAGATTACCGCTTCCTTTCTAATTATACAACAATTATCTATCATAACAATAAAAGTATTTTGTATCACACGGATTTTGTTTAGGTCCCAAATAATAACATTTAATCATTTTAACATATTTGCAGAAGTATAAATGTCTATTACAAAAAAATAAATTTATAAGAAAGTATGTATATTTTAATAATTTTGTATCGCCCTGTAGATGAAAATTATATTAAAAAATTATGGCTCTTACTTGTGATGTGAAACAAAATATATTTTTTTCAAAATGTTTGAAAAATATGTGTGAATCTATATTGGGCGAATTTTCATGGAATGACCCTTAAAATTGTGAGCCTCAGATAATGTTTATGTAAAATATCACTGTTTGCGACGGTTTATTATGTTACGGGCGAAAATGGTAGCAGAATCTGGTGTAACAGATAAGGAGGTGAGTGTCGATAGCTCAGTGGTGGTGGGTGGGTAGGTGAGTTGTTTTGCATGTAAATCAAGGAAAGTCATAAATCGAAGGGCGCCAGTTGTTACGGGCGAAAATGGCAGTAGATCGAAAGCAACAGATAATTTTTTTTTATTTCTCCCAAACAATGACATTTTAAAAAAAATGTTAATTTTAAGAGATAATTGGTGTAATTTTAGCAAGCGAGTCTGCATGATTTTTTATCGAATTTGAATTAGACGTTGTATATATTAATATTACTAATTATATTGAATTATACGAATGAAGCGCGCCCAATCTTTTAAATCTAATTTCGCTAATATTTTAGTTTATAATTTTTTTTATCATTCAAATTCCTGTGACTTTGACGTATCCCAAATATATTTCTACTGACTTTTAATACAATAAAATTTTTCAATTTGTTTAAGTAATATTTTTAACATATTAATAACGAGATTCAATTCGGTAGTAAAAAAGTATGACAACAAAAGTTAAACCTACGGAATCCATAAGACATTTATAAAAACAATAGATCAATGTCACGCTTAATTCTATACAAATTGGTGACGCTTATAACAATGACGCTAAACTGTATGATGAAAATGTTAGTGGGCGAAATTTGAAGTATTACTTCATACTTTCGGTCACAGGGGGGGGGGGGGGCAAAAATTCATTATACGTTTCCTAATTTTGCCATTTGTTTACTATTTTTGATAATTTCACGAATAGTGTCGTTTTTTAACGTTTAATCATTGTTATGGTAATTTTAATCGGATTTGTTTAACATGTGTATGAGTCAGATAGATAGATAACTGTTTTGTTATCGCTTTTACGTGGTCATTCGGCAAGCAAACGTCGTGTGCACCAAAACCAAGTTATGCCTTTTATTATTTATAATTTCGTGAGCTGAAGCATTTTTAAAATTAAATGACGCGATTAATAGTAAAAAAATATTATTTTTAATGGGAGACCAGAACGCATGGGTAAAGTACTCTTTCTATATTCTTTATTAAGTTAAAAATCTTTGATGTAGTTTTTGAAAACCGTCAATTTAAATTTTAATAATTTTACAGCATATATCCATTTTATTGCATTAATTTTTTTAATGTAGGTGATAGGTTAGTGACACTCTCATATGAGCGTGTCTACATAATATATCAATGTTTTTAGATAATAGTTTTCTTAAGTAGGTTATCGTTTTGTGTTGTGGGTGTTAAAATAAATTAATAAAATTTAATGTCAATAGTACATATAATTGATCTTTTAAAGCATCGGCCTTATTTAAGTAGTTTTAATTTTAACTCTTTTACGGTAGGTCTATTGCTGAACCATAGATACCTTGAGTATAAATAATATGACTTTTATAATGCCACTTTTCGATTTAAGCCCCCATATTCGATATACTGGGCGTCAAAATTTTATTTTTATTTTTGTTTGTTTTAATAACTTGAGTATTTTATGAAATAAAAATTTCAATGAGTTACGTTCTCTGAAAGAAAAAACAAAAATCGATTGTCAACTATTAAAAATGCCGGGAATCACATCTACCTTATTTACAATTATTTATTTTCTGTCAAAGTAAATTGTTTTTGAAAGATTTCTACAAGATTAGAGTTGCGTAGTAATTTTGTTTCTTTTTTTTGAAAAGTAGGAAAGGTAAAATGGCACGTGAAGGATTAAACCTTTTTCTAAAATGACAGACTTAATTTTAATCATGGGTAAGTTTGAATATTATTGCGTTCAACGAAAAATTATCATTTCTAATTACTCTATTAGGAAAATTTGACTCCAATGCTGGTTTAGCCGCTATGCCGAAAAATTCCCCAATCGATTTCATCCCAAAAGAAAATATTTTTCAAATTTGGTTAACCGTCTAAGAGAGACTGGAGGTTTTAACGAAAGACGGAAAGGTAACTGCGGTCGTCCCCGCGCGATTCAACCTGAACAGGAAGAGGAAATATTATAAATTGTTGAGGAAACACCCATTGTTAGTATCAGGGTTTTAGCTAATTAAGTTGAAAACATAGAAAACTGAAGTGCGTAATATTTTACGGAGTTAACAGTTGCATTCATTCCTATTTACAAAAAGTACATGCTACTTTGCCTCAAGATTTCAAAGCAAGACTTGTATTGTGCAGATGGATATGTGAAACGAATAACCGACATGTAAATTTTGTCATACACATTTTGTTTACTATTGAATGTACATTTACGAGAAACGGCTTGAAAAATATTCATAACGCATCCATATGGGCTGAAGAAAATCCGAACACCGTTGTAGAGAAACGCCATCAAGTAAGCTTTAAATTTTTTTAATTTGGGTCTTGTAATTTTGCTAGGAAATTTGACTTTTTGGCACTTACACTGACCGATTTACTGGATGATGTCTTTATAGGTAAGGCATATTTGGTTTCAACTTGACGGTGTTTCTCCACATTCCTTTTAAAATATTCCAAACTATTTATATGACATTTTTCTCAATCGCTGGATTGTTCGAGGTCTTGGTGCTCCTGTTCAATGGTCGCCTCGTTCCCCAGACCTTAATTCATTGAAATATTCAGTATGGGGATGTTTGAAAGTTTTGTGCACATGATTCCGATTGTGAGCGAACATCGTTTAAGGCAGAGAAATCCTTGAAGCTGGAGAGCGATTGAGGTAGAAGCCAAAAATTTTTATTTTCTTTAATAAAAAGAGCTCGCATGTGCGTACGAGAGAATGGAGGTTATATTGAGCACCTTCTTTGGTCACTATTTTTCGTAATTTTGCTGTTTTTTTTAAGCTAATGAATTAAGTATCTTTTTTGTTTAACATTTTTAACTTGCTGCTTGTAATACTTCTAAATTATACTACAATAACGTATAAGACAGAGGAAACATATTCGTAGCATGAGAGTTTTAGAAAACACTAATTGTAGATTGTTAATAAGATTGGAAAATACTATATTTTATTGCTTATTTACTATTATTGGGGTACAGACAAGGTGATTTATGAAAAGCACTTGGTCACGTAATACATGTTTTGGTACGCCAATGATTTTTGAAATAAGTCTTTTTCGCTAAGCTCTTTTTTTGATATTTTCATACCTACTTTTTGATCATTTTATTATTGGATATTGTTTGAAAAATTATAAACTTGTTAAACCATAAGCCATCTTTTGTCGTAAGCCGCGCGGGCAGCAGTCAAGAATGGATATTTTTCAATATTTCTCTAAAATGAAGCATTTTATTGAAATTTTACAAGTGACCGAAAATAACCAAAAATAAATGCTTATCTTAAAAAATAAGGAAATCGTTACCGCAGGTAGTAAAGAATGGGGTGTTACTGTGTACCGTACCCTCTGTATTTTTAATAGTTAACAATCGATTTTTGTTTTTTTCTTCATAGAACGTAATCCACTGAAATGAAGCACTATCAAATTTGAAATTTTTAGTTCATAAATACTCGAGTTATTAAAAAAAAAAACAAATATAAAATTGAAATTTTGACGCCCTGTATATCGAATATGGAAGCGTAAATCGAAAAATTGCATTATGAAAGTCATTTGTGCTCAAGGCATCTACGGTTAAGGTATTTGCCTCCTTTTTCCGAACACCCTATATACAAATATATATATATATATATATATATATATATATATATATATATATATATATATATATAGTTTTATTTTAGTTAAGGTACATTAAATATTATTAAACCGCCTTGGAAATGACAAATCATACCCTCTGACGGATGAAGGCTATCACAATCAAAAAACAAGTTTAACAAAATTTAAGCAAATAATAATGTAAGTCCAAAGCAGTAAAAAACTTTAATTTTAAATTGGGAAAAATATTCGCAACTAAAATCTTAAGATACCAATTAAATATCTACTAAATCACATATCCAACAAGAAAATAATTTTCTGTTAATATTGATCTGTAATCGTTATTATACTGTGTAAGTAAATCTTATCTTAATTAAATTAATGCAATAGTATGATAACTTAACATACTTAATTGATAAAGCATTTACTTCCAGGTCTAGAAAAAACACAGTGAAAAACGTAGACAGTTAAACATCGTTAGCCTTCGTCTGTCAGAGGGTGTTTTGATTTGTCATTTTAATGGCGGTTTAATAATATTTAATCTTCACTAAAATAAAATTATATTCCTTCATATTCGTTCTAATCACGTTTTATAAAAGACATTAAATTTTCAATATTTTAGAGTATAATAATAATAATATTTAATCAATATGGAATTTTATATCTAACGTTAACAATTGGGAGAGTCTTTTCTCCCATCATACATAATTATTAATTTTTCCATTTTTAGAAATGAATTTCAATTCCAGATCTGGGCGAAACGTGTAAAACTTGTTTTTTGTTTTTATTTAACTAATTAATACCTCATATGCAAAATTAAAACCGTAACTAATGAGTATTGTTCAAATAGTTCCATATATAACTTATATGGCCCTGAAAGAGAGACGTATTATTTTAATTATTTAATAGACATTAACAAAAAGCGCTTTAGGACCTCGTATAAGCTTAATAATCCCTTATTTTCAAGAAGAAAATTGTGTCTTTAACAACGTTCTCTATAATTATTGCTCTAAAATTGATAATTAAAAAAATATTCACAAAATGTACTTCAGCACTCCTGACGTGAAATAATGAAAAGTACAATGACCCGATTGATCACAATTATTTTTTATGCATTTCTTAAATTTATATAATTAAATAAACAAATCCGCAAGGAAGAGCGTTGTGATCAACGAAGCAAATAGTTAGGCGAAGAAATGCAATAAAATGCTACATGGGCGCGGTGGCTGGTAACCAAATGTCACAATATCGTATATAAGACATGGCAGCAGCAGCTCAGGAAATTATATTGAAAGCATTTGGAAGCGTGAGGAAATGGGGGAGTTTTTTCTATATACCATAGAAATGCGACAGTAATTTTGTTAAAGTAACAACAAAATTCGAAAAGAGAAGCATAGGTTGTAACGTGCCAATTCTTGGCTATCGTTAACCTTAATTAAGTTTCGAAATTTTCATTATTATTGATAAATATATTTACATTACATTAGTATCTTTAAGTATTTCTTTTTTCTTTCAATAATTAAATTTTTTTATATCTCCATATTTTCACTTTAGTCCACATAATTACGAATCCCTGTGTATATTTTAGACATAAAATTTTATTGTTCTATGCGCAACGTGAATTGGGCACGCTTACGCATTTCCGTTTCTTCTGTCGTCCGCAATATGGTAATAATTTCGTTGCAAAAGGTGTTCTGCATGACGTCATGGAACATGGGTAAAATGGCGCATCATAACGCATGTTATCTTCACGAGTATAAATGGAGATACCTTTGTTTTTCATAAATCACACATGCTGTTATATATATTCTGCATTCGTCGTCAATATCTGCCGCTTTAGTCGTTCGAATCTGCGTTAGTTATTTAATCTACATTGCCATTTTGTAGGTGGAACATTTTATAAAAATTACCTTACCTTAATATATGCTACAGTTCGTGTATTGGTACGCAAATGGAAATTACCTTTACATTTTCGTATGTTTGTCTTGTGAATAGAAATGAAGCTACAGTTCGTTTTAAGACAAGATTAATACATTTATTTTGTTCAAGTAAGTACTTATCCTTTTAGTGCAGTTTAAGTAAATAACAAATCAGTGCCGGTGTGAAAAGAGCGGCCAGTTCTAGCGGCCAGTTTTTCCGATAATTACCGATGTCACAGTAACTTATTAATGAAGTAATTTGCAGCCCACGCAAGATGACAATTTCAGATTTTATTACTATCTAATTAATAATGGAGGTAAAACAATAATGTAATGGGGTTGCCGTCTAAGGGGGTGAAAATTGAGACCAACCCTTAATCCTGGATCTCGAAAACTGTGCATAGTATCAAGTTGACATTCTCAGATAATATTACTAACTAATTAATAATAAAGATAAAAAATAATGTGATGGAGCTGCCCTCAAAGGGGTTGAGAATTAAGACCTACCCTTAATACTCGATCTCGAAAACCATGCATAGTATCAAGTTGACACTTTCAGATTATATTACTAAGTAATTAATAATAAAGTTAAAAAAATAATATATGATGGAGTTGTCGTCAAAGGGGGTGAAAATTAAGACCACCCCTTAACACTCGATCTCGAAAACCGTGCATAATATCAAGTTGATATTTTCAGATTATAGTATTAATTAATTAATAATAAAGATAAAAAAATAATATGGGATGAAGCTGCCGTCTAAGGGGGTGAAAATTGAGACCAACCCTTAATCCTCGATCTCGAAAACCGTGCATAGTATCAAATTGAGATTTTCAGATAATATTACTAATTAATTAATAATAAAGATAAAAATATAATATCTGATGGTGCTGTCGTCTAAGGGGGTGAAAATTGGGACCAACCATTAATCCTCGATCTCGAAAACCGTGCATAGTATGAAGTAGATGCGGGTTTTACATACACTAAGCCTACTTAATTCAAGTAAATGAAATTAACTCAATATTTCTTTTATTTTCTTATTCTAGGTAAAACACGTCAAGTAACTTCAAAACCAGTAATTTTTTTGACTTTCAACAAGAGTACCTTTTTTGTGGCAAATTGTTTAAAAAATATTATTTCTGCCCAAAAATGAAAAACATCCCCATGAAAGTTTAGGGCAGAATAAGAGCCCCCTCCCCCTGTATCGATGCTCCTGTACGGGGTGGCCAACTAAGAATGCGAGGTATTGTATCTGGGAAACTATACATCGTAGAGGCTTGCGGAAAAAAAAGTTATTATTAAAACGACCAATACAAAACCCTGAAAAATATTTTCATGTTTCTAAAATGGCCACTAGGGGGCGTAACTGCAATCTTGAATCTAAAAAAGTAATTTTTCTGTGAATTCTGCTATATTTAACCTAATAAAAAAATAACTGATCTTTGAAGTCGAGGATAATCTGAACTTTTTTGTTTGGAACTTTTTGACATATCTATAAAAATACAGTGGTGGGGGGTATTCAAAGGTTTCCTTGAATAACCCCCCCCCCCGTATCTTCGAAACGGCTAATCCGATTTTAACAAACTTGGGTGCGTTGAAAAGAGCTTTTCTTGGGCTACAAATGTTAAAATAATTGAATTTTTGTTAGTTTCACATGTCGTCGCTAGAGGGCTTTGTTCGACATTCCAACAGAAACGGTTAATTTTCGCAAAAAAATTAAATGCATTGGTATGACTTTTTTTCATGAACAAGTAGCTAAATGATGCCTAAACAAGCTCGCGAATACCGCATCTCGATATCTTGTTCCTAACCTAAAATATAGGCCAAAGAAAACTTTATACGAAAATTCCTTAAATTTTTATTTTTTTTTAATTATATTTTTCTAGAATTGTTTCTATTATGTAAGTTGTGGCCCTAAAAAGGACCGATTTAAAGGAGGAAGGTTTTTTAATGCCCCCGTAAATGCTCGAAATGCTGACCATCACTCTGTGCATTGCTGAGGCCTCTTATTGGTAGGCAAAACTGCAGCTTCAATTTCGGCTCTGAATAGGTTACCTAGAAATTGCGATTTTAAATGTTTGTAAATTTATTCACTAGAATAAAATCACCCTTTTTGAAATTACTACGGGCAAGTAAGCAATGCTAAAAGTTATACGAAAGTCCTATTTTTTGTTTGTTTAAATGCATATTCACTATGGATATATACGTAAATACAATTAATAGAAGCAGGTAATGGAAACAGATACCTAAACAAAACATACATAATCCTCAAATTGTCAATAGTTGTCAATACGTTCGCGTTACTTTGAGCAATTTTTGTGCTTTCAAAATGCGTTTTACGAATAATGAAGCTGTTGATATGCTTGCGGTTTATTTTGAATGTCTTCAGAATGCCGCAGTAGCTAAAAGAGTTTATGAGGCTCGATATCCAAATCGGCGTCCTTGTGATGTAAGAGTTTTTTCCCGATTAGTGGTGAGCTTACGAGCCTATGGTAGTTTTCGGCCTACGTTTCAACGGCAAAGAATTTGAAGAACACAAGAAAATATTAACCGTGTACTGGGCTATATTGAAGGAAATCCTCATGTTAGCACAAGAGCATTATCCACTGAGTTGGGCATATCACGGACAACGGTTCAAAATATTTTGAAGGACCAAAGATAAGTTCTAATGGCCATCAAAATATATAGGTATTCATTTAAACTTTTTTTAATTACTTTAAGAATGCACCGATATCATGTCGTTTTGCATCAGGCCTTGAAAGAGGAGGATTTTGATCGAAGGTTAGACTATTGCCATTGGATTTTAGGCATGATACGCGAAAATAGAGAATTTTTATTTCAAATTCTTTGGACCGATGAAGCCACCTTCAGTAGTAACGGGAGAGTCAATCTGCACAATATACATTATTGGTCTGCAGAAAATCCCCACTGGTTGCTTGAAGTTCAGCGCCAAGGACGTTGGAGTATAAATGTATGATGTGGCATACTGGGAGGCAGAATTATTGGGCCATATTTTTTCGAGCAATCCCTAAATGGCAATGTATTTCTTGACTTTTTGGCCAATCAATTACCGTCGTTGTTGGAAGATGTGCGTCTGGAAACTAGGCAAAAATTGTTTTTGCAGTTGGATGGTTGCCCAGCACATTTTGCTATTAATGTGCGAGAGCATATTAATGCAGTATTCCAACAGCGGTGGATTGGAAGAGGAAGTCTGTTTCCATGGCCTCCGCGATCGCCAGACTTAACTTGCCTCGATTTTTATTTATGAGGGCGCTTAAAGAACATCGTGTTTCGGACTCAACCTACTACTAGAGAAGATGTGAAAAACCAGATTCGTAACGCAATACGTAACATACCGAAAGCCGAAATTGAAGCTGCAGTTTTGTCTACCCATAAGAGGCCTCAGCAATGCACAGAGTGATGGTCAGCATTTCGAGCATTTACGGGGGCATTAGAAACCTTCCTCCTTTAAATTGGTCCTTTTTAGGCCCACAACTTACATAATGGAAACAATTGCAGAAAAATATGGCTAAAAAAAAAATTTAAGGGATTTTCGTATAAAGTTTTCTTTGGCCGATATTTTAGGTTAGGAACAAGATATCGAGATGCGGTTTTCGTGAGCTTGTTTAGGCATCATTTAGCTACTTGTTCATTTTTGCGAAAAATAACCGTTTCTGTCGGAATGTCGAACAAAGCCCTCTAGCGACGACATGTGAAACTAACAAAACTTCAATTATTTTAACATTTGTAGCCCAAGAAAAGCTCTTTTCAACGCGCTCAAGTTTGTTAAAATCGGATTAGCCGTTTCGAAGATACGAGGGTGGAGGGGGTGATTCAAGGAAACCCTGTATTTTTATAGATACGTCAAAAAGTTCCAAACAAAAAAAGTTTATCCTCGACTTCAAAGATTAGTTATTTTTTTATTAGGTTAATATAGCAGAATTCACAGAAACATCACTTTTTTAGATTCGAGATTGCAGTTACGCCCCCTAGCGGCCATTTCAGAAACATGAAAATATTTTCCAGGTTTTTGTATTAGCCGTTTTAGTAATAACTTTTTTGCGCAAGCCTCTACGATGGATAGTTTCCCAGATACAGTACCTCGCATTCTTACTTGGCCACCCTGTGCAAGATATTAAAAATTTGTGAGCATTATCTTTTATGACCTAATCAAAGGTATTTGTTGTCTAAATTTCATTTAGGTATCTTAAACCGTTTCAGAGATAATTAAAAAAAGGTTTTTTGGGGCCACTTCTTAAGGAGGCATTTTCGGACACATGTTTATTAACCAAACTAACGTTATTTTTTAATATTCTATTTACTCTAGAATTTTGCTGAACATTTTTTGTAACACCCAGTATATAGACCACGAACGGAGGAACCACACAAATACGAAAAACAGCAACAAAAATGTGAAAAATAGAATTCTGCACGTCACTTCCACGTTTCAATTTCTTACACTAGGCATAAATTGTAACCACGAAGGCGCTTGTTTACTAATTAAGCTAATTTTGAGATACAATTCATAAAATAACAGGTTCTATATGAGTGAATATACTGGTTCAACCCTAATCAATGGCCGTCGGCTAGACTATCAATCTCGTGTAAGAAGCGTATTCATTAAGGATCTAGTATTAATGGTGAGAAAACCTATTTAATTGGAATCATAGACTTTTTGCTTGTTACTGTTGAATATTAACGAGTTTCCTTAATTATGTAAATATTATTACTAAAAGATACGTATGCGTTAAAACAACTAACTATGTACGCAACATTCCACTTGAAACAAAGCGACTACGTAAAATTCGTTTCTGCCAACGAAAATAGATATGTTTTGAAATGTAATTATAAAACGATGTGATTTGTTTTAACTTTTAACGCTGTGTACAGGTTGTATCGACGGACAATAGCTATATACGTACTGTAGATCTTACCAGAACAAAATTTTCCCGTTTGAGTTTAGGTTTTTTTAATTATTGGAATGATTTTGTGTATTTAAAGAATGCCATGTTTCCCATATTCATGGACGAATTTATTTATGCTTCGGAATTGATATTTAATTGTACACAACTTTTATTAACAAAATCTTTATTACTTAATATTTGAGAAATGGATCCATTAATTTTGTATAAATTAAAACATTTTTACCTTACAACCTACATATATACGTATGTAGGTAAGGAAGGTTACGCAATCGACTTTTTTTTTACTATCGATAACTCGACTTGTTGAACCTAATGAATAAATATTAAGTATTTGCTAGAAGCAATGGCATTTTAGCAAAAGCATTTGCTAGATTTCCTTATGAATAATATTTTTAAACAAGAACTGCTTTAGTGCTTTTACTCGTCTGTGTAGCATTTGCTTAATCGTCACGTTCAGGTTAAGACCTGCAAATTTATGTTTCGAACTATTTCCAATTCAACATCAATATATCGAGTTCTCAGTAAGGTTAATACAATTATTCAGTTGATTATTTTTTGACGTTTATAAAAACCAATAAACAGTATCAATTTTTGATCACGTGGATACGTTAAAGCCAATCTCAACATTATTATACTGAGAATTTTCTCATGTGTTATTTTCGCGAAAATAATATGGTATATGTCATTTCAGAATTTAAATATTTTTCATTGTCATTTAATGTCAATCAACACTCGTAAAAATGAGTTTCCAAAAGGTTTAGCTCCACATCAGAATCAGAAATAAATGAAGAGATTGAGAAAAATATGTAAAAAAATACGAAAATAAGCAATACTTCAGTTTGGAAACAATTTGAAACGTTCTATTGTGAAAAAGGTTATACGCTTGAAGAAAGTACTTCTGTTGTAAAATTAGTTTGCATTTCGAAAGATTGGGCATACAACATGAAGCGATGTAATTGAACCGATTATAAGGAAAGTGTTATTAAAACTATGTGGAACAAAACAGCAAAATTGTTACAAGAATTTTATTTTAATGAATTTAACAGACAATTTGACCCTTGTAAGCACATAGAATTTAAATCTGCTCGGGATGCACGGAATACGAAACAAAAAATTTTACAAAGAAGACCTGAAAAACAGAAGCAAAGTGCAATAACGTTAACTAAGGAACAAATAATTAATGTAATAAATTGTTTTGATGAAGAAACGCCATCAGGATTACAAAAAAAATTTTACCATATTGCACCATATGAATTGGCATGGCGTGGAGGAGAATGATGCCAATGTTTAGTTCATTATTTTAAAGAGGAATCCAATAATGCAGGAGTATTGACGGGAAGATTTGAATATAATCCCATTTTCTCAAAAACTGCACAAGGTGGAGCACAAGAATGTGCAAGTAGTAAATGGTTAATACCAAACCAAAACTCTAATATCTGCCCTGTTAGACTGCTCAAGAAATTATTGAGTAAGCACAATCAAAATATTTCGACTGATAGACTGTTTTTGACAGTAAATAAGAGTTGGAACAAACCATATGAACATCATTCCAATTTAATTAGCAACCTTAGAGAACCAGGCTATTTTACAAATGTTAATACAACAGAAGAAAACAAAATTCTTAATGAGTCTACCAGTCATGCTCAAAATATTTACAATAATTGTGTTTTTAATGTACAAAATTTTAATTCGAATTAACGTTATTCATTCAATCAATTTATTATCGATGTCAGGTACTTTAGGTTATAACCATTATTTAGTATAATATTATATAATTCAATAAATACGATAAATACTTCTTTTAGATATCAATCAAAATGCATTTATGTCAATCACAAGATTCATTAAACGTCAAAAAATAATCTGTCGAGTATCGCTCGAGAATTCAATAAATTTGAAAATAATTCTCCAAGGTATTTCTCAAACTTGTTGTCAATAGGCAATAGCAGCTGATATTTGTTAATAAATTAAAAGAACACAAAATCATTCTTAACAAATCACAACCTCCTCAAGTAAAAATGGAAAAGGAAGTCGCTTTAAAAAAGATTTTAAGCGAACAATATAAAGACATATTCAATATGACTGTCAACAAAACAAATAAGTAATATGAAAAAAAAACTTGGACTTGAATAACACTGGTAATAAGCTAATGGTCTATAAGCCTTGGAAAAAATTATTATTAGACATTTTGGAGGTACATAAGAATCCTGTTTTCAAAAAAATACCAGGTACCTGTAGTAAACTTCTATTGATAAAAATTTACTCAAACTGAAAATACATATTTGTTGGGCGCTTTGGCTGTTGGAACTAACGAAAGAATACAACTTGATCAGCTCTCTGATTCATCCAGCAATAAACTTTATGTCGTGTTGTTGCAGGACCAAGTGCAGCACAAAAAAAAAGTTAAATTATCAACTTTAGCAGAAACTGATGAAACAAAACAGTATCTACTGCTGAGTTGCAATGACTAGTTTTATTAGAGCAACTCAAATTATGTGGAATGCAGCAACAAGAAATCTTAACCCACAACAACAACAACCTGGTAATAGAGTAATTTTGTTGTTGCAGATGAAGATAAAGTTTTTTATAATTTGTAATTCAATTCGAATTAACCATTTTAAGTTTGTCTTTTAGTTGCGGTTCTAATATTACATAAAGTTCATTCGTTTAACTTATCCCGATGACGTCATGTATGCATTAAATCACGAAATGACCGTCGTCTGTAATTTAAAACAAAAATATGAGCACTGATACCAACCTTTCCACAGAACAACTTTCCTTTATTTGCTTATACGTTGATTAGATACGCTCGCCGGTTGGTTTGTTTCTTCGTTTACTCATTCCTTCTTGAGTTAATATTGTAAAAGATCGGTTCTTTTCAGAACCACATTACTTTCTAGTGTTCATTTAAGGTAAATATTAATTCGTTTTACAGAAAGAGATAACATTTATGTTTTCATTTGTAGCACATCAACATGCCTCGTAGGTCAATTACCGTAGACGAATTGATCCATAACTTAGTCGAATACTTTAATAAAGAAAAACATAACAACGGGCCCTTATCACCATTAACAGCAGTGCATGCAAGGGTTAGCGATGCTTTGAAAATTGACACGAAAACTATTTCTAATGCTTTACGACGACATCAAAATCAAGAAGACAACAAGGAAAATGAACCTCAACGAAAAAGTCTAAAAACAAAAGACATGGATCAACGACAAAAAAGTGAAATCCGTACTACAATTTACAACATGTATATTAACCATGAACATGTTACATTAGATACGCTCTTAACAAAAATTAAAGAAAGAGGTATCGTTGATTGTAAAAGGACTAGCCTCTATCACGTTTTGTTGGACATTGGATTTCATTTCAAGCAAACTAACAATAGAAAAGTTCTTTGCGAAAAAACTTCAATAGCATCGATGAGGTTAAAATTTTTGAGAAGTTACATCACTTATATGAAACAAGATATCTACAAGCAGTTCGTTTATCTCGACGAAACATGGATATTTGCAAAAGGAAGCAAAAAAAGAATATGGCAAGATTCCAGTTCAAAATGCTTTAAGAATCTTGGTGGGGAAGGCAAACGTTATATAGTTCTACATGCTGGAACAGAAGATGGCTTTGTGGAAGGAGCAGAACTTATATTCTCTACCACAAATAAAAGCAGCGATTATCACGATTGTATGAATTCGGAAAACTTTGTTAGATGGTTAACAAATCAACTTTTGCTAAACTTAACAAAGCCATCTATAATCATTATGGATAACGCTCCGTACCATTCACAAATTGTCAATCGCAAACCAACTACAAATTGGAAAAAAGAAGAAATTACAGAGTGGCTTAGGGTAAAAAAATTACTCATGAAAAAGAAGCATTTAAAACGGAATTACTACATATAGCAAAGTTACATAAGGAAGAGAAACAATATTTGGGCGATAATATTATTATGATAAACACATTGGAAGAGATGGTTATGGGGATGATAATGTCAAAACAGATGTGGAAAGAAGCGTTAGAAACAATTTCACCTTCAGTTTGGTTAAAAACGATTAAACATGCAGAAGCTGAAATTCTAAAGTCTTGGGAACAAAAAAAAGTTTATGATGTCCAAGTAAATCCAATTATTATAAATCCAAACGATAACACAGATACAGAAGATGAAGTGTAGTGAACATTTAATTTCTTGTTTTTAATTGAATTCTTAACGCAAACAGTTTTCTCCAAAAACTTAATAATAATCTATAATAATTATAATAATAACATATAATGTATGTTATTGTACACTAAAATATTATAATTTATAACAATAAATTATTTTCAACACAGTCATGCTTAAATGTGAATGAACAAATTTACATTTTATTACATTATGGTGTATTTTTTTTTATGTACTCAATAAGTAAGAAACACTTGGTTATAATGTATTTGACACGATACTTCGAATAAGTTTAAAAAAGTGCTATAATTCAATTACATTAAATACACCAATAATTATGAATTGCAGTATAATAATCTTCCACACAAACAAGTGTATAAATAAACACCGATGACTGAAATTATCATTTTGCAATTCGAATGTTTTCTCAAAGCATAATGATTAGTAGCGTTCCTAAAAAATTCAATCTTTATGAATAAATCAAATAAATAACCATTAACTCACAAATGTATTGCCGTCAAAGATATATAATCGCCACTTTTATGTAGAAAAGTATTGGAACAATTACTTCCTTTCTTTGGAAGAGTTCATTGGTCTTAACCTACAAATACCTATTTACAAAATTTTTGCAACATTTTAGAATATATAATAACTTACCAAAATTCATCTGCTACGTTTTAAGTTTTATTGAAAATAATATGCTTTTATGTGCGTACATCTACGATACGTAAATAAAACTTTTGTCTTTTATTTGCAAACATTATGACATTTATATTTATGTGAAGTAGTTAAGTTAAAGTTGATAATGTTGGTATCAAAACTGTTCGTATAAAGAAAACTTAATTTGTTGTTAACGTTATCCTTGTTAGTTACTTGAGTTAATAAGAGCGATACAAAACGACACTCTTGGAATAATACGTATAGCTAATAGTGTACATTGTATTCAATATGTAGAAAAGGATAGTCATACACAAGTGCGCGTTTGATTCATCGATCAATCGGGATAAGTTAAACGAATGTCCTATACATTGAGTATTTGAGTTATTAATTCTTTTTTTGTTGACCTAATTGACGAACTCTATTTGCTGTTATATTTACGTTATGTTCTATGTTCAAATCAACATTAACGTTTTGATTTAAATAATCGAAACTTCCATCTTTTAAACGTTTAGCAATTTTATGAAGTACAACGCAATAAACTATAATAGGTGGTATTTTATCCAATTTGTTTCTGACTTTATATTGGAGGATAACAAACCTTGCTTTTAACTGTCCGAAGCATAGCTCTTGACAAAAAACGTTGTAATTTTGCTGCTCTTGCGTTGTTGGATTCCTCCAACGGGTCATAACTCATGGTGAAATAGAATAGCCATCATCACCTTATAAAACACTTTCTTCTGTGCTAGTTTTCAGTATGTTAAATATATTTGAGTTTTTGAAAATTCTGCTGTCGTGTACGGAGCCTGGACAGTCTGCACTTGTAAATATTTCTTCAGCATTGCAAGTTAGTTGTACGTATCCTTTCCTGTTTATATATTCGTCACCAAATTAATGAAACTTGGGAATCCTGACATGTGTACAATCTATGGCACCAATGACATGTGGAAAGCCATATTTCTCTGACTATGGTCGTTTAGCTTCTACAAAGTCTTCGGTACTTTTAGGAAATTTAATCCAAATATTTTCCCTAAAACGGCATTCAGCACGGAAAAAAAAGGAAAAGGCCTCCCTAAGAGGGAGGGCGGGCTGCTCGAGCTTTTCGAACTCCTTCAGCCACAATCATGGATTCCCAGCATACATACATACATTAGGCATGGTGGGATTAAGGATGGGTATGGTCAGGATAGGATCGGAAGGAACGGAGTTAGGGTTCTGAGGAGGAAAATACTACCCCAGCATTCGCCTAAGCAGCTGCACATGGTGCGCATATACGTAGTGACCATACCGCTACATCAGCACGGAAGTGTATGTCTTGCAGACTGTAGTCTGGTGAACACCAAGTTCTTCAGCTATAGAAATTTTGATAGTCTGGGTCCGCCAATTGTAAAAAAAATTTTAATTTAGTTAAAAATAATAATGCTGCACCTCGCGTTTCACCAGTGTCAATTAAAAAATCATTTGCTAACCACTCAACATTTTCGTGTTCAAATCGATATAATTTTCTACAATCATCGTCTTCGCAATCTCTTAGTGCTTTGTATAGTTTTCGTTTCCGCGTGTTTAGAAATTCAGCCATAATTGCAAATATCTAAATTTAGTATACTCAAACATACAAAAAAATGGGCCTGTGTGTCCTGGCCCAAAAAGTTAACAACTGATTTAAGCTAATGCAAGCTGGGGTTCGTTTAACACTAAAAAAGTAATTACCTGTTTTATTCATCCTATTGTAAGCTGATGTAAGCAAATGCTTGTATTTTTCAAGCAAAAGCTTTGACTGCAATTTTAAGCAATTGTTCAAAGCACAAGCAATTACTGAGATTTTTATTCATTAATTTTCAATTATTTACTTGGATATTATAAGAAAAAGCAATTACTTAATTTTTATTCATTAGGCTCATTAGCTCTCGGTGTAATGAGGGGGTTTATTAGGGGCAGTTTTTGGTTTTTGTCAAATATTTCTAAAACAGCTGCATATTTCAAAGATATAAAATACCTACATTTAGACCTTAAACATATCGATTTATTATGTTCTATGCAATTTTTTGATATGACGCGTAATTTAGCAGCAAAAAAATTCCCAAGGTAGAATTTAAGTATTAATTCAAATTTTTCATTATCTGAATAATCAATTTTATCTGAAAAAGTGTAGACTTATTTTTTAAAGAAAAATTAGTTTTACATAACTTTTCTTTATAAACTTTTTTAATGTAAAGCGAAATAAATGTATAAATTAAATAAATATGATTGAAAATGGTGAAGCTGTATTATCGATATTTTTTATGTTAACATGTATTTATGTCTTTCAATCTCTATCTGACATGAAGTTTTAAACGTCATTCTGACATGGATTATTGTTTTTGTTTTTACAATGTTGCTTGTTTTTGTTATGAACTTATAAGTATTATCGATATTTTTTATGTTAACATGTATTTATGTCTATCAATCTCTATCTGACATGAACTTTTAAACGTCATTCTGACATGGATTATTGTTTTTGTTTTTACAATGTTGCTTGTTTTTGTTATGAACTTATAAAAACGAGGTCTCATAGTTACCCTAAAAAAATGAAATTTAAATTATTTCGTTTCTTTTAATTTAAATTAGCATCTACAGGTCTATTAACCTATGCCTG
The DNA here is from genome assembly GCA_036346205.1 of Vesta saturnalis. NCBI lineage: Eukaryota > Metazoa > Arthropoda > Insecta > Coleoptera > Lampyridae > Vesta > Vesta saturnalis. The sequence goes on along the minus strand of JARFJB010001218.1, from coordinate 4,101,512 downwards.
TCATGAAGTTTTAAACGTCTGTTTGACATAGAGTATTGTTTTTGCGTTTACAATGTTGCATATTCTCGTAATGAACATCTTATAAAAGAGGTTGCATAATTATCCTTATTAAAATTATTTCATTTCTTTTAATTTCCATTTTGTAGTTTGGAAGGACGTGTGATGTTCCACACCAGATATTTTTTCAAACGCAAGTTTTCCGAAATTGAAAAAAGCGATTATCATTCGGTTTTCCTTCAGCTCTAAATGGCAAAATATAATTTCTTTATATACAATATAAGATCGAACATGGAGAAATTGGAAATTGTAAGAGATACAAGTACATGGTCGATTAAATTAGGAAAAGTTTCCAGGTTTTATATAGCTTATAATAAGGAGCTGGTCTGATATTTTGGGAATTCCGATTAGTTCCGAGGATACTCGAAAAAACAGAAAATTTGTAATTTTGTATAGACTTTATTTGTAGCTAGGTATCAAAAAATTAAAAAAATAAAGCATTTTATCATTGAAACATACTATCAAATTCGTTGTAAAAAATCGATAAATATTTAATGAATCTTTTTCTATATGAAAATGTAAACTTTCATCATTAACACTCATAATAAAATACTTATCTTTTTTGGGGTTTTTTAATGGTGTACTTTAAATTATACAATCTAAACGTTTTGATAACACTTACAGTTATCTTCGTGAGTAGTGTTTGTTAAAAATTGTTAAAGTTGAAAAATTAAAACATAAACATCAGCCTGCTATTAATATAACAGTTTGAGAAACGTATAAAGCCAACTATAAAATTTTTTTTTTTGGACAAAATTGTTTACATCCTTAACAATTTTTAACAAACATTACTACTGACGAAGATAACTGTAAGTGTTATCGAAACGTTTAGATTGTATAATTTAAAGTACGCCATTAAAAAACCCGAAAAAAGATAAATCTTTTTCTAGTCTTGTGAAAAATTGTAGTTCGTATTGGTTTCTTGGAGACGAAACATTGGAGAGCACAATCTAGTAGGCCAAAATGTTGGCATATAATCGGAATAGTTTCAAACCAACTTAGAACTTAGTTCTGAAATCTACAACTTTTTCTAACTTAACCGATCTGATATAGTTTCCGATTCTTCATTCTTATCTTGGACACATTGTATAGTGATATTTAAAAAAAAAATTGTACAACGAACATTCGAAATTTTTCTTCAGTGTTCAATTTACTAAAATTCTTCTAAAAAAATTGTCTACTTATCCATTCTATTTAATCAGAGTAACAAAACAGGTTTACCTTTTAAAGCACCCACAACATAATGAAAATATATTTAAAATATAATAGTAAAATGAGACTAGCCTAGGGATGTGACGTTATAATCAATTAAAAGTCGTGGGGGGTGGAGTGTGGTCTGGGGTGGGGTTAGGAGTGGGGTCGGCTTCTTTTCGGGGGCGTTTTTTAACCCCATGGCTGAATTTTAGCCCCTAATTAAGGTCATTTTGGCAATATTAAGAGCCTTTTTGGTGGTCTAACCTCCTGGTTAGGGGCGTTGGACGCCGTTGTGGATTGTTTCAGCAATCACTGCAGAAACAATCGGGTACGTTCTTCAGAATTTCCAATATAGGCTTGCTCTGTGTCAAGAAGTTCGTGGACTACAATTCGAACATCTCCTTTAAATGTTATTTTGTTCGTTTTGCTGAATTAAATGTTTTGTTACTTCTGTTGAATTAAATGTAAAAAAAAGTTTTTGTTATAAACGAATAAGTTCAAAAGTAAATATGTAATTAAAAATTATTATTAATTTTATTAAATACATAAAGGCAAAATGTGCATCGACTGGGGCTTGAATCTCGATGGCACAGTTGGTTAGTCTCTAGCAAAGTACAAGTCGTAGGTTCAAATCCTACTCGAGGTAAACTTTTTATTTATGTATTTAATAAAATTAATAATAATTTTTAATTACATATTTAGTTTTTAATGTTTATCTGTTGTAATAATAGTGATTCTGTTGCAAGAAGAGCGCAATATTGAGACTTGAATCTTTGAATTTTTATATCACTTTTTCAGGAAATTATTACTTTTACACATCGTCATCTTTAGAAATTCACCGCCTATCCAAATATGATGAAAAAAAATATAGTTGCTATTTAAAAAAACGATGACGTCATAGCTCTCTAAATATGGCGAGAAAAAGTTTTCTGATGAGTCAAAGTGTGCGCATTCAAAAATAAAAATCGAAGAGGTGGAAGATTATCACAGAAATTAATATTTCGAAGTTTCCATATTAAATGACCGCACTGTATAATATACTCAATACACTCTATAATTACTTCAGTTTTATATTTTTTATCATAAAACAAACAACCCAACGCCGCTGGAATCTGCCAAACATGTTGATTTATTCCTTCGTTTCGTTTCTGGACAGATTATAGACCATAATTTCTCCGAAATTTCCGTATATTTTATAATTAAAAAGTATAATGCCCTCTACATTGAAATTCTAGTTTAAAAGGCGGCATTTTCTGGCTTTTTGAAGAACTTTTCAGTTGTTAAAAGTGATTCGTTTCCGCAGTAATAAAGAAATTGGTTTTATAGATTTATTGCTGTCAATCCGTTACGGAAATCACAGACGGTAACACTAAAAACTGACATTTACAAAATGCAATTAAACAATAAAATTGTTGTATACGCACAATTATGTCATAACATTACAACTGGGTTCAATAAAAAGTATTTGAGATCCTTGCACTTGCCATTATAAACCATCTGCTTAATGATCTTATGATGTAATAACTTTTTTTAGTGTTTTAAAACAAAACTCACCCACAAGAAACAATTCCTCTTTGTAATTAGTATCATTGTTCAATTAATTTGTATTAACAATAACATGTTTTTGCGTAATTTTTATTACTCAACCTTATTATATTAACTCTCTTTTTTTATTACAGTGACTTTTCAAAATTGAATAAAGAGGATATTTATTACAATAATGATTTGGCATTTCAAACTGCTGAACGCCATTTGGGTATACCTGCTTTACTGGAACCAGAAGATATGGTAGAGTATCCTGTACCTGATCGTCTGTCGATTCTCACATACTTATCACAATATTATCAGACATTTGTTGTTGCACAAGGTAAGTTATTTTTTTTTATCATCGTTCAGAAGGTGTAAGTACAACAATTGATGAATTCGTAAAATAGTTAATACAACAGTTAACTAGACACGCTGATGAGACGGAAGTTGTAACTTTCTTTTGCAGCATAATTTTAATGTCAGGTCAATGTTTTAACTAGTTTGCAATATTGTTGTTAATTATGTACATTTATCGAATGTTGCAAATTAAACAGAATGTTTAAAAATGATGTGACTAATAAATAATGACAGTCTTTAATCTATTTTTAGATAATGTGTTACATCTGAATTTGATTTCTATTTAATAATTTTCTTTTTTACATCGTGTTTATTAAAAAAATGTAAAACATGTTTATATTGGCTTGTTATTTGCGATGTTTTCCTCTTTTAGTAAGTGTGAGATAGCGGTTTATTAAGCTAATGATAATTTAATAGATCGGTTCAGCAAAAAGCAGACTGGTGAGAATATTATTGTTTATAACATAATTTAAACCTCATTCTTATTAACTTGATATAGGGTCTCTATCACGAGTGTGTAAAATTATAAACAAAATTCAGCAACGTGTTTCTTATAAAATCCGTAATGAGTATATCAGTTTGCGCTCCACAAATTAACATCTGTCCGTCATCAACAAATAAAAAACAAAAACAAAAAAAATATTTAATAAACCATGAGCGATTTTTTTTACTAACCCCTCTAAACATACATACAGTCCCGTAGATTTTACTTTGCTAATAAGCGCCCCCTCCCCCCCCATTGAATTATACTAATTAAAAAATACTAATTTACCATAGTTGAATTTTTACGACAATAACTTGTTCTAACTTCATATTCCCCCATTTGCAATATACATTTTGTCCCGCAGCTTATGTTTCGCAAATAAACCTCCTATCGACATAAATTAAATATTTTTTTTATTGCAACATACATGTAGTTCAGTAATTTGTGCTTCGCAAATAAGTTCCCCATCGTCATAAATTTAAAAAAAATACATAAAAATATTTGATGAACCGTTGCAAGAAATTTTTTACGAAAATATTTGGTACTAATTCTCATTTACAATATACATATGGTCCCGTAGTTTTTACTTCGAACATAAGCCTCCCATCAACGTAAATTTAAAAAATCCTTAAAAATACTAAATGAACCGTTGTTGGAAATTTGATTACGAAAATAATTTGTACTAATATCCACTTACAACATACATGTAATCCCGTAATGTGTGCTTTGGAAATAATCCCCCATTGTCATAAGAAATTTAAACAGTGCCATATAACACTACTAACTCAATGAAACGTTCCTGAGAATTTATTTACGAAAACAATTTGTACTACATCCATTTACAACATGCATATAGTCCCGGTATTTGTGCTTCGCAAATAAGCTCTCTATCGTTATAAAAAAATTAATAAAAAATCGACAAAAATGTTTGATGAACCGGTGCTTAAATTTTTTTACGAAAATAATTTGTACTAATCATCATTTGCTATATACATATTGTTCCGTAGTTTGTGCTTCACAAATAATCCCCCCACGTCATAAATTTAAAAAAATTCTTAAAAAATACTTAATGGACATAAATTTAAAAAATTAAAAAAAAAATACTTCATGGACCGTTACTGATTTTTTTTACGAAAATAGTTTGATTATTTTGCTAACACTTTTTACAACGCGTAGTTTTTACTTTGCTAATAACCTCCACTCCCCCCAATCCATTAATGCCAATAGAAAAAATACAAAAATCCTAATTTACCGTAGTTGGATTTTTTACAAAATTAACTTTTTCTGACCTCTTTTTCCTTCATTTATAATATACGTTTTGTCCCGTAGTTTGTGGTTCGCAAATAGGCCTCATATCAACCTAAATTTAAAATACTAATGAACCGTTGCTGGAAATATGATTACGAAAATAATTTGTACTAACACCTATTTACAACATAGATGTAGTCCCGTAATATGCGCTTCGGAAATAACCCCCCATTGTCATAAAGAAATTTAAACAGTTCCATAAAATTACTTAATAAACCGTTCCTAAGAATTTGTTTACGAAAACAATTTGTACTACACCCAATTACAACATACCTGGTATTTATGCCTCGTAAATAAGTTCCCTAACGTTTAAAAAATTCTACAAAAATCCTTCAATTGCTTCAATTTTTTTACGAAAATAATTTGTACTAATTATCATTGCAATATACATATTGTCCCGTAGTTTGCGGTTCACAAATAATCCCCCCACCGTCATAAATTTAAAATCATTCTTAAAAAATACTTAATGGATCGTTACTGAATTTGTTTACGAAACTAGTTTGATTATGTTACTAACACCTTTAAACAACACGTAGTTTTTACTTTGCCAATAACCTCCCCTCTCCCTAATTCATTAATGGCAATTAAAAAGATTACAAAAAACCTAATTTACCATAGTTGGATTTTTTACAAAATTAACTTGTTCTAACTTCTTACTCCCTCATTTATAATATACGTTTTGTCCCGTAGTTTGTGCTTCGCACATGAGCCTTCTATCACCCTAAATTAAAAAAAAAAATCCTGAAAAATACTTATGAACCGTTGCTGGAAATGTTATTACGAAAATAATTTGTACTAACGCCCATTTACAACATAAATGTAGTCCCGCAATGTGCGCTTCGGAAATAAGTTCCCCATTGTCATAAAGAAATTTAAACAAAACCTATAAAAATACTTAATGAATCGTTGTTGAAATGTTTCTAATGAAAATATTTTGATTATTTTGTACTAACCCCTCTAAACAATATGCACATAGTTCCGCAGTTTTTAATTTACTAATAACCCTCTAGTAGAACCGAGACACTATCCGCCATTTTGGTTTTTTGTGACGTCACCCTTGGGACACCTTTGTTTTTATATATGCCCACTTGGGGATCGTATTTTTTTCACCTGAGAATAAAAATATTTTATTTAATCTGTTATTAATATTTATAAGGGTCCGTTTTTGTCAAAGGAGATTGCATAATTGTTATTAAAATTATTATTACATTTCTTTTAATTCCATCTACAAATTGTGACCTAATTTATTTATACATTGGGGGTTGTATTCTAATAAGGGGTCGTAGTCTTGTAAGACGAGAATTTGTTCGCGGGCTTCGCCCCTGTCATAAAAATTGTATTCTAATAATGGGGAGGAATTAATGGGTAAGACATATAAAGATGACAACTGTTTTCATAATAAAACTTTTTGTGCAATTTTTAAGGCTGCATTTAAGCACTAGCTCAAGTTTTTTCAATATCTGAATAACGACATCGAAACTGTAACCTTCAACATTATACATATAAAAAGTCATAAAAATTGTATTCTAATAATGGGGAGGAATTAATGGGTAAAACATGTAAAGATGACAAGTGTTTTCATAATAAAAAGGTGTTATTTAATCTGTGTTTATTATTATTAATGTTTATTAGGTTTGTTTTGATTTTTATCAAGGATATAAAAACCTATTCCTTAAACGATAATGTTCTATGCAATCTTTAAGGCTGCATTTAAGCGCTAGCTCAAGTTTTTTCAATATCTCAATACCGACATCGAAACTGTAACCTTCAACATTATACATATAAATGAGTAATTAAGTTACATAATTAGTTTGCTTTATAAATCATGCTTTAAGCGATTTTCACCTTGTGAACGTTAAATTGTATGGTTTAAGCAGAAATAAAATGCATTAATATGTTAGTAATACGGTTTAGGTTAACCTAAACCGTGCGTTTATTAATCTAACCTAATATTGTACGAGTATTGACCTAACCTAACCTAAACCGTGCATTTATTAATCTGACCTAATATTGTACGTGTATTGACCTAACCTACGACATGAGGCGGGAGTTATGCATAGCGTACGCTTCTTGATTCCGTAACCGCACTCTAATATCTTCCTTAGGGGCATGTTTATAATTCTAAACTTTTTTGGCAGAGGTATTTTTTGTAAGACGGCTGCGAAGCCTGTTTCGGCTACCCCCCCTCCAAACTTCCCCGAAGATAACCGATTCTATCCGAACATTGACGGCTGCGCCCGTGTATAAGACCCAAGGCCGGCAACATTCTCGTTTCTCGCACGTTTCGTTCTTTAAAGTGTAATCGTCATCGAGTGAGCATTATTATCATAATGTATTCTCCTGTTTATGAGCCAACATCAGCGGATATTAGAGATTTTACTGACTTGTTAATAAAGTATTACAACATAACCGTTCAAGATGATGATGGAGACGATGACGTGGATGAGATGAATTGAAGAAGAAGAAGAAGAAGTCCGATAAAAATATGATTAAATAAATGATGTATTGTTGTTTATAATATATTTTCAAACGCTAAGCTTTCCTTCAATTTTTATTAATAAAATTGTTTTTCTAACAATGCTGCAGTTAATGCGAAAGGGCGTTTAGATGGGTAATTACAATAAGTGTGAAATCGGCTTTCTTTTCCACGCTGTAAGTTAAATCATACTGCTATTTTTGAATTGAATTGAGAACTGATTTTGTATGATTAAGGTAAATCAATTTGATATTTTTGAATTGTGGTTTGTTGGTTTTGGCAAAGTGTAAATAAATTAGTCCAATCAGTATTTTTGAACTGTAAGCTAGTTTTCGCAAGCTGTAAGTTATGATTTGGTTGAGGTTGATTTGGTTGATTGTTTGAGATTAATGTGATTGTTTGATTTGATTGAACGTGATTTGTTAGGGATTGGTCTGCTTAATTGATTTAATTTGATTAATTGATTTGTTTGTTTGAGAAAAAGACGAGGGAAAGCCGAACACGATCAACCTCTATTACAGAAAACATTCGTTAGTCTTTACACCACTAGATGGCACCACAAACAACCCTAGGCGGCGCCGCCTCTATTACAGAAAACATTCGCTAGTTTAAAAATATACCACTAGATGGTGCCTCAAACAAAACCCTAATTAGTCCTAGAAATATAACCCTAGGTGGTGCTGCGTTTATTACAGAAAATATTCATTATTAGAATACTATCTCCAGCCAGACATGGGAGCCAAGGCAAGGGGCGAAGACCCGAGAGCAAGTTCCTATATCTGTCTTATTTGATTTACATTTAAAAATTCCAGGGTCGACCGCTTCTACAAAATATCAATAATACAGAGTCATTTCAAATACGTTGTAATTTATATATGTACTAATATTAGTGGTTCGCTAAATTAGCAACAATAGAAAACATCTCAAGATAAAATAGTACTACTACCGCGAAATCGGGTAAAGATAAATTCAAGGAGATGAATACGGTACAGATACAGAACGAGGAAGAAGATTTGAAAGCGTGTGTAGTATTTCCAGGGCCGTGGAGCTAATTTAAGAATAATCTCACATCTGTGTAATAATAATAGTAGCAAATAAAGATTGTATATTATCCACTGCATGTATTTAATGAAACGTTGTTGGAAATTTGTTTATGAAAATAATTTGTACTAGCATAGACTCTGTTGTGTAAAAGTGCTAAGGCCAAATTGAAAATCTTTCATTTTAAAGACTATAACACATTTACAACATACATTTAATCCCGTAATTTGTGCCTCGCAAATAAGCTACCCCAACGTCATAAAGAAATTTTTACGACAATAATTTGTACTAATTCATTTGCAATGTACATATTGTCGCGTAGTTTTGCTCCGCAAATAAGCCTCGCATCAAGATACATCTAAAGAAATCCTTAAAAATACTTAATGAACTGTTGCTGGAAATTTGATTACGAAAATAATTAGTACTAACGCCCATACATACATACATACATACTTGTAGTCCCATAATTTGTGCTTCGGAAATAAGCCCCCGTCGTCGTCCATAAATTAAAAAAATCCGTAAAAATACTTAAGAGAACCATTTCTGGGAAATTTTTATGAAAATATCTTGTCCCAACTTTCTTTTCCAATATACATATTGTCCCATGTTTGTACTTGGCAAATAAGCCCCACATCGTCATAAAGAACCGTTTGTTTGAGCTTCACAGAAGTAGGTTAACAAAAGATGCTTTATCAACAAAGTATATTTCCAACATCTAAACTTGAGTGACATGTTTTTGTAATTTTTGAATTGCCATAAATCATTTGGGGCGAGGCTTCTTAGCAAAGCAAAAACGGGACCATATACATGTAGTTTAGAGGGGTTAGTACAAATTATTCTCGAAAAAGTCTTCAGCAACTGCTTATTAAGTTAATTAACCCGCTCACAAAGAAAATAAAATGATAGTGCATTATAAACTTTATCAAAAAGCAGACAGTGCAATGTATAGATTGGTGTAAGTATTATTTCCACCAACTTAAGAGGTACGAAAAGCGCACCGTATATTGCAATTATGCAGTGTGCGGATGACACCAGTTTGAGCCACAAGTTCACTTTTTTGCCCTAAATTTGAAAATATCCACCTAAGTATCATACTTCTGAATTATACCGGGTCCTGTAAGTATATCGCTGACTGACATCTTGCTTTCATTAAACATTAGGTACACAGAGTGTAAATATTAATTTTCGTGGTATAACTAAGTTTGTGTTTTTAAGGGAACACCTGCATATTATTTTACTTTTATATTTTGCATAAAAATACCAACAGTCGAAATATTTATATAGGAACAGGACCCTGGACACCTGTTGCCTTTTGCATAGCCTTACGGTACAAAAAATAGCTTACTTGGAATAGACACAACTTCAAATGTAAACATTCTGAAAGTTCACTTTAACTTTGTCAAATATAATAAAGCTTATGTTCGATCACTGGTTTCAATTAAAATTATTACACAAATAATCATTTAATTAATTTTGAAACGTAATGTTGTTATTAACTCTACTAATGTGTATTTAGAATCCAAACGGTTAATTAAAATTTTGAAAAATTTCAAATTTTGGTACGACAATAAATTAAACGAGCAGTTGTGTTGAAAATTGTGACGCGTCAAAATAGCCCCTGACAAATAGCCCCGACAAAAGACCCCTGGTAAAATGACCCCGTTAACTGAGCTTTCATACACAGCGGCCCACGTAAAAATACTCACAAGTGGCTAAAAAAATGTTGCATAAAACCCAATATCGGGTATATTGTTAAACGCTTAATTAATGCTGGAGGGAGTTTTGGCGCGGATCCCAGGCTATTTTGTCAGTGAGCTATTGTCAGGGCTCTTATGTTGCGGACTGTTTTGTCGGCGTACCGTGCAAAATATGTCATTGTTGTGGAAGTTCTTAGTGTGAATTCTAATCTTGTATACTTACTCAACACACAAAGAAAATTAGTTAAGTGACCAATCATATATGTATTAACTTTGGAACTAGTTCCGAAATATAAAAAGCGTCACCCTATATGTATATATTCCAACCTAATTTTAAAATAAACATCGATAAACTTAAATTTCTAGTAATAAATTTAGATGAAAAATAACATGAAAATATTTAACTAAAATTAACACTTGTATTAACACATCTTAAAAATGGAATACACATCTACAAGCGGAGAGAATATTATTAGGTACTAATTGGCCCTAGCTAATGAAAACTAATTTTATAATTATACATTAATATAAGTGTGATTGGAAACCAGTGTTGGGTAGGATCTAGATCAAAGTGATCTAGATCCAGGATCTAGATCCACTAAACGGATCTATGATCTGGATCTAGATACTTTGCTCTGCTAGGATCTAGATCACATTTTAACAGATCTTTAGTACTTGAATCCAAAGATCCATTAGAATATTTTAAAATGTGTATTAAGGGTATTTTTAACTGGCTTGAGGCAACAGAGCTTTATATTAAAAAATACATTATGCTCCGTTACGACCGTGACATCCGTACCCCACAGAGATACATACACATTTACACAATTACCTACTGCCTGAGGCATGTTAAATTCCGAAATAACCAATAATAGAACTATTCATTTCCTTTGTTAATATTTCCGTCGGTTGTTTTTGTTTCCCAAAGCTACAAAGGCAGGTAATGACAGCTAAGTGCTAATCTAATGCCTTAATGAGTAATGACAATGGGGTCATTCATCCATTAAAGTAGGTACTTAAGTTAAGTGGAACTGGAATTCCCTGTTGCTAATTTAATCGAACAAAAGGAGGTATAGAAAAACAACAATCTTGTCTTCAGTTCTTAAGAATATGACTTTAAGTAAAGCACATTTGTTAATTGTTAGTTAGATCAACAATGAGTGACGAAGCTGAATTAATGGAAGTTCCGCCAATCTTAAGCGGTAAATTTTATAAAATTTTATCAAAATGTGACAATAAGATAGTGACCCAGTGTCTAAATTGTCCCGCACAAATACAAGGTCATGTGACTTCAACAGGAAATTTTATTCGGCATATGAAGGTATGTATTAATATAGTTTTTGGCAGAATTTTAGTATCATTTATTGGATTCTTACGAAATACATCATCTGATAGATCAAAACGTGATTTGTAGACTTAATTTTTCTTATTAAATTCTACATGAATTACGTAAAGTATTTTTGTTGCAAAATACTTACGTTTCTCGTGTGTAAAAGAACGTTTACAAAAGGTTGAGATTTATTTCTTAAAGTCCCTAATGCATCAAAAAACTTTTTTAAATGTTTATGATACCTGTATTCATAAAAACATGGGATTCAGTCGCTTTCAAAATTGGTGTTATCTAAATTTTGACTGAAACTTGAAGTGACTTCAATCTGAATTTTATAAATTAACATACACTTTCTCCTTTTTTTCTAGAGAAAGCATCCAGTAACATTTAGCAAATTCGATGCAGAAAAGACAACAAAAAAAAGTAAAACCGAAATTTTATCAATGAAGAATTTCAACAAGACTAACATTTTTCAACGATCTACCAGTTCTACCACAAAGAACTCGGTTAACAAACTCGTCTTAGATTACATAATTGAAGAGATGAGGCCTATTTGTACAGTCGAAAACCCGCATTTATTAGGTTAGTAGAAGGACTTTCTGGCAAAAACCTTGTGACCGAAAAACGCTCCAGAGTAAATTAGAAGAAGAGAAATCAGCAGTTATTGGTGCTGTAATAGAAGAATTAAATAAAACCAAATACGTCTGTACAACTGCAGATGTTTGGAGCACCAATAACAAAAGTTATCTTGGTATGACTGCACACTTTATCGATAAAGCCTGTCCGGTAGAACTGAACGGGTATCGGATTAACAAGGAGGATTGTCAATATATGGTTCTATTGTGCTTGAAACCGCCTTAATGCTTTGCTGTCTCGTACTTATTGTACGTGACAAAGAAAGATGGATATATTATGAATAATGCCTCTATTTCTGCCGAACAAAAGCGTTTGCAACTTTCACACATAATGACAAGGCAATAAGAATCAGATGCAGGTAGAATAGAAATTCAATAGGTATAATAAAATGCCAGTGGTTCTCAACACTGCTTTAACATTACATTTAAAATTTATGGAAGAATGCAAGTTTTTATAATAAACATTTATAAAAGCCATTCATAATAATGAATATTCGATTAAGTATAGGTATTTCAATTTACATTTAGAAAGTTCATTGTATACCTAAGTATGGTAATGACGTTTTAGTGTACTCCAATTACAAAAGAATCCAAATAAATATGCAATACTGTAACAATAAGTAATTAATAATAGATTATTATACCATTTAGTAGGTACATATAGGTATAAATAAAACAACTGCAATATCTATATTATCATTATTCTTTGAGTAAGCGTTTATATAAACTAACCATTAATATAATGCCGAAAAAGTTGAGTAAAGAAATTCGCGAATTAGTTTTAAATACAGTCGATTATTTTAAAGAAGAAAAAGAAAATGGTGGTCCACTATTATCTACATTTTCTGTTCAACAAAGAACAGCAAACGCGTTAAAACTTTCGGTTTCGACGGTGGGGAAAATCTGTGCTTTAAAAAAAATGGCGGCGAGTTGGAACCTCCAGTGAAAAACAGCGTGTCAAACTTTGCACTACAGATTTTCCAGAAAATGGAAAACAAACAATTCGTGCATTAATATACGAGATGTACGCGAAGAAGGAACACGTAACGTTAAATTCATTATTAAACTTCTTAAAATTGAGAACCGCGTATGAAATAGGAAAAACCAGTTTGGCTCTAGTGTTAAAAATATGGGCTTTAAATTCCAAAACCAACAATAGACGCGGTTTGTGAACAAAGCCACATTGTCGCCAAAAGAAACGTTTTTCTGAGAAAGTATCTCAAAAATCTTAACTCCGAAAGTTCGAGACAGTTTGTTTTTACAGACGAAACGTGGATATTTAGCTAGCTCTATCATATGGACATGAAGTTTTGCGCCTGCCCCCGTATCATTGCCATTTCAATCCAATTGAGTTGGTATGGGGCATTACTAAGAACAAATACGACAAAAGTATCGTTGCGACATCCGGAAAAGACGAAGATGTTCTTAATACGTGGGACGACGCATTAAAAACAGTTAGTGCGGAAATATGGCAAAAATGTATTGATCATACGGATAAAATAATTAAAGATACTTTTGTTAATGAAGAGATTGTGGATGAAGTAAGACCTCTTATTTTCACAGTTAACACTGAAGAAAGTAATGACGATGATCTTTTCCAAGATTTGGATGACTCAGGAAGTGATGAATCTGAAGCCGAATGACAATTATAATTTTTACATTTAATTATAAAAGTATATCTTTGTAATTTAATTAATATTTACTAACTATAATAAAAATGTATTTGTTATTGTTGTTATAAGTATAAGTGAAAGGTGTCAATTGAAATTACTTATAGGTAATTAGTAATCGATTATTATTTTATTATACAAAAGTTGCATTTCTTCACAAATTATATAATGTTAAAGCAGTGTTGAGAACCACTGGCATTTTATTATACCTATTGAATTTCTATTCTACCTGCATCTGATTCTTATTGCCTTGTCATTATGTGTGAAAGTTGCAAACGCTTTTGTTCGGCAGAAATAGAGGCATTATTCATAATATATCCATCTTTCTTTGTCACGTACAATAAGTACGAGACAGCAAAGCATTAAGGCGGTTTCAAGCACAATAGAACCATATATTGACAATCCTCCTTGTTAATCCGATACCCGTTCAGTTCTACCGGACAGGCTTTAGTAATAGCTTCCAACGTAAATCTTTTGCATTAAGCTGTAGGCGATTTAAATTTGCACACATTTGACAGAATTGCGGAATTAATAAGTGAAATTCATAACGAATACAAATTAAATCTCGGCAAAATTTCAGGAACGGTAACAGATAACGCAAGCAACTTTAATAAAGCTTTTAACGTATTTACTGCTTCTATATGTAATAAGAGCAGCGATAGCGAATTAACAGAGTTGCAAAATCAAAATGATGTAGATGTTGAATCATTACCTGCTTTTGATACTGACAGTACCTATGTGCTTTTACCCGAACATTTTAAGTGTTGTTCGCATACACTCAGTCTTGTAATTACGATAGATGCAGCTAAAGCATTTGAAAACATAAGGTATAAAAAAATGTACGATACTGTTTTTGGGAAAGCTTATTCTTTATGGAATTTAGTGAGTAGGTCAACTAAGGCGTCGGATCAGTTAGAAAATGTTTGCGGTGTCAAATTGAAAGTTCCTTGTCCTACTCGTTGGAATTCCATGTACGACGCATGTGTTAAACTAATTAATATTGAAGCAAAATTAAGTGATGTTTGTAAGTTATTAAAATTAGACGTGTTCCAACTGTCAGATTTTGTGTTTTTAAACGAATATATTTCTGTTACAAAACCTATAGCCGTTGCAATAGATATTTTACAAGATGAAAAACTTGTCAGTTAGGTACTGTTTTGCCAACACTTTTCAAAATTAAAGCTAGCTTAGAAGCAATGACAAAACTGACATTTTGTTCTAAATTAAGAGAATGTTTATTGAACGGCTTTACAAGACGTTTCTCTAATATAATGGATATTAAAAATTCTAGTAGTCGACCACAATTTCTAACCCAAAATTTAAATTATGGTGGTTAAAATTACCCCTTTAAAAATGAAACAGCATTCTGTCAAACGCAATTATTGTGTGAACTTAACAATTCCGGATTTCAAGAAAATCTTAATAATTCAGAATCACAAATTCAGTTCACACTTACTGAAAAAAATCCTCTGTCGCGGACGAATTTTTTGATTTTTTAAAAATAAATACTCAATCGCAAACAACATTTGATTCAGAATGCACAAATTATTTTAAAGACACACGCACTAACTATGAGCAATTAAATATGTACCCTGCTATAAAAGAAATCTTTTTAAAATATAATTCTATACTTCCTTCATCTGCCCCCGTTGAAAGGATATGGTGGACTACTTTTAACTCCTCGTAGGAATAGATTAGGTGATGATATATTTGAGATGCTATTAATTTTAAAACAAAATAAAATAAAATTAGATAATAAAATGTAATTATGTAATATATACTTATAATAATTTAGATAAATGTCCTTATCCTTATAATTGTATAACAACTATGTGTTAAGTTAAATTAACAATTAACATTGCAACTTGCAAGTGTAAATGTGTACCTAATACTAATTTTGTAATTTGTAGTGCGTTAAATAATTAATGTCAGTTTTCAATAAAAACCTATAAAAATTATATTTGTATATTATTTTTCTTAATAATTTAACCTTACGGACTAATATTTGTATTACATGAAAAATGATCATGGGAATGGGAGTACTACTCATCAGTAGCAATACTAGCAATTAAAGATAATATTAATAATTAGAAAAATCTCGAAACAATTTTAGGAATGTCGGATCTTTATAAAAGATCTAGATCCCATTTCAAGGATCTTTGATCTTTATCTAGATCCATTTTTACGTACGGATCTTGGATCTTTATCTAGATCAGTTTTTAAAAATGTGTTTGGATCTGTATCTAGATCCTAAATAAATGGATCTTACCCAACACTGTTGGAAACCAACCACAATTGTTTTCAAATCATAAGAAATGCATTTTCTCTTCCTCGCTCATTAATCTTGTTTGAACTTTTAAACAATTTAGAACAGCTCCCATTTAATAATTACATTTACACATGAAAATGGTCTTACCCCGTTCTTAGTGTAGGATACTTTGGAGGTTCCAAACTGAAATGTATTAATTAATTTATTCTTTATAAAATAATAAATGGACAATTTTGTACGTGGAATATTTCTTAAGATTTTTTTCTTTTAGCAACAAAAGGAAGCAATAGCTAGATTGTTAAGGGAATGTAACATTTGTCAACATGGTACTCTGTGATTGCATTATTAACGGAATGTTTATTTTTAATTATTGTCATGAATAATTCATTATTGTCATTAATTAATTAATAATTTAGATAATATTTTGTGTAATATTATCCTAAGCACTGAAACAGTACGTGACTAATAAAAATGTTTATGAAAAATGATTAATAATTAAAACTTATTTATATTTATTCTTATGTACATGTAAAAAATTGAATTCAATAACGTAATTAAATCATCGAAACCACGTATTCATTACGCGAAAATTGATGACGCTTGTTGTCGTTTATGTTTTATTAATACTAAAACATTTATTATTTATAACAATAATAATAATAATGTTTATTTGCCCAACAGTTAAACACCTCTTACTGGACAAAACAATCTGAGATTAATTATAATATTTTACAAACGAGAAAAAACGAATAATGATGTAGACGTAAATTAAAGTTTAAGAAATATGTAAAAACATAGTTCCTTAATTTATTGGTTCTTTCAATTAATAGAAATACAATTTCCATTGCTTCATGCTAGGAGCAGGGGATTACGGAGTTGTTTCAAAAGATTTAAAATTTAAAGCACTTGTCTATTCCTCCCCGATATCAATTATGTTATTAGATTGCGTTTAAATAGTTTAGTTCCATTTTAGAATAGGGTATTGTCTAGTGATCAGCGTTTGGACGTGGATGTTTGAAAGTATAAACAGCAAACATCAAAACACAATAATAAGTATAAAATAATTACTGAAACTTCAATACTAAATTTATAAGGTAGGTTAATTTTATACACTAAAATTAATACATTACAAAAGTTTTTTAGTGTTTCTATGAAGACGGGTTTTTTCCGCGTGCATACTGCATACCGAAGATTTAATAAGGTTTTTGACTTCGGCTGGTGCATCAATCGTTTTTCTTGAGATCAAATCTTTGTGGTATTTTTTAATCATATTCCGCACAGTTTTTAACAAAAAAGATCCACATAAAGCATCACTAACTTGCTAAAATAATTCTTTTTAACATCGCTACAGACAAAGTTGGTAATTTGATTACTTGTTGTACAGACGGCACAGAAATTAAGGGACCACTGTTTTCTTTCTATTGTTCAAAATATTTTAATAATATTGTACAAATCTTTTGCGATGTTGAATTTAAAACTTCATCGGGAATTTTTTTTAAATGAACACACGTAATCAGAAAAATACGAACGTTCTTGCAACTTACCAAGTTGACGAGTGAGGAGTAATTGCATAGTTGTAATGTGGTTTACTGGTACACATCCAAATTACTTGATAATTACCTATTAGTTATCCGGATCACTGATTAGATAACGTGAAAATAATACCCTGATGTTTAATGCAATTTTAATGTAGAAAAGCCCACTGACATTTCACAAAACCTTGAACCATATTCCTAATCACAATTCCTAATACTATTAAATAGTTCATGGAAGGCTTTTCGTATTTTCTCCAGTGTTCCTCGGTACCTATATCGCATCTTAATGTTTGAAGACAACCAATAACAGAAAGATCAAGAATCGCCGAACATGTCTGGAACGAAGACCACCGCATCCAATGGGATAACGTATAGATATTGACAAAGGACGAGAACACAACTCGTCAGAAACTCAAAGAAGCCACATACATCGCACTAGCAGAAAATCCAATAAGCCAAGCTAGTGTAGAAATGAAACCCAAGTGGCTCAGCGGTAAAGGTGTCTCACTAGTAAGTGAAAGGTACCAAGTTCGAATCTGAGAGTAGTCAGGTGCTTGGGAAAAAATTATATATAACATATGAATTGGAAGTGCGAAAAGAGTCCTTCTCAGGACTAAGCCTGATGACAAAAGCAGAGTCCGCTTCCGAAACGTCGCGCTCAAAAAGCAAAAACTGTGGAAATAGCCCGTTCAACTCCACTAAAAGTAGAATCAAGTGGCGTACGTAACTTTTGTATAATTATTGCCGTTACTTGAAAATAACCCAATCTTACCTTTTTCTAAATGAGAAAACCTGTATATTTTTCCAAAAATATATAAAAGTATAGTTCTTTTTAACATTAAGCTCAAAATTTGCGTTATTAAAAATTTTACTTAATTTTAGGAAATTCGTTAGTTAATTATGGCAGCTAATATAACATTTGGAAACGCAGAAAAATATGACATGCTTGTTTGTTACATAAATTGTGAACGAAAATTCAGGCGAAGCATTATAATTGTATTTTC
The DNA here is from genome assembly GCA_036346205.1 of Vesta saturnalis. Lineage (NCBI taxonomy): Eukaryota > Metazoa > Arthropoda > Insecta > Coleoptera > Lampyridae > Vesta > Vesta saturnalis. Next base: position 4,082,928 of record JARFJB010001218.1, on the reverse strand, counting down.
ACATCTATATATCTTGTTAACTTGGCTGGCAGTTTGCAAAAAAATGTATCTCATAGGTATCCGGAGAAGCGACAGCCAGAAAAAAGAATATCCTCGAGAATAAAATCAAATGTAATCGAATACGTCTCTTTTTATAAATCTCGCTCAAACGAAAATCGCGAAATTGACAGAATAAATATGTTATCGTCAACCGCAACAAAGCCAAATACCTTTTGCAGAGAGATAGCATGCAGTACGAGAGTGCCTGAAACAAGTGTTCAAAAAATTCTCCGAAAACAAATATCATATGGTCCATAACTTATGTCCGGGCCATGCAGAACGCCATAGACAATTTTGTAATTGGTATTTACAATATGTGAACGGAGATGTTCATTTTGAAAGATTTCTTGTTTGGTCTGACGAGGTGCACTTGAACAGCGCTGGTATTTTTAATCGCCAGAATAGTATATTTTGGTCTGAGAATAACTCACATGTATTGTTTCTACGAGAAAGATGGTTTGAGTTTTATGTATTTTGTTTCATATTGGGTAGTAAAATTGTATATCAAACTTTTGACGGAGGCCTTCCTGCCAATAGATATTTACAAATTTTGGGAAATAGTGTACCCGATAGAAGGTGTTAAATCAATTATATTTACAACAAGACGGTGCTCCTGCCCACAACGCTGAAATTGTTAGAAACTCTCTAGATAACAACTTTCCTGACCTCTGGATACGCACAAATGGACCAGTAAGATGATCTCCCAGATCATCAGATTTATCAGTTCTAGATTTCTTTTTGTGGGGATATCTTAAGGATAAAATTTATAGAACCCAGTATCTGGCAGATCTACGCAACGTCCTTGACAGGGCTTTTAGGGAACTACAGTTAAGGCCTGTTTTTATTTTATATGAATTAAGGTAGATCTGAACAATGTGTGAAACTTGTTTAAGCCGTGTAGCGTCCCCCAGGTACCCTTTATTGAAAAGCATAATTTGAACTTATTTGCAATAATACAAATTCAAGAATAAAACCATCGCTAAGTGATTTAGCTTGACTTGACTGACAATAATGTCACTATTACTCAAATTAATTTCCTGCCTTACTTTGACTTTCCGGGCAATAATTATAACATTAGAATTTATTGACAACTCTGATATTTGATTACTCGCAAACCTCAAATCTGATTAAACGAAGTGGCCGTCTAGTGGTAGTTACGTTGTGCTATCTAAATTAGATATGCTGAATGAGGTAAGTGTTGCATCATGAGGGGCAGGTAAAAAAATGAAACTACTCAAGTTAAAATCAACGGGCGTTGCGCAGCGGTGGTTAAACCCGTTAATATACTCTTGTGGGAAAGAACCACTAATAAAACCCACTGTATTCATAAATAAGTGATTGCACAAGTACATTAATAAATCAAATTAAAACAAAAACAATGAAAGGGTTAAATATATAACAAAACACCATTAAGTTAGGTTAAAGTGCGTACAAAATTATAACATTAAGAGAAAAATAAATAAAGAGCAGTTTAGTTACACATAAACACAATAAAACAAAACCCATGTAGTCACACCCACAATTGTGTCATAAATAATCAGGATAAAAATCGTAATACCAAACATGTGGCACTTTAAAACCAATCATGCCGGTGTTTAAGTAAATAAGTACATAAAACAATAAGGCAAATATGTATAAAATATATATAAAATACAACAAGAGTAAAATTGCACAGATGATAATAAGGTAGAGGCAAGGACAAAAGAAAATAGACAAGGAATTTGCACGTACCTAATTGTTTAGTGACCACTAAAGCACAGATTACATCAAACATATTACAATAAAGTAGATACAAAGAGAAATCAGCTCGCAGGCAAATAATTCTACTTAAACAAACTCATTAAAACAAAGCCTTACAAGGGTAAGTTATAACTAACATCGTGACTGATATAAGTGCGTTAGAAAAATACAGTGCTCCTCTTTCTCAGGTTACACATTCATGTATACGACAAATAAAAGCAATAAAAATAAATATTCGAGGTGTTTAATGGTCTGGTCTGGGAGTGTGTACCAACTGGCAATTACATTTTACAATTAATAACCAGCGGTATCATATACCCACCTCAACACAAATATAAATATAACCAAGAATGCTAATTCGCACAAATACTAGAGTGAGAGGGCCCTGTACTGTCTGTTTTATTTTAGCAGATTTCAGCTTAATGAGGCCGCGTACGAATAAGATACCTTTGCAAGACAATGTGTGATTCTTTGAATACGTTACATAGGCTGGTAAAATGATTCGCTGCGAGTTTTCAGTTATATAAAAAACGCATACTTACACTAGAATAAATATTCCCTGAATTGATCACAGACATAAATCGTTAACATGCACGGTTTAACCTCGAAAGAAAAGACAATTTAGTGTTGTCGAATTAAAAAGAAAAATGTACACGCAAGACTTACTTTAAAGACAAACTGTTTACAATGAAGGAATTTAATTAACCCAAAAATTGATCTGGCTTCATTGACACTCTTAACTGTAACTCCCCTTCGATTGCAAAACTAACTATCTCTACTCCCGAAAAACCACCCCGTTTTTCAAACGTAATAAAAAAAAACAAGAAGCATTAATTTCGGTTGGAACAGTTTCATATTAATTATTGCACGATATCTTAATTTTAAAAATATGCATTTGTATGTAACAAACCCTACATTTCTCTCTCGAGTTTCCGAGTAACAAAGATATCTTTTGATCACAGTCTGTACTGCCACAATTAATCATTAGATCAATGACATTTTTACATCAAGAACGCGCATAAGAAATTCCAATGATTCGTTACGTCCCTTCAGTAAAGCATTTTTAAGCGTATACCTGCCCTTCACCCCCCCAACATGTGTTTTGCAACTCTTGACAAATATCAGTTACAAACAATCCCTAATTCCTTACATAAAAATATATAAATAAAATATTTTGAAAACAGCAAATTAAGACGTATTATCAAGATATTAAAAATCCACAAATTATCTATTCTATCGTGGTAACAATGGCGATTTGGCAAACGTTTATTACAATAATAAAATGTTTGCGGTCCGCTACCAACAGGTACAATGGCGATCAATTTTTTATAAGCTCGTTATATAATATTTTATTTTTACGTTATCCTATAAAATTTTGAATTTTTATTTCCGTCCCGGCCAACCATTAAAAAATTAAAATTTGTAATAACGGGAAATTTTGAGCTTAATATTAAAAAGAACGATAGAATTTTGTATATTTTTGGAAAGCTGAGGACAAAGGGAATCACATTGTAAAAAAGTATACAGGGTGTCCCGTTTAAAAAGGCAAGTTTGGGTTATTTTGAAGAAACTGCAATAATTATAGAAAATTTACGTACGCTACTTGATTCTACGTAAAAACCTATGAGTTTCAGTTTTCGCTTTATTTCTACGTTGCTAACATAAATACGAGGGCGTTCCAAAATGACAAATTTTCCCGCCCGGTATATCAGATACGAAGAGTGTAATGGAAATTCTGCTTAGTCCATCTTTTGTTTCATAAACACAGGAACGCGAAAACTGCAACTTCCTATCTGAAGCCGTTCTTGAGGTACCCCGCATAACCATAGATGTGGAGACACACGGTACAATAGATTAAATAATGTAAAACAGAAAGTACGTTTTTAGACAAAAAATAGAAATTGATAACATTTACATGATAAGTACACATCTAGGATAGTACAGTCATGTTAGCTTATTCAGAGGAAAAAATTGAGGGATAGTCGAATTTTTTGCCGGTCATTACTAATGTGGTATACGAAGTTTTCCATTAAACAGACACTTAGGGTATAGCTGCTTAGTTCATATTGAAAAAATGTTTTTAGGTTGTTTTCGTCTTTCATGGTGCATAATATTCTATTAAATAGTTGTTGTGCATTGATTGCGTGTGTAACTTGCCTAGTGGATAAACTTTTTATTTGATTCAGGTCTGAACTTTAAACTTTCTTCTTAAGTGAAATTCTGACAAAGATTTGCGGTAGTTCCTGAAGAGATACGGAAGCTATATCGTACACTTTATCGCAGTTTATCGCTTCCTCTGATACACGTGTTGATATTGAAATTAGATGGACAGGAGCAACGAAGAAGGGCGAATGCTGTCCAAACCATGTTAATATGGTACTTAAGTCCTTTAGATCAGTTTTTACTCTGGAGTCTCTAAGTTCTATATGTTGTTCACCAGATTGAGTGGTTACTTGAGTGAAATCTTCTACTACAGTACAAACCTTTTCGCACACTGGTGTTGATTTAACCTATTTGGTTAGTATATTTGGAGCTCTTCCATGTGTTAATCTTCCTGATGTTTTCATTGAACGGTGAATGGTTTGTTCAATAGTCATGGCAGACCATATGCCAGACCAATTTTTTTTGGTGAACACCTTATTGATTGGCGTTTTATTTAGAAAATTAATAAAAGTTTGTCTGAGTAAAATGATGTTACAAGTATCGAATATGTAATGTAATTAGTCAGCCTGCTATTATTCTCGGACGTCGCGTTTATCTTTTAGAATCGTTTTTTACTGTCATTTTTAAAGGTAACCATAACATGTAATACATCAAATTGTTCAGCGTAAAATTTTCTACAATTCTTTATAACGCATATATCGTACTTATATCTGTGTATGGCAACGAGAAAATAGTCATTTATTGAAAAACTTCAAAAATTGCGCATATTTTTAACAATATAATGTTTACGAGTTCAAAAATGTAACTTTTTATAAAGACCAAGAAAAACCACGAATAGATAAAAGAAAACCGTTAAAATCGGAGTACATGTTCCAAAAATATTACCTTTTAAAATTGTATTGATCCGCAATCTTAAATTTAAGATGGCGCATGAAGCAAACGTCTATGGGAGGGAGACTCACCGGTTTTATGATACTTATACTGTAGTACAATACTGGAAAAAAATCTGCTTTCCCTCAATTTTTTTCTTTTGAAAGGCAAAATCTCATTTAAAATTACTGTACTAGGAGGTTTATTAGCCAAGAGAGCCAGAAATGACCAGAGTTGAAATCAGTAAAAATATACTGTTTTTTGTGTGATCATATTTAGGACTGAAGGTGACGTTGAGTTAACATAGAACACCCATCTGTATAATGTATAAAAACAAAAATTTTTACCTGACTACTACAACGTAGTTTAACGTATCTTGAAAACTCATCTATGCATCCATTAATACAGTTATCGTATGGATCAACATGCCAAAGGTAATTTGGCCCCTTGTTGTGATATCGTCTACGACTCTACGTCATGTTTTAGTTGCCTTTTTCTTCGTGACTCCACCCCGCTTGGGTCTAGCAGACCTAGTATGTCTCTAAAAATGCAATAATTTCTGTATGTTGAAAACCCAAAGATAAACACCGGTCAATTAAATCATCCAACCATAACCTTCCTATTGTGTTAACATTTTAACTTAACTTAACTTAGCCTTCACGCCATTCCCTTGCGAGGTAGGCAAAACAATCCCTGTCTCTTATTTATTTTTCATTCACAATCTTCCTCCATACTTTCCTATCTCCGCATACTTCCCTAGCTTCCGCAAGTCATATATAGTCTCTGACATGCCCTTTTATTTTTAATACTCCTTATCTTTCTTTCTTTATCTTAGATTCTACTACATTCAGCCAAGTTTTACGCGGCCTACCAGGCCGTCCTTTCCCCTAACCTCACCCACATATATTTGTTTCGTTAATCTTGCGTTGTTCATTCTCTCAACGTGACCAAACCAACGTAATGTACAGCTTTTATATATCCGTCATCGTCTTTTGCCCCCCACACTCCGTCATTACGCATTCATTTTTTATATTGTCCCTTCTCGTTTTACCACATGCGCTTCTCAAGAATCTCGTACCCACGGCATTTATTTTTCTTTCGTACTTTTTTTGACATACCCATGTCTCACTTTCATACAGTACTGACGGGATGAATACGCCATTATAGATTGCTCGTTTCGCAGCATACACCAGAAGTCGTACATTTGCGTCACCAACCATTATACCATTTGTATCGGTACATGCTTGTCTAAGACATTTATCCATGTATACATTGAACAACCACGGTGACATCACACAGCTTTGTCGCACTCCTTGCTCAATATTAAAGTATTCACTCACACCTGCCCTTATTCCATTTATTAGACCTTTATTTACGCCATATTCATTTAATATTTCCCACAGCTTCTCCCTATTCACTATGTCATATGCTTTCTCCTGATCTACAAACGCACAGTACAACTTCCTTTTTACCTTTAAACACTTTTCGATCACCTGCTGGAGAGCAACCATCTGATCGACACATCCTCTCCCTGGCATGAAGCCACCTTGCACATCCCACATCTTCGTTTGTGTAGTTTCTCGTACTCTATCAATCAGTATTCTTCCAAATACTTTACCAGGCACGCTGAGCAAGCTTATTCCTCTGTAGTTCTTACAATCACTCTTGTTCCCCCTACCCTTATACAATGTTACAATGATCGCGCTTTTCCAATCCCTCGGCACTTTTCCACACATACGACATACATTGAATAATTCACACAATCTTCGTATAAGCTTTACACCACCATACTTGAGCATTTCACCAGTGATTTCATCTACGCCTGCTCCCTTGCCGATTTTCAACCTTCCTACTGTTTTCTCTGCCTAACTTATTCCAATATCCTTCTCAGTTTCATTCATCATTTCTTCTATATTCTACTTATTTAACCCTTCAGTCTTACTTTCCTCACTACTGTACAGCTTTCCGAAATATTCTTGCCAGCATTTCCTCACTTCACAATCCATACTATTTCGTTTCTAGTATTCATCACTCCTGCAGCGTTCAGTTTTGGGCCACGTTTTGTATTTTTGACCCATTTCCATAAGAGTTTTTTGTTTCCCTCAAAATCATTCTGCATTTTCTCTCCTTCTGCAGCCATCACTTCCTCTTTACTTATTCTCACTTCCTCCTCCGCTTCTTTGTTTCTTAATCTGTACACCTCATACAATCGCTTGTTCTCAGTGTCATTTTTTGCATCAATCATTGCCATGTACGCATCTTTTTTCTTACATACTGCCTTTTTTACCGACTCATTCCACCAAACACATTTTTTCTGTCTACCTACAGTTAGTCTTCCACATATTCGCACGGCACAATTGACAACAGAGTTTTTCAAGCTTACCCATGCACTTTCAATGTCAGTGTCTTTTATTTGTTCGTTCCACACTATTTCATTCACATTCAACTCTTTACTCACAGCATCTGCGTATTTCATTCTCGCACCATTATCCACTAGTTTGTCAAACCGAATTCTGGACGTTCACACTACGTTTGCTTTCCTTCTCCAGACCCATTTTTGCCCTAAACACACTCTCGATACAACCAAAAAATGGCCCGATCCACACTCCGATCCGCGCATTACTTTCACAAGGTTTCTAAGCCGTTCATCATACACTATCAAGTCTATCATACTTTTAGATTCACCTCTTTGCTATGTATACATATGCACATTTTTATGTTTAAACCACGTATTGGATACAAAAAGGCTTCTCTCCACACAGATGTTCATCAGGTGTTCACCGTTCTCATTGACTCTTTGGTCTCCGAACTTTCCTAGAACGCGTTCACTATGTTCTCTCTGTACACTCACCCATACGTTCATATCCCCCACTATAATCACTCTTTTGCTTGGCTTACATACGTTCAACACGTTCTCTACTTCATTCCAGAAGTTCTCACGCTCCTGGTCACTTTCTTCATTCACCGGTGCATAACATGCAATAAGAAAAATTCTTCGAAACTTCACTTTCATTCTAACCCATATTACCCGGGGAGATACCAATTCGTACTGTTTAACACATCCTTTCGCTCTTTCACTTATGATCATCCCAACTCCTTTTGCGCCATGCACTTCCGTCTCAACTCCTGACCATAGTGCAAGGCTGCCATCCTCCATCTCCACAGCGTCCTTTTCTTTGCGCTTCGTCTCCGATACACACAGAATATCAAGGTGTCTTTCGTACATTACATTCGCAATTTCAAATTCTTCACCATGTATACCTCTAACATTCCACGTACCGACTCTCCATTCATTCCTTGCACAGTCGTCACCAAGCACCGTCCCTTGTAGCCAGGTCGATCCGAGTCAATTGTATTGTTTTCTTTAGTAATACCATAGCAAGCAGATCAATTACTGGCCAAATCGTGCCCCGGACGATGTAGCATTCCATACTAACGGTATCGTCCTACTACCGGACAGTTATTTGTCTACTGTCACGACATAATAGATAGATATAAATAATAGATCGTATACTTACTGTATGAATCTCAAAATGTACATGTATGCATGTACATTTTTTTTTCTTACCTACCCTTCAATTACACCACGCGTTTCAACCATACTGCTTTATACGCGATTCCTGGTTCCACGCCCCTCACCGGACTTGCTGGTATTTATTAGCAACCAAATGATTCAATTATTATTCATTTATTTATTATTTATTTTTTAGCTTTTCGAGTTATAGTTATTTCAATGTCATTTAATATTTATTTATCAAATCAGTTTTATTATTGTCGCGAGCCGTGACAACTTAAATAAATATTCTATTAGTTCTCTATGATTCATTGTTATTGCAAAAATGTTTACCTGTTCGAGTCCAATCCTTAGACAAAAGGTTTACGTTTGCTTTATAATTTTTTCAAGTTAAAGTTTTAACAATCACTTGGGTTTAATAGAGCCGTATTTTTCGTAAATACTGTAGCAATCCTAAATGTTATTTCGCACCTATTTCAACTAAAGAGCCTTTTACTGGTTAGATTATGATTATCTTTGTTTAATATTAATATTCAAACCGCTGGGTATAAAAACCTGTTCAAAAGCTTACCCTTATTTGATTGATTTAGCATGTATTAACACGTATTTAACTGCAAGCACCGAAATAAAGCTAATTATTTAACTTTTGGTTTCACTTATTGTGTTCAGGTCGTTATGACCCGGGAGCCTATACGTTATTTTATTTTTATTACATATTATTATAAATGTTAGTAAAGAACATTTGAAAAACGTAGTTTTATCTGTTACAGTCTTGGCAGTAGTAATATACATGAGTTTTACATAGGTATTTTGAGAAATTATAATATACCATATTATTAGTTTTATTATAATATGAAGAGGAATAACAATTACATCTTGTGGGCTTGGTTGTGGTTGATTGTTTCCTTATTTCGTTCTTACTGGTTGAAGAACGTGACTTTATAACCATTTCAGGGAGACGTTTTCTTTCTTGCAATAATGGAGTGATTAAGGAATTGTCCAGTTTTTCAAGACAGTCGCACCACAGAACATAAGCGTTGTGAGCTGAAACTTCCATGATATTGTAAAAGATAGTAATTTTAATTTGCCGTCTGCATGTGTATGTTATTATTAACTTGTCTAACGTGTCTACAGCACCCTTAGTTTTGTTGTAATCTAAAATCATAAACGGCTTTTTATGATCTTGGTTACACACTCCGTTATCGTGGTGCATGGTGCTAATGAGCGTAACATTTTTATTCCGTTTCGAAATATAGGAAACTATCGACGTTTCCTTGGTAAAGTAAAATGTTGAAGAAAGAACTTTTTTCCTGTTGCAGACCAATGCGGCTGGCAATTCAGGCTTATATTTGCGAATAGTGCCAAGCACGGTTATTTTTTCTTTTCAATAGTATCTGCCCCAGATCGTACGAGGTAAGAAAATTATCACACGTTACGTTGTGACCTTTTAAACCATAAGTAAGATCTAGCATAACTCTTTTACCTTGACCTCTCTCTAGAGGTTCATCTTCTTTTTTTCCCGAAGTAAACCTGCATGTTATATGCATAAGCAGTTACAGAATCGCGTCAAATCCAAATCTTGACTCCGTATTTAGCAGGTTTATTCGTTATGCACTGTCTAAAAGGACAATGGCCTCTAAAAGGTACCAGTTCCTCATCTACTGTTACATTTTCGTGAAGATTATAGAGCTTAGGTAGAATTGCAACCCATTCATCCCACAAGTCCCGCATGGGAGCTAATTTATCAATTTGGCGTAGTTGTGATCGAGTTTTTTATTGTCAAAGCGAATTATTCGTGCAATTACATGAAATCGTTGTAGGGACATCGTTGCTCTGAATATTGGACAACCTACATTTCCATCCCACAGACTGGCTGTTGCCTCTCCATGAGATTTATACACTCCAGCTAGAAACAGTAGGCCAAAATATGCTTCTAGTTCAACTAATGTTAGTTCTTGAAACGTGTCGCCACAACGTCTTTTGCCTTCTAAATTTGACAGTTTCAAAATTAGGTTTACAATTTTGGGTGTGAAATAAAGAAGTACGCGGATTTTATATCAATTATTCGCGACGTAGCATACCTTGTTGGCCCAGGAATCAACAAAATAATATTTGCTGCTGATAACCTTCCCGATTGATGTGTCTTTTCATTCCATACTATATTGCCATCTATTGAAGTTACGTGATTATCCGTATCAGCTTCATCTGAAATGGTAGCCTCCACTTGATCGTCCTATTCGCTATTATATATCTGGGTTTCGGACAAATGGTCTTCTTCAGAAGCATTAGAAACGCTATCAGCAGCACACAAAAGTTTCTCAAGTTCACTACACATTTTCAGTACTAAATGTCAGTTCTTCTAATTTGAACCACACAAATCACCAAGTCATATAGACCCAAACACAGTGAGTGTAACAACAAATGCATTAAAAAAACTGATTATAATTTTCTAATAGGTACTCCGTTATTAGGGTAATGAAGTAAAAGTCATGCAGTGGCAACAAAATATTTAAATAAATTAACGAATTATGCACATTAGAAGAACGCGATTGGGTCATATTGGCCCGAACACAAAATAGGAGGGTTAAGGGGTATATGGTATATTTAAAGAAATTCTGAATACTGGATATTGTTTGTCAAATGGTACATATTAACAGTGCGTAAATATTTTCTTGATAATCATCTTAATTTTGAAAATAATTATCACTATTAGTAAAACTTACTTAAAAGATATGGTAAACGCGTTATGAACAAAATTTTTGCGGTTATATGTTTCTTTTTCTACAAACGTCAAAAATGACAAGGTTCGCGCATTAATAACAATATGCGAAATGATACTTTTTTTTATTTTCCTACGTTACCATAACAACGTGCGCGAAATAGTGTGCGAAATACACATTTCGCGCACTGCATGTAAACTCTATGAGATTATTGTATTTTAACTTTAGTGGTTCTCAATCAAACAAAATTCCAAGAAAAAAATTATTTAAAGCAATTTTAAGGGATATACATATTTTGATGGTTGTAGAAAAAATTTTGTTTGTAACACGTGCGCGAACTACTTTGGTGGTCTCGACTAAAGGAGGATTTCCCGCACTAGATACAAATTTTTCAACTATTGTAGTAATGCAGTAAATACACAAAAAAGTACTTTATATTTTGAAAAAATTTTCAATCGACGAATGTAAAGTTAGGCAACTTACGTGACACTAAACCCTAAGGCGAAATTATTACTAACTGAGTATCGACAACGATACCTGCTTACTGTATGACTAATTCATTTCTAATAATTGCATCCAAAACCAATTGTTGTTATTCATTTTTAATATGAAGGCAACTATCATAGGGTTTGGTGTAATTATGATTTACTTTATACTTTGTAACACAAAGTTGTGGGAACGTTATATAAATATAAATTGTATTATTAGTTATCAGTCTTATGTATTGTTTACGGAATTGCGTTAGGTAGGTATGTTTTTTTTTTAAATAAAATTATTATTTTATAAATTAAAATATATATATATATATATATATATATATATATATAAATATATATATTAAAAATAAAGCTAAGACATTAATTCTCTTAGAGGTTGACTTCCAACTCCTTCGTGGGACGCAAGAATTATAAAAAAACTCTGTTAATTTTTTCACCTTCTTTGTGGTCCAAACAGAATTATTTCTGCATGTAAAAAAATATATAAATATTTGTTTTCTCTCCTACGTACGTCTATTTAGTTACTTTTCGATTTCTTCAACGTGTATCCCCCCGCTGGTATAGATGACAAAATAACAAATCAAACATCTGTAACAGCAAATAACTTTCGTTTTGGAACATGACCTGTATAAATAACATTGTATTATGATTGTTTAATAATGCATCCAGAATCTTACGTTTGGCGATAACCTGTAGCGCTTTAATTTTTTCCTCTCGGAATTTTTGCAAGTACAGTGGTTTGAATGCAAAGTTTACTCTCTTTCCTCCTACAAAGTTAGCTACTACGGAATTAAAAGTTTCAGCAGCATTGGTGTCGAGATCATACAGCAAACTGCTCACATTTTGGGCCAATCTTCTATTAATGTTCATTATTGCGTCATATAATCCGCTTAGTTTTAAGTCAGGAGCCAGATTCTCCTAAAAGAGTATTATTGTTACTGTTCAATTAATAATAAATAGTGTTTCCAAATACCTTTAGTTTTCCTTCCTCTTTACAGAAATACTTATCGTTATCACATTGAAATTGCTCTCCAAAGATATGATAAGGATCATTTATAACATCTTTCCTAAGCAGATTTTGTTTTTCTGCAACAGGTTTGTTCTCATTTTTCTAAACGCAATAGCTTTTGTGACAGCACATGTGAACCTACCTAATGAATCGCTTGAGGTGACTTGTTCTCGAAGAGTGATAGGGAAGGTGGTGTTCTTTGAAAGGTCGGACAATTTATTGATATAATTTCTTAGAAGATGATTTCTACATTCTATCTTTTCGATCACAAAGGTAGGTCCGTATGGTGCCGTTTCTGTTAATTTTCGGTGAACACTGCCGTCACTATCACCGTAAATTAATCCATGCATCTGTATAGATTGTCGAAAACCTTCCGTAATTATTGATGCTTCCATAGCTGTTGAACTGCCGGTCCAGTTCCTAAAACAAACACGAGTCGGTGGTTCTATTAATTTTGCTCTGGCACAAACAAAGCAATATTTATTTTTTACGCCCATGTACAATATCTTTTTGGTTTTTGCTCCAATAATGCAAGTCTACGGGAAATAAAATGTAATCATTATTTAATTAATATGTTAACGCTTACAATTCCAGACAAAGCGTTATAATTCGTTTTATACGATCGTTTGCTCCGTCAACAATCACTGATATGATAGGTATACCATCTTTCGTCATATCGGGCGTGTATGTTTTTGTTTTTCTTCTTCTCCAGCCTGTTTCATTTGTGCCAAAATTTCACTATCAACGGCTTGCAAAACCATCGAATGATATTTGTTGTACGCCTGGTCAATTGTGAGTAGCCAATTCCAGTTGATATTGTACCTAAAACAGCTGATAAATTAGTACCTGTTACGTTACCATTTTTAATATTATCCGATTTTGTAACAATCCATTTTGAGTTGTATTAAAATATACCGTAATTTACGTTCTTCGTTCATTTAGTTGTAAATATAAGAAAAAAGTTTTTAATTATTATTGAATTATAAGTATGTGGTAGGCAACTTAATTTGCATTTTGGTGTAACTTAAGTGCATATCTTCTTAAAGGTTTATACTCCCACGTCTTTAAATTATTTTTTTTCTGCTGATATTTTCGCGCACCGCCATATCCTAAGCGTCCTTTTTTTTTCTTGTGGTACGCTGTTTGATGCAGGAAGCTATTTTTGGGTTTCCACCTAAATTTTGTGCCATTGATTTAATGGTAAGAGATATTTAACTCGTAATATTACAATCTAAAACATTTGCTTTTTGCAGGCACTTTCTTTTTTTTTTACTTTTACACTTTTACTTTTACTACTTTAATTGCACATTTAATTCTACTTTTACGTACGCTTTCATTTTATGATTGCGTTTTGCTTTTAATGCAGATCTAAATGTAGATCCCATTATTTATTTTGAACTTTCGAGAAAATGCAATAAACATTGGACTACCCAAATTTCTTGAAGAGCAATTTATAAGAAATAAAATTCCATTTTGGTGAGGTTTACAACGTAAAGCATTGTTATTGCGAGATATTGCGCAACATTGATACAAGGATTACATCACCTTGGTTTGCATTTCCGCATTTATTTTTTACAATACCAAGGGTTCTCAAGAAGATGTATTATATTTTGTAAGTTTAATGATTTCTTAGTATAAGGCTATTTTTCAGATGTATTTTATATAACCCTAAATTTAACTGTTATTAAACATAGTTTGTATATTTTTTACATTTTACATTTTGGTAAAATTTTTATTGTAAATTTCGGCTTAGTTATTCCGAGCATAATTAAAAAATAACTTGGCGTCCGAGATCATTTTTATTAGTGTTACATTGCAGTTTCTATATTGATGTTAAGTGGAGACAAAGGCTTTATTTTTGGTGAATTGGGTGTATCTCTAGTAAGTTTAACGATCTGTTATGAGAACATTTATACAACCAATTTATTTATTATTAAATTTTACACTATTTACAACACTACAGTATAATCTGATAGTGTTGCGAGTGTTACATACGTCACACCTGAATGTAAATATACTTTTCAGACCTTCAATTTTTTCGGACACATGATAATATAAAAAATTAATGGTTACCTTCGTGCAATATATTTTTAGCGGTTCAAGAAAGTAGGAAACATTTATTATTCTACGACCGCTAGTAACGTGACTGCTTTCAGATTTCTTGTTTTCATATTCTATCTCATAATATGTCTCTTCATCATCACTAGTAACGTGATCAGTATCAGTATTGGCTTCTTCATCATCTTGTCCACTAGCCATGGCAAACGGAATGTTTATACATTCGTATGCAAAATTGGTTCTTAATTACACTAATCATAAATTGCGATCTTCACAAAGCATCTAATTTTTTTTATCAGAAACCTATCAATTTGCAAATTTGAGAACAAAGTTGTAAACAAAAAAAAAAGGTGTAATTTTAATTATTTCTGAGGCAATGCACGCAATAATCTTTCAACAATAAACCATATAAGTTACAAAACTGGTTTAACTATCCCCAGTTTCAACAATAGAGGATTAGAGTTGTTATTTTCCCAAGATCAGGTAAAGATGTGCTACGTCAACAGCGATGTAAACAATACAATGTATATGCAAATACATGTGGAATTAGTGACGTTTTCGACAAGTTTAGTTTTATCCCTCGGGGAGCATTGAGATATGTATGTATCAGTAAGGAGTAGGTCCGAAATTCTTACAGCTGTATTAGAGGCGCCTTGCTTCGGTTATGCTAAATATTATGCGAAATTCTAAATAACATCATAAATATACAAATACACAAAATGTGTCTCAGAGGATGTACATCTGTATAGAACTGATCGAGTGTTGAATTAAACAAACCTCATGTCTTTGTATCATAATAGTTCATTTAAATAATGTAAGGGATAACATGTATCTAGGTCTTTACCACTACATCACTATTACTTTCCATAATTAGAACATGAACCCAAAAATAAAGTTCTGTGCGATTATGGCTGAACTCTTACGTAATTATTAAATCCTAAAGCAGAGGATTAAAACAGATATCTCAAAGTACCATTGTAAATTACTAGTTAGATCTGTAAATTCCCAGGTAGATCTGTAAAATCCTAGATAGATCCGTAAATTTACAGTTAGATCTTGATATTAAAAAAACACTTATGTGGCCCTTCTACGCTTCCGTAATTATTGATCAGCCTGTTTTTGTAACAGACTGTAATCGCCGTTTCAAAAACATATTCAAGCATGTAAAAATATTGACACAAACGGTATTAGCAAGGTAATCGACACGTGGGGACAACTTTCATATTGACAAACACTACGAGCGCGCCACTTTTGATCGATTTCAATTCCTAATAAATAATCTGTTTTTCACTAATTAAAGAGTGAAATCTGTACACCTGCCATTATTAGCATTTGGTAATATAGAAATTTATCGACAAATTAATTTGTTTTTGTTATGTTAATGTGCACTAATTTTAGTAGTAAATAAATGTACGGAAGCACATATGCATTTCCTAATTACACTCTTAAATATTACAAGAAAAAAAAAGACAGCTGACTTTCTCCGTCGTAATTCATAAAGGTAGTCAAAAGCGAAAGTGAAAATATAGGTACAGTTAATCCATTATCTGAAATTGGTCGCTCGACTTAAAATTGATGGCTTGTGTAATGTGGACGTCAAGTCTGATCAAACGAAAAGTTCAATGGCCAGAATGTCTGGTATACTAATGCACTTAATTTTTATCTGTTTTTAAATAATTATTTGTGCAATTTTATATGGCAGTATGGAATTTTAAACGACTTTAAACGTTGACTTATATTTCCAGACGTATTGACCTAGTTGTATATCTACAAAAGGTTACTGGATACTATTGTTGATCTTAGAAATGAAAGTTTAAGTATATTGGTGGATCATGTTACATGGTGAATAATGTAAGAGTGTATTTTAATTGCCCCTATTTACATTTAATGTCTGGCATTTAATCTTACCCAATTTTCATTAATTAACAAGTAAAATAATTACAATTTTGTCAAAATATCGTTAAGTATAAACAAGTATGAAGTAGTATCATTATCTTGACAGCTTGATTTATAATGAAAAAATCAATAGGTTTAGCAACAAAATATATAGAAAACAAGTTATTGTACAATTAATCAATACGGCTAATTTCAAATCTGCGAACTTCTGCATAAATTAATTTTTTCTTTATTTAGTAATTAGGGGCCAATTATGCGCCACTAAAATGAAATTTTGCGCCCCTATTGGAAATAAGTTATCGCAAAAGTTACATCGGCAAGAACTTTATAGCCTTATGAATAAATTAATCTTTTCCTACGCGATAATTAGGCATCCATTATGCTTCGTTTTGCGCCGTTAAAGTTCAATTTTACACCCCTATTGGAAACAAGTTATTGTAAAAATTACATCGATATGGCGAATTTCATGGTCGTGAACTTATGTAGAAAATTAGGTTTTCCTTGCGCGTTAATTAGATGCTAATTATGGGACTTTTGCGTAAAACAGCGCATAATTGATGTCTAATTACAGCTTTGTAGTGTATAAGCAATTTTATGAACTTAAAACGCAGAGAGATACTTTTAAAATTAAATATGTCGAAGTAATTTTTCCAATAACTTGCGCAAAGTGGCGCAAAATTTAATTTTAATAGAGTATAATGGACAAGTAAGTATCCTGCAAGAAAAGATTAAGTTATCCATTAGCTCCGTCTTTGAAGTTACCCTTGTCGATATAATTTTTGCAATAACTTATTTCCTATGATGATAGGCAACCAATTACTGCATAAGAAAGAAATGATTTATGCAGTTCACGATTGTAATGTTAGCAGCGTCGGTGTAATTTTTGTAATAACTTATTTCCTGTAGGGGCGCAGTTTTATTTTAATGACGCATAACAGCGCATAATTGGCTTCTAATTCCTACATAAGAAAACACTGATTTTTGCAGAAGTTTATGACTATGAAGTTAGTGGCGTCATACAGTAATGTTTCCTCTGGGGCGCAAAGTGTTACTTTAACGACGTAAAACAGCGCATAATGGGTGCTTAATTATATCATAAGAAAAAATAATTTATTTATAAGGCTATGAAGTTAATCTTGCCGATGAAATTTTTCCAATAACTTCCTATGGAGGCGCAAAATTTTATTTTAGCGGCGCAAAACCGGGCATAACTTGCGCTTAATTACTGCATAAACAAAAATTGATTTATGCGGAAGTTCACGGCTATGTCAATGTAATTTTACAATAATTTCTTTCCTATAAGGGCGCAAAATTTTATTTTAAGGGCATAATAGGTGCCTAATTATTATGCAAGATGGATTAATTTATTCATAAGGTCATGAAGTTAACCTTGTTAATGCAATTTTTTTAATAGCTTATTTCCGGCACAGGCGCAAAATTTTATTTTAGTGGCGCGTTAACAAGTACCTAATTAGCGCATAATGATTAGCGGAGGTTTGTTCTTGGCAATGGATGCGAACTTATCCTGGGAAATTGAGAAGTATTGTACCCGTACACTGCAATTCTATTGAAAACTTCTTGTTTGATCCTCTTTCCAGCTCCATAGATTTAGTACGTATACTATCTTCAGGGTAGCTATCTAAGACTACATGACCGGTTCTTATCGGCAAATGTATCGCCAGTGAACTATACAACCCGTTATAACACGAAACCCCCATCGATAACATATTGAGAGCTCCTATTTAATGCTGTGGTGTCCGGAAGTGTATGGAAAGCTTTGTACATGTTTGATTTCGTTCTTTTTCGCATACCGTGCTCATCGGATTCGAATTGTATGGCATGATTGACATTAATCTGGAGAAGTCCTACGTCGCTGCTTCACCGTTACCACCAATTTTACTTTGTATTTTCAGTCTCTACATCTCTGGACAAGTGACAATTTATCCTTCTATCCTCTGATAGCCTGTGCAGATGGACAGAAAAGAACAGATGCTTTTCAAACCACTCATATTTTATTCGCGTTTTCTTTGTCTCGTTTAAATTTAGAAACTCTGCTATTTACGTGTTGTTCAGAAGTCATCATGGACACACCACAGCATTCTTTCTCTAGAACAGGAACATATTGTAACCATTCTAAGCGTCATCGTCACTGAATCCACAAGTATTACTAACTCCACCTTCATGTGCTTCACAAGGTGTTGTTCAATTGATATCACTCTGTGTTCCAGGCCAACATTTCCCATTTTTTCGAATAGTCAAAGCCTCTTGTGAAATGAAAGCACTGTATTCATGAGGGGTCATGGTTTTTAAATTCAATCATGCCCTGTCATACCTGTTTTGGCGATGGCTTGCATGAAAATGGAGAGCATGTTGTATATGGTTTCAAGATGTAAAACCCAGTTTCTCATTCTTACGGATTCGATGAATCTCATAATTAGTTAATTAGTTAGAAAGAGTGTGTGCACGACTTTGCTGTATGTTCTAGAGTTGCCAAATGTTAAAGTTGAGCTGTTAACCTTTTCATGTGCATTTAGCAATTCTTGACCTGAACAAAAGTTCCTTAACTTCGTATTGAAAGGGGAGAGAGAGAAGTCGAGGGACTTTAATATTTATTTGCAGTATGTACGAAAACTTGTGCTTTGGCAGTTCTTATGTAAGCATGTCCTGTCATCATTTGTGCTGTTACTTGCGTAAACTATATTGAAAAGTTTATTAATAAACGGAACCCACCCAGCCTTACTACCACATCGCTAAGTTTAGGGTCTACCCGCAATTGCATCTTTGCCTTCAATTTCAAGCTGATCAAACGTTACAACAGTAATTAAAAATTATCATTAATTTTATTAAATACATAAATAAAAAGTTTACCTCGAGTCGGATTTGAACCTACGACCTTTACTTTACTAACAAAACTTATAATAAATTAATATTAGTCAAGTTGCTTTGGTATGTGTGAATCCTTGCGATATTGCAGGCTCACATTCCATTAATATAAGTAATTTGATTGTAATCTCATTATATTTAGAATTTACATTAGTTCTACATACATAAAGACAAATTTACATCGATTAGAACTTGTACTTCGATGGCGCAGTTGGTTAGCGCGGTACTCTAGGGAAGTACAGTTCGTTGGTTCAAATCCTACTCTAGGTAAACTTTTTATTTGTGTATTTAATAAAATTAATGATAATTTTTAATTACATGTTTACCTTTGACCTTATTCGTTCCTAACAAAACTTGTAATACGTTACAACAGTAGTTTCCTGTCCAAATAATTTCGTCTTTTCTACAGCAGACAGCACAGCTGTTAGATAGTATCGAAATTACTCGAAGGAGCGTTAATGAATGGCAGTCAATCAACGTGGTTTAGTAGGGTACATCATTCATAATTTCTTCCCAAAACTCATTTTAACCACCAATGCCGGGTTTTCATATTTAGCGTATAGCCACAGCTAGTTAGACACTGGAGGAACAATTATATCTGTTTGGGAACGCTATACTAAGATCTTTTATTGCGTTCTTTATAATTGCCAATTCGTGGCAACAGGTCCGAAATATTACCGCTAAATTTACTACTAAGCCGCTCAAGTTGAAATGTTGACTAATTTGTGCGTAAACCTTAATACTTTATTGCGTCAAATGTCTACTGCTCTAATTTCCTTATGCTTTGTCCATAAAATTAAAAAGTTTCCATCTTGATAAATTCAAAGAAATTCAGTATTTTTTTAAAGGGATTATAAATAGGCCTTACTGCTCATATTGAAATCAAGAAAATCCTCGTGTGTGTGTGTAGCTGGGTTGTTGCAGATATGACATTTGAAAACATCTGCCAACGCGGATATTTATGTATAATAATTATAACGAAATTATGGATGTGGTTGTTCGTCCTTTCCCGGAATATATATATATATATATATATATATATATATATATATATATATATATATATGTTTTCACATATAATTACCATTTGTTGGTAATACAGATGTAAAAAATGATGCGGATGTTCCGTATATGAGGATGCAGACCATCGCAACAACATAGTTTAAAGAAGGCCATACACAGTAGCCTGAAAAGAAATTAACCTGTAGGTCTATTGTCTATCAATGCAAATCTAAATGGGCATATATGTTTGAATATGTTGGAGAATGCGAACACCATGTTGAAAATCAACTCGATAAGGACGGACATCAACAAATTTTTAACAACGTGATGCTCGTCCTCCCCCCACCTTTAAAATCTGTCGTTTATACCTCATAACCTCAAAATTTAGAAGAGCTTTGTCAAAAGATTATTAAAAACTCCCAATCTCCATGTTTAAGATTTTTAAGGGGGTAGTGCCCCAACTCAAAGGGTAACGGAACGAGTTTATTTTTGATTAAAACAACAAAATGTCGACATTCCTGTGTAATCGACTTTACGTGACTATAGCAATATACCTTCTGAGTTCGGGTTCTATTCCCAGCTGGAAATATCCTACGTGCTTGGATACATGTACATTGTAGGGTGGAATTAACACCTTTTGCACATATATATTTTTTTATCTTAAATTAATGAATTAAATCAATTTAATAAAATAAAAATGTTTAGTTATGTCACAAATTCACTGATTTAAATTAAAGTTAAGCTGCTTAAATTACACTGTATATCTATACGAATTTTCATTTGATCTTGTGAAAAACAATGATGATCTTTTTTACCTTCGAATCTACATATCCATATGTAGCTATAGAAGGTTATGCAATCGCCTTTTTTTCACTATCGCTAAATCGACTTATTTTACAACTTTTGGCCAAGTTTCTCCAACATCGGCCATCATGTCTGGATATCTGTGTGTATGTGTGTGTGTGTGTGTGAATGTAAGTATCCACGATAACTTCAGAACGAAAATACCTACGTACTTAAAATTTTGTATTTAAGCTTGTTTTCATTTGGCTTAGAGCTGATTTTGGGAGAAATCCAACGGCGTAGAGGGGCGTCTATTAGCGGTAGTTTTTTTTTTATCAAATATTTCTAAAACAGTTGCATATTTCAAAGATATAAAAATACGTACGTATAGACCTTAAACATATCGATTGATTATGTTCTATGCAATTTTTTGCAAAAAATTCCTGAGGTAGAATTTAAATGTTAGTTCAATTTTTTTTTCATTATCTGAATAACAATTAATTTTATAAGAAAAAGTCTACAGGGTGAATCATTTTCGATGTTTTTATGGGAAGTACCCTTTCTATTACAGATAGACAAAAAGTAATATGGGGTCCTTGTGCTCGATTTTGGTGTTAATTAAGATCCAATAGTCATAATAAAGATATCTCTGACTGTTATTGCGCAATTAGCCAAAATTGGAAAAATAGCGATTTTGAAAAACTTCAATAACTTTTGTATTTCTAAATGTAAAAACATTCTTACGGCCCTTTTTTAAGTAGAATCCGTTAGTGCATTCACATTTTGAATACTTCCTTAATTTAAAAAGATATGACATAAAGTTGTATTTTTATGCACTACATGCTTGCAATGCAAACCGCATATTGGATTTGCCCTTTTTTTTCGTTTTGCTTTCTCCGAAACTTTTTGGCGTTTTATTATATATCGAACGGAAATACCGGGGGAAAAAATGGTCGTATAGATTTTTGGAATTTTTGGCCATACCAAATTTATTATCGATTCTGAAAGCTGAGGAATGTTTTTTGCGATTTGACACAACAAAACAAAACCGTCCAAGCAAAACGTGTAGAGAAACCGATTTCCAACAACTTTTCCCTTGACGGGATCTCGATAGGACTTGTTATTAGGGTCCAAAATGCTTGAAAAACGAGACTAGACCACTTTCATTGCCAAAGCTTCGTAAACCCATAAACAACATTCTTTGCTGAACGAACGCACACGGAGATCGTCTGAATCATTGTAAACGCATTCTTCATAGGTGGGAATGATTGTTTCTGTGCAATTGCATCGACAAAATGTTACCCTCAATATTTCGATTTCGATTTGTCGCTTCGTCGAGCTAGGTTCCGTTACCATGAAGACTCGAAATTTCATTAAGGATAAAATTTACTAATACAAATGTGTATGCAGCCCATAAGAATTTTAATTTAACCTCGGTTAAATTACATTCCCCACTTGTTTTATATGAAAACCATAGTTGGCTATGCCATTTTTAAATAACATTTTTCTGTGATTTTCAAAAATATATAACACTTCTATGCTATTTTAATAATTAATTGATTTTTTAAGTAATTTCTTATTTACGTTTTATATTAAGAATACACAGTAGGCATAGGAGGCTGAGATTTACTTAAGTAAAAACAAATGATACCTATATGTCAAATAATAAATCAAAAATTAGATGTGTGTAACAAAGTGATCTTGGAATTTAGTTTAGTGTTTTATATTATCCGAAGGTGATAAGAATGTGGCATGGGAATTATATTAACAAAATTTTCCTGAACGGCAGCAGCCAAATAAAAATATTTTTGAAGAGAGGGTCTTCCTTTAGCACAATTTTGTAATGTCATATTTCAGCAAGACATAATTCCCGTGTATAGTTAGTGACTACTTAAATCTATGTTGTCCTAATAGCTGGATGGGAACGACAGCACCAATATCGTGGCCTGTTCGTTCACCCGATCTTTCGCCTCTAGATTTATTTCTATGGGGTTTTTTTGAAAAACACATACAAAAGAACTAATAATACTATGAATGAGTTAAAAGAAAGTGTTCGTGTGGCTTTTACACAATTAACACCAATATATATATATATATATATATATATATATATATATATATATATACAGGGTGACATAGAAAAAAGTGCCATGCATAGTGCCACGTGATAGAGGTCACTAAAATAAGAAAAAAAGATCTTATGAACTTAGGTCCGCAACGCCTTCGTTTAAAGGATATAGGGTGTTGAAGTTTAATTATTTTTTTGTTTTTTTTTTAATATCTTTTTACAATGATGTAATAAGCGGACGAAATTTTGAATACAGGGGCTTTTTATCACGCAGAATTCAAATGTGACCTTAGTTCTTTTATTACTGATAGAGGGTGCCACATACAGGTTTCCATCTTGTTTGAATCGGTCCTAAAAAAAATTGGAAAAATTTGTTTTCCCATCTTTTCTGCTTCAGAAAGGTATACCTTATTGAAGTCGCTAGGACCAACGGTTGACGAGAAAAATGCATTCGTGCATGCAAATTATCCAAAAGCACCAAAGTAATTTATTTGCAAAAACAATGACATAACACTTCAACAATTAAATTTTAATAGCAACAATGAAGGGTAGTGATTAAAAAAAAACATTAAATTTTTAGAATATGGTCCCCCTCGACCAATCCACGTATTTCCAAATTTCCTATCCAAAAATTCCCTTGTCAATCGAGAAAAGTGAGCTGGCGCGCCATCATGCATGTAGCGCATTCTACCAATAATAGCCAATGGGACATCCTCTAATAACGTTCATTCTCCCAGAAATTTCGATACAGTTCACCTGTCAATCGATTGGGCAATTGAAATGGGCCAATTAAGTAATTGTCAATAATACCTGCCCACACATTAATAGAATGCATCGGATGCATTTTTCTCGTAAACCGTTGGTCCTAGCGACTTCAATAAGGTATACCTTTATGAAGCAGAAAAGATGGGAAAACAAATGTTTCCAGTCGAAAATGACATACAGTGTAAGGCAAAAAGTTAGGACCGATTCTAACAAGGTGGAAACCTGTATGTGGCGTCCTCTATCAGTAATAAAAGAACTAAGGTCATATTTGAATTCTGCGTGATATATATATATACATATATATATATATATATATATATATATATATATATATATATATATATATATATATATATATATATATATATATATATATATATATATATATAATTCAATTAGAAGATGATGCATCCAAAAAGAGGGCGGGCGCACAGTTTGAAAAATATTTATACTTTTAGTGTGTTTTTTATATTGATATTTTTTCATATTTTTGTTCGTTTATAGAATTAGATGTTTACATACGTATAAAAATTGAATTGCTGTTAACTTTTCATAATTTCTGATGATGTTATATTGTTTATTTTCATTTCATTTCAATTTGCATTTGAGGTTTTTTGATACTTTTATATCCAATCTTTAGATTTTATAATTTGTTACCATTCTACAAGAACAACACTACTATTAAACTTATTTGAATTACAAAATATTTTACTGGAAGTGAAATTTCTTTTTTGAGTAGAACATCTTCATTCAATTTCATATCTGGTTTTCTAAGCAAACTGTTATGCTTAATAAATATACCAATAAAGAAAAACTTAAAAAAATCAATTAATTATTAAACCAGCATAGAGGTGTTATATATTTTTAAAAAGCACAAAAAAATGTCATAGCCAACTATGGTTTCCATATAAAAAAATACAACTTTATCTCATATCTTTTTAAAGTAAGAAGGTATTAAAAATAATGTTTTTACAGTTTGTCGATACATTTAGAAATAAAAAAGTTATTGAAGTTTTTCAAAATCTCCATTTTTCAACTTTGGCTAATTGCGTAATAACGGTCAGAGATTTCTTGAGTATGACTATTGGATCTTAATTAACACCCCATATTACTTTTTGTATCTGTAATAGAAAGGGTACTTCCCATAAGAAAACATCGAAAATGAACCACCCTGTACACGTATATTTTAAAGAAAATTTAATTTTACATAAATTTTCTTTATAAAGTTTTTAAATGTAAAGCGAAATAAATGTAAAAATTAAATAAATATGATTGAAAATGCTGAAGCTGTATTATCGATATTTTTATAGAAGCGGGCGGCTTTGGAATTTTTTTACGTTAACATGTATTTATGTCTATGAATCTCTATCTGACATGAAGTTTTAAACGTCATTCTGACATAGATTATTGTTTTTGTTTTTAAAATGTTGCCTGTTTTCGTTATGAACGTATAAAAAAGGGGTTGCATAGTTATTAATAAAATTGAAACATTTTGTAGGTTGGCAGGTCGTGTGGTGTTATACATACAAAAAAAATAGTTACGTATTATTTTTCATTTTGTTATGACACTTAAAAACACGATGCGAGGGAAAGGTATTATTGTAGAGTTTTATACTGATTTTGCTGTATGTAGTACTTTAGTATTATAAGTATTTTTATCGTATGTATAGGATATGATGTAATTTAAGTTGCCTTACTTTCATTGTACTTTCATTGCAGTCGGTGAATAATTTACTAACATATGTTTTTCAATTTAACTAATTAAGTTAAAAATGTTAATAATAATAAATAAAATATTAAAATATTTGTATGTGGAATCATTTTTTATACCGATGTGAAGTTGGGAGCTAAGTTTCAACAGCCACGTTTATTTCAGTAGCCAAAACACCAGTGGCGTGGGTAATAAAATCAATGTTATTTTTCGTATGGTAAAACTGATTTTTTGCGTGACCATTGATGCTACCGTTCCTGAAGAGTAGAGGCTAGTTACAAAACATGTTTATTATATTATAACAAGTTCTATTCTAATTAATCTGCATACGTTTAAACTCACTTAATAAAAGAAAACTGATTTAATAATAACCTGTGTAACAAGTGAGCACTCTATACAGAACCTGAGTTCAAGCGTACCTTAATTAAATCAAAACTTTCGTTGTTTTTACTCAAAAGTGCATTTCACGCAAGAATCCACTTAAGAATGAAGACATTATGATAATCTAAATAAATTTGAAAGCAACCATAAAGATAAAGTTGTTTTAGATGTAGTTATGTTGACCTTTTCTTCTTTATTCATGCTCTAGCTAATTTATAAATGAAGTAAAATCACATTCCTACACAAACAAAGACATTTCACTTAATCCTAAACGAAAAGACAATTTCTTTCATTTTATTTATTTTTATACATTATAATTAAAAATTTTAAGGTTATAGAAAGCGAATGAACTTTTTACATGCACACTGTATAATTATATCGTATGTTATAGCATAATTATATCACTGAAAAATTGTGTTAAACATTATGTTAAATGAGACGCATTCTTTGTGATCCACCATTAAACGCATTGAACGTAAAAAAGAACGGTAAATCTAATATTTGCTTCACAAATATGACTTTAAACATTAGAAAAAGTACCAAGCATGCATTTTTTGTAGATTTAGTTTTCTTTATCAGGTTTTTAGCGAAGTAATAAATAGGCCCCAAAAATGTACCCTTAAGTACCTTTTTGAATATATGGAAAACTATCGAAAAACAAAAGGATTATTTAATTTTAGATGTTTTTCGAACCGTAAAACGGAGTTACTTTGCTCCAGTTTAATGAGTATTTTTAAAAACCCTATCGAAATCATTTGGAAAATTGGCTGAAGTGATTTTTTTGCAGTTTAGTACTTACAGTGGGATCTAATACATGTTCACACGGTTAAATAATGTTTTAATGTTTAATTTTTTTAATCAAAAAGTGGGACAAACGCTTCCCATGCTGCATTCTAGAGTTTCCATTAAAATGCCACTATTTGAGTAGACAGAGTAAAGTGTTTTATCACCTTAGATCGATCTGTTCAAAAAAACACAAATTGTATGCATAATACAAATTAAAAAATTGCCAGCAGTGTAAGTTTAAATCATAAATGGAGCAATTCTGGAATGGAACAAACCCTCTTAGAGACTTGCTTGGGAGGCTTAATGGAATCTACGACGTCATATCATGGGTAAGCCAATTCATTCCGTTTCGGGGGTCATTTCCACATCTTAAGGGCCTTTTGCATTGACTTAATGACAACTTTTTTGTCATCAAATTTACAATTTCACCAAGGTACAGTTGTCCTTCATACACAAATGCTACAAAACACCCTACCTCTCGGAATACACTTTCAAATTGAATGCCATTATATCAAGATGTGTTGCTCTCAAAAATGTATAAATTGGTTTTCTCCTTCTTTATCCTCGATAAGTGTGTCGAAATTCATGTCGTTTGAAGGGTCATCAAAAATTATGTCATTCTGCTGCCTAGAAGTACTGCTAGTCGGATCATCTATTGGGATATCTTCAGTACCCATGAGTATATCCAGTGGCAACGTTCATTTTTTCTGTGAGTCTTTACGGTAATGGTTAGCTCGGACCTCTTCGCCTCGAGAGTTTTAACCCTTAACTGGCCGCGAGGCATCTCTGAGGCGCCAATTTAATTTATTATGATAATAACTTTCGCTTAAAATCACACGACACACGACATAGGTTTGCCATCATAGCCATTTAGTATCAAATAAGTAGCATTATTTATTTTAGAAATATTTCGTTTATTTTGCCATGGTGCCGTTATTTATATATGTATATATATATATATATATATATATATATATATATATATATATATATATATATATATATATATATTGTGGTAACACGGCGAAAAAGTTATAAAAAAT
The DNA here is from genome assembly GCA_036346205.1 of Vesta saturnalis. NCBI lineage: Eukaryota > Metazoa > Arthropoda > Insecta > Coleoptera > Lampyridae > Vesta > Vesta saturnalis. The sequence continues at coordinate 4,055,000 of JARFJB010001218.1, read as the reverse complement.
ATTGTGTTCGTAAATTATTCCGTTATACGGTGAATATGACTAGCACTACCACTAATAAAAGTCGTGAAGACTGTCATCCATTAAAATTCAGGGAGCTTGAAGTTTTACTTTTGGAAGATAGTAGCGCCACTGAAGATTTTGTAAATTTGGATGGCATTGATATATTAGGCGAAGATCACCAAAGTTTTAGTGAACATGATAGAAGTTCCGAAGAAGAAGCTGAGGATGACAGCATTGTTGACTCTGATGGCGATGATGAATTTTTTCTAGGAAAAGAAAGACAAAAAATTTAAATGGTTTAAAAATCTGCCTTCAGCTACAAAAATTAAGAAGCATAACATAATTACTCATTTACCTGGAACTGTGCGAGCAGCTCGTCAGATTACTAATGTCTCTGAAATATTCAGGTTATTTTTCAATGACGAAATTATTCATAATATAACGCAAAACACCAATATTTATATTAGGGAAAAGTTGCTGAAACGATTTCAGAGGGAACGAGATGCTCGCGAAGTTACCGATATTGAAATGAGAGCTCCTCTCGGATTACTTCTGGCGTTTTAAAATTCTCTCACCTGACCTTTTTGCAACAAATGTTGTCGGCCATGAATTTTTCGTGTCAGTGATGAGTTATAAACAATTTTTGTTTCTTTTACCCTGTCTTAGATTCGATGATATCCGCACTAGAGAAGAACGAGTCCCGAGAGATAAATTAGCACCTATTCGTTGGTTGTTTGATAAGTTTGTGAAAACGTGTTCTACGTTATTTCGTCCAAGTGAATACGTAACGATTGATGAACCGATTGTTGGATTTCGAGGCCATTGTAATTTTCGCCAGTATTTGCCTTCCAAACCGAATAAATATGGCATTAAAATTTTTGCAATGGTAGATGTTCGTAATTTCTATAATTTGAATATGGAAGTATATTTAGGAAAACAACCCAAAGGTCAAACCGAAACGTGACTGTAGACAACTGGTACACCAGCATTCCCTTAGCCCAACGGTTATTGGCAGATAATAAATTAACTATAGTAGGTACTCTGAAGAAAAAATAAGGAGATACCTCAATGTTTTCAACCTCGGAGAGAAACGCAAGTTAACTCTACTGTTTTTGGAAGGAGAAAAGACTGCACATTAATATCTTATGTTCCATCAAAAAAATAAGTCAGTGATACATTGCATACTGACCAAGAAATTGATACAGGCAGTGGTGGTAAACAAAAGCCAAGCATTTTACCATTTATAATTTGACCACAGGAGGAATTATGCGCCACGTATAACGTTGGGAGAAGGACCAGAAGATGGCCTGTTGTTATTTTATTTCACCGTATAAATGTAGCACCTATTAATTCAAGAGTGACAGGCCCTCAAAGTTTCAGGTATTTTCTATTCATATCGGGTTCTCACAGGTTGTTTGAAGCCGCCAAAAATTGACAGTGGTAGAAGGCGAACTGCCAGTTTTAGAACAAAGAGTGTTGGATGCAATTGACGCTGATCACACAAGCTCTCGTCAATTGGCAAGAGAAAATAATTCAAATCAGTCCACGATATGTAGAATTATTAAAACGGAACTCTTGCGACCTTTCAATTATCGGAAGATACAAGCTTTGACCATTAATGATTTTCAAGCAAGAGTGAACTTTTCACGTTGGTTTCTAGAAAAATTCAATAATGATTTTTTTTCTGGGGCCGTTTAAAAGCCATGGTCTATTCGGTGCCAATTACAAACGTCCAACATCTCCAGCAACGAATTTTTGATTGCTCTAAAATAAAAGATTATGCGTAGTTATTTTTCAACGTACGTCAGTCACTCATGAAAAGAATTCGTAAATGCTAGCAGTCAACGGTGAACGATTTGAACATTTAATCAACTAATTTGTATGTTCATTAATACTTTGTTGAACTTAATAAACTCTTTGACAACTATGACTTTAAGTCCACGGCCCACTTACTAAATTTTGGTGCGGTAGTATTTAATTGACCGTGATTGATGAAATTGTAAATAACTCGTAAACCGTTCACTTTATCAACTTCAACCAAGACGACCAAATTTGCAGAAAATTGAATAACGGACCCAAAAAAGTAACCAACATACCTGAAAAATCACACACAAAAAAGTTGGAATAGTAAGTATACGGGAACAATGTGAAAACTAATACTTCCAGTCCATTCATAGAAAATCCAATCAAACCAGAAAAATGCTCGTCAACAAAGCAATAATTTTCATTGGGGATAGTATTTTGAAATTCCTAAAGGTTTTCGAGTTATTTGCGAAAAACGATTTTCAAAATTCAATGGTGAGGACCTGTCACTCTGTAGCCATACATTTTAGAGAAAAATTTTATCTGACTTTTCGTCTTCAATTTATGTGTAGAATATACACTTGAAGCAGGGGTACGTTTTTTGGTTCTATATATATATATATATATATATATATATATATATATATATATATATATATATATATATATAATTGAAAGAAGTAGATTTTTGAAGTAACTTGCTTACGGTTTGGTAAAACCGCTCAAAGCGAAAAGGATGAATGATATGCACATTCCAAGAGGGATACGAAAGCGTCTTAGAACTAGAACAGCCACAATTAGTAGAAGAACTACAAACTGGCAGCAGAAACAGATGTACTTTTTGTCCACGGTCGAAAAATAGATCCTCCAAACAAATATGTTGCATGTGCCATAAGAATATTTGTAAAGAGCATTCCAAATTGTTATGTATTGAATGTTATAATGGTAAAGGTGAGTAAAGCGTTATGTTTCTAAAAATGCTTGGTATAAATTTATTTTTTGTATATGTTTTATTTTTTATTTTAACGAAAAGTTCTTACATTCCGTGAAAATGTTTTAATAATAAAAATTAATACAGTGTTACGATTAAAAATATATTTATAAATTTATTTTTTGTAGAGATTTAGTTTTTTTATTTTTTGTGGAAGTTTTATTTTTTATTTAATGAAAAATGACGGTACTTATCCAGGGACGGATTTATAAACAAAATTTTAAGCTGCAGTAAAGATGTACAAAAAAGATAATTTTGCGCCTAAGAGTCCTAAACGAGTCCACGCGCCTAGTTAAAGGTTAAGAAATTCCATCCTTGGATTACAAATATTTCTGGGTATACCGCTTAAAAGTTCTTTATTCAAAGGAAAGGCCGTATTTTCGAAACCCAGCTTTTGAAACGACCCCTGCGTGTGGTGCGATTTTATAATAATCGTGGAAACTGTTCTTTTTGACTATTCGTGTATTGAATCCCTTCTGCAGTCTCTTTTCAGTCCGATAATACCTTCCGGAACAATTTAATAAATATTACGATTATAAAAGATGTTCAAAATGAAATCCATCTGCCTCAATACACTTTTCTTGTCGAATGTTTAAATGTGTAATGGACTTTCTTAATTTATGAATAAACATTTCTTGGGCTTGTTCATTTCATTCCGATTAAAATAATTACACATGATTTTTTCTCAAACAAATAAGAACATTAGGTTATTACAAACATTTTTTATCTGTTTTCTGTCTATTACGGGTGGAAAAAGTTACATACAGGGTGAATTTTTGAGATGAACCAGATATGCCAGATTTCTAAATCCGGCCCTGTAAATCAATTCAAATTATGGTATTTACCATACTGGAGCACAGTGTGTGTCGTTATTGTTTAAGATTTCTTTTTAATAACTAAACATTATTATACAGTAAGATATTTCATTATTGCCAATTTTCAATTTGACTCTAAAATGAATCTTTAATTGAAAATGTGAGGTAAGTGTAACAAAAAATTCAAATACCCAGGTTTAACTGTCTATTAATGCGCTCTGAAAAAATTATATCAGATTTTAGAGAAATCATATACAGGGTGAAGTATTGGATATGAAGCAGTCCAACAAATTTTCACGAAGACTGTCCTGGATTTTTTTAATTCTGAATATGTCAGTTAGTTGCTAGACACGAATACACACTTTCACCAAAAAATGAGACAAATCGACTTAATCATTGAAAAGATATGACGAAACATTGTTTTGGTGAAGATCCATAATTCACCCTGTATATTAATAAACAAAACAAGAAGACATTTTTTAATGGTCATTTGATAATCCCCTAAGGTGCCTCTACTTATGGTAGAAGTATGTACAGTTCCTCATGACTCACCCTGTATATTGTAGTGTGCAATATAATTTATCTTTAAACTCGTAAAAATACGAAAATTACATTCTAGAAAAATGTGTCTTCTGTAATCATAGTTCAAAACATTTTCTTCGGCGGCTTCGTGTTCCATAATTAAATTTTCAATTGTTCTTCTCTTAAACGAGCCAAATTGTGCAAAACTGCTGTAGCTGCAATAACACAAAGTACACTTTCTAGCTTCATTCTACGTCCATATGCTATTATAGCAAATCTTTTACAACCACTGAATAGATTTTCTACCTTGAGTCTACTTTGCACAAGACTTCTGTTGTAGTTTCTTTCACCATCGTTCTGAACATTGAGAAAAGGAGTAAATAAATATGAATGATTCATTTAACCTCTATCTTCTAAAAAGTAAGTAGGAATATTGTAAATTAATAGGAAAAGCTTATTGTTGGTTCTATTTAACCAACCAGATACTATTATTGAATGTATGCATTAATCGTGAATTTGTAAAGATGGTGGAATCGTGCTTCGAACCTGGCCGACGCGACGTGCGACGATATCTTGGAATAACAGGTCAGCACTTGTAACACCTTGCACATTTATAGAAAACATCCTTTTCTGTTGCGATAAATTTCGACATTAATTCCACTTTTAAATTAAATTCATATTTATATAAATAAGCGAATGTATATGCAATACTAAAATCTGAAAAAAAAAACAATAAATATGTAGGTACCTTGTGACTGAATTTTTATATGGCATCCATCCATCCCAAATGACTCTTGGGAAACTAGTAATACCATAAAATTTATTCTGAGCACTTGCAATTTCAACTTCATTTCGGGGCATATAAATCAGTTCCCTTACTAGTGATGCTATGAGCCTTGAAACTATTGAAACATTTTTACATACTGTTGACTTGTCTGCTCGCACAAAGTCTCCAACAGCAACAAAATGCCCTGCACTGGCGTAAGCTCTTAATGTTGGTAAAAGCTGGGTCATGGGGGATGGAATTATTCCTGAATTGCAAAAACATTACACTTGAATTTGGATTATAGGATGGTGTTTTGTCAAAAAATTCTTATACTGGGTGTTCCAGTTTTTTATAGCAGGATAGAGCTTTAAAATTAAGACAAAAAGTTCATATAAACATAGGTTGCCAAACGCTTAGTTTTGGAGATGCAGGGTTTCAAAGTATTAATTTTTTTTCAGTACTTTTAATTTATCTTCAAAACTATTTAAAATAATAAATCCAAATTTAGTACACATATTGCACTCCTTAAACTCAATATTAAGAGTAGTTTAACGTTTATCAATATCTACAGGGTAGTACATTTTCTGAAGTGGTACACTCTTTATCCCCCCCGAACTTTTTCACGCGACGGCTCTAACTCTTAAAAACCAAACATTTAGATTGTCCATTTGATTTAGGAACTTTTTTGTCTTCTGCTTTTTTTTCGAAAAATGCATAGTTTTTAAGATAAATTAGCTGTAATCCATGAACAGCTTCCAAATGAACGTCTGATGCTCCCGCCATGAAAAGAACAATATAAAAAAAGACAAATCTCACGAATTATTTTAAGTACGACTTGTGCATAATAAAGAATGTAATTTATTTACATATTTTATTGTGTTAATTTTTATTGCAAAGGTGATCTTTTAAAATCCCATTTTTGTTTTCTAATCAAGAAATTAGCGGATATCCATTTTATTTATGGCTTTGTAAATGGAAGTTCGGCAGCAGCAGCCTGTGAATATAGGCGAAGATTTCCTTTTAGAAAAGCTCCGCATCCTTCAGTATTGGTAAGAGTTCACCAACAAATTATAATTCAGGGGTTAAATAATGTGCATGGTCGTCAAAATAATAATCATAGGCAGCAAAGAAATATTGCGTGAATTCGACAGAGATCCGACAACTAGCATTAGAAGAGTATCCGTAGCTTTAGATGGAGTCTCAAATACTACTATTCATCGAACATTAAGACGGGATCACCGATATCCTTACCATCTACAACCTGTTCAAGAACTACAACCAGGGAATGCTGAACGTAGAGTTGCATATTGTCGATGGATTCTTGCTGAAAATAATAACAATCCAGGTTTTTAAATAATGTTTTCTGGACCGATGAATCCTGCTTCCCTCGCCGTGGTGTGGTAAATTTTCACAACCAGCACGTTTGGGCACATAACAATCCACATGTAGTTCGCCCGAGACATTTCCAATAAGAATTTAGTGTGAACGCCTGGATAGGTATTTACAATAATCACCTTTTTTGGCCCTACTTTTTACCACCTCGGATGAATGCTGCGGTTTTCTTGGAATTCTTAGAGACTGAACATGGGAATATGTGGGAACATATTCCCTTAAATTTACGAAGAACGGCTTGGTTCCAGCTTGATGATTGTCCAGCTCATTATAGCAGAATCGTTAGAAGCTGGCTGTACAACAGGTCCAGTTCCACCGCCAAGGTCTCCAGACCTAAATCCCTTAGATTTTGTTGTGTGGGGGAATTTAAAAGAAAGGGTGTATGCAACTCCTGTGACAACAAGAGATGAACTCATGAATAGGATTAGGGATGCGTGTAATGAAATAAGACAATTTTTAGTTAATATTCCACGTGAAATTATTCGTCGGTGTGAATTATGTATTCAACAAAATGGTTCACATTTTAAACAGTTTCTTTAAATATATTTATTATTAGGATAGCGTTTTTGTTTTGTTGTTATAGGTTAAACTTATTTGTTTAATTTATTTATTTCGTTCGTTTCGTTCTTGTTAAAATCTTAAATAGAAATTCTTTCCAATTTTTTCCAATAAATACGTATTTTTTTAATATTTATTTTGTTGTTTTACTTTTATTTTCCTTTATTTAATTCAACTGAAAAGTTAGGAAAAAATCAGTGGAGTACTACTTTTTATTAAGAGACAAAAAAAAATGAGAATTGACATAATTCGATTATTTTTTGTTATTGTTCTTTTCATGGCACACTATTTTTTGCGGGAGCATCAGACGTTCTTTACTTACCATTTATATATATATATATATATATATATATATATATATATATATATATATATATATATAGATAAAGGGTGTACCACCCCAGAAAATGTACTACCCTGTAGATATTGATAAACTTTAAACTGCTCTTAATATTGAGTTTAAGAACTGTAATATGTGTACTAAATTTGGAATTATTATTTTAAATAGTTTTGAAGATAAATTAAAAGAACTGAAAAAAAATTTAAACTTTGAAGCCCTGTATCTCCAAAACTAAGCGTTTGGCAACCTATGTTTATATGAACTTTTTGTCTTAATTTTGAAAGCTCTATCGACTATTAAAGTCCTGCTACAAAAAACTGGAACACCCTGTATGTATACAAACGTGAAACAAACCTATGAATGGTGTACTAGTATACTTACCTGTTATGGAAGTACTCTAGTCTTACCTTCTATTCCCTCCAATAAATATAGAGCAGTTTCTTTTTCGAGTCGAAATCATCGAAAAAACTCAACGTTAGATAAATTTCTCCTAACGTAAATTTGTCGTGGTCTTCGAATATTTTCTACAATATCTGCCATATCAACCACATCAGCATTATCAAGATTGATCAATTCCATTTTGAAAAGTTAAATTAGGATTCCAATAATTTTCAATTTCACTAATAATAAAGTCGATTTAAGTCGCAAATTTTTATGACTTAAATGTAAGGCTGCCTTTGTGAATATAAGATGTAGATTTGGTTCGGTGCAACGTTTAAAGGCAGACTTAAGATTTAAGGTGATCTTAAGATTCAAATAGAGCTTATGATACATTGGGGAAACCGGGCATTAGAGCTTTAAAATAAGGTTGGATACAATTTTCTGAAATTTGTTATTTACAACAATATCAGTTCTAATTGCATATTCACTTTTAATATTTTTATGAATTAATTTAAATCTTCCTTTTTCCGAGTGGTAATTAGTAATAAAAACGCTGTTTTCAAATGTTCTTTTACCAAATGAATAAAAATTAAATTACACACATATTTTTGTGCAATTGAGTTTTAAAAATGAAATTTCATTTGGTTCGCTAAGTGTATTCAAACTTCTGCAATGACATCTTAATGCATATCACTTGCACCCTTAACATGCCTAACCCAATGACACAGTTAGTTGCGTATTTCAGAATTAAGTTGACATAATATATATTAAGCCGAGACATTTTTTTTTTAGTTTTGGAGATGTTTCGAGCTAAAAGTTCGTGCCAAGAAAAATTGCAGGACGATATTAAAGCTTTATTTTAAAATTTGATCCAAGTCGATGGTTCCAGAATAAAACTTTTAACATTAAGATGACATACCTAAGTCAGTGACTGTTAGCTTTTATTTATAGAAAATACATCCTATTTAAAGCCAGATGCCTATTAACAACACGATTGTAATTTTCAGGCTCTCCATCGAGGATCGTTCCTAAAAGACCGTCAACTACATCCGTTGGTAACGTCGTTTCACCTTCCTCGAAAAGTCCATCTGCTAAGGTAATTTTGACTATACTAATTAGTTATCTTCAGCTTAATGTTTGTGCAATGTGCTGTTTATGTTTACGTCATTATTCAGTTTTGTAATCGTTATTGTAGTGGTTTATTTTACCCAACTTAAGACAACACGGGATGTTTTTAGCGTTATATTAAATCCCCTTATTATTTTGTTGCATGGCTTTGTTTCTGTGTGGCTTTTTAGATTGCGGTGGTTGTTGGGTTGTTTAAAAGTTAAAACAAAATGCACCTAAGTTGTATATAAAAATGCAAGTAAATAAACAGTGTGGGTTGTGGTGGGTGAGATTTCAAACTGGCATAATTAATACAATTTACTATTTAGGTCTGTATGTGAAACGAGAAGCAGCGCTCCATTAAGTAACGTAAATGGAATTAATTGTATTTAATTGTATTCTCATTATTTGATTAGTTGCACGATTGATTTGCCTTGTGATTGTTAGATATACTTGCGTAATTACGTTAGTTTTCGATTTTGCGTATAAATAAAGGTAGGTGTATTTTATTCGTCATCGTTAGTTAGATTTTTAGAAGTATCTGTCTGTAACACTTACTTTTAAATTATTGTATAACGCCATCTATTAATATTTTGTGAATTAGATTTACATCGGGAAAAAATGTTATTGAAAATGATTAATAATAGACTTTGCCATGTCACATTTTTTGAATGCTTAAAAATTATGTGTTTAGTGTGTTTTTTGGAGGGGGGGTTATGCTTAGTATTATATAACGGTTAGGGTCGTTCTTCGAGCGTGACGTATGCAATTAGCTCCGTCCGCTTTAAAAATTAAAGACGCACGTCTGAAAAGAATAAATGCATTTACTTATTTCATTTGTACGATAGACATCAAAGCTCTTGGGGAGTGTAAGGTGATGTCGATCCTCAATCTCCTACGGCCGCTACGGTTCTCGGACGCCACTAGGGGTGCAGTGGGTTTTCACTTTTAACGGTATCCTCTAGTCGGCCTCAGGCACCTCGGCTTTAAATACCGCCCTGGGAAACAACTTCAGTGGAGGACGTTACCAAAGCTCAATGCGGTCGGTGTTGGAGATAATCCTAAAATCAAAATTTATGTGAACGGCAAAATCCAGGATGGTATAATTTGTTGAAGAACTAAAAAATAAGGTAAAATTAGCTAACCTCTTCATTTATTACATTTTATAAAAAATATCAATTTATAATTAAGAAGTGTATACAGGGTGTTCCGTAAAGAATGGGTCATCGTTCAGAGATAGTTTCCTAGGGTTAAAATAACCCCATTTAGGCCAACTTAGCTTAGTCCAATTCTGCTTCCTTAAAGAGTTATGGACCTTAGAAAGATGCATTTTTTATTTCACTTTTCTTTCGATAACACATTTTTCAAGGTATCTAGTTTGAACTTGCTACAGGGGAGTTTTTCGGGTAGACAAACATGAATATTTACTTTCAACGCAAAAGATAGAGGGCGCTACCATCACCATACTCATGTTTCTGATTTCCGCTGTATTTTTTTGCGGGTGACGATTTTGAAAGACTTGTTAACATTTCTGAAAGATCATTTTATTTTCTTTAAAAAAGATACCCTTATTGTATATCGCTAAATGGTTCCGCTTTAGAGGAAAATGCATTTAAAGTGAGCTCTGCAGAATGTAAGTACATATACTTGTATAATGTATATTTAAAAACAACTAAAAAATTATAAAACATTAACCAGGTATTTAATTATGATGAATGGTATTCCCAAAATGTCCGCCATTTGCCCCAATACATTTTCGGCATCGCAGCAATTTTTTGATATAGTTCAGCTCTTGTATTAATCGTAGCAGCAGAATATACTAAAGTTTTTATGTACCTCCAGAAGAAAAAGTCCATTGGATTTAAATCAGGAATTCGTGGAGGCCAACAATGTTCATTTCCTCTTCCAATCCCACTATGAATGTGAGAATACATTATTTAAGTGATTTTGCACCGCCAGATGATAATGAGCAGGTGCGCCGTCTTGAAGACGAACGTTGAAATGAACTTCCTCCAGCCGGTTAAACAAGTTATACTGAAACAAGTTTAGATATTCGCGGTCATTCAGCTTAGCGGGGACTCAAAAAGATCCACGATAGAATCGTTCACGATCCCAAACCAAATATTAATTTTAAATTTGTGTTGAAAATGGCGTTCCCTTGTGTGGAGTTTCGATTTTCGTCAGACCAGATATGGCAATTTCTGCTGTTAAATACCCCTCTTCTGGTAAAGGTTGCAAACAAAATACTATTTATAAAAGATTGATGATGTCTTAAAATCCAGTTAGAAAAAAAAATCATCTGGAAATAAATTTTGCACTGGTACGGGAGTAGTTGCTGCTCATGTAAAACCTAATACTTAATGAAATACTCAAAACACTAACAACAAACAAAATAACGTAAAAAACACACCAAAGATATTTTATGAGAAGTCAAATCAGAATTACGCTGGATACTTACTAGATTAAATTGGCATTAAATTTTATGCAAATGAGATATGTACATTCTGCAGAATACACGTTAAGTGCATTTTCCTCTAAGAGGAAGCATTTAGCGATATACAATAAGAGTACCTTTTTTAAAGAAAATAAAATTACCTTTCAGAAACATTAACAAGTCTTTCAAAATCTTTACCCCAAAAAAAATACAGCGGAAACCATAAACATGAGTAATGTGTTGGTTGCGCCCTCTATCTTTTACGTTGAAAGTAAATAGAAATTCATGTTTGTCTACTCGAAAAAAAAGAAAAGGAAAAGACTACGTATTTCATTCCCTCCCCAAAGGGGAGGGCGGGCTGCTCGAGCTTTCCTAGCTCCTTCAGCCACAATCACGGATTCCCAGCATACATATATACATTACGTATATATGAATGGTGGGATTAAGGATGGGTGTGGTCAGGATAGGATCGGAAGTAACGGAGTTAGGGTTCTGAGGGGGAAAATACTACCCCAGCATTCGCCTAAGTAGCCGCACATTGTGTGCATAATGCAGTGACCATACCGCTACATGTGTATGAGGAAAACCCCCTGAAAAACACTCATACTAGGTAGACGGTAACAGGAATCGAACCCATTACCTCCCGAATGCTAGCAGGTTGTGTCACTACTACGCTACCAGCTCGGCCATCGAAAAACTCCCCTGTACCAAGTTTAAATAAGGAAAAATGCATCTTTGGAATGTCAAAACTTTTTGAGGAAGCAGAATTGGACTAAGGTAAGTTGGTCTAAATGGGGTTATTTTAACCCAAGGCAACTACCTCTGAACTATGGTCCATTATTTACGGGACACCCTGTATGATTGTAAAGTGTGCTTTAAAAAGTCTTCCACTCAATATTTTCAATATAGCGCCTATTTCCCCTTAAATATTTTTAAATCATAAGCTAGATAGTTAGATACTGGCGTTAATAGTAATTTTATTAGATACAAATGATAAAGCATTTTAATTTAGTAGAATAGACAAATAAAATCGTAGAAAAGCGAACTAGGTATTTATTTACCAGAGTTGCAAAGAAAAGTTATATTATTAGTAGTCATACATTTAGAATGTCGTCTGATCAAGACAGTGGCGTACGTAAAATTTTAGGGTGGCAAATTTTATATTTAATAGAACAAGATTCAGAAAAGAATAATATCAATGATTAAGGTAGCAGAAAGTATTAAAAATAAGATTATGCACGTCACTGTGTAATTTTTTTCGTTTAAGGTGTGTTTTGCCCCAAGTGAACCCCAGAATGTAATTTGAAATGAATAGCACTTGGTGAACATATATGAAATATAAAGAATGCGATGGGTGTGGATATTCAAGAATATGATTAGCATATACCAAAACACACACTGATAATTAAATAAAAAAAAGAAGTCCCAATTGGTCGCCACCAATTCGAAAGTTATAAATTAAAAAAAAGGCCAGTGCCCTTAGTCAAATAATATAATCAATTTGGGCACAAAGTATGGTCCTAACCCCGTTATCAATAGCTCCGAATAAAAGTTAATAATTTAAGTTATTAAGTCGATAATAAATAACGAACAACGAATCATGAATGGCGAAGGAGCAATAACGACAAAGAACGAGTAAAGGGTAACGAAGCACAGATCATGAACAACTAATAACGAATAGCGGCAAATAGTGAATATCGAATAACGGATTAACGAATATCGGATAACAGATAACAGGTAACAGATAACAAATAACGAATAGCGGCGACTACTGAATAATGAATAGCAAATAGCTAATAAGGAGTAATGCATAAGAAAGACGAAGAATGAAGAACGAATAGCAAATAAGTCAAATAGGCGCCACAAATTCAAAATTGTTTGTCAAAATCAAGAGCAAGGCGTTACTGTGTACTTACATGAACTGGAATAGGTATAGGTTAGTTTCTTCAGTAAAACAATATTTGTCAATTTGGACACTAATAAAATAATTACTACTTTATCAATATCTCGACGTAAAAGTTTAATATCCGTTAATGGTTCAATTCAAATAACGTAGTACGTTATAATTTTATATGCTTACAATTTCAGGACTCACCACGTGTGAAATCTATGATTTCAGAAAATGGTGTTCGTTATGTGTTAAAACTTTTAACCGCTTTTTAAAAACGGAATGAGTCATTGTGTTCTAAAGCACTTCAACTATATACAGGGTGTTGCTATATTCGACCAACAACGCTCTACCCCAAAGAGCTCTCGTTAATAGATACATTTTCATATAGGCACATGAACCCTTAAAGGGCTTAGTTACTGAGATACAGGGTGTTGAAATTTTGAAATCAAAATTAGCGATTTCTCATAAATAAAAAACGCCTTTAAATATTTTTTTCAAATTTGGTGATCAATATGCTCTTTAGGAAAGTAATATTATGACGTAAACTAACTTTTGAAAAATGTAATTAGTGGCGCGCTATCGGGGTTAGTGGAAACTTATATCCCCCTATATTTGACGCCACTGGAGATAATATTTGTTTTTACTTTTTTTTTAATTCTGCGTTCATTTTAATTAAAAAATAATCTTTTATGATGCTAAAATGAACGGTGTTGTAGATATCTGCTAGTTCTCAGATAATTAACAAATTACGATTGGTAGTGTAATTCACCCGAACCCTATCGACGTTTTTATCTGGACTGCATGAAGTCCTTAGTGTACGAAAACATCGTCGAAACTGAAGAAGTTCTAATAGCGAGAATTCAAGCTGCACACATTCATTCCAATCCGGAGTTATTCTCAAAGACACGTTTTTCAATAATAAAACGGTGCATAACGTGCTTGCAAGTAAACGGCCAACAACTATTGCAATTTTGTTAATTTGATTACTGTTGTAATACGTTTGTTTGAATTTAATTTTGATAGGTTTTTGCGCTATCCTGAGTTTTGTTTTTATTAAGTTGCAGCAACTGGTCTCAGAAATTAAGCCCTTCGTAGTTGACACGCTGTGCGTTTCGTTGAACCTATTGCAGAAGGTTTTGGTAAACTCATAACAATATTGTCTTGTTCTATGGTGTCCATATCTTCTTCTTTGGGATATGTAAATGTATTACCCAACGCTTTACAAAGGAAAGAAACCACATATTCGCCGTTACTAGAACCTTCAACACTTCCAGCATAATGATAAACAGTTTTCTTGGTAGGGTATTTCACAATAACAAAATCGCCAATATGAATATCTGGTTCAAAATCATTGTCCTCATCATCCCAAACACTTGTTTTGTCACTTTCTGTTTCTTATTTTCTTTTAACTGTTTTTTTTGTCTTTGTCTATACTCTTCTTCTATTTTATCTTTTATAGGAGTAAGTACTTTCTTTTGATAGTATTTTTTCTAGGAGCTGCTTTTGAGTGAGGTCTAATGGCTTCAGGTGTTACTAACATTGATGCTCTAGAATAAGAAGGCCCAGCTACTGCAGGTAAATCAGGAGGTTCAAAATAAGCAGTAGTAATATCGTAGGAATCAACCAATATTTTTTCAAATCCAACATTAAAAACTTCAGTAGACGACTCGGGAGGAGTGTTTGCTTCGCCTATTACAGTATTTTGAGGTTCTGGAATTGGTCAAGTTGCAACTTCAGATGGCCGGTCTGTGACATAAGGCATCATGAAATCTTAATCTGTAAAAACGTTGGAATTCAGCGGACAAATTCCAGTTTTCTGGAAACCTTTTAAAATATTGGTTGGGGTAAAGACTAAAGTTTAGCAAAAAAATCACTTATAAATTGTTAAACGTGTGCCCGGGTGATTAATCATCCATTCATCAGCTGCTCCGTTGTAGTACACTTAATGGGTCCCGAGCAAGAAACATCCAAAGGCTCCAACCGATGACTGCAGTGCGTTGGTAAGGTGTTCAAAATGAGCACCTGCTGCTTCTAAACATTTCTGGCATCTTTTAACAATATTAGTTGGCAAATTTTATAACATTTGGATTTGTTATCTCTTCAGCGACGACACAGATACGTAGGATTTCAACCCATAAACAAGCTGTTTCAAAGTACCCCAAAAGAAAAAAATCTCAAGGGGTCGATATCGACCACTTTGAGAATCCCTGTTCTAAACGATCCGGCAAAATGTGCGGTCCTATAAGTCGTTTTCCGTCAACAACTGCATTATACATTAACAGTAAATCTAATTTGGTGATTAGTTTGAAAAATACGATTGGGGTTTTCGCCTAGTGATGTTTGTTATGAATATTAAACATCCCGTTTCGTGTGAATGTTGCTTCCTCCGTCTATAAAATGTTTTCTATCAATTCTGGTTGGCATCTTGTTGCCTATGGATCCATCTACAAAGTGTCATTCGATGACCATAGTCGATAAACTGCAGTATGACTGATATTAAATCTTCGAGCAACGGAGCCGCTACTTCGGGTGCATTTTCCACTTCGTGTAATACATTTTCTTCCACTTCGGATACCAATACCTAGTTGCACTCAAGCGCTGATCTAGCGGTCGTTAAACGTTAACATCAAGATAACATTTAGCATATAAAGTAGCAGTTCGAAGAGAATTGCAATGTCGTTCACCGAAAATCAAATGCATATCTGCATACGTAAATGACATCTTCTTAACACAAAACGATTATT
The DNA here is from genome assembly GCA_036346205.1 of Vesta saturnalis. Classification (NCBI taxonomy): domain Eukaryota; kingdom Metazoa; phylum Arthropoda; class Insecta; order Coleoptera; family Lampyridae; genus Vesta; species Vesta saturnalis. The sequence goes on along the minus strand of JARFJB010001218.1, from coordinate 4,039,256 downwards.
AATCAGACACAGTAAACACGAAACTGAAGAAACTATACAATGAAAAATTAAGGAATAATAAAACTACGAACACAAACTAGGAAACAATAAAGATACAACATTTTTCAAGCACAAATATGACACGTAGCCTGTTCAAACTTTCAAAAATGACATTAATGACAAACCTTGTTACTCTCTGAAACGTAAGTTGGAAAAGTCACCCCAGCATAGTTGAGATGTTGCAATATCTTCAATTTTTATGAGCGAAAAATCAATAATCAAAATAATAAGATTAGTTCTACTTAAAAATTATTATTAATTTTATTAAAATACATAAATAAAAAGTTTACCTCGAGTAGGATTTGAACCTACGACCTGTACTTTGCTAAAGTACCGTCCTAATCAAGTGCGCTATCGAGATACAACTTATAATAATTTTACTTGCTGAATTATGTATTGCATATATTTATCCCTTACAATCCAAATAAATTTCCAAGTTTGACTGTTAATAACTCCATAAGCAGAGGGTTAACAAAAAATTGGCACGACAGTTTTTTACTTTACATAGAATTATGTGGTGTACATATTATGCGTCATTAATAATATACTCTATATACTTTGGCAAAGACTTTTAACCTGTAGGTAATCAAGTGATTTATACTCCTCAAGAGTTTCTTTTACGTTGAAACCAATTCAGATTTTATACAGAGCGTAGGAATATTTTTACCACGTACTGATCAGCATGAAAATGATCCATTATACAAGGAAAACTACTTAAAACAAAAATGAAAGGTGCAAAAATTATACTTTGCATTAGACTACAACTTTTACAATGCTTTTATAACAGGCTTACTTACAATATAATTTTACCTAAATAAATGAACGAATCTTTATATGATGCATTTTACATGCAATAGATATTAACAAAGTTGATCAAATTGCAATTTTTTTGTTATTTTTAACTAACTAATTAAAATTAGTCAATTAATCGTATGATTAAACACTTAGTGGGAATGTATCCTAATTTTGCATGTACTCTTAAAGCGTAAAACTATAACAATTTTACAATTTGAATTATTCTCACTGCGTAGAAATAACTTAATTAAATCTACTAGTAACGTATCCCACGATTAAAAAGCAGAAAGCTACACATATTAAAATTACAACATCCACATTAATATTTTGGCCAAAGACTAATTTTTCCGGTCTAAATCCAATTTAAAGTATTTTGATCACCAGTTTGAAGCCATATAAATTTCAAGATCATTAAACTGCAATAAACTTACTCTTGATTAATTTAATTTTGACCTGTGAGTAGTATAGATATGGGGAACCCGGATTTACACGTGTAAGAGCGATAGAGAAAATGTGTCAAGACCACGCCCCTTTTAATGGAAATTTAAAAATTCAAGGTCATGCCGTGGAACCTATTCAAGTTCAATGTTCATTGACCTCTAGGAGTATCGTCGTACGATTCTTAGAAATTAAAAATAGAACCAATTCCTGGAAACCTCAAAGTACATTGACCTTTAAGAATAGGTTAACGATAAGAGGGACACGTGGTGATCGTTAAAAATGTAAAAATAGAATCAGTTCAACGTACAATCATCTGTTCAAGGTCAATGACTTAAATCTGGTGTAGGTTCGAATGGAAATATATTTTTAGTGCTTCCATGTAGCAACACTGAGTTTCCACGCCTTTATTCATCATTCAAAAGCGCATAGTTTCTGGCCTAGACCGGAAAAGTATTACAATTTTTACTTTGGCACCACTGATTTCTCGTACCTGAACGTTCACCGATACCTGTCATACATACTAGCGCCGTTTAACACGTTGTTGTTCAGTGATGTCAACATAATTTCAAATGTTATGGTGTCGCCAAAGAATTTTCAAAAATATTTTTAATGAATTAATAACGTTAGCTCAAAAAAGTTTGTGTATGACACATACAGAAACAATAGTTTTGGGAATATTTGCAATTGCGGGCCTCTGCTATACTATAGCTTCTGGAGTAACTATTGTCAAATAAAGAGATTTAAGAAAAGGGTTTTTTTATCTATTTTAAATTGTTTTGGGAGAAAGAAAGTCAGCTATCAAAAAATTGTTTTATAAACGAAAGTTTTCCGAGTTCTCGGGTCCTAGTATAATAAAAAAATTAGCTCATGAACTCGTTCCAATGCAATTAAGAGAGATCTCAATCTCGAAAAAAAAATGGTTTTCGATCATCAGTTTTTATACGAAATATAGGAACGGGACATAAGTTAATGTTAATAGTAAAGTATGGCAATTCAAACTTTTACGAGTATCATTCATAATTAAGATACTTAAAGTTTTAGGGTTTTAATCGTATATTTTGATTTTATGTTTTATACATATTTAAACGTTTCAATAACAATTACAGTTATCGTCCTCAGTAAACAACAGTTTAAAAGAATTAATTATCAAATACATTTTTAGGAAATATGATAACACAAAGATAAGCCTGCTATAACAATTAGGTAAACGTATTTTAAACCAAACTGTGGAATCTAATTCTATTTTAGTAAAGGTTAGCTAGGTCTTTAATAAATTAAATATTATTTATTAAATTTATTTATTTATTAATGTTTAATTTATTAAAGATCTAGTTAATCTTTATTTTAGTTGGCTTCCAAATACGTTTACCTAATTGTTACTGGCATAAGTTGAATGTGGCTAACTGGGACCTCCTTTTTTTAAATTTTAACAGCTGTTACATTAAAGTTAATAACGGTAAAACTTTCGGGATTGTTTTAACAGCTAAAGTAACATCTTTAGAAATTCTAATGATCAAAAGTATCATAAGTTGTTTTTATGTGCCAGGGGTCCCAGTCACACTCGTGGCGACCCTTAATCCAGTTCCTGTATAAAGCGATGTATTTTGGTTTTGGGCAACTGGGCCCCTTCTCATCACCATAAGTAGTAGGAAAAATACTATTTAGATATCCAGAACGTAATCAGTGGTCACTAGCCCTGTTGTAAGAGGTCACGTCAAAAATAGGCTAAAAAATTTGAACCGTAAAAGGGGGAAAATGAACTTTCAAGTCAATTGATAACAAAATAATGCAAAAAATGCAACACACTACCCATTAGTAATGTCAGCTAAATTAACTGAAAATTGTTCAATTGATATTCGTAAGATCTGAGAGATCATCTGAAAGTCCTTAAACCTAGAAGAACTGCATGCAATAGCCGCAGATAGCTTTCGCATTACATTTTCCTTCAGAACACTGGCGTTTTCTTCTGTTTCGAAAAATTTCATAGTTTGTTGAATCCGCTTAAAAGTTTCTACAACTTTGAAGGCGCACAAGCGGAATGAACCTGCTCTCCCCCAGACTTTTGACAACACAAAAATCTCCAGTATTCAAAGTGGTTTCGACTTCTTCTTATTTTGAGACATTGCTTGATTCAACTTCGTCGTCATTACTTGATTCAGTTTCGCCTTCTGAGACCTCGCGGTTCATCGATGGCATCAGAATTGTTCTTTGCGGAGTCATCGCTTTCTTCGTTTTCGCATTCTAATGCTCTTCCATTGCTCTTCCTTTGGTTTGCAGCCTTCTTTAGCTGGTTTTCAGCGTTTTTCAATTCCCTAGCTTTCGTTTTCTCGATCTTATTCTTCGCAGTAATTCGTTCTCAGCTTCTTCTGTCGTTATGATTTCACATGTTTGTGCGACTTGTTTGCGTTTGGATAGGACTTTTCAGTAACTTGTGCTGGTTTCAAAAGCTCTAGAAGCATATCACTTTGACTCTGCTTGGAGGCTTGATGCAGAAGAGGCAGAAGAACTGCTTGCCTGGCTGGTAGAGGAGGGGCGCAATGGATTAGACAGGTTTTCTCGCAGAGTGGGAGCAACCAGAGTAGTTGGACTGCGTGACAAGGTGACATTCGCTCCTATTTCATCAACAGTGGTGTTTAGTTGGTTGAAAGTGCCTACAATGTCCAGCTAGTTCGGCGGAGCTGCATTACCTGCCTGGTTCGGAGGAACTGCATTGGCTGCCTCCGCTTGTCGCGCTTTCAGTTCCCGATTGTATCGCTGTAAAGCATTATCATCAAAGAGAGACGAAGCAATTCTAAGTCTATTTGACCCTTCAACATCTGGGTCATACCCCCCAGTACTCTTAAACCCGCTAACTATGTTTGCCGGTGGACACGCTCGAACAACGTTCTCAAATAAATGAGTAAATTCGTTTTTGGGAATTTTTTTCGGGGATTTTTTCTTTGCCATTCACATAGGTCCGCATGAATTTTGTTTCGATGCTTCGGAACATAGCTTTGTCCAGAAGCTGTAATTCATGGGTCGTCTGAGGGGGTAGTTTGACGATAGTAAACTGGTTTTCACGAGCAGCCTTGATCAGTTCTATTGAAACATGAGTCGAATGGCCACCATAAATTAATATATGTGGGATTTCTCAACCAATATTAGGCAAAAACTTGGTTTGAACCAATTTAAAAAAAGAGTAGCTTCTATCCAGCCTTTCTGTGAAGCGGCAATGGATGGTTGAGTCTTGATACGTCCATTAATCCAATTCTTCATAAGACATTTTCCCTTAAAAACAAGCTGCGGGAGTAACTCAACAGCTGCGTTAGCGCATGCGAGAACTGTCGTGTTTTCCTGTCCAGGAGAACTTGTCGTTCTCTTGCTCACTGTGCATATAGTTCCAACTACTTTTGTCTTTGACGGATCGTGGCAAAATGACGTTTGATTTCCCCCTCCGTTACGAAGTGAATGCAGTTGAACTAAATCAAGTGCCTCTGTTCGACTCAAGCCTAAACCATGTTGGTCCAGTGTTTTGATACATTCCACAATTTCTTTTTCAAAATCTGGTGCCATGTGTGAAGTTACACATCCGCTTCCACACGTTTCTGATGAAACTTTTCCAGAGCCACGCGTTCCATTCAAGTAATGTAAAAGTGTCGTCTTTAGTATTTTGGAGAGCCTAACAGCACCTTTGCGGCTAATCTTGTTCTCTTTAATATGATTTACAGCTTTTATTAGGTCCTCTTTGTTGTACCGCGATCCAGCCCCTCTATTCGTTTGCATGGTCCATTTCTAGTCAGTCGGTCGAAGACAGTTTTTGGGTTGTTTTTTAGATTTTTTTTGTTATAATTTACGATCTACGGCTAGAGAGGTACGATGTTTAATTAATTCATCATGAAAGTAACTAAGTAAGTAATTATACTTAGTTTGGTAAACAAACCAAAGCCTTACTTGCTTAGCGAATTTTAGGTACAAATTAAATACATTTGCACATCCGGACAACTGGAACCCGGGGGGGTCCCAGTTACATTCTCATCATTTTTACATCGGCCAACTGGGACCCCCTTCCAAACCTGGATCCCTTTTTCCTCCATCTTTCGAGTAACTGGGACCCACGGCCTCGTGTTTGTAGATGAAGAGGTTTTGAGCTAAAAAATGGGAAAGACATGTTCCGTACATAGAATTTAATGAAAAGTTAACCGAAAAATTGGTACTTACCCCAATCGAAAAATAAAATTGTTTAGGCGATGATCATCGTCGTTGTTTTGATAAAAATTCAGAGTCAATTTTGACAGCACCATTCACGTACCGGGTGGCCAACTAAGAACGGCCGTCGGCCATATTTCAGGAATGGATTAAAGCACAGCTTAAATATCAAAATAATCATTGGGATGGCAGAGGGTGGTCCCAGTAACCCCGGGGTCCCAGTTCCCCAGGTTTACCTTACTTATCTGTGTGTTTTGATATTTTATAAATTTATTTGACAACTTAATTAATTTTTTGAAACTGTCATCGTTTACTAAGAATTGCTTGAGATGTTAAAACAAATGTATCCATTCCTGAGATATGGCCGACGGCAGTTCTTAGTTGGCCACCCGGTACACAAAAACAAGAAAGTGAGGTTATAAATGTTGCTACAGATAGTTGGTGATCTCTACTACTGTTGCCAAATGGCAAAGCTTAAATATCAAAATAATTATTGGGATGGCAGAGGGGGGTCCCACTCCCAGTAACCCCGGGGTCCCAGTTTCTCAGGTTTACTTTACGTATCTGTGTGATTTCATATTTTATAAATTTATTTGACAACTTAATTAATTTTTTTGAAACTGTTATCGTTTACTAAGAATTGCTTGAGATGTTAAAACAAATTTAGGAAATACGAAAAAGATGAAAGTGCAAACATATTAATAGCAGACTTGAGGACGGTAACTGTAATTATTATTGAAACCCAAAACCCAAAAAATAAGTATATTAATTATTTCATCAAATTACTCAAAAATTGAATGTTTTAACAAAAAACATTAAAAATCAGAAACTTGTTTATATAAGTAAAAACTGTACTAATTTATTTACATATACGCTTATTTCACACATTTGGACCACACTATATGGTTACTATTTATGCTCTAATGATTACTACCGTACGAAATTCAATGAATGAACAGTAAATTTAGTTTTCTATTCACAATTATAAATCAATTTGTTCAGTTACTCGTTTATTCTCAACGTCTAACGTATTTTAAAGCACGTTAAAAATCCTGTAAATAACACGAATCCTAACAATAGAATATTTACTTGATTATGCATGAAAGCATTACATCACATTTACACGTACGTATATATCTGCATGTATGTATGTGAATTTACAATTGATCCACAGACATAAAAATCCGTTTGTCGTTCTTTCCTGCATGTTAATAATATTAACGCTTATCAAATAACTGAGTGTGTGAATTTGTAGGAATTACCAGTTTTTTAAAGGAAGTGAGTGGTAAAAGTATTTTGTGTAAAAATCGTAAATAGCACATTGCATTCTAATTCTAATGTAACGTGGTTGCTTTTAACCCACACTGTTTATTCCATTTAGGAAGAAAAGATGGACGTTATCGGCCAATACAAACCTGAAATTTTTTGTTAAAGGTAAATACATTTTATCTGCTTGGGTATTGCTTGGCTTAATGTGTTTAAACGTTAACAATTCAGTTTACTTAAAAAAATGTATCTGTTTAGATTCCCAGACCTAGCGGTGGTGTAGGTCGTAGGGATCCCTGCGCTAAATGCGGCCTGCCTGTTTTTATAGCAGAACGTCTAAGCGTAGGAAAACAACTTTACCACCGCACTTGCTTCCGCTGCGCTCGTTGTAATAGCCAATTAAATTTAGCAAACTATTACGAAACCGAAATTGAAAATCAATTCTGTTGTGAAGTTTGTCCGGATGAAGAAAAACCGGAAACCGAAAAATCTGTACTGAACCGTTCTCTAAGTGACGAAGAAAAATCGATTGGCCTGCAACAGTTTGAAGATCAAGACGATTATAGTTCATTATTTGAGACAGCTCTTGAAAAACAGAGCGATACTTCTGAAATTAGTGAACTCAGTCGTAATCTATCAAACGCGCGTTCATCGTTTTTTACCAGTCATCTTGCAGACGAAGAAGTACCAGATTTACCTAAAAGCATGCCCCCAATTTTACCGGAAAGTAAACCTCCCGATTTATTGCGAAGCGACGAAAGCATAGTTACCGCAGATAGAGCTAAAGACTTAATTAATGATAGTAGCAGTATTATTAGTGCATCGTTTGAATCTTTTGATAGTGGTTATCCTTCGATTCAACAAGAAGATGCGGTTGTACATAGTAGTGTTAAGTTAAGTGATGATGATATTGACAAAAACCAGCCTCAGACTGCCAATCAACAGCTGGATTTTGATTCTACCAAAGAAAAAACGAATTCCGATAACGAAAATAGAATTTCTTTGGTGAAATCACGCGCACTCTTATTTGAAACTAAATGTTTACAAGAAAAAGAGAGAAATATTGAAATTAAATCTCCACAAAAGTTTTCAGTGCCTTTAAAACCTTCAATTATTGAAAGTGTAGACAGTAGCGATTCGATTAGTAAGTTAGAAAGTTTTAGTATTAAAAATAATGAAAATGATATAGAAGAGAGTACTATTAAAATTGAGCAAGATGAACCTGTACGTATAGAAGTGCAAGAAGAACCATATCCTGAAGATTTAAATCCTTTTGGTGATGACGAAGAAGAGAGTAAAAGTGAAGTGCAGGATGCTCCCAAACCGGCAACCAGAAAGAAACATGCTGTTGAGCTAAAAAGCTATAATCCTTTTGATGAGGATGAAGATGAAACTGAAAATATCGTAGATGGAGAAGCGACTAAAGTAGAACCGGTGATTCGAGTTAGCACAAATCCATTTGGAAGTGATGACGACGAACCTGAAGAAGAAATTAAAATTAGAATTCAAAAGCCTGTTCCGTTACCCAGAAGTTCGAGGTATGTATTTCCTTGCACTACTTTTATAAAACTCGTTCTTAAACAATTACATTGTTATTGTTGTCGCCACGTACCCGAAAGTTTGCGGTTAAAATATTTAGTCTTAGTCATTTTCATATTAATATTCAGTGTACATCTTTATTTATAACTGTCATTATTGTTTAGCTTTAAGTTTGTAAAGGTACCATTATGTTGAAATATTGTGTTACTAGGAGCTTACTAAATACACCTGAACCAAAGCCGAGAAAATCATCCCTTCCAATCAATAAAGAACTTTTCGGATCAAGTAGTTCATTGAATAGTGCACATTCTAGTATAGGAACTTCAAGAAAGAAGAAACTTGCACCGAAACCGCCCACGCTTGAAGTGCAAGATTCTCCACGTAGCTCCATTACGTCTAGTCCTCCTGTCAGCGTGGTAAGTAGTTTACTATGTTAATCATTAGCTCAACTCTAATTTTAGCAACACTCGCCAAAAGCCACTCCGAAAATACGCAAAAGCAAGAAAGCGCCCCTCCCTCCATCAGGTACTTCAACCCCATCCACAGAAATCGTTAGCAAATTAACAATCAATATCTCACCCGTATCTGATGATAATAACCGTTGGAGTGATGAGAAAATAATGAAAGATGAAGTAAATAGAAACCGACAAAGCCAAATTATTACTAGTAAGTATTTACATTATTCATATATTCTTACATATCCTCTTAAAGCTTCAGAATCTTCTAATGAAGACTACTCAACACCTAATAAAAGTACATATGGAAAATGGAAAAGGCGTAAAGGTCCTGCACCGTCTCGCCCCATTCCTCAACGGCGACATATAAAACCTCTTCCAATTGCGGAAATCAAACGTGAACTTGATTTTATAGAAATACAACAACAAGGTTTAGAGAAACAGGGCGTTAAATTGGAGCAAATTATAAGAGAGAAATGTGAGGGACCGAATGAGGCTTCCAATTCTGCGTTATCACCTGAAGTGGAGGATTTAATTCTTCAATTGTTTGAATTAGTTAACGAGAAGAATGATTTGTTTCGTAAACAAGCGGAGTTGATGTACTTGTAAGTATTTTTTGTTGATGTGAAATCCTGTATTAAATCTTCTGGTCATTGTTGTGACTTAATTTATGTATGTGATCGGGTAGATAATTTTGCAAAATGTTTGCATTAGGTTTATTAGATCCGCGATAGAGCGCGGCGTGCGGGTCTCATACGTAAAAGGTTGCTCTTTATAAACACGTTTGAATACGAAATGCATATTTAAGCTATTACTTTAATTCAAGGTCATTTAGCATCTCGCGGGAGGGATCGCAATTCGGTTTTCACGCATTTATTGAATTTTTCCTTTACCTTAACACCATTTACCATATTATCGTTTTACGTTGTAACGGACTTTCAGTTTTAAATAAATAAAAATGTCAAGATCGGTCACCACTATCTCACGTTTTAAAACTAATAATTAATGTTTGATAACATTACATAAGCACAAATTATGATTCATATATTTTTTTATAATTGATTTTTGGGCTAATAATAAACAATTAGTCATTTTTTGAATGGTGTTTAATATACAGTATATTCAGAATTTGTTATTCGTTTTTAATACCAGTTATCAATTTATTAATATATTTCTTTATTAAAAGAACATTTTATACACGAATGCAAATTAAATTAATTCAATTTAATTTCCCAAGATATACTTTAATTTAAAACACACGGTGGTTTGGAATACTGGATATTTGTTATAGATAAAGGCGGCTACACACACACTGCCGCAACCACGTCTATATACAGGATGCGGCATTAGTGCGTCGAAGTACAATATATCCGTTATTAAAGGAGATATCAAAAAAAATTATTTACAGAAATTATAAGCAACTTCAAACTTCACATTATAAAATTATTTTCGTATTTACAGGGTGTTACATATTACCAGGGTAAACCAAACATACTTTTTTTGAAATGAGACACCCTATATATTATTTCAAATTTAGATTAAGCCCATGTCCCCCATACTTCCAATATAGGGTTTCGTTACGTTATACCGGGTATTTCAAAAGTTATGGTCAATTGTACACGAAAATCATTCTCATTTCAACGTCCTGTATACCCTAGACAGAACAACCTAACAATAATTTTTTCCAGCCATAACTTTTTGACATTGGTACAGTCTTACGAGAAAGTACTTTTTCTTTATTATTGCACCAATTGAATATGGAGCGAGCCAAAACTCGAACACATGATTTTGTCAATTTTTTCAAATGTATCTCTCAGCCCTCTTCGATCCATTTTTGGATGTAGGCCTCCCCAATTTGTTTACAATTGTCTCTATCCTCTGCCCTTCTCTTCCACATTAATCCTGCATGTTTCTTTACATCGTCTGACCACCTCATCTGAGGCCGTCCTCTCGCTCTCTTCCCTAACCATGGGCGCCATGCTTGGATGATCATATTCCACCTACTATCTCTCTGCCTTGCATTATGTCCAGCGAATCTCCATTTCAGGCTAGCGACCCTTTGTCTTATGTCTATTATTTTAGTTAGATTCCTTATCCATATATTTCTTTTCCTGTCTCGTAAAGTGATATGCAGCATCTGTCTCTTCATGGCGCGTTGTGTTTTTATTAGTTTGCCCATATTCTTCTTTGTAAATACCGAGGTCTGTGCGGCATATGACATGACAGGCAGAATACACTGATCGAAAACCCTAGTTTTCATATACTGGGGAATTGATTTATTTTTCAGTATATGACTTAGTCGCCCAAAGGCTGCCCATCCGAGCTTAGTTCTTCGATGTACTTCGGCTTCTTGATTTTCTTTATTGGGTTTAATTATTTGCCCGAGATATATATATATATATATATATATATATATATATATAGATCTACTTGTTCGAGTGTATGTTCATTTATTTTTATGTCCAATATATGGTCGGTGTTCGTCATCACCTTCGTCTTTGCTCTGTTTATTCTTAGACCCATTTTATTTGATTCGTCGTTCAGTTCTTGTATCATAGTTTGTAAATCTCTCTCGTTTGTAGCTATCAAAATTAGATCATCTGCATATTTAAGATGGTTTAAATATTCACCGTTAATGTTACTCCCATTTTTTCCCAGTTTAATCCCTTGAACATATCCTCCAGTGTGTTAATGAACAGTTTCGGTGAGATCGTTTCTCCCTGTCTTACTCCTCGTTTGATGGGTATATGATCTGTGTCATGTTGCATTCGGACTGTGATTGAACAATCTTTATATATGTTATGGATCAACGTCATACATCGATAGTCTACTCTACTATTCCATAGCCCTGCTTCAACTGCCCATGTTTCGATGGCGTCGAAGGCCTTCTCATAGTCAACCAGTGCGATAAACAGTGGTAAATTATATTCTATGGTCTTCTCTAACAAAGTTCTAACCGTCAAGATATGATCACACGTGCTATATCCTTTGCGGAATCCCGCTTGTTCGCGTGTCTGGTATAGCTCTAGTTTATTGTTAATTCTTTTAGCTGTTATTCTGGTTAATAGTTTGTAGATCTGGGACAGTAGTGTTATAGGTCGGTAATTAGACAGGTCGCATCTGTCGTCCTTCTTGAAAAACAATATAGCGATTGCGTTTTTCCATGTTTCAGGTATGGTACCTTCTTCTAGACATCTATACAGTAATATTTTTAGGGTATTTACCACTTCTTTTCCCCCTTCTAAAAGTATTTCTTTTGTAATGTTGTCATTTCCAGGAGTTTTATTACTCTTCATTTCTCTTAGGTTGCTTTCTATTTCCTTTTCTGTTATTTCTGGTATGTCTTCGGAATTGACATTTATCACCTTCTTCTCTAATTTTCTCTTGGTTGTTACTGGTACTGTCGTCTTTGATTCGTACCAGTTTTTATAATATTTTTTCTATTCGTCTTTTAATGTTTGATTCCCCCTAACTTCTTCACTGTGTTCGTCTTTTAACGCGATTGTTTGTGCTCTGCCCAACGTTGATCTGAGTACTTTCATGTTTCTATTATTTTCTATAACCTCTGTAATTCTTTTTTCTTTTTTTATCTTTATATTTTGCTTAATGGTCTTGCGAATTAGCTTATTTCATTCTGTATATTCTACGGATTCCCTTGCTGTATTAGGTCTCTCCTCTTTTTTAACATTTGTCTCATTCGTTATAGGATCTTCTTTTTGTAATTTCTTCTTCGGTAATTTTTCACTATTATCTCTGTGGTGAGAATATTATTTATTTCTTCAATGGTTTTGGTTGCATAATTTCCTTGTACTCTTAGTTTCTCCGCAATGTTGTTACGGTATATTTACATCCTTAACCATGTTCTTAGAGGACGTTAAGATGTAGTCGATTTCGTTGTTAGTGGTGCCGTTAGGGCTGATCCAGGTCCATTTCCTCTGTGGTTTCTTTTTGTAAAATGTATTCATAGCGAATAGCGATTGTTGTTCTAGGAAATTATATAACATTTCTCCTCTGCTGTTTCTATTTCCGATTCCATATCTTCCTATTCTTTCTTCTATATCATCTATTCTAACTCCCAGTTTTGCGTTGAAGTCTCCCATAGTTATTGTATATTGGAATAAGCATTCGTCTATTGCTTTGGTTATATCTTCGTAGAAACTTTCTACTTCGTCGTCATCATGTAACGTAGTAGGAGCGTAAACTTGTATGATCTTTATTTTTATTCTTCTGTTTATTTTTAGCACTAGGTAGGCTACCCTATTTGATATTTCTTTATATGTCTCTACATTTGGTGCAAGTTTTTTATTTATTATGAATCCGACACCTCCAATGTTGGCTTCTTTATTGCCCGTGTGTTATATTGTTTTTTCTTCTTTTCTTCTGGTTTCTGATAGGCCGATGATGTCCCACTTAATTTGGTTTAGTTCTTCTTCTAGTTCGTATACTTTGTCATCGGTTTTTAATTTTCTGATGTTGTAAGTGCCTATTAATAGCGTGGTTATATCTGTGTTTGTCTTCTTTCGAATGTGCTCTCTTTGTATCGAATTTTTACCTCCCCCAGAATCCTTGAGGCAGACCGCCTGTGCGGTGTGGGACTGTGGATAATCTATCCTACTCATCTGGGGTACTATGTATTTAAAATTCGGCATTTCATGTATTTAATTGGGGGAATTTGGCTGATGAGTCACCGCGCTAGCCCTGCTTGTTGGCGACTTAGTGGTGGCCTTCCTTACTGAGACCGAATGTGCTTGCTAATTTAATTAAATTCCACAACCACATCTCTAAAACGCAGCCCCACGTTCAGCTGCGTCGAGAAAGGTAGGCTCTCATCATCTTATTAGTTGATTACTACCCTATCTTTCTTAGTGGTTCTTTTGCCTCTACGGACGTTGAGATTCATTATAATATCTTCCTCCGCCCTCTGGGCCATTGACCGTTTATCACCTTTGGTCCACGACCTCTTATTGTGAATATTCGAGGCAATCCTGTCTCCAGGACTTCCCCCATCCGCCACCCGGGGGACGCGCTCTCTAGCAGTGAGGTCTCCCGAGAGTAATGTATATGTATAATGTATAAATACCCTATATTTTATTTTAAAAAGTGAAAATACATTTTATGTTCTTTCATTTTTATTAAGCACTCCCTATAGCTAAAATCGTTAATTTCTGAGATATTTTCAATTTAATAACAGAAAGAGATTTTTTAAAAATTTCTATTATAACAAGTTAGCCGCGAACAAATAAAAGTGTGGCAAATTATTATAAAAAATTCAAAAAACATCGGTTATTAAGACAAAATTCTTATAAAGTTAATTAATTTCATAATAAATGTTCAAAATGTCCACCGAAAACATCAATACAGCGTTGCAATCGATCTTCAAATTCTCGAGTGACATTACCTAACATTTCTACATTAATACTCTGGAATGCTCCTCGTATTCTATTCTTCATATCATCTTGTGTGGTTGGAGGTATTTGATACACACGGTTTTTCACATAACCCCACTTGAAGAAGTCTTTTTTACTTAACTCTGGGGAACGAGCTGATCATGCATTGGGTCCTCCTCTTCCCACCCATCTTCGAGGAAAATGGGTATTAAGATGATTATCAATTAATCTAGTGTGATGTACCGGAGCTCCATCGTGTTAACAACCACATTCTTTGACGAATGTTAAGAGGAACGTTTGCTAACTATAATGGTAAATAATTTTCTAAAAAGTCCAAATAAACTTGACCATTCACTGTTCCATCGAAAAAATGTGGTCCAATTACGTGATCTTCAACTATACCACCGAACATTCAAAGGCCACCTAGTTTGACTATGAGCTGCCATAAGATGAGGATTACTTGTCGAATAATAATGGAAATTGTGTCTATTCATAGTTCCATTTTTATAAAACGTGGCTTCGTCTCCAAAGAGGACAAATTCAAAGAAATCCGCCTGATTGTGGATTTGTTGTTGAGCTCATTCAGAAAAAGCAACCCTTCTGGGATAGTCATCTTCGAGTAACTCTTGATGCACCTGGATATGGTATGTACGCATCTTATTTTTACGCATTATTCTTCGGACGGACCTGTCAGTAATATCATGCTGACGCGACATTTCACGTGTACTAACATGTGGATTATGCGTAACTTCAAGCATCACGTTAAATTCATTTTGCTCGTTAAGTACAGTTTTTGCCCTTTCTTTTTTTTTTTTTCATAAGCTACTGAACCCATACGATGAAAACGATCTATTAACCTTTCCAACGTTATTTTCTCGGGTTGTCTTCGTGCGGAATATCTCTCTTTGTAAATTCTTTGTGCTAATAAACAATTTTTCATACATTGTGGCAGTACATTTCAAACAATATTTAAGTGTTTACAAATTAATAATAAACACTACACAATCTCAAAGAAGTTTGACAAGCTACTAATTATTACTGAATAATATTTGTCATTTGTTCATGGCTTGTTATAATAGAAATTGTTACAAAAATCTCTTTCTGTTATTAAACTGAAAATATCTCAGAAATTAACGATTTTAGCTGTAGGGAGTGCTTAATAAAAAGGTAAGACCATAAAGTATATTTTCACTTTTTAAAATAAAATATAGGGTGATTCATTTGAAATAATTGACAAAATCATGGGTGCTAGTTTTGGCTCGCTCCTATATTCAATTGGTGCAATAATAAAGAAAAAGCACTTTCTCGTAACACTGTACCAATGTCAAAAAGTTAGCCTGGAAAAAATTATTGCTCGGTTGTTCTGTCTAGGGTATACAGGAGGGGGAGATGGGCTTAATCTAAATTTGAAACAATATATAGGGATGCCCATTTAAACAAAAAAGCATGTTTGGTTCACCCAGGTAATATGTAACACTCTGTAAATACGAAAATAATTTTATAATGTGAAGTTTGAAGTTGACTATAATTTTTGTAAATAACTTTTTTTGATATCTCCTTTAATAACGATTTCGCTTTATAAATTTATTTGTTGGTGTACGTCATTGGCACTCATTTTTTGCCTGTTAATATTGCTGTCGAATACACTATATTAGAATGTTCGCAAGAGTAATAGAATCTGTAGTACTAATTTTAAATACATTTTACAGAAATGGTGCTGTTTAGCGACTTGCGACAAGTATACGTTTTATAAAGCTATTAACTATTATTATGAAATTTTTAAAAAGTTACTCATTATGTCAAATTTTTCACATATCAAAAAATTATGACAACGAGAATGTAACATATAAGTTGCTGCAAGCGCCCTCTATACTTTACACAAAAACTTATTTCACAGACATGTTCAGCAATTAAATAAATGAGTTAGTGTAAAAAAATAGAAAACAAAATAAGCTCGCATGTTCTCAAGGGAGCAACTTGGTACTAAGCTAAGTTGACTTAAATCGGTATATTTTAATCTAGAGAATGTGCCCCTGCAGTATTGCCCATTCTTTTCAGGACACCCTGTATGTTAGTTTAATTCTTAGTCTATTTCAAATATTTTATTAATAATTATTAGGCTATTTGGCATTAAAGAATTATTTCAGTTTTTTGTCGATATTTCGTTTATTATTATTTATAAACTTCTTTAGGACAAAAAATTAAGTATATTAAGTAAAATTTTGAATACAAATGACATTTGTATGTGAACTATGATAATAGTTAACCAATATTAATAAATAATAAACCATAAACTTTAAGCCTTCCTCTAATAATTTAATTGTAATAATTGCTACATATGTTTCCGTCTACAAGATTATTTATTAATTAATAATCATCGACCATCTTCAGGCTATCTAACACAAAAATCAAGAAAACTGTATCAATATCGTAATTTAAAAAAACGTCTCAACATGTACTCTCAAATTTTAACACTATTACATAAAAAATTAAATAACCGCTAGCTAGACAAATAATTTTAAACATCTAGCAATCATAATACGTAACTTTATAAAAATTGTTGCAAGCAAGTTTATAATATTAACACAAGTGTATGTATCATACATACATACACTTGTGTTAATATTAAATCGAGTCAGTATTTTTTAATTGAAAGGTGGTTTTTTTCACTTGAATCAAACAAACTTTCATCGTGTTTGTAAAAAGAACATCATAATGGTATTTTCAAGGTCTGTTTGCCTTTCACGTTAACTAGCTAATTAGTGGATTTTTCCCAAACACGTTAGAGGCATTTGAATAGTGAGATGATGTTTTTGTGGTTACTAACTGGGAAACCCGGAAAATAATTACTTTATATTAATGATTGGGGAATTTATTACTGTATTGCTTTGTGCTTTAAAAATCAATTTATGTATTTGATGGAATAGGGCCCCTTATATATATAACACTATTTCAAGTTTTCCCGCCATAGTAAAACAAGGGGGCTCAAACAGAAAGGCGCAGAGCTAAGAACAAGTTCCGAAGTTCTATAGCTGCCTTACGAGACGGAATCGGAGCTCCCTTATTACAGTACTATTTGCAATTTCCCGCCATAACAATTACAAAAACGGCCGACAAAATGGGAACCAAAACAAAATGGCTGACGAAACTAAAATGGTCGACAATCCACTCCCACAAAATGTCTAACAAAACAAAAATGGCCGTCACCAATCAGAAACCAGGGGCCGTAGACAGCCTTTAGGCCCTTCAATCACAGCCCTCAATCTGAGGGTGTATGCGTGCGCACGACCAATCAACCGAAAGTGGGCGTGGCCTATGACGTTATTCGATTAAATACCATCTCACTCCCACTGATCTCAATCCCACGCATTTTCCATCTCACTCCCATTCACTGAAAGTATGAAAGAGATCTGCCCATGCTGACCCCATTATACTTATAAACGTTCTCATAGATTTTTTTTATTGTTAGTTTTCGTCCGTAAAGGTGTTTCAAATTTGCTTGATGCTATAATTAAAATACTTATCTTTTGGATTTTTAAATGGTGTATTTTTATATTTATATTTTATATAAATCTATATGTTTTGATAACAATTACAGTTATCTTAATGCATAGAGTATAAAATATAATATAAATATAAAAATACATCATTCAAAAACCCAAAAGATAAGTATTTTAATTAGTTGTAATTATGGTGACAGTATTTTTTTCATACGTTCAGTATTTTAATTATATCAAACCTTTGACTATGTATTATTTACGACGGTAGCCGCAATTACTATCGAAACGTATAAAATAGGTATAATTTTTATAGAAACAATTTAAAAATCCCATAAATAGGAACTGTTCTACGTGAGATGTTAGTATTTGCTCTTGTATTTATGCAATGATTATACAAGTAACAATCTAAAATAATAAAACAAACCAAAAAGACAAGAATTCCAATTTTAGCTCTGTCACAGTTGTATTGATTCAGAGCACAATGACCTATTTCAAAATTTAAGTATAGTTATTATAATGATTTATTGCACATCTTCCAATCACTGGATGAATAAATTAGGACGATTATCATCATAACGGAATATGTTACTAATGTTATTATTTGTCAATTTATTAACCAGCATATTGTGCTAATATTTTAATGTTTTATTGTTACAGACGTCGTCAACAACGATTAGAGGAAGAGTATGCAGATTTAGAATATCAAATACGTTGTTTAATGTTACAACCAGAAATTAATAAAACGGATAGTGACAAAGCAAGAGAAGAGGAATTAATCAATCGTCTTGTTGAAGTTGTGGAAAGACGAAATGAGATAGTTGAATGTCTGGAAATGGATCGTATTCGTGAAGCGGAAGAAGATGATAGCATTAACAACCAACTTACTCTATATACTTTAAAACGTGAAGAGGTTTCTTCAAAAACTCTAAAGGAGGAATTAAAACAAAAGAAGAAAAAAAAGGAAAAGAAGTTTAAAATTAAAGGTACAAAAAAGACTGATGCAGATAAGGATGTCGATGAATCTGAGTGTCTGGCCACCACGTCAACAATTACAAAGGATAAAAAGAAAAGAAAATTTAATATTTTTTAAGTTAATTGAATTGTCATGTAGATCATGCTCAAATTTTATTTATGGACTTTTATATTATTTTAGTTATTTTGTACTTATAATGAGTTATGTAAATTTTTGTTATAAATATGTGATTACTTTTGATTATATATACCTCTACATTTTATTTTAATTTATTTTCACAAGTACCTAATAGCCGTTAGATTACATGTACATGAAACAATTATGAAATTGCACAGGAGATTTCGCTGCATATTATCTAGGAATTGTAAGGTGATTCGAAATATTTTTGCCAGTAAAGCCACATTACCATATCTTGAAATTTACGCAAACTTCCAAAAAAATGACACATAGAAGTAGGTGTTACATTCATTTTAAATGAATTATTGCTTTCTTTATATTTACTTCTAATTACATTGACTGAATTTATATTTTCTTTTTCTGTTTTATTTGATTTTTTTTATCTAGTAAAAGCACGATAGCCAAGCAGCTTTAGATAATTTAAAATAATTTTTCTTCTGAAATTTATGATGTACCGCAACTGGTGCAGACATAGTTTTAAATTTTTATACATTAAAAAATAGTTTGAATTAAAATGGTCTTGTAAATATATTGTGCAGTCATTATATTGGTACCGTGACCAAAGCTATACAAAAATTCACGGAAAAGCAAAAGATTTGACTTAGATATGTCAACACTACCTTCGTAGATTGGCAACACTAGCATAAGCTGGATGAATTCCTAGATCGTACCTTCCTTAAAATTCACAGTGGAATTGGAAAAAGAAGAATGGTCTCCGTAGGGTTTGTATATCATCTCCATATAGATTTCGCTTTTGTTAACAATTATCAATAATCAATATGATGCATTGTTCTTCGTAAATTGTTTTGAAATAAATTCTTATAAATCATATGCGTAACTTAGTAAGTAGCGCCTCCTATAATTCTGTTAGTGAGTTTAGTATTGATTGTTATAAGTAAGTTTGAAGTTAAATTTTGATTCGCGCAGTATCTATCAATATACCTTTAAATAAAATCAATACAATAACAAGAGTTATTTAAATAGTTCAAAGTGTAGAAGAGATACATTTATCAAGTGTTGGTAAGATACTAGAAAGCAATGAATAATAGATGCGTGCTAGAAGTTCTGAGTTTGGTAGAATCAGCGTATTTCAACCACTTTAATAATCAAACAAACAATTTGATGAATTTATTTTCTTCACTTTCTTAGTTATTTTACAAATTGTAATATCTTCACAACCATTCAACCTGAAGAAAGGCTCTGGTTCGAACCCGTTTCAGGCGTGGGAGTGTTGTAAGTTTAGTGGGTTAGGTTTGTAGAGCAGCCATGGCTAAAACCTTTTCAAAAATAAAGTCAAGTCTAAACTAAAAATCTTAATTCTCCAAAATTAACGTTTGTTTCATTTTATTCAAATAGCTACGGAGCTTCGCTCCTCGCTATGGTCACAAGACACCCCGATAACCGTTGACAATATTTATTTAAAGGTAAAATTTTTCTTAAAAAAATTAGTTGTGAAAAAATGCTAAAATTATGATTTTTTTTGATAGGTTAGAAAAATAATTCGTCCTACACATTTAAAATCATGCTACAGTAACACGTTTTAGAATATCTGAATGTAACTTGATCGTGGTTATTTTATTTTATCGAAAATGTATATTCTGTTTAAAATGGTATAGATGTATAAAATATAATTAAAATGAATATATTGTCGTTTTATTTTCATTAAATACTTGATTTGAATGTAGTTAATATGCAATGAAAATGTGAAAATTAAAAAAAATTCACTTGCGGGAAGTGTTTAATACTACCAAACTAACATTTACGACAGTACCAACTTAAACATTTTAATAAGTAACATTTTAACCTCATTTTCTGACTACTAATTGTCATTTAAAACTTTAAATGTTGCCAAACTATATTTTTGGAAGCATTCAACTTTTTGACGTGCAATGTTACCAAATATTAATGTAAGTGCCAACTTAAACATCTTAAGTAACATTCTTAACCTCAGTGCCTGACTTTACCAATTGTCAATCAAAAATGTAAATGTTTCCAAACTACATTTTTGAAAGCGTTCAACTTTTTGAAGTGCAATGTTACCAAAATAATATTAATGTAAGTACCAACTGAAACATCTTAATAAGTAAAATTATTAACCTCAGTATCTGACTTTACCAATTGTCAATCAAAAACTTAAATGTTGCCAAACTATATTTTTGAAAGCATTCAACTTTGTACGTGCAATGTTACCAAAATAATATTAATGTAAGTACCAACTTATACGTTTAAGTAGGTAATATTATTAACCTAAATGCTTGATTTTTACAATTGTCGTTCATAATTTTAAATATTGCCAAATTAAATTTTTGAAAGTATTCAACTTTTTGATATGCAATGTTACCAAAATAATATTTATGAATGTACCAACTAAAACATTTTAGTAGATAACATAATTAACCTCAATGTTGGAATTTATCAATTGTCATTAAGTGTTGCCAAATTATATTTACATTTAGTGTCTTTTTGACATATAATGCTAACCAAAATAATAATTATGAAAGTGAGAACGTTATGAAAGTGTAAACGATGCCAAATTATATTTTTGGAAGTATTCAACAATTGTAAAATGAAATGTCTCTTTGGCATGCAATGTTACCAAAATAATATTTTATGAAAGTACAGTTTGACATGTAACATTATTAAATTAACTGATTGCCTCAAAATGTCATCCAGACCTTTAAGGATGAATAAATTAAATTTTTCAAATAGTCAGCTATTGTAAAATTAATTTTCTTTTCGACATGCAATATTATCAAAGTAATATGTATAGAAGTATCAATTTAAACAATTTGTAAATATGAAATTATTATATATAAAAATTGCCAACTTAAACTTTTAAAAATAGTCAACTTATAGTTATTAATGATACAGTGCGATCATCATTGTTTGACCGTGCCGCTCCTAGAACAGTACTACTGTTCCGCATCCTTAAAATGAAAATTGTGCTATACCCAGTGACGTAAATGCAGATATTAAAATATATACTATACTACTATAAATGACAAAAACTTTGGTGAATGACGAATTGCGTATTATGTAGACGTACAAAAACTTCAATAATTTTAATTTAGTCTTTCTTAAGACTAAAGGGAAATTGTTATAAGGTATGTAAAAATTTGGTTAAAAATTATCATTTATTATTTTTAATTGATATTACAGATTTTCTGAATTTCCAAGGCGTATTTCTGGTGTATTAAACCAATACATGGTATTTACTCGTCAAATTCAAGTTTTGTAAGTGCTTTTATACACTAAAAGTAATGTTTAAAACAAATTTTGCTTTTTAACCTCAATTTGGTTACGAGAATAATGTACAGTTTAGAGAGTAAGAACTGTTTAGATGAGCGTTTAATGATCTTTTTGTATATATTGACATGAGTGGTTTGAAATAGGCAATAATGTATTAATTTTGTTGTCAGGTTAAAAATGAATAATCGAAAGGTAATTCATAGCCAAGGGCGGCAAATTATCTACAATGTGTACCAATTTATGAAAAAAGAAAAAGAAGGAACGATGACAATGCCATTATCCCAATTACAAGAATGTGTTGCTGAAGAAACCGTTCTAGACAAGCTACTAGTTGAAAATGGTCATGCTGTCCTTCGTCTCCATTTGTACCACTCTGAATTAAATCCCATTGAAAAATCGGATAGCATTGAGGAATGTGACATTTCAAATGGAAGGAATTAAGCAATTGGCAATGAAGAATTGAAAAACAATTACAGCTGAGAACTCGAAGAAAGTGTGTTAATATGTGGAGAGTGAATATTTAAAAAAAGGAGTGATATTAGATGATGTTACCTTTACAATGACATTAAAACATTTAAATGAATTTTTAAAATGAATTTGTCATTAATCAGAAATCAATGTATCATATATTTGTTAAATAATATTAGTGAAAACAAATTACATGTATGACTGGTTAGTTTATTATAAATGCATACATTCCAACATATTCAGCACAAGTCAGGTACACCATTTTTGCTGACCGCCTTTGAATGTACACTGGTGAACATCACAAATACATTATAATGGAAAAAAAGAACTTATTTAACTTAATGCTAGATATCACTTTTGCATTGCATTCTAATTTTTGAACAAAAACTTATTTCAGATTATATACCACTGATTTAGTCCTTCTCATATGGAACTAGTCACCATGTCTACTTTATGATGTACCTATTGTTTTTTAAGATAACTCAAATATGTATATATTGATCTAAAGCACAGCAAATAATGAATTAATAATGCATTGTTTTTTTAGATCTCAAACGTGAATGTAAATGAGATCAATTCAGCTAAAGTATAGTAAAGAATGAGTAAAGATTTTGAATTAATGCACATATTATTTACATACAAATATAACGATATCCCGACGCACACCTCACTACCCGTTGGAATGGATGGTCTTTTATATGTTTATATTACAGTTAAAAATAGAAAAATAAAATTAAACTTGGCAATTATCTATAAAACAATTTCAAAGTGACCACCATTGTTTGCATTACAGGCATATTTTCAAATACATTTATTAATTGAGCTTCTGTAATATTTTGAATTCGAATGTGTCGGCATAAAACATCATCATGTAATTCGATGTTCTGAAAGTGATTTTGATATTCTGCAATACATAATCGTACTGAATACTTCCAGTTTCCATCTACATCTTTTTCACCGTTTCGGAAATAAGCTTCCAAAATAAACTTGTCTTGTTCCACAGTAAAAGGCATTATAACCTAAAAAAATTTATTTACGAAAAAGGCATCAAATACACGAATAAATTTACCTTGAAAGTCCTGGTTAATTTATTATTGAGTTTTGAAAAAAACTATTTTATTGTAATACAAATGTAGATAAAGGAATAATTGAAAAAGGAAAAAAATTTGTACGTTTATGAAATGTCAATCGAAGATGAAATAAATATTTGTGCCTAATTTCACTAGTAACTTGGAATAAACTTTTGATAAGAATTCTGTAAAAAGCAGTTTTTTTCGGTTATTCATTGTTGATATCCCGGTACTAGTTCGATATGAACATCGTAATGAAACGCGTGTAAAGTTAAACTTCTTCTAGTGCAATATTTGTAATTATTAATTGAAACAAATTTAAATTGTTCATTATATAAATTTTTTTTAACATAAATCATAGTTATGGCAGTACGTTACGTGCGTACGTTACAGTATTATATTAGATAAAAATAATGTAAATTAGGAAGGCATTGAATCAATAAATATTCAACAAATTTAGTGAAAAAATCCTTTCATAACAAATTTAAGATTTAATTATTGGCCACATATGGAATTAGAGCGACAATTGCTATTTGTGAATATAAATTGTGAGCGATTGAGAGGGGGTTGAGTTTAGAAAGGCCTCAAAAGGATTTTAAGAGTAGTTTGGAGCGATTTGGTAGTGGTGACGTTTTTCGATCATTGTAAAGCCCAGTTTCGATGTAGAAGCAGTTTAAAAGTTGGATTGTGTTTCAAGCTCATAGTAGAACCCGTCTAACCTAAGTTTGAACATTACATTCCAGGTTCGAGTTTTGGCCCAAAAAATTCGATTAGCGTTTTTTGACGGATTCTTATCTAGATGACCTCAAAAACTTACATTTCAAATTTCAGAGTGCGGATGCGCGAAATGAGGAAGATGACTGTATATCTCTAAAATTGGAGGGGATACAACAAAGTTAAAAATTTGTTTTAGCGTTTGGCCTCGATCTACATTGCTGCAAAGTTTCGAAAAAATCGGCCGGTAAGTAACAAAGTTATTAAGCGATGCGCGAAGTCGACCTTCCTCAGAATTCATGCGCGTGGAAAAAAAGCCCCTTCACCATCACATGTGTGTTCCATTCCATCGGAGTGGTAGTTTCGACTATACGTCACGACGCCCTAATCCCTCCTCACTCATTCGCCGTCGGTCGCGAACTCTCGACCCTCACGTCGGGCCGTTTGCGAATTTTTATTTCGATCCCTCGCAAACGCGACCGAGGCAATCTCGAAGGTGGGGGGGGGCGGCGGCCGAATGCGAGTGTTCCCGTCGAAACGGTACCTGGCACGTTTCTTATCTAGTTGAACTCGGGCGTGTGAAAAATTTGATAAAAATCGGGTCATATTCCGGATTTGAGAGTTTATTTTATAGTTTGTATTTAATGATTAATAAATGTTCAAATGCAATGTGGACCTAGACTATCAAATACCAATAAAATGACAACCATTTTCACTTTTATTTGAATTAAATATATGACAAATATATAAATCATGTGCAGATAAATGAGGTTATGTATATTATTTTAAATTGACATTATTTGATGGTTTGATCTAACTTATTTCAACCGGTAGAATACCTATATACAAAAACATACAGAGTATCATTTAAGTATTTGGAGGTTATTTCCAGCGAAACCCGAATTGTGTGTTGTCTAATAGAAAATTTAGTGCGATACATAAACCCTCAGATGTAAAATAAATAGTACCGTTCATTAAAAGCTGTATAGGTGCCTTGGGTATTTCTCGTTTACACCAGCTATACAGACCTACAAGTTTGATGGTAACATAAGCCTAAATCTATCGCTTTTTCAGTAAACCGCCAAGCAAGAAGCAGGAAACTATTTAAAGATGTCGCACGACCTTCCACCAGAGTGCATTACTACCTCCCGATGGAATAACAAATGAAATACTAAAAAATCGTTGCTCAATTAACATACACTATTAACGCCATACTTAAACACAATTATTTCCCAGTCAAATGGAAATACGCTGAAATCAGTCCCATACCTAAACCACACAAAAATAATCAAGAACCCAAAAATTACAGACCAATCGGTTTGTTGAGTGGAAGAATTGATTTTTATATAATACTGTAAACAAAATAGTCTGCATTTCGAATTTTGAAATTATAGATGAATATCACTTTTGGTTTATTTGTATTATTGACCATTAGAAACATTAAAAAGCTTTATGCAAACACTGAATATGTAAATACTGAAGGAGGCAAGTTCAATTGATTACAAAATACAGGTAAGTAATATAACATGAGATTGAGGATAATTTTAATAAATGATAACAATAAGTCAATAACCATTTATTATATTATTGAGCTAGTTGGAGCCTCCCGATAAAAGGAAAAAGGAATTTGTTAAGGAATTATTAAAGTTCATTTACTCAAAGAGAAATGTGATAACAATAAAAGCAAAGTTTAGTTAATGAACGCCACCTTTATAAATTAAAACAACATTTTATAAGAACAATATAAAATTTTTAGTCAATGATTTTGAAATTATAGGAGATAGAAAAAGAACCCAAATATTATTCTTTATAGCCAGGTATACGCAAGCAAAGTAATAATCGCAGGTAATACGCGCGTTAGAAAACGATCCCCAACAAAAGGGCGGACAAAAAGACCGTCACATTGTTTAAGTTTATTTAAGGAACGTCTAGATATCAATTCAACGTATAAAACATTCATAGAATAATTATCTCGGATTGATTATTTCATTGTGTTTACGTTATATAAAATTTGCGTACGCAAGATTTGTAAAATTTAGATGTTCGACGTTTTCTTTATTCTTTTGAACACATTCCATGTATTTAGACCTTTCGCTGACTGTTTATTTTTCCATGCTTATTGTTATTTTGAATATATATGAATAGTGGTTATAAATTGAGTGTTATTCCTTTAAGCGTACATATTTTGTAATCTTAATCTTTACGCACAAAGTTAATATTTTTACGTTCATTCAAAATTTAGAAGTTTAGTTATTTTGGATTACATTCAACATTTATGAGTAACTGGCAACTGTTGAATTTAGACAAGTTTACAGTGGCAATTTTTTAAGTATTTTATTATTTAAGGAAAGCTTTAACGTAATGACTAATGAGAGTTTCTCGATTTGAGTGTTTGCTACTTTGATAATAAGTCACTTTAAAAGATGTTTTAGATTATATAGTAACGTAATTATAAAGTAAATAGGTCGTTGATCGAACAGCTGGCTTATTTGTATGACAGTGATTGTTTTGCGAGTATTCGCAGATTATTTTTGAAGTTTTTATGGAGTCAACTTGAAAAGGAAAAGGCCACGTATTTCATTCCCTCTCCAAGGGGAAGGGCGGGCTGCTCGAGCTTTTCGAGTTCCTTCAGCCACAATCATAGATTCCCAGCATACATATACATTATACGTATATATGCATGGTGAGATTAAGAATGGGTATGGTCAGGATAGGATCGGAAGGAGCGGAGTTAGGGTTCTGAGGGGGAAAATACTACCCCAACATTCGCCTAAGCAGTCGCACATGGTGTACATATACGCAGTGACCATGCCGCTACATGTGTATGAGGAAAAACCCCTGAGAAAACCTCATACAAGGTAGACGGTAACGGGAATCGAACCCATTACTTCCCGAATGATAAGCAGGTCATGTCACCACTACACTACCAGCTCGGCCATTGATTTACCTGTGTTTGCGATAAAGGTAAGCTAGCTTATTTATTTTTGTGGCATAGCTGTGTATTTTTCGAATTCAGGAATTACGCCTCCGATATTAACGTTTAGTAAATTTTAGCACTTCTTGGTTATTTGAGCCAATAATTTTGGGTTGAAGTTTATCGAAATGTTTAATGAGTTTTAGTTTTATTATCTGAATTTTGCTGCTTTTATATAAAGCTTAAGATTTTATTGAAGTTTAGGTGAACTTTGCGTAGATATTTTTGGGGTAGAATTTTTAGGTGTTTTGTTTTGAGTGAACATTATGGTTTCCAGTTAGATCATTATTAAGACGTAGTTCACGACGTTTTCCCGCTATAAATGTATCTAACAGGTGGCGCGCTTGTTACATTTTTCTCGATTTTGACGTTTTCGGAGTCTGACGCATGTCCTTTTACAGTATTAAGTAAGAACCCTGCCAATCCCACTGAGCTACACCGTTGCCCGCACATTGCCTTTACGGACTGAAAAAATTAAATCTTGGCATATATGTTTAGGAAAAACTTCTTAAATAATCATCTTCAGGCTTAATTAAAACATGATACACTTTAGGGTTTAAGATTTTAAGTCTTGACTTCTTAATATGTAAGTTAAAACATATATAGCCTTAAATGTACTGTCTTGACAGTTTATATATAGCGTGATGCCATTAGTAATGGACACTGTACCAATAGTAGACACTTTGGAGATAAAAAATGATAAAAATAAGAAAATTAAAAATGATTCAGCAACCTCCGCTTGGTTGTTTACCCAGTAGGTCATTTAACACCCCATCCATTAGGTGTAGATGTGTCCAAAAATGAAATGACAAAGAAAGCTGCAGCTCGCACATTTAATATACCTCGTTCTACTCTTGTACCCAAGTTCAGTTAAACCTCTTTCTAGAGAAATTGGCCCAATGACAGAAACAGGAGAAAAAATAATTGAAAATTGGGTTATGTCTATGGCACGTGAAGGTTTTCCGGTCCATAAGCAAAATCTTATTATGTCTGTGAGGAACATTCTTGAAGAAATAGGAAGAGAAGCGAAATATTTACAAAATAGAACACCTGGGTGTCCTTGGTTTTATGAATTTTTAAAGAGGCATCCTAGAATTAAACAAAAATATGTTGAATCACTCAGTAAGGCTCGAGCTGAGTGGTTTGATGAAGTTCTACATTTGCTAAAGGGAGACAAACATGAAGAGATATTAAAAGATACAAAACGGATATTTAACGCAGATGAGGCGGGATTCGCTTTATGTCCGAAAAGTGGAAAAGTTTTGGGACCCGAGAAAAATGAAGAAGATTTTTATGTGAGGGTCACATTCGAAAAAGAACAAATTTCAGTAATGGCCACATTTTTTACAGATGGGAAATATGTACCACTCACGTTAATTTTCCCTTATACAAGAGAACGATAAATTTGACAACCCGGAAAATACTTTTGAACAGAATTCAGCTGAAGCTTAACTGTTACAAACTAATGAAAAAATCCCAATCTTGCCCATGAGGAATAAGCACATGAAAAAGTAGAAGCTCCTGAACATTATTTCTACAGTAGCTGGCCCATCAACATCTGTTGTTAAATGGGTCACTCCACCTAACAGAGACGTTACAGACTATGAAGGAATTGAAAAAGAGGGTTACAATATACCGACCCCATTTAAAAAATGTTTGGGTTTTCCAAAGACAACAGATGCTTTGAAAACGCCCAAACAAAACAGAAAAGTTTTTCCAGCCGTAGTTTCAAGTGGTAAATACAGATAATCTTATCAAGGAGAAGTGGATAAAAAAGAATCCAAAAAAACAAAAACGAAAAAATTCTGAAGTTCATGAAGACACGTTTGAATCAGATGTGGAAATTACATATGATGATGAAGACCTAGACCTAAGTGGGCCAGAAGATGTGAACCTAGTCAATGGACAATGTGTCATTGTTAAATATGGAGCTTACTACCCAGGCAGGTAAAAGAAAATTAAAATCTTGAGTGTTAACACACTTTTTATTAAGGTGCTGTCAAAAATTACCAATCAATTATTCTCAAACATATTCATGTTCAAATTGACGTGGTTCATCCAGATTTTCAGAAAATTCCTTTAAAAGTTAATTACATATTTTATTGTTAAATCACGTTTTTAATAAGGTTACCTTCTTTTAGGAAGTATTCTGAAAACAGAGGCTGAGGAAGCAGAGGTACGGACTATGGTCAATGCAGGCTTTAATGCATGAAAACGACCAGTTAAAGAGGATGTACTTTATTATGTTAAAGAAGACATTAGGTGTATGTAACATTAATAAGAAAAGATAATAGGGCTCATTGCACTGTTCCTGAAATTAAAAAATACAATTAAAAACATTTTTTAAACCAGTGTTCATTATTAAGTTTACTAGTGTCCACTACCCGCTTACCTGTGGCCACTATTGATTCGTTTGCGCTTTTTTTTATAAATTGTCCTGTAAAAATTTTTTGTAATCACATAGTAATTTAGATGTAGCAACGTATAACTTAACTTAACCATCACGCCATTCCCTTGCGGGGTAGCCAATCCAATCCCTGTCTCTTATTTATTATTCATTCACAATCTTTCTCCATGCTTTCCTATGTCTGCTTCCGCAAGATTCATACAATGTCTCTGACATGACTTTTTTTTAAAACTCCTTATCTATGTTTCCTTTATCATACATTCTACTAAATTCAGCGCCTACCAGACACGACCTTACCTTTAACCCTACCCACTTCGTTAATCTTGCGTTGTTCATTCTCTCAATGTGACCAACCCAACGTAATGTACTACTGTTATATCTATCCATCATCGTCTTTTCCTAGCCACGCTCCCTCATTATGCATTCATTCATTATCTTATCCCTTCTTGTTTTACCATATGCGCTTCTCAGGAATCTCATACCCACGGCATTTGTTTTTCTATCGTGCTTTTTTTTTTACATACCCATGCATCTCTTTCATACAGTACTGACAGGACAAACACGCCATTATAGATTGCTCGTTTTGCAGCTAGACTCATGCTTTTGTTTCTCATTATCGCCCACATACTTCCAATGACTTTCCTTCCAGCATTTACCCTTCATCCAATCTCGCCCTCCATTGTACCATCCGAAATAAACATTTTACCCAGATATACCAGCTCGTCCACTTGCTCCACAATTTCATATTGCGGAGTAAATACTCTACTGTCCTTTTCACCTTCCCGATTGAACACCACAATCATAGTTTTGTTCACGTATACCTTTAGGTCCATGCTCTCACAGGCTGTATCAAGCTTCCTCAGAGCTGTTTGTAGCTCATCCGCACTTAATAAGACTGTGCCATCTGCATACACCGGAAGTCGTACATTGACATCAGTACAGCTTCCTTTTTACACTTAACACTTTTCGATCACCTGCTGGAGAGCAACCATCTTATCGACACATCCTCTCCCTGACATGAAACCACCCTGCAGATCCCAAATTTTAGTTTGTGTAGTTTCTCGTACTCTATCAATCAGTATTCTTCCAAACACTTTACCAGACACGCTGAGCAAACTTATTCCTCTGTAGTTCTTGCAATCACTGTTGTTCCCCTTACCCTTATACAGTGGTACAATGATCGCACTCTTACAATCCTTCAGCACTTTTCCATACATAAGGCATGCATTTAATAATTCACACAGTCTTCGTATAATCTTTGCACTCCTATACTTTAGCATTTCACCGGTGATTTCATCTACGCCTGATCCCTTACAGTTTTTCAACCTACCTACCGTTTTTTAATCCCAGTATGCTTCTCAGCTTCATTCACCATTCTTTCTACATTCTCCTTATTTAACCCTTCAGTCTTACTTTCCTCACTACTGTATAGTTTTCCGAAATATTCTAGTCAGCATTTCCTCCCTTCACACTCGTCTCATACTATTTCGTTGCTCATATTTATCACTCCTGCAGCGTTCTGTTTTGGGCCACGTTTTGTATTTTTGACCCAAATCCAGAAAAATTTGTTGTTTCCCTCAAAATCATTCTGCATTTTCTCTCCGTCCACAGCCATCACTTCCTCTTTACTTAGTCTCACTGCCTCCTTCGCTTCTTTGTTTGTTAATCTGTATACCTCATACAATCGCTTTTTCTCAGTCTCATTTTTTGCAGCAATCATTGCCATGTACGCATTTTTTTCTTACATACTGCCTTTACTGACTCATTCCACCAAGCACATTTTTTCTGTCTACTTATAGTCCCTCTTCGACATATCCGCACGGCATCATTCACAACACAATTTTTCAAGCTTATTCATGCACTTTCAACGCCAGTGTCTTTTATTTGTTCGTTCCAGACTGTTTCATTCACATTCAACTCTTTACTCACAGCATCTGCGTATTTCATTCTTGCACCATTATCCACAGTTTGTCTACCCCAATTCTGGACGTTCGCACTACGTTTGCTTTTCTTCTGCAGACCCACTTTTGCCCTAAACACACTCTCGATACAATCAAAAAGTGGTACGATCCGCGCATTACTTTTGTGTCTTTCACCAGGTTTCTAAGCCGTTCATCATACCCTATCAAGTCTACCATACTTTTAAATTCACCTCTTTGCCATGTATACATATGCACATTTTTCTGTTTAAACAGGCTTCTTTCCACACAGATGTTCACCCAGCGTCCACAATTCTCATTACACTTTGGTCTGCGAACTTTCCCAGAACGCGTTCAGTATGTTCTCTCTGTACACCCACCCATCCGTTCATATACCCCACTATCATCACTCTTTCGTTTGGCTTACATACTTCAACAAGCTCCTGGTCTCTTTCTCCATTCACTGGTACATAGCATGCAACAAAAATCCTTTCAAACGGCTATAAATAAATAAATTTGTCTTAAATTTGACATTTAATAAGTAGATTTGAAATTAACATTTCCTTAATAATGTGCATTACTGATACCATTACACTAATTATTTAGTTTGACACCATCAAATATTATAAATAAAGTTACTAAATTATTTTTACATTAAAAATGTAATCGTTATTTGGTACACAATTTTAACCTTTTGCTTAATTTACCACTTTACTCTGATTAGAACGAAGATATTTGACCTTGTCTACTTTATAAAATGTAAACAAATGGTTATCATTTTTATAAAAATTTTGATAACAGATTTTATTTCAACAACTTTCCGACGTTTTAAATATTGATTGATGTACTTAAACAATAGAGGTTTTATTTAAACTAAGACTAGCATAGTAAGTTTTTCGAAAATTAATCTATAATAAATTATTGCATTAATTTTAATCATTTCTTAAAAAATCCCTCTATTTTGTGATGTAAGGACATATTAATTGGAGGGTTTGATGCGTTACTTAAATTCTCTCCAGAGAGGTATCAATTAGAGATAAATTACATTGTACTTGGAATGTATCAGAACACAAAAATAAAAAATTTAAATGCTTGGTTTTTATCGTTTATTACAAATGTTGCACAACAAAAATAAATTGTACTTTGAGGAGTATTACAAATTGTATACATGAACCTCTTTCAGATCATTTCTAAATAATGGGTAGATCAACGTAAACTGTTCAATAGTGAATTTAAAAATTTGGTACCTAACCATTTAGTTAATGTTACATATGGGTTAATCATATAAAGTTATCAAATCATACACTAATTAAGTTAATAGTCCCAGTTTAAACCACTATTGAAAAATCTACTTTTCTTTCAAATTACCCAAAATTACAGGTATCGTTATTAACTAAACTAATTTTTTTCCTATAACTTATGTACAAAAATACAAAATAAAACTTTGGTTTACTCCAGCTATCACACTCGCAATTTGTTGCAACCAATTTCAAATAATTCCTGAGCAACCTAACTATTAATTTGATAATGTTTTTTTACATCAAATCGATTGCTTTAACAATCGTAACACATGACAAAAAAAAATAAAAACAAAAATGCAAAAAAGTCATGTGGCACTTGCTTAAATCAAAACCTACACTTTACATTACACAAAAGCAGTCTTTGTATAAAATAACACACAAACCACAAATCTGTACATTTATTTACATTGTAGAGATCATGTATGTTTACACCGCAACTATTTTACTGGGATCAACCTTAACTCTTACAAACATTGTATCGTCTTTCATAAAATGCCTCTTTTTCAACATTTCATGTGACACAAATCGTGGAAAACCAAAACCTAATGAATCAGGTTCTTTACTGGGTCTTTGAAAATTTTTCCATGTGGGATCGGGAATGAAACTTTCCATGATATTGCAGGCTTTTTCTGGACACGCCGATTGATCGAATAAGGTAAATGAGACGGAATGTGCGAATGGCCAACGTAGTAAAGCATCATATTCACCAGGAAGTATTTTGATATATACCGAAATGTGACTATCTTCTCCAGCCCCATTGCCGTTTGGAAATAGAGAAGCTTGTAACTTATACCCATACTGACTAGTGTAAAATGGTGGCGAGACTAGCTCCATTCCCTCTTTGGTTTTAGCTTCGGCCATTTTAGCCGAAAAATCACTGATTTTCCATATTAATGTCCCGGAATAGTTGAGGGACAGTCGTGAAAGTGCACTTTTAAGTGACGCTATCTGGTGTTGCTGTTTTGTAACTAAACTGCATACTAAAGATAGGTGTTGCGAAGAGCTATCTTCCAAATGCTGCTCAATGGAATACCTCGGACCCTTAAGATTTACAATAATTAGATTTGAAACTAAAGGTTAAGTTAATATTTACCTTAAATCGACAACCAGCGTCTTTGAATGAACATGATAAAAGGGAAGTGGTACATTGGTCTTTAAGGTGTAATTCCATATCTTCTCGAACAAGTCCTGTAGATTCGCATCTATTTGGACAAGTAAGAGGGATACGTCCACACTTATTGTGATGAGCGGTCATTGTATCGGCTACAAACTCTTTCTTGCAGTATCGACATGCCACCAGGCGTTTGAAACAATCGCTAGCTTTGTGTTGGCTTAGGAGACGGCGTTGTATTTTCAAACCACATTTATTCTCACAGTAGATCGGCTCGTATCCACAATTACCTATGTGACCCTGAAATAAATGCACAATAAGTCATTTCGATTGTACATAATGTTGAAATGTTACAAAAGTACTCGTTTTAAAAATTGCTTTTGCCAATGTTTGGCTGACAAAAATTACATAATAATCTGCGATACCATCTAGATTATTAATTAATATTGAACCATTAATATGCAGTTTTTTATTTACCTATAAGGTCTATTCTTAAAATTATGAATGATTTATTAATGTTACGTACACAATCAATAACAGACTTTACAATATTTCAGCCCCAGAACGTAATCAATTTTATTTCTAAATGCATGAATTATTTTAATTGCGTTTCGTTCGCTTATTAATTGATTTTTTGCAAAACACTGGGATTTGCTATATAGATGTGAGAAAATAGTTTCTAAATCGGAGTTGGTGTCTATAGACTACTGTCATAATGTGATCAAATGTAAAATACTTCTATATAGTAATATAAACGTTAATACATTTTTTTTTCTTGTCATTACTTTACAGTGGGCAAAGTTTGGCCAACGGCTACTGTCCCACTTAACCCACCACACACCCACAAAAGTCCATGTCCGAATCGTGATTCGAAATCAGGTCCGAGGTATCCGCAGTCCGTTGACTTACCCCCAGTCGACTTTAATCTCAGACAGAAAGTCATAATCAGCGCTATGAAATGGCCGAAAGAACAACACTGTCCAAGATGTCTCGATAACAGCTATTTAAAAGACCCTGGATTACGCATTGAAGCACGCAAGCGTAACGTAAAGATAATACATGAATCCTTCTGGATGCTGGCCCCATGTTGGGCGCCAAAAATTGACCGTCACGGTCGAACGAGTAACACGTTCAGTAAAGAAAAACTTTTCGTAAAACTAAAATCGAACACTGTAGGCGAATAAATGATGAAAAAAAACAATCAGTAAATTCCCAGAATTGGAGAAATACTCCAAAGAATGTCTCGATAACAGCTATTTAAAAGATCCTGTATTACGCATTGGAGCACGCAAGCGTAACGTAGATATAATAAATGTATCCTTCTGGATGCTGGCCCCATGTTGGGCGCCAAAATTGACCGTCACGGTCGAACGAGTAACACGTTCAGTAAAGAAAAACGTTTCGTAAAACTAAAATTGAACACTGTAGGTGATCAACGGCGAATAAATGATGAGAAAAAACATAATCAGTAAATTCCCAGAATTAGAGAAATACTCCAAAGAATGATAAACGTGTTTTTTCCTTGGACCACACGAACTTGGATTTATAGGCCGTGTTGAATCTACAGTCTCATCAAATAAAGAAAATTACGTCAATCTAATATACCTATCAGTTAAATACGAGGATATATTGAGATTTCCTCTTAAAGTTCCAGAGTGCTCAAGGATAAAATCAATCCCTAAACGCCCAACGTATGGTATTTCGTAAGTAAGTTATTGTGGGTCATTGAGTAAAAATTACAATGACTAGCGGCCATAACACCACAGAAACAAATAGCTGTACCTTTTGGCCAAACTTCATTTTGGTTATAACAGCTCTGCACTTCGAGCTTCTAAGTTACAGTACACAACAACTAAAACAGGAATTTCCTATTCGCTAACACAACAAATAACTATAAATTGTGCGCAGTACCTCAAACTTATTTCAACTGTTAAGGTAACTAACCTAATTGCACATCTTTATTTTTGTATATCATTCGTTGGGTATTAATAGGTTCAGGATTTTTTGATTTTGTCTTTCTGAAATCTAAACTGTGCGTAATATGCAATACATAGAAAGGTGTAACAACCCTTTTTTGAGTTGTATTGAAATATACCTTAATTTAAGGTCTTTCATTCATTCAGTTGTGAATATAAGTAAAAGTTTTTAATTATTGTAATATAGGTAGGAGGTAGGCAACTTAATTTGCATATCTTCTTAAAGGTTTATATTCCCATAAGTTGCTTTCTGATCATTTGATTTCCGCAACGCGTCGTAACTTAACCCTTTGCACAGGACTACATCATCTGACATGATCTAACTTCCTAAGCCTCCATTTTTTCACTTCCTGATGACCGTTAAGAGAAGCAGAAAGTTTTTTTTGGTTTTCCCTAAATTTATGTGAAAGTGCCATTAATTTGATGGTAAGATATCTTTTAACTCGTAATACTAAAAATTAAAACATTTGCTCTTTTCAGGCACTTTTTTTACTGCACTTTTAATTTTACTTCGATTTACAATTTAATTACATTTTAAGTACGCATTTAATTTTACTGTTGCGTACGTTTTCATTTTATGATTGCAATTTTTGCATTGAAAATTTCAAGAAATGCAATAAATGGATTTTTAAATTTCACGAAGATTAATTTATAATATGGATAATTCCAGTTTTGGGTATGGCTGATAACATTATTTCAAGATATTGCGCAATAATGGTGCAAGGATGACATCACCTTGGTTGACCGGTTCGTAATCATTTAGATACCAGAAGTTATTAAAAAATTTGGGTACAAAAATTTTACAAAGGTATTTATGTAATGATTTCTTTAGTATTTTAAGGTTTTTACAATTAGTTTTTAAGATATATTTGATTTAATCATATCACTTTATATATTTAATAAACATAATTGTTATTGTTTTATTGTTTTGCATTTTGATAAATTTTTAGTGTAAAACTCGGTTTAGTTATTCCGAGATAATTAAAAAAAAATAACTTGGCGTCCGAGATCATTTTTATTAGTGTTACATTGCAATTTTTTTTATATTGATGTTCGGTGGAAGTAAGCGAGCAGAAATTGTGGCAATCAAGCAAATCAAAAGACTGGCCCCTATATTTAATCTACCGATTTGAGTCGAAGGCATTATTAGCGGCGAATGAGAAACTGAGAACTTGATCAACCTAAAGTCGAATCCTGAAATTATGTGAATTAATTCGAGGTATCTCTGTGGAAATGTCATTCCGCAGAACGTCTACGCTGAAGATAATTTTATTTGAAGTCTACCAAAAAAAAGTTGGTTCTGGAAATTCCACTTAGCAATATTTTTCAGATAAAAACAGTAAATAATGCTAAAACATTTACAACAGCCAAACGTCTCTACCGAATTTCATTAAAATTGGTTCAGTCGTTTCCAAATTTACCGATAACCCTCCCCCCTTTTTATTCCCTCCTCTCACTCTTTTTAGATAAATAATGTTAAAGCATCCCCCGTTTTCAAGTTCCTATATTCCATTAAAATTAGTTCTTGGTTCAACCGTTCTCAAGTTTCTCGAAATCGCCCTCCCGATATTTTCCCTCCAGGCACACAAACAACGCAAAAACCGTCTTAGTAAAACTCGTTTAGCTGTTTCCGAATTTAATAGCGAGAGTTTTTCCTCCATTTATTAAAAGTAAATAGCGCTAAAACATTTCCCGTGTCTAAACGTCCCTGGGTACAGAATTTCATTAAAATTGATTCTGCTGTTTCCGAGTTAAAATAAAAATAGCCATAAACCACTGTCCCAACAAAACAAACACACTGAGTGAATACTTCACTACCTTAACTGGTTAAGTCGTTTAAAAGTTATACGACCACTAACAAATTGAAACGGAATGAATTGGGAAACTACAAGAGGTTGATAGAGATTGAGAAGATATGAAAAACTGGATTCGTAACGCAATACGTAACATACCGAGAGCCGAAATTGAAGCTGCAGTTTTGTCTAGTCATGAGAGGCTTCAGCAATGCATAGAGCGTGATGGTCAGCATTTCGAGCATTTACGGGGGCATTAAAACCCTTCCTCCTTTAAATCGGTCCTTTTTAGGGCCACAACTTACATAATAGAAACAATTCCAGAAAAATATAGTTAAATAAAAATAAAAATTTAAGGGATTTTCGTATAAAGTTTTCTTTGGCCGATATTTTAGGTTAGGAAGAAGATATCGAGATGCGCTTTTCGCGAGCTTGTTAAGGCATCATTTAGTTACTTGTTCATGAAAAAAAAGTCATACCAATGCATTTAATTTTTTTGCGAAAATTAACCGTTTCTGTCGGAATGTCGAACAAAGCCCTCTAGCGACGATTTGTGAAACTAACAAAACTTCAAATATTATAACATTTGTAGCCCAATAATAGCTCATTTCAACGCGCCCAGTTTGTTAAAATCGACTTAACCGTTTCGAAGATACAGGGGGTTATTTAAGGAAACCTTTGAATACCCCCCACCACTTTATTTTTAGACATACGTCAAAAAGTGCCAAACAAAAAAAGTTCAGATTATCCTCGACTTTAAAGATCAGTTATTTTTTTTATTAGGTTAATGTAGCAGAATTCACAGAAACATCACTTTTTTAGATTCAAGATTGTAGTTACGCCCCCTAGCGGCTATTTCAGAAACTTGAAAATATTTTCCAGGTTAGTTGGCCACCCTGTACAGTCGATTTTTCGTCTGTTTTTGTGTAGAAGAATTTTCTTCAAAATATTCTTGGATATTCCTTCATGCTGATATGTTTGAGCAGAGGTTTAACAAAAGATCCTATTCAGGTAACGCTAAATTATTTTTTTTTTAAAACAAATTAGCTAAGATTTGCCAAGTTCAATTTTCGAAAAGGAAATAACATTCGATCTATCATGCGACGACGTTGCCATCATTGAAATAAAAAGTATTGTTATTTTTGTGACTTTTCTTTATTTTACATAAATACAATATATCGTTGAAACGTCCATAAGAAAAAGTAAACTCGATGATGGTTTCAGAGACCCGAAACGTTTTACATATTTAAAATCCTACTAGATACGCGTATTCTACGTGAATAGTTACTTTAAAAATTATACAGATTTTAAAAATTTGCATAAAGGAAACGATGAATTATCTGCAATCCAACTTATCGTTTTATCAAAATATCTCAACAACCAAAACAGTTAAAATGAAACTATACGCACTATTAAATCATTAACAGGATTGTCTAAAATACTCCCCTCGGCATGCAATTCTGCTCATACTCGCAAAACTATCGTTTCTGGATTATACATATTATTAAAAATATTTTTGGTGACTTCATTGTATTTTTAGCGTATCAAACGTATGACAGCCGCCAGCAAATGTTTAAGTATGAATAATCAATATTGAAAAAATGTAAAAATATTAGTGTTTTGTCTGCCTAGCTTTGAAGCAATAGGTTTTTCGCCGATTTTAGGTATTGGAAAGTTAGTATGACATAATGTAACAATATATCAGTATTTAAATACAGTTAGTTATTGTTCAACTAGAGCAGAAAGTGGTTTTTCAACTCATGTTCTAAGTTTGACACACGAATGTATCAATCGAACGAGAGTTGAAAAAACACTTTCGTCTCATGTTTTACACAATTTTTTTTCTGAAACTACAAATAATAAAATTGTCGTAATGCACTAATGAAGTTCGCTACACAACTTGAGATGTTTGAAGGAAGTAATGATAACTATCTTGTTCATTTTTTAGGTTAGTTTCCGTTTATTTTGTTTTTGTGGTTTTATAGGTTAAAAACGTTAAATTAAGTAGAAATTAACCCTACAGGTTCGTCTCCATTCTCATTTATTAATAAAAAATATACAAAAGCAAACAATTTATAAAAAATGACAATTCTACAATTAAATTTGGTTTTTAATGCCCTTGCCACGTGACCGTTTTGATGATCCCTATTCGAACGCCATTATCCATTATTTAAAATTGATGTAGTATTTAATAAAATTCTTATACAATTCGATTTTTATTACAAGCTACTTTAAGAATTATGACTTTAGAAAAAAAGCCTATAGGACGCGGAAAAAAATTGACACAGGTATTTTCCAATTTTAAATTTAATCATTGACGTGGAAACATAGTTTTTCTACTTTGCTCACTAAAGAAGAAAATTCTAATCCCCTTTTCCTATTTAGAGACGAAAAACAATTGGTTCGGTTTTAGAAAAAATACTAATCAGACTGTCCACAACTATTTGAAACAGGATTGTTTGAGACACCCTGTAAATAATGTAAACATTTTTTTATGTACAATGTGCTATATTTAAATAAATAAATCCTAGTTAGGTTAGGCGATTATAAAATTCTAAGGCGCCGATTAAGACTTATTCAGATAATGAGTATTGATTGTAGTATAGGCAACTAACACGGCAGCGTGTATTGTGTGTTGCATCATTCCGAAAACTAGATACCTACCTCTAATGATTCCCCTGTAAAATCCTTCGTACAAAATTCACATCTAGCTCTTCTATGGGGACACGTATACTTTAAATGGTCCTCCATAAGCACCCTGGGTATTTGCGCCCCACAATTACTCGTACAAGGTTTGGCATCATGTTTACACGTATTTAAATGCGCCTGTAATTATCAAATTAAAATAATACAAAATAATTTAGTCAAATACAAACCTTTAATTTACGTAACTCATCAGACCATTTACATCCTTCCTTATGGTGTATGCAGTAAACGACCGATCGCATAATAGATTTTTCCGAATCGGGATCTGGGTAGATCTGAAAATAAAGAAAAGATAATATACAACACGTGTGTTAAATGGCTTTATTATCGTGTGACATTCTTTTTTCCAAATACAAAGTAGTAGAAAGTATTCTAATCAATTATACTGTAAAGTAAT
The DNA here is from genome assembly GCA_036346205.1 of Vesta saturnalis. Lineage (NCBI taxonomy): Eukaryota > Metazoa > Arthropoda > Insecta > Coleoptera > Lampyridae > Vesta > Vesta saturnalis. The sequence continues at coordinate 3,998,414 of JARFJB010001218.1, read as the reverse complement.
AAATAATTTTATTTTAAGTGCTGTTAAGTAAAAAGGTTTCCAAAAGGATAATGACGTCTTCAAATGTGTGCATCAATAGAACAAGTTAAACATGCCACCCAGATGCGGCCAATTCTTGCTTTAACCTAGATTGACAAGGCATTGACAAGGAGCTGGGGGTATTGTGGTGATTTAGTGCTGCTGAGTCATAAAGTACCGAAACCGAAACGAAAGTTTGTTATTCATTAATATTTTCAAAATGTAAATTAAAACCTTATCTCCTTATCATCGTGTACTTATCGTATCTTTAGAGGAGCGTTACAAACAATTATACAGATATCGCCGCCCTAATTACCTATTTGTTGTATCCAAAAAAATATTTAAAGTTTGTGTATAAAAAAAAAAAAACTAACCACGCAACTTCAAAGCGGTCATAAATATTTAGGAAAACACATTTTCTGAAAATGAAAAACCGTGGGTTAACACACATACACTTCAGACGGGTACAACACACCTGTTCCATTTGAAGGTAATATTAATTGATCGGTCAAAGGTTATTGGCTGGTGACGTCAAGGTATTAAGTTTGAACATTGAGATTGGAATTCATACCATTCTATTGTAGGTGCCAGCTTTCCTTATATTTCGAAATAATCTTTATAATAGAACCGAATTATCTTTAATATATCAAAACTGATACCTATCATAAGAGAGATAATCATTTGTAATTGTTTTATAATGGGACATGAACTCATTTTCAACTGGTATAAAATAATAACAAAATGGCGCTTTATGAACGATAATAAATATTGCACCATACTTTGATTCGGAAAATAATCCATAAAATACCTTTTATTTTTCTAATACGAATGAGGGTATTGTGAATGTTAGCACAATTTTTATCTTTAAATCTACCAGAGATGAGCGATTACGAATCTTTAACACCAATTACAAAAATTCCTGATTATGGCATGAAGCATTTTTTATAAGTATTTGAGACGTTTGCTTAAGCATGTAACGTTGCATTGAATAACATTTCGGTTTCATTTATCAAATATATAATTCACGACAACTAAAATGTAATGTGCTATTTCCGTTAGCATCAAAATTATGCGCTCATCAGATTTTTTTAATCAAATCAATCTTTTAGGACTTCCTGTGTTCGGTTCATCTAGAACCGATTTATACATAAGAAGGTGTCTATACTTATTGATCTAAAGTTATAGCTTTCTAGATAACCACTTTAAGACTTTTTAATATTCACAAATTAAAAAATTCTTTGATTAAAGCTGACCGAGCTTTAAAAACAATTGTATTTAGGTTACGAACCCAAAGTTGAGTGGTTTTACATTGTGGGCGAGTTTAAACGAGTGAAGTGAGACATTTGTGCAGATCATCGTTTAGATCTATCGGTCATTTATTTATTGCTCAACAGAATATCCTTCCAATTATAGGGCCAAATTACAAAGTATGTAAGTATGCAAGCTATTAAATACAATATAAAACAAAAATGATGTACATGTTAACAAGCAAACTAAATGTTTCAGACACAAAATCAAAAAGTTTTATAAAACATAAAAAAAAAGATGTATGTGTTGTTCACAAAAGAAAAAAATAAACAAAGCAATAACTAAAAAAGAAAAATATCAAACTAAAATCAATAATGGTGTCATAAATATACAGAGAGGGTCAAAAGTACCGCATAAATTCAATTAAAAATTAGGTGTTTATTTTTTTGGAAAAACGCTCGGACACGTCGATTTTAATTTTTTGTAGCGATTTTTTTGATGCTAAGTTCATGTATACAGGGTGGCCCAAAAACAATTTATGACTAACAACCTCATTTTTTCAAATGGAAACACCTATTTTTTATTTCATTTTTGGATTCTGCTTTAAATTTTAAGTAATTTTATGTACCATTTTTATCAATTTTTTGACGTAACACACATATATACAGGGTGACCCATATAGAAGATAAATTTACTTTTTCATTTTTTATGGAACCCCAAGTATATTATGACGTTTTTGAGTTCTCTGAGAAACTCTGAACATATTTCATGTAACATACTCATATCTAAATTCAACAGTGTTCGAAAAAATTACATAAAATAGAAATAACCACAGAACTTTAATACTTAACCTTCGAGGGGGCGCACAGTGGGACGAAACGCCGAAAAACTGGCCAAAAGTCAAAAAATCAAGTTACTATCTAGGGATTTTTAAGTTACTAGTTCTATAGATTGGTATTTTGTTCATCGAACCCGCATGTCAGATTTGCTTTATGACGTGTACTTAGGCTTAGGGACCATTAGAAAAGTGACCCTTGAGCGGTACGCAAGCGACCCGAACGCCAACCGGTATTTATACCTGCTTTACTTAAGTGTATATTATAACGTGATCTGAACGGATTTTGTCGCCGTAAAATGGATTTATCTCCTGAAAGTAAGTAGAATAATAGTGTCCTAAGCAGAATATGAATAAATAATTGGTTAATACCATAATTAACAATCTTTGTTGCTGTAAATTAACAAAAAAAAATTGTTTATGCATAAAAAAAGTTGTCTGTTCTGTCGTGTTCGATCAAATTCTTTTGCGTCGCTGAAAGGTAATGTCATTACGAACATTTTGGGCAAAAAACCAGCTACTAATAATTGCTATTCCGTTTACAAACCAACTTTTTGTATTAACAAAGCCAACTGGACAAAGAAGCCGGTGAATTGTATAAAGTATTTATGAGTTCAAGTATTTTTCTCACGTCCCTCGTCCCATTACAACTGGTATCTTCCGAAAAACATATTATATGGAAAAATCCGCGACCTTCCTCCCCTCGATACTGTAGGCCTATCCGCATCCAGTTTTTGCATGAAAATGTAGAGAACACCTTGAAGGAAGTCACAGATATTCGAGAACAAAAAAAAATCTTATCCCGTATGAAACGGTCATTGATGGATCTTGCACTGACAATGATTGACGGAAAAGTATGCAATGCTATTACTGGAACTGCTTCTACTCAACGCTGCAACATTTGCGAGGCAACGTCCAAGCAATTTAACAACATTGACAACATTGTAGAAAAAGAAGTCATAGAAGAAAATTTCCAGTATGATATTTCATGCGTGGATAAGATTTTTTTAGTGCTGCTTGCACGTCGCGTATAAACTTGATGTGAAGAAGTGGTAATCCCGGACAGCTGACGAAAAGACCGCAGTACAAAGTCGAAAAAAAAACATCCAACAAGGTTTTCGAACGCGTCTAGGACTAATTGTAGACGAACCCAAACATGTATATGGTAGCTCGAATGACGGGAACACGGCTCGGCGGTTCTTTGAACATTATGACATGTCCTCGTTAATTGGCGAGGATTTGATTTCCTCAGGACACGATGTGAATATTCACCGTTTTCAGGAATTCAATTTGGCTACAGCTAAGAAGTTTGTGGACCTGTATCCGAGGTGTTATATGCCTACGTCCGTCTACAAACTTCTTATACACGGCGCGGATATCATTTCTTCTGCGTTATTGCCAATAGGGCAGATTTTTTTTTTTTTTTTTTGTGATTGTGTACCTGAAAAGGCTAAATAAGGCCTATCGTGCTAAAGCACTCAGGAACACTTAGGAGGATGGATAGAGGGATAATGAATTGCCAATAGATGCCTATAACAGCTACCTTAAATTTTCTCATATCATAAGTGAAAGGAAAACAGGAACTAGGGAGATCATTCCAGAGTTAGGAAGCCGTGTAGAAAAATGTGGATTGCGCCCGTTTGGTACGACAAGTGGAGAGTTGTCGGAAGACGCACAAATATATTAAACGGTTTCGGGAAGTTTTTTCGCGAAAATGCAGTCGACAGAAAATCATGGAGGATGTGTTTTTGGGACTTTTAGTTTCATCAGATCCTTTCGTTACCGGTCTCAGAAAATTACCGCAAAAAAAATTAAGATCTTTAACCCCGGAAACATTAGAGCTTTTGATTCCGCCGGCCATCGCAACTTCTTCGAGTGTAGTATCAGTGGATTATGAATCTGCGGTAAGCTCGTCGACAGATTGCGACGTATCGTCAGATAGCGAATAAATATAGCGATAATGTTATTGTAAATAAAAAAAATTGTTATAGCACAACTAAAATTTTTATTGTAAAAAATAATATATAATAATATTTAGTTATTATATATTATTTTGACACCTGATTTGTAATTGCATGCTCAAAAACCCCGATATACTGATTTTCATCTTAAAAAAACACTTTTTTGTATTTTTGGTCCGCCATATTGGATCCGCCATTTTGTTTTTTGAAATTTTGACACTTGATTTGTAATCGTCATACTCAAAAACACCGATATACTGATTTTCATCTTAAAAATACACTTTTTTTGTATTTTTGGTCCGCCATATTGGATCCGCCATTTTGTTTTTTGGAATTGTGACTCTTGATTTGTAATCGTCATACTAAAAAAACCCCCATATACTGATTTTCATCTTAAAAAAACACTGTTTTGTATTTTTGGTCCGCCATATTGGATCCGCCATTTGTTTTGGAATTTTGACACTTGATTTGTAATCGTCAACTCAAAACCGATATATGAATTTAAACACATATTTTGCACTTATTTGGTCCGCCATATTGGACGCTTCATTTTGTCTAGTTGGAATTTTGACACTTGATTTTATACGTATTAATAACATATATTAATTTTATTTTATTATATAACATTTTCCTGAACAAATATATACTAGTGATTTTATTACGGGAGAGGGCGCTTGCGGAGTTTCCACAATAATTGAACTCAAATTCTGTAAAAACAATACACATTTATTACTACTAGTACGTAATATATTAATACAAAATTCACTAGATTAGTAACGAAAATATGACATAAGCACAAATTGCAACTGTGTGAAATCTTATAAGAACAGAATTATAATGTAATTGTAAAGTGATTGTGAAAATATAAACGTGAATTAGTTTGTCATGATATAATGATATAATTGGTAGCAACAGTAAGTAATAAGCCTTACATAATAATAAAATGAAATTGTATAATTAAATAAAAATAGTGCTTCCCAACAAGTTCTGGAGAATAATAACATGTTTCAAAACTTACATTTATCTATGGGTAAATTTCCCAATAGCTCATCTTGCCACTAAGTCACTCGTCATCACTAATGTCCATCTCTTGGTCATTCTGAATGCAGTTGACACATTGCGCTGGTGCTGAATATTCCCCGCAGATAAAGAACTTGCAGTTCCCGCATCGTGTTTTAGACGAACGATTTTTCTTCCTGTCACACAAGTAACATCGCCCTTTGGTGAGTTCGTCCGGTGGTTGTACTTGTTGTGTGTCTTCAATCCTCATAATTTCACGGATTCTCTTTTTCGTGTGTTATGGCAGACTCTTGACAGTTAGGCGAGATGTCATGAAACCCCGGCATAGTTCCTTGGCGAGTTCCTGAATAAATTGTCGTCTAACCATTTTTGGCTTGTCGGTGTTCCGTTTTAGGATGATAAAACTGTTCAATGCTCCAACGTTTAGCATAGAATAAAAAATCGTCATAGACCAACGATTTGTAATTCTGGAGACCGAGTACGATTCCTTGTACTTGTCCACTGTGTCTACACCTCCTTTTGTTGCATTCTAAAACAGAACAATCTCCGGCTTTACAAACGTACCACAGTTTTATGTGGCTTTGCTTTGTATGATACGAGTGTGCACTCAGGTTTGAACCCAAAAATAATGGATTCAACTTCTCTTTCCTTCGTATGGCGAAAAGGTGGCGGAATTTCTCTTTTATCTTGCCTCAATGTACCAACCAGTGTTAGTCTGTATTCATTTTGCAATTCAAGGCACAAAGGAATGGAGGAAAACCAATTGTCAACGGTCACATTACGACCAGTACCCACGATTGGTTGTACAAGTCTTTCAACAACACTTTTGCCTGAATTATCTACTTTGAATGGTCCCTCAGGCTGTTTTCCGGCATAAATTTTCATGTTTGAAGTATAAAAAGACTTGGCACAAACCATGGAAAATATTTTCACACCATACTTTGCTGGCTTGTTCTTAATATACTGTCTAAAACTGCAGCATCATCTAAAAGACTCTAACATTTCGTCTACTGTCACAAACTCGCTTAGCACATAGTACTGTTTGCATTTCTCAACAAAATGTTGAAACACATCCCTAATAGGGGCTAGTTTGTCTAGTAGTTTCCTCTGATTTCGGGTGTTTATGGCGTCAAACCGCATTGCTCGGAGTAAAAACTTGAACCATTTTATTGACATACAGGCACGAAAAAACTCTACCCCTAGGCCTTCTGTGGACCAAAGATCTTCAAGGTTCAAGTGAGAAGCTCTGAGTACCCCTGCCATGTACAATATGCCAAACACAGCTTTTAGTTCTTCCACGTTTGTTTCAAGGCAATCTCTTTCTCTACTGTAGTTAGGTTTATTTTTCACAATCCATATGTTCGTGAACTCTACTATTTTATTCAGTGTCCCTTCATCAAAATACAAACCCCAAACATCAATAGGTGTTTTAGCATCTTTTGCTGTTGCATGAGCATGCCCAACCCTCATGAGAATAATGTTTCTAGCCGCTGCTCTTCCTTGTTTTACAGGCTCAGTATACAACAACATTTTTCGATTTTTGCTAAAATATGCTTTTTTTCCACTTTTAAGTTCCACTGTAACAGCATTCTGTCGAATTTTTAGCGGGATATCCTCGATAACATCAAAATCTGACGGAATTTCAGTAAACTCATCGTCCTGATAAATTTCAGTTGTTACTGGTATGTCGTAATTTGATTCATTTTCCATTTCATTAGCTTCTTCGTCAGGTTCGTCATCTGGAAGAAGTGACTCGTTATCGGAATCATCAAACAGCTGTCTTACAAAATCTCCATTAGGTCGTATTTCAACCGTCTCTTTCTTTTCTACGCTATCTAGCATTTTTAGAAGTCTCTGCTCTTCCAATTGATCCATCGCAAATAAAGTAAAATTAAAAATCTATAATAAAATTAACCATCCGTTGCACACTATGTAACAACACTACACACAGTCCTCTGTAACGTTACGGGGCGCGCGAGGAACTTTACTCCGCACTAATAACTTCGGGCGCTTACGGATAATGCCTCCGCAATATGACCGCACGCGACAAAGTCCAAACTGATACTAATGCTATGAGGAAAACGTAGTTAAAAATGGGATGGTGGGACTCTAGGGATGAGGCGCGTGAGGTACGGTAGCGGACGTGACTGCCAACACCCAAGAAGTAGGTTTAATTCACAAAAATCTTTACGCGCGGAGTAAAAATCCGCAAGCGCCCCCTCGAAGGTTAATAAATAACAAATGTTGAATATCGACATGGGTATATTACATAAAATATGTTTCTACATTAATAGTTCTATCGTTATTTCTATTTTATGTAATTTTTTCGAACACTGTTGAATTTAGATAAGAATATATTACATGAAATATGTTCACAGTTGCTCAGCGAACTCAAAAACGTCATAATATACTTGGGGTTCCATAAAAAAAATGAAAAAGTAAATTTATCTTCTACATGGGTCACCCTGTATATATGTGTGTTACGTCAAAAAATTGATACAAATGGTACATAAAATTACTTAAAATTTAAAGCAGAATCCAAAAATGAAATAAAAATAGGTGTTTCCATTTGAAAAAATGAAGTTGGTAGTCAAATTATTTTTGGGCCACCCTGTATACATGACAAAAAATTAAAATCGACGTGCCCGAGCGTTTTTCCAAAAAACAAACACCTAATTTTGAATTGAATTTATGCGGTACTTTTGGCCCTCTCTGTATAGTGCTATTACATGATTTAGATTAGAGACAATTCAAACAAGCAATGCTTATTTGATATTATAATTTTGAAATTTACCGAATGTAATGATTAACAGCCTTAAATTGATTGATTGGAAAAATTGTAACAAAATAAGTTATGCTTTGAAAAGTACCAAAAAAGGTGACGGAATGGTGACAGAACCATCAAAACACCATTCTCACTCTTACACTTAAAGAAAAAGGTAAAAATTTTGGAAGTTCTGATGGTGGCTATAAATATCGTCCGTAATATTTGGCGCCTCTTTTCGATTTTGGATTTTACAATAAATTGAATTACGAAAATCTGAATATGTAAGTTTTATTTTTAAATGTACCGATGCCAAGTAAATTAATTTCTAGAACACTTTTTTTAATTCGTGAGTCTCTTACAAGTGAAATGATCACAATTTGGAGCATTACAAAAGGTGACATACGGCAAAAAAGGATCCTTTGCGCCAATTGTGCATTTATTCCTGTTCTCTAGTTTCGTTGAGCCAAATCATTATTTTCAACTTATTCTTTAATGATTTAAAATTCGTTAGCTATAACCGTATTTAGGTATCGGAAAAAGCCCGCAGTCTGAGTCCCAAAATATCGATGCAGTTAACGTCCAAATTTAAAGCCGCCATTAGTGATTGATCACTCCCAAATTATGGATCAATTTTATTAGATCATGAGTCAGTGGGGTATTTGAATTTGTTTCAAATTTTTGTGGCGTTTCTAAGTATTATAGTACTGTACAGTACAGTGTAGTAAAGTGCAGTACAGTACAGTGAAGTGCACTAAAGTATACTAAAGTACAGTGAAATGCAGTAAACTGCACTAAAGTACAACAGAGTTCAGAAAGTACAGTAAAGTACCGTAAAGTGCAGTAAATTGCGGTAAAGTACAGTAAACTGCGCTGAAGTGCAGTAGAGTACTGTAATGTACAGTAAAATGCAGTATAGTACAACTTATAATTTAATGTGACTTTTCTTATACAATCTTGTATCGTCTACAACAAATTAAGATTATTATTATAAAGTGCAGTACAAATTACATATTTAATATGATGTTTATTATTATTATAAAGTACAGTAAAATGCAATAAAGTACAGTAAAGAACAGCATGTATAATAAAGTCCTGTGATGTACAGTAAAGCACAGTGAAATGCAACAAAATACAGTCTAGTCTAGTATAGGACAGTACAGTACAGCGTAGTATAATATAGTATTGTATTATACTTAAAAATTACGTTTTTAAAAAATTTTCCACTTTTTACCCATTATTTCCCTCTGAAAACCTAAAATTTTTTACTATAAAGTCGAATTTTGTAAGGGGTAGTGTAGTGACCTTTTTTGGAGATATTTCGATTTAGAACTAGTTTTTTTTATAGAGGTTTTTGTAGAGTAACAATCAACCTAAAAAAAGGACTCCAAAAGTGCCCCTAAAGTCATTTTTGTAAATATACCTTGAATAATAAAATATAATGACCTTTTTTAAAGATAATGTAATTAAGGACAGGTTTTTGGGTGCATAAGTTTTCAAACATACTTCAATTTGGGACAGTGTAAGAAATTAACCATAAAAAACTCGAAAAGTATCCTGAAGTAATATACGAAAAACCATTAACTTTGTAGCCTAAAGTGTAGTAAGTAGACCCTTTTTAAAAATACTTCAATTTAGGGTAAGAATGGTATATAAAAGTCTCTGTAGGGCAACAAATCAGCCCTAGAAACTGCTTCAATAGTCTCTAAAGTGTAAATATGGTTCAATTTATACACCTTTTCTTAATGAATGTTTTTCACAACGTAATAAATAAGTCCTGAAAAGTACCCTTATAGGAGCCCTTTTTGTGAATGTCTGTCAAAATATTAACTTTATGGCAAAAACTGGAGAGATCTTTTTCACAATTACCTACTTCGATTTAGTGTTTCTTTGTAAAAGTTTTTTTGTAGAACAAATCAGTCTTAACTGATTCGTGAATATACTGAAAATGATCAAACTTGAGGTATAAAGGATAGCGATTTTTTTAAAGATAATTCAATTCCTATATTTTTTAAATACTGTTTTTCAAAGGATAATAATTAATAAAGAAGCGTTTTATATTAGGCGTAAAGTATTTTTGTGGATGTCTCAAAACTATTAACTTTACGGCAAAAAGTGGAGAGAGAGAGAGAAACAAACTCTTCAAAAGTACTCTTTCGAGAAAATACTGAAAACTGTCAGCTTTGAAGCATGATATGTTGTGATCCTTTTATCTAATCTAATTTTGGACAAGTTTTCTGTATAGAAGTTTCTTGTAGAGTGACAAATCAGCTCTTCAAACGTATATACTGAAAACTATCAGTTTGGAAGCATCAAATGTAGTGACCATTTTAAAATACACTTCAATTTTAGACAAGTTTTATGTAAGCAGTTTCTTGCAGTGACACACCAGCGTTAAAAAAGAACTTGAAAAGTGTCTTTCGTGAATATACTAAAAACATGAAGATAAAGTGTAACGACCTTGTTAAAGATACTTCAATTTAGAATAAGTTTTCGTTATTAAAGTTTATTTGTAAACACTAAAAAACGCACCTTAAGAGCAAGTAAAGTGAATTTTATGAATATACTGAAATTCATGAATTTTGAATTTTAGTAGTGACTTTTTTTTACGATTATTTCCTTAATTAATCTTCGCAGGGTAATAAATAAGTCCTTAAAATCGCCTTTAAACGAGCCCTAAAATATTTGTTGTGAATGTGTGCAAAATTATTAACTTTATAGCGAAAAGTATAGAGACCTTTTTTAAAGATACTTCAATTTAGGTATACTTTTTTTATACAAGTTTCTTGTAAAGTAACAAATTAGCAGTAAAACCGTTCTAAAGTGCCCTTGCGTTAATAAACACAATCATCAGATTTGAAGCATAAATTTATCACACAATTCAATTTGGACAAGTTTCTTATATAGAAGTTTCTTGAGGTAACATATCAATCCTAAAACACTTCAAAGGAGTCCTTGAAAACCCATTCGTAAATATACAACTTTGAAGTATGAGCTATAAAGCACTTTTTGTGAATGCTTGCAAAACTATTAATTTTATGGCAAAAAGTGTAGAAACCTTTTTTAATACTGCAATTTGAACAGGTTTTTCTTTATAAAAGTTTTGCCAACCGTAAAAAACGTACTTCAAGAGTCACTATAGTGACATATGAATATACTGAAATTCATCAACTTTGAATCATAAAATGTAGTGATTTTTTTAAAATAATATAATTTTAGATTACTCAATTAATGTTTTTGACAGGGTAATAAATCTTCTTTATAAGAGTTCTAAAGTACTTTTTGTGAATGTTTGCATATTAACTTTATCGCAAAAAGTATAGATATGTTTTAAACACACCTCAATTCAGGACAAATTTTCTATGCTTTATACAAGTTTCTTGTAAAGTAGCAAATGACCAATTAAACCCTTATAAGGTGCCCTTGCGTGAACAACCTGAAAATAATCAGTTTTGAACCATAAAATGTAGTATTTTAGACAATTCAATTTTGGACAACTTTTCTTTATAGAAGTTTCTTGTACTGACAAATACATGCTGAAACAATTTAAAGGAGTTCTCAAAGTGCCCGTCCTAAATATATTACCGAAAATCAGTTACCTTGAGGTGTATCGTGAGGTTATAATTTAATTTTAGACTACTTTACTTAATGAATGTTTTTCACAGAAAATAACAAGTCTTTGAAAGCGCCTTTATATGAGCCCTAAACCACCTTTTGTGAATGTCTGAAAGATTATTAACTTTATGGCAAAAAGTGTGGAGATCTTTTTCCCAGATACCTATTTAAATTTAGGGCAAGTTTTCTTAGTAAAAGTTTTTTGTAGAACAAATCAGTCTTAAACTTTAAGGTGACTCTTGAATATACCGTGTTCTTTTTTAAAGTTTTTTTACAGATCTAAAAAAACGCGGTTCAAAAGCCACTAGTGACTTTTGTGGATATACTGAAACTCATCTACTTTGAAGAATCAACTATAGTGACGTTTTTTTCAATTTTAGATTCTTTCCTTACTGGTTTTATTTCACAGGGTAATAAAGAAGTCCTTTGAAATTGTCCTTATAGAAATTCTGAAGTACTTCTTGTAAATTTTTGTCTTATTCACAGATAGCTATTTCAATTTAGTTTTCTTTGTAAAAGTTTAGACATTAAGGTGACTCGTGAATATAGTGCTTTGTTTATAAAAGTTTTTTTCCAGGTCTAAAAACGCCTCTAAAGTGGCTTTTGTGCATCACCAAAATGCATCAACTTTAAAGTATAAAATGTATTGACTTTTTTTAAGATAATTCAATTTTAGATTATTTCCTTAATGTTTTTCACAGTGTAATAAGTAAGTTTTTAAAAGCACAAATAGTGTAGACCTTTGTTAAAAATACTTCAGTTTCTTTATATTAATAGTGTTTCATCAGGTAACAAATCAGCCTTAAAAAAATCCCAAAACTGACTTTCATGAATATAGTGAAAATCGTTAACTTGGATGTTTCATGTTAATTAAAATTTAGATAAGTTTTCTTAATGAATGTTTTCAGAGGGTAATAAACACATCCTTAAAAGCGTTTTTAAATTAGCACTAAGTTATTTTTTTTGCGAATGTCAACAAAACTATTAACTTTATCGCAAGAAGTGAAGACACCTTTTTTTAAATAATTTAATTTTAGATGTTTCTTTTGTATAAAAAGGTAACAAATAAGCTAGTAAGAGCTGCATTATTAGAGTACTTTAGATAAATGCATAAAGTAGAGTAAATAGAGACAAATTCAATTTAAATGAGAAAATTTTTCGTAGGTAACTGGATAATCCTTAAAAAATTATTTAAAAATGTAATTCATGTAGAAGATAAAACGCCATATATCAACAATGGGGACAAACGTCATTTTATTAATTTAAAAATTATTATTAATTTTACTAAATACTTAAAATAAAAAGTTTACCTCGAGTAGGATTTGAACCTACGACATGTACTTTGCTAAAGTACCGCTCTAACCAACTGAGCTATCGAGATACAAGCCCCAACCGATGTAAATTCTAAATATGATGAGATTACAGTCAAATTATATTATTGGAATGCGTTATGAAGAATTTACATCAGTTCTACATACATAAAGACAAAATTTACATCGATTGGGGCTTGACTCTCGATAGCTCAGTTGGTTAGAGAGCTACTCTAGCAAAATACATGTTGTAGGTTCAAATCCTACTTGAGGTAAACTTTTTATTTTATGTATTTAGTAAAATTAATAATAATATTTACCTAGATTAGATACATATTTACTTTTGAACTTATTCGTTCATAACACTATTTTATTAATTTGGTTTATTTATTGTTACATGCTGGAATAACGTAAATAACGTAACGAGACAGTTAGTTTTCTTGGCAGGTTGGCTGTGTATGGATGTGTATTATTTTTTAACAATCAAAACATTTGCATTGTATGGTATTTTATGGTAAAAGTAATTAATTCTGTTTACGTCTTTCCTTAAATTTAAGATTTGTTATTCATTTCCCATGATTAAGTCATAAAGGCTATATTTTTGTAATATTTAATTTATTTTGTTGTACATACGTAATTGGGGCCTCTTCTGTATTGTATTCATTTGTTTTTCTTCATATTTCAATGTTTCAGCATTCTTTTACAAGTGCGAATTCAAGTATGATTTAAGCAGGGGTTACTGAGAAAAACTAGTTTTAATTTTTTTTTGTGAATATTGGTTCTGGTCATAGTCTTGATGCCTAAGTTCATCCCACACGTAACCTATTTTTTCAGTATAAAACGAAAATCATTTAACTTTCTCAAAAATCGAGACAAAATCGTTGGGATTTTAAAACAATGCCTTCCCCACTTTATGGGTTTTACAGGACTAAATTTTTTGGAGAACACAGAAAATAGTTTCATAAAACAGAAAACTTGTAATAATTTTTGAACGTGGGCGAAATAATTTGTGCACCTGCAACACGAGAAGTTTTATAAATAAGAACTTACTCACTCTCGACTTTAGATTGCAGAATAGCGAATATCAACATATTTAGAAAGCAGTCGTTATAACAGACTAAAACAAGAACTCGCTGTTCTCAATCAGATATTTTTACCGGAAATTCGTGAATCAAAATTGGACATCGTCCATAACAATTTTTTTTTCATGCACAATTACCTTACCATAATAACGTAAAAATTACGGATAATCACAATCGATTTACACGAAGTAGGCCAATAGTGCAGTTTAATTAATGCTTAATTATTTGCATTAATAGTAATATTTAAAAAGGTCATCAGGTAAACCATGAAACAGAAGTGAATCATAATAATCGGAAGTATTATTATTAGGTATTTGGTGGAATTTCGGGTAATTTTACACAAACTTACTTGATTAACGTCCGCTGTTAAATTAGTTTCATTCATAATATTATTAATTTCGTTATTATTTTTCAGACAAGATGGATAAAGCGAATTACTGCTAATTGTAGGAGTGACTGTAGGACTAACTGTATTCACATTTTCTTTCGAATTTTTATTTGGTGAAATCCGCGATGGAAAGCTTAATGTTTTAGTCCATTGTGCTAAACTGCGAACCATTTTTTTGACGATTACTTCCTGTTTGTTATCCAGTTTTTGGGATTAAATAATCTCTACACTCGCACTCACAAATAACACTCATTAATAGAACCTTTCACAGTAATATTACACAACGAACTGTTTATAAATATTCCATTCTGTTCTCAATCGTCCTTCCAGCGGTACTCCCCCCTCCAGGGAGCTTCATAGATATGTACACATGATATTCACTCGCACAGCTGTTTGATGTAAAAAGGGTGGGGGGCAAAAGTTTCAGTTTAACAAAATCATAGCGCGATTCTTACCTGGTTCGAGATGGTTACCGTTTCATTATAAATTCTATCTACAGGATGTTACACACCTTATATTCATAACAGTTTTCTTTATTTTTAATTATGCACAATTTTTTTTGATTGTTTGTTTTCCCTTTCCTGGCCATTATTCAAGGACGATCTAGTTTTTAAAATACAACACGAGTATTGAAATTCTTACGTTAAGATGATGTAATCAATAAAATAAAAATCACTAAATTCTTCTTAAACGCGAGTGTAGTTATAGGATGCTTCCGAAGTGAAGGAACGAGTAACGATCGTTGATTTAAGCAAAGAACGTATTATATAATACGTTCTTTGATTTAAGTAAGAGAAATGAAGCAAAAGTTCAGGATGGGTTACGACAAATATTACTTGATTGAACGCCTATATATGATACCCGGTAATTTGAACGTTTGACGAAACCTTTTCCTATAAAACATATTAGATAAATTGAGCTATTTGCGACGTTTCAAGCTAAGTATCATCATCAGGCTGTAATAAATCGAAGTAGTGCATTACACTATGCAATAGACACGTAATACAGAGGCGGATTAATCAATAAAATAAAGAAAACATACTTCTGAACTTTTGAAAGGCGAGTGTAATTGTAGAGTGCTTTAAAAGTGAATAAGTGATGAGCGTTGATTTACATAAAATAAAGCAAAAGTTGAGATCTACAGGGTGATTCAAATTCGAGGCTAACCATGGGGATTTTGTAGGTAAGAGATAGAGGGGTGGTTTAAATTTGGCAAAGTTGCGAAATTTTGGGAACAACAACATGCTGCCGAGAAACCAAAAAAATTTTATTTCGTTTTCGAGATTTTTAAAAAAAAACCATTTTCGTTTTTATTTTTTCCTGACCTTATTTACAAAGATATTCAAAATTAAACAATACATTCTTAAGACAACTTTTTCTTGCCTACAAAATGGCGGCATCAAAATTTTAATACGACGTTTCGTCTTCTGACGACTATCATCAACTTTTTTATTTCTTATGGCCGCCATCTCGAATTCTTAGACCACTTAATAGAGCTTTTTTTTGTGATTTCAAAAATGTATAATTTGCCTACCTTATGTTGAACCGTTTAGCTAATATTATCACAAAAGTAAAATTATTGTTGATTTTAAAAAACGATCTAGATACCATTGCACTGTAGATGCGTGTACATATTGTTTTTTATTATCAAGATACCTAAATTTACAAAAAAAAAGAAAAAAAAATTACTATTAACACATAATGTACTTTTGACTTATAAAAAAAACTATGAGAAACAAGTAAACGAAAAGGAACAAGTAAAGCAAGAAAAATAACAATAAAATAAACTATTTTTAAACGTTTAGGATTACAATAGGTGTTCAAAAAGAAAACCATTTTGTTGTACACACATATTAGCTCTTTTGATTACACTACGTATTGCTCGTTGAATACTTCTTCGGGGAATGTTTTGGCAGACAGTTATAACGCTATTTCGAAGTTCTTGGATGTTTTCGTAGCGCTGCTTAATATTTTTTAAGGTTCCCCATAAAAAAAATCTAGCGGAGTAAGGTCGGGACTACGCGCTGGCCATTCGATAACACCTCTGTTACCTCTCCATGCGTTTGGAAAAATTTCGTTTAGATAATTACGAACTAAAACAGCGTTATGTGGTGGGGCACCATCTTGCTGCCACCAAAGTTCTCTTAATTCGTTAAGTGGCATTTCTTCCAAATACCCCAGCATTGGTCCTCTTAAGAACTCTAGATATCTAACTGAATTTAACGTATCCTCATAAATAAAAGGGCCTAGTAACCTATTCTTAGTTAAACCGATCCAGACGTTAAACCCAAAGCGAATTTGATCTCGGACTTGCCTGTTCTCTCTAGGATTTTCAGTTGCCCAGATTAAAAACGCCTAAATTGGAGAAGCGACATTCATCAGTCCAAATTATTTTTTCAACACAATTCGCATCGTGGTTTGCTTGGTCAAGTAACCAATTGCAAAATCTAAGCCTCCTCTGGTTATCACCGAGATGTAAAACTTGACTTGTATGTATTTTATAAGGTTTGAAATTCGCCTCATTCAATGTTCTCCACGCTGTTGTTTGCGGGATATTTAAATTTACAGATATCTCTCTTGTAGAAATAGACAAAAAAAATGACAAAAAAACATAAGAAAGACTTACTGTATCAAGAATTTCCTCTTTAACTGCTAAAGAGAGCCTACTCCCGTATTTCAGTCTTGATGCATTAAATTGTCCGTATTCTGACAAATTTCGGTGAAGTCTTAAGAAATAACTTTCGTTTGGTTGATTTCTTTCAGGGTACATTTCAAAATAGGTGTTTAATGTATCTCTCGAGTTTCTGCCTTTGGCATAATAGACTTGCAACATGTCACGCTTTTCATCCTTTGAAAATGGCATTTTAAATACTAATACAATTACAACATTCACAAAAAAAAAAACACAAATACAATTACAGTACAGTAGCCATATTAAATACAATAAAGAATAATCAAATTCAAAGGTATCGTGATAATAAAAAACAATATGTACACGCATCTACAGTTCAATGGTATCTAGATCGTTTTTTAAAATCAACAATAATTTTACTTTTTTGATAATATTAGCTAAACGGTTCAACATAAGGTAGGCAAATTATACATTTTTGAAATCACAAAAAAAGCTCTATTTAGTGGTCTAAGAATTCAAGATGGCGGCCATAAGAAATAAAAAAGTTGATGATGGTCGGCAGAAGACGAAACGTCGTATTAAAATTTTGATGCCGCCATTTTGTAGGCAAGAAAAAGTTGTCTTAAGAATGTATTGTTTAATTTTGAATATCTTTGTAAATAAGGTCAGGAAAAAATAAAAACGAAATTGAGAGATTTTGTTTTTTTTAAAAAATCTCGAAAACGAAATAAAATTTTTTTGGTTTCTCGGCAGCATGTTGTTGTTCCCAAAATTTCGCAACTTTGCCAAATTTAAACTACCCTTCTATCTCTTACCGTTTTCGAAATCCCCATGGTTAGTCTCGAATTTGAATCACCCTGTATATATATATATATATATATATAATACACAGGGTGTGGCAACTGTCTGTATTTGGTGTGTAATGGCTCGGATATTGAAAATAAATAAAAATTGTTTATATAAAAGTTGTTCATAGTCAAGTTTTCTAATCACGTAAAAATATTTTTGAGTATACAGGGTGTTTCGTTCAGGCCAGACGCAATCAAACTTTTGTATTTTAAATGGAAAACCCTGTATATTATTGCATATTCTGATTCTTTGTATCATTTTAGATCAACTTTATGTATCACATGTAAGGTCTAAAATGGACTGTTTCCGAGTAATTCGACTTTTTTTTGTAAAAATTGACCTCTGTTGCAGTCTTTAAAAATTCGAATATCCCAGGAACTGTGAAACTTAGAGAGGTGCGGTTTGAACTATCAGATTAAGCATGATTTGGCCAAATTTTTCCATCTGTGGAAAGTGGTACCGAAGATAGGGGGTACCAAATAAAGGGCGCCGAATTAAAAAAATTTCAAACAGACTTAACTCCATTTTTTAAAATAGAACCCTAGCATTTTTTATACATTTTTTAATTCGTTTTTAAATTGGCTATCAAACATCCATTACATTCCCCATACCTAACTTTTACAATTTTATTGTTTATTTAAGTTTTAATATTATATTAACAATTTTTGCTGTGTACGACGCGGTAGGCGTTTAAACAAATGAAAAACAAATGGAAAATATTTATTCTCTGAAAAATTGTCAAAATTAGGATTAAGATTTTAAAAAAATATACAAAATTATACTAATGAAAGGTTCATAGTATCTGTTCGATGTGGGCGTCTTCGTTTTGTAAACATTAGCGAATTCGCTCACGAAAAGAAATTTGTACACGCGCTAACATTTGGGGCGTAATCTCTCTGAAAGCCTGTGTTATGCGCAGTTTCATGTTATCAGAAGTAGTTCCTGATACTCCAGATTTTTCATATAACCCCATAGAAAAAAATCTAAGGGATTTAAATCTGGCGAGCTTGGTGGCCAAGCAATCGATCCCCCTCTTCCTATCTATCGTTCGTCTAATAATTGGCTCGCAATAATACTCAAGTGTGCAGATGCGCCATCCAGTTGCTGCCACATGTTTTGTCTTATTATTAAAGGTACATCTAACAATTCATCTAAGGTGAGTAGAATAGGGGCACCTTGGTCGCCATCTTGGATTTTTGTGACCTGGGGCACCTTGGCTGCCATTTTTTATATGCCCACGTGGGGATGGAATTTTCACCCTAATTAAGACCCTTTTGGTTGTATTAAGAGCCTTTTTGGCAGTTCATCCTCTGAAAGGTACGCAAATGCGTGCGCATACAATGTTCTGATTGGTGGTTCGAAGGACAATCCCTTTTACCTGATTAGTTTCTGATTGGTTCTTAGCCCCACCCAGCTTCTGAGCTCTGATTGGAGGCTTAAGGCTCTGCAATGGTTACGGTGGGAAATTTTAAAATGTTTTGATAAGGGGGCTCTAATGCTAGCTCACAAGAGAGCTATAAGAACCTGTGTTAGGTCTGCGCCCTCTTATCGGGTCCATGATAAGAGGCGAAACTTGAATTTGTTTGTAGGGCCATCTAGTGGTGTATGCACTAATGAATATTTTTTCTGTAATAAAGGTAGCTCCACCTATCGGTAGGACTACTTAGGGATTGTTGTGGCGCCATTTAGTGGTGTATAGACTAATGAACATTTTCTGCAATAGAAGTTGATCATTCACGACTCTCTCGGCTCTTTCTCAAACAAACAAACCAATCAATCAATCAGATCAAATTAATTAAGCATATCAATCTCAATCAAACAAATCATGTTCAATCAAATCAATCAATCAGATCAACTAAATCAATCTCATAAAAATTTTGCGATGCGAGGCTTTTGGCGAAGGATGTTTCGTCGACCTAATCCAACCCTCCCGGAGCATAACCGAGATTGTAAGACAGGTGTAGGGTGTCGCAACTTGTTCTCGGGTCTTCGACCCTTGTCGTGATCGGAACTTGTTCGTGGGCCTTTGTGTCTTGTCGTGGTACCCTTGGCAGAAAATTTGAATTTGTATTATAATAAGGGGCCTAATACTAACTTGTAAGACAGGTGTAGGGATGCGCAACTTGCTCTCGGGGCTCTGCCCCCTTGCCGAGGCCACATTGGCGGAAAATTTGAATTTGTATTAAGTCTCTGCAGGTAATGGCTGGAATATGAATTTGTATTGTAATAAGGGGTATAATGCTAACTTGTAAGACAGATGTAGGGCTTACTAACTTACGCTCAGGCTCTCGCCCCTAGACCAAAAATTTGAATTTGTTTGTCGAGCCATCTATGAGGGGAAATTTGAACTTAAGGGGGCCTAATACTAACTTATACGACAGGCATAGGGTTTCTCAACTTGCTTTCGGTCTTAGCCCCCTGGTCCCTTGGGGGGAAATTTGAATTTTAATTTGTATTTAAGTGGTTACATTCTGATTATTTATTGAGAGAAATTTGAACTTGCCTCATAATCGATTGGTTATATTAGTTGCACTTCATATGGATGGAAATGGTTTTTCTTTAAGATTCGACCAACTGATCTAGAAGAAATACCGAAATAAGAACTTAATGGTCATTGACTAACTTGGGGGTTATCAGTAGCTGTAGCCAATTCCCTATATTCATTTTCTTCATTCGTCGCCGCTTTATCTCTGTTACAAGTTGTGTATTTTACATTTTCTGCTGAAACAAAGCTTTCTAATGTCCGCGAAAACTTTTTTCTTGTGGGTGCCTTGTAACAACCCATTTTGAGTTGTATTAAAATATACCGTAATTTAGGTTCTTCATTCATTTAGTTGTTAATATAAGAAAATCTTATTTATTAATGATTTGTATTTTGCATTTTGGTGTAACTTAAGTGCATATCTTCTTAAAGGTTTATACTCCTACTTCTTTAAATTATTTTTTTCTGCTTATATTTTCGCGCAGGCGTCATCTTCTGACTTCCTGAGCGTCCATTTTTTTTTTACTTCTTGGGGTACGCTGTTAGATGCAGGAAGCCATATTTTTTGGGTTTCCCCCTAAATTTTGTGAAAAGTGCCATTGATTTAATGGTAAGATGATTTAACTCGTTATATTAAAAATTAAAACATTTGCTCTTTGCAGGCACTTTTTGTATTTTGATTTACACTTTTATTACTTTTACTTTTCTACTTTAATTACATTTTAAGTACGCATTTAATTTTACTTTATGTACGCTTTCATTTTATGATTGCAATTTTTGCATTCAAAATTTCAAGAAAATGCAATAAACGGATTATTCAATTTCATGAAGATAAATTTATAAGAAGGAAAATTCCATTTTGAGTATGGTTTACAAAGTATTATTTCGAGATATTGCGCAACATCGATACAAGGATTACATCACCTTGGTTTGCATTTCCGCATTTATTTTTTATAATACCAGGCGTTCTCAAGAAGATTTATTATATTTTGTACAGGTATTTATGTTTAATGACTTTTTAGTAATTTAAGGCTACTTTTAAGATATATTTTATTTAACCCAATCATTAACTGTTAATAAACATAGTTTGTATATTTTTTTATTTTTTTTACATTTTGGTAGAATTTTTATTGTAAACAACCTCGGTTTAGTTATTCCGAGCATAATTAAAAAATAACTTGGCGTCCGAGATCTTTTTATTATTGTTACATGGCAGTTATTATATTGATGTTCAGTGGAAGTAATCGAGCAGAATTTGTGGTAATTAAGCAAATCAAAAGGTTGAATCGGCCCTACTTTAATCAACCGACTGGGACAAAGGCATTATTCTTGGTGAATGGTTTGTATCTCCAGTTAGTTTAACGATTTGTTTGGAGAACATTTTTACATATATTTATTAATTATTAAATTTATTAAACTATTTTCACACTAATTTATAGCCTGCCATCTGGGAAACTTTCTTTATAAATTCTTGATGCCAATAAACATTTTTTTTTGTTAGTCGCCAATGATAACAATCATGTCTACCATTTCTTCTGAGACAAAATTCATTTTGAAAACAATTTTGGACACAAAGAGATATGCCAATTGAAAACCTTAATAACGCATTGAAAAATGACAGTTACTTTCATGTGTTTTTCATTTGTTTAAACGTCTACCACGTGTATAGAGGAAAAATTGTTAAAATAATATTAAAACTTAAAATAACAATGAAACGGTTAAAGTTAGGTATAGGGAATGTAATGGATGTTTGATAGACAATTTAAAATTCGGCGCCCTCTATTTGGTACCCCCTGTCTTCGGTACCATTTTCCACAGATGGAAAAGTTTCAATTCATACTTAATCTGATAGTTCAAACTGCACCTCTCTAAGTTACACAGTTCCTGAGATATTCGATTTTTTAAAGACTGCAACAGACGTCAATTTTTACAAAAGTGGAATTACTTGGAATCTGTCCATTTTAGACCTTACTTGTGATACATGAAGTTGATCTAAAATGAAACGAAGAATCAGAATATGCAATAATATACAGGGTGTTCCATTTAAAATAAAAAAGTTTGGTTGCGTCTGGCCTGAACGAAACACCCTATTTACATGATAGAAAACTTGACTATGAACAACTTTTATATAAACAATTTTTATTTATTTTCAATATCCGAGCCATTATCCATCAAATACAGACAGTTGCCACATCCTATATGTATATATATATATATATATATATATATATATATATATATATATATATATATATATATACACACACCCAGGGTGACCCATTAGTGCGAGGAAGTCCAATATCTCGTTAAATATACCACATGTAAAAAGAATGTGTCGAATAAAAGTTGTAGCAATTGCAACGTTGTACATTTGCAAAATAGTTTCAGGTAGACAGAGTGCTCTGATTAGTCAAGGCACTTTAACAACATATTTTTTTAAATGCCATCGGCAGTATGTTTTTACATGATCTACATATACGTTACTATATGTTCTCGAGAAAATTTTGCCCCGTTGCCAAGTTATTGCGAAAAATATGAAAATTTACTGAAAATCGCTTCATCATAAATGATTTACATAACAGCTTACTAATAACATCTTAAGCAAAATGTTTGTATGGTTACAAAGAAAAAGAATGTATAAAATGTATGGGACAAGATAAAATGTTTCATGCACAGGGTGTTTATTATGAAGGCACAAAATCATCACATTTTAACGGGCCAGACCTTAATTTTTTTTAAGGGAACATCCTGTATATTATTCCATGCTTTTGTAAAGCTAGTAGTTCCTGAGAAATTATCCGTTAAATGAAAAATTTACGTTTGCACAATTTCATATATTCGAATGGAATACCATGCAGGTTGTAGGTATAACATTTTATAGTTTATAAAATTTCTAAATTCACTTGATCTATCTTAATAACTAACACATAGTCATAGTTATTAAAATTGATCAAAGGGATTTAGGAATTTTACAAATTATGGAATGTTACAGATTGTTCCATTAGAAAATATGAAATTGCGTAAGAGTAAAATTTTCATTAAACTCATAATTTCTCACAACATAACAGTTTTAGAGGTCATAATTATTAAGATAGATCAAATGGATTTAGAAATGTTATAAACTATGGAATGTTATACCTACAGGGTGTTCCAGTAGAAAAAATGAAATTGTACAAGCCTAAAATTGTCATTAAACGAATAATTTCTCAAAAAACACTAGTTGTACAGGCCATATGGTATAGACACAATTTGAAGCGATTTAGTAGCTTTACAAAATCATGGAATAATATACAGTGTGTTCCATTAAAAAAAATTAAGTTTTGGCCCGTTAAAATGTGATGACTTTGTGCCTTCATAATAAACACCCTGTGTATAAAAAAATATTTTCTTTTATCCCGTACGTTTTATACACTCTTTATCGCTGTAACGATACAAGCATTTTGCTTAAGATGTTATTAGTAAACTGTTATGGAATTCATTTATGGCGAAGAATCGAGTAATCGGGGCACCCTGTATACCTGAAACTATTTTACAAATGTGCAATATTGCAATTGCTGCAACTTCTATTTGAAACATTTTTTACGTATGGTATATTTCACGGGATATTAGACTTCGTCGCACTAATGGGCCACCATGTATGTATGTATGTATGTATATGTATGTATGTATGTATGTATGTATGTATGTATGATATATATATATATATATATATATATATATATATATATATATATATATATATATATATATATATATATATATATATATA
This sequence comes from Vesta saturnalis, assembly GCA_036346205.1. Classification (NCBI taxonomy): domain Eukaryota; kingdom Metazoa; phylum Arthropoda; class Insecta; order Coleoptera; family Lampyridae; genus Vesta; species Vesta saturnalis. Next base: position 3,974,441 of record JARFJB010001218.1, on the reverse strand, counting down.
TATATATATATATATATATATATATATATATATTTTTTAAATTGTAATAAACGTAATATCAACGTTTGAACGTCCTTTGTTCCTGTCAAGAATTTATTAATAAATATAAATAAATAAATTCTTGACAAAGGAACAAAGGACGTTCAAACGTTGAATTAATTTTTACGTTTATTTACACAAGTTTTAAGAAAAATTGTCTTATTTAAACATGAATACTTGTAAATCTAAATATATATATATATATATATATATATATATATATATATATATATACAGGATGTATCGTAAAAACACCCCAAGATGTAACTCCGTTATTTTTTGGCGGATTTTAAAAATTCAAAAAACAAATTAATGGTTTGATATACTCTACAAGATGTCACCAACTTTCATTTTTTTTATCTTTGCCCTCAGTGACAGCGATAATCAACTTTTTTTTTCTTAGTGGAAACGTGTTTATTTTTACGTCATATTGTAGACAATTTTTTTCTGAATTCAACAGTATAACAGGACTTAATGTTTATTTAACATTTGCATACGATTTGACATAATTTTATAAGTCGCTTTTTGTTTCGCATTCATTTCCACACATGAAGACTTGCCTTTAGCAAAATGCCAGATCATGTCACTGAATTGTCAACACCACAATTTTTTGATTATTTTTATAATACTGTGAAAAGATCGCTTTAATTTCTATGATGTATAACAGCACATTGACCGACATGCTCCAAGTGTACTTTGAATGTAATATAGTGGCCAAGCAGTGCGTCTCCACGTCAATCGATTTCCGAACAGAGAAATTCCAGATCGACGAAAATTCTCAAAACTTGATAACAATTTAAGAAATTATGGTAGTTCCAAGAAGCCTAAGAGAAAGCATCCTCAATTTAATGAAGAGGTGGAGTTAGGCGTTCTTCTCTCAGTGTTCAGGAAAATGCGAGAACGTCTACACGTAAAATTGCTAAGAGTACTATTCTACTCTGCATAAAACCGAGATAATGTGTAACACGATCTTCTTAGCGTTTCGGAGGTATTGGGTTCGATTATCGTTACCGTCTACCATGTATGAGGTTTTTTCAGAGAGTTTCCCTCACACATATATAGCGGCATAATCAATGGCTATAAGCACAACATGTGCGGATATCTGGATGAATGCTGGGGTGCTAACCTTCCTCTCAGAACCGTTTCCTTTCCTTCCCATCCGATTCTAACGGGACCTATCCTTAATCTCACCGTGCTTGCATACTTAATGTATGAATGTATGTTAGGAATCCATCACTGTAACTGAAGGAGTTTGGAAAGCTGAAGCAGACTGCCCTTCCCCTAGAGGAGAGAATCAAACATGTTGCCTTTTCCTTTTTCTACATAAATGCTTCAATATACTTCATCTTAATTATACCTCACTTTTGTTGAATAAAATCAGAAACAAAATAATTTTTTGGAGTTCTAAACTAACGACGCACCGTAATTTATCATAAAACCTGTTCTATATTCACTACAAGTTGTGCTAACTTGCGCCATACAGATGGTAATGTATTTATGGACATATTCAAATCGCGTAATGTGGGCACTGATTTTCTTCCTTTTGTAAATAATGTTATGGGTAGAATGGCAAAATCTTACTTGGTCACTGCCTGAAAACTTGTAAGAAAGATAAAAAAAACATTAAAGATCATCTAAAGATGCTTCAAGTCCACTGTAAGCTTCCATATAACTTATCTTGTTCTTCTGGAAAAATATACTTTGGAACTATAAAAAATTGCTTAGATACTAAACGTTAAGAATATAAACATTTTGTAGATTGAGTCAATAAGAAAGATCTGCAGTTGCTGAACATGCCCTACACAATTTGTCATAACACTCAATTTGATATACAAATTTTATCAAAGCTAATAAATAATTACATTCGTTTACAAGTAACTTAAATAGACACGATGGAAATCTTTGATTAAATATGTTTTAGCATCTCCTTAATTAAAAACAAGCAATATGTTTCTCCTAGACCTTAAACTAAACGCTTTATCAAACAAGTATGATTAGTCATCACAGAATTGCAAAGGTTTAACATGCATAATTAAAATAAAAGTAAATGTAAACATCCTGTTTTCAAAGTATTATAATACAATTGCAGTAATTACGATAAACTTCACTAAAATTTTAATTGGTAAGCATATCTAGGTTTCCTTAATTGTGAATACTTTTACATCTTTTATATAAAATATTTCGCGCCTTTGCAACGATATTATAATGCGATTAAATGTTGTTAAATTTGTTGTTTGATTATGGCATGTTTCATTGTTAACTTTCGTTTGTGGAGTGCACTGGAATGCCATTTTTAAGATAGTTCAATAATATTTAATCTATAAAAGCTTTCATTACTAATCAATACTAAAGATAACATTCACTGGTAGGCATTTCATTCATATAATTTTCATAGAGGGCTTATTGTTGACATTTTTATAGTTTATGATTTGTCGACAGCGATGTTTGTGAACATATTCATTCCGTTTTGCTGAGGATGAATGATATTGAAATGCTTAAATATTATAAAAAATATAAACATAAATACACAACTGAAGCCCCAAAAGAATAAGTAGGTATTTTAATCGATTGTGAAATTCTTCATCTTCATATTCACAAAGCTTCATAATGGCGAACGAACTGAAATGTGCCTTATAAAATGTGTATTTTATACTATTTTTTCTGAGGCCGTTCAAAATATTCAAAATAGTAAATTTCAGTATGTACGGGTAGATGTATTCATGTTTCCATACAACAGCACCAATATTAGAGTTTTATTTGTGTTGTTAGGTTACGTGCTTGCATTGTTTTTGCATTATACAGTATGACGTCACGACCTTTTTAAAACACGTGATGAAATTTAAATTTTGTAGAATTTTAACTTCTCTCTTGCGTTCAGAAAAAAGAAAATTGTTGTTACTTCCTATTCATGAAACGAAAATTAACAGTTACAAGTTGCTTTACTATTGTTGCCAACATGCACGAACGAAAATTTCTCTAAAAACAGTACCGAAATATATTCAGAACCGTTTCAGTACAAAAACAGCACTGCCGAATTAGAACAATATCTGGTGTGGAACAACACACGACCTTGCAACGTGGAAGTTAAAAGAAATGAAATGATGTTAAAACTTTTTTTAGGTTTAATCATGCAACCTATTTTTTAATACGTTCAAAGATAGGCATCATTCTAAAAATAACAACAATAATATATATATATATATATATATATATATATATATATATATATATATATATATATATATATATATATGTTCGATAGACGTTTAAAACTTCATGTCAGATAGAGATTATACACATATAGAAGGGAACTTAAAAAACAAATCCAAAGCCGTCCGCTTATACAAAATACGAAAATACAATTTAAGCATTCTCAATCCTACTTAATGAATTTTTAGGCTATAAAATATCGATAATACAATTTTAGCATGTTCAACCATATTTAATTAATTTTTTGGAATCAATAATAAAGTTTACGCGTTTTCAATTTTATTTAATTAATTTGTACACTTATTTCCCTTTGTAATAAGAAGAACTATGTAAAACTAAATTATCTTTCTTTATTGCTATAAAGTTGATACATTGAAAAACAATGAACTAACACTTAAATTCTATGTTAATTAATACGACATACATATTGGGTATTTGAAATATGTAGCTGTTTCAAAAGTATTTGACAAAAACGAAAGACTGCTCCTAATAAACCCCACACAAACACGCAAACACGCAAGCACGCAAGCACGCAAGAACGCAAGCACGCAAACACGCAAGCACGCAAACACGCAAGCACGCAACCACGCAAACACAAACACACAAACACAAACGCGCAAATGCACAAACGCACAAATGCACAAACGCACAAACGAACAAACGCACAAACGAACAAACTCACAAACGTATAAACGCACAAACGACAAACTAAAACGCACAGCAACGCACAAAGCTAACGCACAAACGTACCAACGCACATGTTAACAAAACCAACCAAACCGCCACACAAACACACGAAACACATAACACCAAAACCTACAAACGCAAACACCATCGACAAACTCAACGCACACGCACAAACCATAACTCACACGCACAACGCAAAATTCACAGCTTCAATCAACAAACGCACAACGCAAAAGACAACACGAAAACGATAAACGCAACGCACAAAGTCACAAACTGCAAACGCAAAACGCACAAACACACATACAAACGCACAATGCTATAATCAAAGTACCAACGCACAAATATCAAACACAAAACACAAACACGCAATAAACCAACACACAACACGCACACGCGCACGCAACACGCACAGACACAGCACACACACGACACACACAGCAACACCAACACGCACGCACACGCAACACAAACCACACGCACACGCACGCAACGCACGAACGCACACGCACAACGACACGACAGCATACGCACCACGCATAACGCACACGCACACGCACGACGCACATGCACGCACGCACACGCACACGCACGCAGTACAGCACAACGCACGCAAACACGAACCACGCAAACGCACAACGCAAACGCACAGCACAACGCACGACACAGCATCGCACGAAACGCACGCAGCACGCACGACGCACAGACGCACAGACGCACACGCAAATCGCAACGCACGCACGCAACGACGCACACGCAACGCACACGCACACGACACGCATAACGCACAACGCACACGCACGCACGCAACGCACACACGCAACGCACAACGCACCAAACGCAACGCACAAACCACAACGCACACGCAAACGCACGCAAACCACGCAAACGCACGCAACGCACAGCACGCACGCACGCACACGCACAGCACACGCACGCACAGCAACGCACAGACACGCACACACGCACACCACGCAACGCACACGCACACGCACACGCACGCACGCACGCACGCACGACGCACACGCACGACGCACACGCACAACGCACGCACGCACGCACACACGCACACGCACACACGCACGCACGCACCACGCACGCACACACACATAACGCACACAGCACCACACGCACACACACGACACACGCACACGCACACACGACACACACACACACACACATACACACCACACACACACGCACACACACAACACACACGCACACACGACACACACACACACACCACACACACACACGCACGCACACACGCACACTCACACACTCACACACACACACACACACACACACACACACACGCACGCACGCACGCACGCACGCACGCACGCACACGCACACGCACACGCACACACACACACACACACACACGCACACACACACACACACACACACACACACACACACACACACACACACACACACACACACACACACACACACACACACACACACACACACACACACACACACACACACACACACACACACACACACACACACACACACACACACACACACACACACACACACACACACACACACACACACACACACACACACACACACACACACACACACACACACACACACACACACACACACACACACACACACACACACACACACACACACACACACACACACACACACACACACACACACACACACACACACACACACACACACACACACACACACACACACACACACACACACACACACACACACACACACACACACACACACACACACACACACACACACACACACACACAGACACACGCACAGGCCATACGGCTATCTCAAAATGTGACAATAAGTTATTGAAAAATGTCGATTGCAAACCTGCTATGCTTCTGTGCTCATCAAAGCTTAGAAGACATTTTAATCTGCTTGATGTCTGTTCGTTTTAGTTTTAAATACTAATTAATTATTAACTAATTGACTCAGTTTGTAATTTTTGATAACAAAGGAAGTTTACAGTATCCTAAAGTTGACATTATAATAAATAAAATTTAACTGCACTACTGGTAAAATAGACAACCGCTTTATCGACCAAGGAGATGTTAATAAATCAAAAATATTTAAGCGATGATGAAATATAAAGTATCTATACAAATACCATAATGGTTCATATGTTGACATTTTCACGATCTTGCAATCCTCGTAATCTAAAAGAATATATCACATGTATCAGTCATGTAGGATACCACCTGTATTTGCTCATTTGCCACGGAATTTATCTTGGTTATAAATAGTATGCGCATGCCTTTCCATAACAGTGTTTAAAGGACATTTCCTGATTGAGTATGGTAACCTTAAGCGAATTATAAAATTTTAGCAGATGATGTAATATTATTGTCATAGTTACTTGAATTAAAAGACATTACATTAATGTATAAATTAACATCGTTCTACAATTATTTTTAAAATCCATATAAGTATGTTGATTATTTTGAATACATTTGTTACTTATACAATTTAAATTGAAATAACATCGTCACAACCACAAAGCACAAACACAAACCAAACGCAACCACAACCACCGCACACGCAACGCCACAAAAACACCAACGCACAACACACACCAACACACACACGCAAACCACAACACACCGCACACGCACACGGCACACGCACACACACACACGCACACGCACACCACACACAAACGCACACCACACGCACACGCACACGCAACGCACAACACGCACACGCACAACAACGCAACGCAACCACAAACGCACACGCAACGCAACGCACACGCACACGCAACGCAACGCACACGCACAACGCACAGCAACACCAAAACGCAACGCACACGCAACACGCACACGCAACGCACATCGCATACTACAGCAACGAACGCATACGAACGCAACACGTCACTACGCAACGCATACGAATACGCACATCGCAATCGCAACGACAGCATACGCATACACGCATACGTACACACGCACACGCACACGCACACGCAACGCACACGCATCACGCAAACGCACACGCACATGCACACGCACATGCACACGCACATCGCATCGCACACAGAACGCACACGCAACGACAGCATACGCACATATCGCAACGCACACGCATACGCAACGCACGCATCGCACAGCACAGCAACGACAATACGCAACGCAACGCAACTAGCAAACGCAACGAACGCACGCACAGCAACAGCAACACTGCACACGCACACGCAACACGACACATAACGCAACGCAACGAATGCAACGCATCTAATCGACACGCAACATGTACTATACCATTTACAATCGAACACACGCAACGCTAACGCTACAATTCGCAAACGCACATACACACAATTACCGCAGTCATTGACACGACATTACTCAAAGACCGCAACCAACGCACACTGAGAACAATACATACAAGAAGCAAACAACAACGCTGCGACAAAACGAAATGCACGCCACGCACACGCAGCACTGCATACCACGAACGCACAGATAGCCAGACGCGCACTCGCAAAGTCATCAAGAAACGCGCATCGCAGCACGCTGCAACGCAATGCAAATATCTATAACATACTCACAATTCGGCGACCATACGTCGTAACGACGACACATGCACATCGCGTACGAACCGCCACGCGACACGTTTGCACGCAAATCGCACGGACTATGCCGCAGAGCAAAAACGCGACATGCACGGCATTACACAGCGCAACACGACATGCCTTCGACTGCGATGCTCAACGACGCACGCGCACGCGTCACGTACGTGTAACAGCTAGCATGCATGACGCACACGCATCGACTGCTCGTATGATTCGCCGACTGCACGCGCACGTCGCACGTCGCACGACGCAGCGTCGCAGCCTGACAATAGACGCCAATGTCGCGCGTGACAAGCACGCGCACGCGGCACGCGCACGCATTATACGCGCAAAAGAACAGCGTTTGACGCGCAACAACGCACGCGCACGCATCACGCGCACGCACACGCCACGCGCACACGCTAGACACGACGAGCACCCACGCACCGCACCAGCACGACACGCACACGCAACACGCGCACGCACCACCACAACGCACACGCACACGCACACGCACATCGCACACGCACGACGCACACGCACACGCACACGCACACGCACGCACACGCACACGCAACGCAAGATCACGCACACGCCAGACAGCAAGTAACAACTAGTTATATAACAGATGAAACACATAGTAATACTAACGAACCAAATTAAATAAAAAAACTTACTATATTTAATTTATTAAAAATATAATTTAATTAAATTATTAAATATATATAAATATAAATATTTATAATAAAATTAAAAACTTTCAAAAACTTACTATCATACACACATTTTATACAATTAAAATTTATATTATTTAATAACTATTGTCTAACATCTAAATAATTTCCAATCATTCTAAAAATGACATTCAATAACAACACGACACACGACAACGCACATAAAAACACACAAACAAATATTCAAAAATTTTTATACATACACATAAATACAACACATAATTATCACACACACACACAATACATACATTCAAAATCACATTTTTTCAATATTATTTACATTACTATTAAAATTATTTTCTAAAACACTAATTTCACACACATCACACACATAACACACAACACACACACACAATACAACACACACACACACACAATCACACACACACACACACACACACACACACACACACACACAATCTACACACACACACACACACACCATTACACACACACACACACACACACACAATCACACACACACACACACACACACATAAATATAACATACAAAAACACATATACAATACACATAACAAACACACACACACACACACACACACACACACACACACACACACACACACACACACACACACACACACACACACACACACACACACACACACACACACACACACACACACACACACACACACACACACACACACACACACACACACACACACACACACACACACACACACACACACACACACACACACACACACACACACACACACACACACACACACACACACACACACACACACACACACACACACACACACACACACACACACACACACACACACACACACACACACACACACACACACACACACACACACACACACACACACACACACACACACACACACACACACACACACACACACACACACACACACACCACACACCACACACACACACACAGACACACACACACACACACACACACACACACACACACACACACACACACACACACACACACACACACACGCACCAGGCCATACTTGGCAAAGCTATCTCACGCAAAATGTGACAATAAGTTATTGAAAAAATGTCGATTGCAAAACCTGCTATGCTTCTGTGCTCATCAAAGCTTAGAAGACATTTTAATCTGCTTGATGTCTGTTCGTTTTAGTTTTAAATACTAATTAATTATTAACTAATTGACTCAGTTTGTAATTTTTGATAACAAAGGAAGTTTACAGTATCCTAAAGTTGACATTATAATAAATAAAATTTAACTGCACTACTGGTAAAATAGACAACCGCTTTATCGACCAAGGAGATGTTAATAAATCAAAAATATTTAAGCGATGATGAAATATAAAGAATATCTATACAAATACCATAGATGGTTCATATGTTGACAGTTTTCACGATCTTGCAATCCTCGTAATCTAAACCAGAATAGTATCAGTCATGTATCAGTCATGTAGGATACCGACCTGTATAAGCCTTGCTCATTTGCCACTGGAATTTATCTTGGTTATATAATAGTATGCGCTATGCCTTTTCCATAACTAGTGTTTAAAGGACATGAGTTGCCTGAGGTTGAGTATGGTACGAGCTTTCTCCTAAGCGAATTACTTCCTGAAATATCCCCTTTAGCAGATGATGTAATATGAGTATTGTCATAGTTACTTGAAGGTTAAAAGACACCTTACACCTGTAATGCCTATAAATTAACTATCGTTCTACAATTATTTTTAAAAACTCTTCATCGGCACTATAAGTATGTTGATTATTTTGAATACTTTATTTGTTACTTATACTAATTTAGAATTGAAATCAACATCGTCATAAAACTAACAATTTATTACTAATTTTATTAAATACATAAATAAAAAGATTACCTGGAGTGGGATTTGAACTGACGACATGTACTTTGCTAAAGTACCGCTCTAACCAACTGAGCTATTGAGATACAAATATATATCAAGTATATAGAAAAACTAAAAAACGCTGCGATAAAACCGAAATTGGTGATCGTGTAGCGGTAGAAGCTTCAAGCGTGTATTACCCGAATATTTTATAGAAGGTGATAGTCTCAGACGCGAGTTTCGATGAGAGTCAATCAAAAGAAACATACATGAGGAGTGATGGACCTTTGGGAAAGACCAATTTGAATATATTTTTATAAAATTACTTTAATCTATATTCGGAGTAGATACCATTATATTAGGTAACTGGATGGACTAAATTGATATCTATTCGATGTATCAGATCACCCGTCCCATCCGAATCGTTTTAGGGACTGCAGAAATCAATTGATGGGACTTATTTTTGGCCTCAGAGCATGAAAAAGTGACCATTGAAAGGTACATTATTAACTAGACCAAAATACGTACTTTTGCCTTTTTGTAGTTGAGATGTTTCAAAGATTGGGTGTGTCATGCAGTGACTTTTAACGTTGTAACAGCTAGCATTAGCATTATCCGATTTAAACGAAATTAGATTTGCTCGTATGATTTCACCGTTACTGATTAACTGATTAGTTGCTGGACAATTTCTGTAGACGATAGTTTTCACTGTCCTCAAAAATAGAAATCCATAGATGTCGAGTGCGGTGATCAAGGCGGCTATGCACGAGGCTTCTTCTAATCCATTTATTAGGAAAAAAAGAAGAAGCTGTTTGACGTGTCACAACATAATGTGTAATGGGACGTATTCTAGAAGCTTTTGAAACGTGTTGTTTAAATAGTCAGCGTACACTGTTAAAGAATTATTAAAGTCGTTTGCTATATCCAAATGACCATTTAAAAAAATAATGCACTGTACATCTTTTTGAATACACTAAACATTTGTTGTGCTATATTTTAAACCTAAAAGTTTGTTGATAGTCTCTTCCTGTATTTGTATGATTTTTACTTTTTCAAAGAGGTTTAACATATAATTGGTTTTACGCCGATTCTAAGCGGCGCGGCGTTTAAAATGCTTGTTGAATCAGGTAGTATTTTCATAGCTAGCTTTGTTCATGATAAGCAAGAGTGTATACTTAACTTGCATGGGTTTTATGATATACAGGTATGGAAAAACACTATTGCAGGTTTGACTGATAAGCTAGAAAGAAACCCAATACGCATTATATGAGTGTGAGAGAGACATAACCTTACCGGTATTGCCACTTGTACATATTTGCATGTAGGCACAAAATATGAACTACTTAAGTCTCACTCAATCTAGCTTCAACATATCAGGTGAGTGAGGAGGATATTTAATAGTACCTTTTCCACTAATAATACGATTAGGAAACACAGTTTCCAAAAACTGTTGAACTCTTATTGCAGTATGAGCAGGACAGCCATTTTTTGATACCAAATGTCATCAAAATTTATATTGAGTCTTGAGCAGCTGGAACTATCTGGTTTCTCAACAGTTCTAAATATTTGTCCGAATTCAAGTTTCCGTTGATAAAAAATGGACCGATTCCGAGAGTAACCAACAGCGACAGACGGATTGTGATGGCCATGTAAGTTAAAAGAACACTCATCGGTAAACAAAATATTTTCAATAAATGTTTCGTTTTGATTAGCCCGATTCATCACATCTTTGATGATCTTCTGGAAAAATTTCTGGTGTAATTTGCAACTTATAGCAACGGTATTCATTCCTTTTCAAGATATTGCGAACTGTTCTTGGTTCAATATTCATTTCTTCAGCAATTTTTGTACTATTGCACGGGAAATTAGTTTCTGCTAAACTAGACACTGCAATTTCTTGGAGTTCGCGCTCTTCGTTTAAACATTGACTAAACAACGGTTTGTTACGACCAGGATGCTCACCATCATTGCCATCAATACTACTGCATTTTCTACAATTATTTAAACATCCACGTCTTTCAAATTTACAAACCCTGCCCATTATTTATTGTGCAGTGCTTCCACTTAATAATCTATATTTTTTCGTCAGTGGAATACATGAGTATTGTGTCGGACTTGCAAAAACACTGATTTTCAATTCTCGTTGACAGTAGCAATTAAATGTGTCATTGATACTAACCTACTCAAAAGATGCATGTATGGCATCAGCGCTTTTAGTTTGTGTATTCTCTCTCACTTAGCACGTGAACTGATTATACTGTCTTTGTTTTACTTATTATAAGTCTGGCCCGCGATAATATTTTTCCATACTTATATACAATTATGCGTTGGTGATTTCTCCACTAGTTTTAGTAAAAAAGTATAAAATATCATTCAATAGTGGGCTTGCACATATGTTATTAACATACCACGCTTTTTACGTATTTTATTAAATTATTTTGATATTAAAAATTTTAGTAACCTTTCGTATTTACCGAGGACGGCAGCAGAAATTGCTAAGGAAACGTATAAATTTTTTAAACATTTATGTTGTTAATTATAAATAATTATCTTTTAGGTTTAAATTCTGTGTATTTGAAAAAATTTTGAAATTTTGTATCTAAGCGAAGCTTGAATACAGAGTCTGATTAAATTTTGTTGTGAGTCTCCTGCGTAGTAGAGGGTTTTTTGAAAAGTTATTTTCAAGACTATTTAATAACATTTATTCTATTAAACATCTAATTGGTACATGTAATTGTTATAGCGGCTTGTTGTTTGTGCTTTCATATTTTATATTTTAGAGATGTTTGGAATTAATATTTATTAACAAAAGGTTTCACCCTTTTCTGACGACGATAGCTGCAATTGCGATCGAAACGTATAGGTTTGCAAAATTTATGTTTAAATAAGCGATTTAAGCACAATGTTTTCATGGTTATATTTATTCTACGATTTTCCTTATTCAAAGATCATCTTTAGGACTTTTTTGATGATCTTAAATTTTTGAATTTTGAACGAATAAAAAAGAAGGTAAAAAAAAGTTTAGTAAAAGTTCTTGGTTTTCTTTAAATAGTATCTATAAATTATAAATTTACCAATTACGTACAAGTTTACATAAGCACCGAGATTAGTCATACAATATTATTATTGTTAATTAAGGAGTGATTGTTAACGTCATTACTGATGATAGATTTTAAAATTATACATAAACAAAAAACAGGATTTCCAAATGGTTGAAAAATTAGCAACTTCTGTGTGATTTAATTATACATTATTAACCATAATTTTATTAAAAAATGCCATAAAAAAGAAAATCTAAAAATGTCAGTCATTTTATTAATAAACGATCCGACGTCTCATACGAATCTTAACAAATATATAAAAGTATATATATATATATATATATATATATATATATATATATATATATATATATATATTATATAAAGTATTCATGTATGTCTCTACAAATTATTGGATATTCATAACGCTAAAGCTTTTCAAATTTACTTATTACACATAATGCATTCGAAAGAGGGAGTTTTAATTTTTTAAGATTTACATTTCATATATATATTATCATATATATATATATATGTCATATATATCATATATATGTATGCAGAAAATGGCTGCTCTAACCAATACGAACGAGGTTAATTTCTAAGATGTCATTTCATTTGTCAATATGTCATTTGTCATTGTTGTTGAACAGATGAGCTGTTAACGAAGGCTGGTGTTCTGAATATCGGACAGAAGTGTGTAGTTAGACGCCAATTTGGACGACCTGCAACTCCCGAATCGTGAATACGAAGGTGGTACAAACAATTACGCGACAGAGGATGTATCTGTCATCAAGGGAAAGGCCGCGCGGGAAGGCCAGGTGTAAGTGAACAAACGATCGAAAGAGTTCGTGAGAGCTTCATAAGGAGCCCTAAAAAATCAGTACGGAGAGCCAGTCAACAGTTGCAGATACCAAAATCAACAGTGTGGAAGATTGCACGGAAGTGATTGCAGTTATTCCCGTACAAACTGCAGCTGGTTCAAAAATTACAGCCTGATGACCCGGCAAAGAGATTAGCATTTTGTGAGAATTTTATGGCCCTGATCAAAAAGGACGAGAGTTTGAGTGACGAAGCGAAATTTCGTTTAACTGGAAAAGTCAATGGACATAATGTTCGGATATGGGGATCTGCCAACCTCCATTCTGTGATTCAGATAGAACGTGTTTTGTACTGTTTCTAACAGATGTGTGTTTGGCCAATTTTTCTTTGTTGAGAACTCTATCAATGGAAACGTTTACCTGGATATGTTACAAAATTGGTTAGTACCACAAATGATGGACGACGAAGAGGAACTGGGATTCATATTCCAACAAGACGGTGCCCCTCCACATTGGCATACGGACGTCCGTTGATACCTTAATCGAATCCAACAGTCAACACCTTCTGCACCTGACCTCCACGTTCACCTGACTTTACTGTGTGTGATTTATTCCTGTGTGGTTACGTCAATGATAGTGATTACAATTCTCCACTTCCAGCGACATTGGCGGAATTGAGAAAGCGCATTACTGCAACCATTGACATCAACATATGCTTGAGAGGGTTTGGCGTGAATGGGATCACCGGCTGGCCGTCTGCCGTATCACGCGTGGTGCTGAGATCGAGTGCATTTAGACTTCAGACTTCTCTCTTTCATATGGTGGTTGAATCGTGCATTTATGTTAAGTATTAGTGAAGCTATAGCGTTATGAAATACGCCAATAATTTGTGAATACGGTATATATGTGTATATATATATATATATATATATATATATATATATATATATGATATATTATGATATTGAAATTTGGTAATTATAAACAGTGGGTGGTATTACCCATTTTAAGCAAGCAGCCATTTTGTTGAAACGTCACATTTCGGGTCACGTGGTACCATTTTCAAAATTTTTAGTGGGACACGGTGTACATTTCTTCACTTCTGTAAAGGTTACTCTTATGCTAATTCGGCGATATCTATTTGTCTTTTGTTTTTGGTTTTGTAGATACGTAGCAGTAATAAACAAATTTTTTTGATGGTTTTTTATTTATATAACAAAGAGTGCATAGAGAGAAAAACGTACCCTACCAACAGAACAGATGTTGTAGCTGTCAAAAGCTGTCAGTGTTAGTAAACAATCGTTCACTGTATTATTGTTGTTAAAAGTTCTTTTCCAACTGGAACACATAAAAAAACTCAACGTAAGCGTATTACTACAGATGATAATGTTATTAACATTCTTGCTTATATCCAAGTTAATCCCCACGTTTCAACTCGGTGTCTTCAGCAAGAATTAGGAATAAGTAAATATACTATCCAGAGGGTGTACAAATAGATATCGACGAATTAGCATAAGAGTAACTTTTACAGCAGTGGAAAAATATGTGGGGTGTCCCATTAAAAACTTTGAAAATTATACCACGTGACCCGAAATGTAACGTGGCAACAAATTGGTAAAATTGGTAATAGTACCCACTGTTTATAATTACAAAATTTCAATATCGTAGTTCAAATAGTTTTCGAGACATGCATATATATATATATATATATATATATATATATATATATATATAAAGAATGTTTATACAAATGAAGAATTTCTTAATTTATTTTTTATACACGAAAAATGCTACAAGATTTTTAGTCGAACTTGCACAATATTTAACGAAAACTATTCACATTTACTTCAAATGACAAGTCCAAAGGTATAAGTAAAATCTGGAGATCTTGCAGGCCAGTTCCATGGTCCTAACCGCCTTATCTACCTGTCTTCGTACATTAAGGTGAGTTCTTGGGATACTTCCTGGGTGCAATGGGCTGATGCTCCACAGTAATAAATTGAGGTAAGGCGCCGCCGTTAGCGAGCAGTCATAAAAGACGCAAGAGAACCTGTCATACATGATAACGCAAAATGCATTGAAACAAAACCTGACCTAATAGTTTCTTTCTCGGATCTCATGCAGATTGGCTGCAGCCCAGATGTAGTTGTTATGTCTGTTAAAAATCCCTTCACGCGAAAGCTTAGATTCGTCTATCCAGATGATTTGTCTCAAAAAATTAACTTCCTCTTGACTTCGAAGATATAGTAACATATCAGAAGTTACGTCTGTCGTTGGGGTCTTGAGGATGATGGTCTTGTACTAACGAGCATTTGTAGTCATGGAAGTGACGCTTCTTCAAAATCCTCTGTATTGAACACCTACTGATTGCTAGATCTTCTTCGGCAGCACGAACTGAGCCGTTGGAATTGGCTTCGAAATAAGCCAACTCTCCCCCTTCATCATCAACTACAGTTTTTGGTCGATTTAACACTTGATCAATTCGTCCAAAGCGCACAAAATTTGCCTCTATTCTCCTTAATTTACCTTTTGTCATCGAAGGTAAATGTGGATAGCTTTCGTTAAAAAATATTGTGCAAGTTCTACTAAGAATATTGTCGCATTTTCCATGCATAAAAAATAAATTAAGAATTTCTGGATTTGTATAAACATTATTTTTGTTATTGTTATCCATTTCCACTCTTTTTAGCATTAATATTAAGGCTCTTCAGGGATAGGTACGAAATCGCAAACATTAAAAACTTGACGTTTAACGTATCCATAGCAACTATTAATAATGGAATGCTATGGAATTAAAATTTTCTATTTTTTGCAAATAACTCTAGAACAGTTTGATTTAGGTATAACAACATGCCATATCATTTTGTAGCAAATCTTATCGCCAATTCCATTACGTAACAAAAAACCGCTGCCAAATTATCATCTGCAGTAATGCCCCCATTTTTGATCCGCCATTTTGAATATTTTAGTTTTGACAAATGATTTATACTTAGCGATCTTAAAAACCCCCAATACCCGACCCGAAAAAATCGGTTGATAAATTAAAAAATGCACAATTTTATACCCTAAAAACGGCGCGCCACTGGTTATTATATATCATTTTATTTTGAAATTATATAAAAAAATATTAGTTCGTTTTTTTAAAATTATGTAACTTTTTAAAATTTGAAGAAATAAATTCCTTTAATTTTCTAATTCCCTAAAAATTCCCCACAACTGGTTGGATTTTACTCTTTAACGAAATTTTTTATGATTTTATGGCAAAGAATTTTTGTACCTAATTTCATATCGATAGCTTTAATGGTTCAAAAGATATCCCGCACACACACAAAGAGACAGACACGAAATTTTTTTCTAAAAACTTGTTTTTTATCGATAGCTTTAATGTTTCAAAAGATACCGCGCACACTCACACACAGACACAATGAGACACGATATTTTCTGTTCTAAAAATGTCCTTTTCGCATTGTTTACGTCACAAAACGTCGCGAAATGCAAAAAAAAATGTTTGAAAATTTAAACCGATTACATAGCCTTCTCTTTATACGTGCGTATATGAGAAGGCCAAATAGGGTATGCCATTTAAAAAATTAATTTTTTACATTTTAAACTCTAATTTAGGCATTATTCTCAGGCCAAGGTTTTTATTTGAAAAAACGCATACGAAAAAGGCATCTTTAAAATATAAACTTAATTGGATTTTAACTTTTTAGCTGTCAAGATTTCGGAAAATAATTTTTATCTCAAAAACCGTAATAGATGGGCATGGTATAGTTTCAGTAACAAAACTTTCAAAATTATGGTTATCATCCAAAAATGCAAAAATATATAGTGTTACATTCAAAATAACAAAGTAGATGGCGACTTCCGGTATAACCTGAAGCGCTAGAAGTCTTAAAATATTTTGGTTGAAAAGAACACAATCAATTATACCTGATTATAAATTATCAAGTTTTTATTTTGGCCACAACCCCATAAAATTCTAATGGAAGGTCTCGCTGAGACAAGCTGTATATAAAATATAAAGATAAAACAGTCGTTTTAAACATTTTTTGTCCGTTTTTAAAACGTATACCATATTTCTGGTTCTTTATAATTTCTCGTAAACAGTGTCGATATCAAAAATAATGCATTTTACGGTTGTTTTTCGGATTTTCTAACATTAGCTATTTCTCGACTAAGCGTATAAAGTAGCTTGTCGTTCAAGCGTTACTCTTTCGAAAACGACAATACTTTTGACCCGGAATGGTTACATACATATTTTTTCTACGATTGCTTAAAAAAATTTTTGTGCCGAAAGAGAGAGATAAGACATCCAAAAAGGAGGAGGTCAGAAAGTACTGAATGCGATAAATGACAATAAAGTGACCAGACGTCCCGCATTTGGCTCCAACCTTTTTTGGAAAAGATAAAACTTAGAAAACAATCCAATTAGCTCAGAAGAGGAGTTAACAATAGATGTGAGAAGCTTCGAACAAATATAGATAGCTGCAGCAAACGAAGCTTTAGGCACACGGGCGCCCACCATCAATAACAACAAAAAGAAAAATATTTTTCATGAAAAAATATATATTTATGCTTCCAGCCGGCACTACCAAGACTTCAATTCCCCACATAGTCCAAAAAGCAATTGTTCAAATTTAAGTTGACAAAACGTTGGGCACCACTGATTTTTTATACCTATTAATTAAATATGTTACACAACCAAACCGCACTACGCGTGGTGAAGGTTTACTAAGGTAAGGGGATGACCAAGCTAACTACAATGGAGACGGGCGGGTTCGATATAGACGTAAAGTAATCAAAATTTACTCTAAAAAACCTTACACGTACCATAAAAGCAACAAATAATTAAGGTCAGTCCACCAAAGTAGTCTTTAGATGCTATTTCAATCTGAAATTTCTTTCAGGTAAGTATCTTATCCGAGTGTGGAAGGGATAATTGTAGCCTACTCGATGAAATAATACACAATTGACTTTCAAACGTTCAATACCTACAACACCCTTCTTCTTTAAACTCAATTTGCAAAATAATAATTTAGTCTATTAATTTTTAACCACGAAATCACTAACTCTTATCTCAAAATTAAAACAATCGTAACGATATGTGTGCACTTTATAAACTATATTTTCTCTCAAACACTGGTTCCAATTTTGTATGTATTTGTAAGTATGAATTGCCTTAATTCAAATCGTAATTTTCTTATTTCTTTTATTTACGTCACCGAAAAATAAATAAGTAATGACGAAAGCTATGATAGACAGTAATTGAAACTAAGGTCATACATAAATTTTGTAATGGCCTGTCTCATTCAAATCGTAATCAACACAGCCAAAAGAAAACAAAAGGATTTATTGTAATCAATCTCTATGATCCTTTGGGTAAGTTTATACAAAAAAATCAAATATTTTCCTTTAAGCCTCAAATAAATTATTGGGTAAGGACCATTATAGCTCAAATAAAGGAATAAGTTAAATAACTATTCTTATAAAAACCAATTAATTATACAATGACTGCACCAATTAAGCAACACACAAAAAAAAATATCTAGTGTGGAACAACACACGACCTAAAAATGGGAATTACAAGAAATGAAATAATTTTTTTAGGACAATTATACATCCCCTTTTCTAATAAGTTCATTAAGAAAATCGGCAACATTGTAAAAAATAATAATAATCTGTGTCAGATCGACGTTTAAAACTTCATGTCAGATAGAGATTAATAGACATCTAGATGCTAACTTGAAAAAAAATCCAAAATATCGATAATACAGTTTAAGCATTTTCAATCATATTTAATACATTTTTACACTTATTTCGCTTTATATGAAGAAACTTCATAAAAGAAAGTCATGTAAAATTAAATTTTCTTTAAGAAATATGTCTACACATTTTCTTATTAAATTAATCACTATTCAGATATTGGAAACATTTGAAGTAACACTTAAATTATACCTTAGGAATTTTTTGCCGCTAAATTACGCATCGTATCAAAACATTGCAAAGAACATAATTAATCTATATGATTAAGGACTATATATTGGTATTTTTATATCTTTGAAAAATACAGCTGTTTCAAAAATATTTGATAAAAATCAAAAACAGATTCTAATAAACCCCCTCTACGCTGCTGAATTTCTCCCAAAATCTAATCAGCTCCAGGAGAAAGGAAAACAAGCTTAAATACAAAATATTAAGTAGGTACGCGTTTTCGTTCTAGAGTTATCGTGGGTATTAACGTACATCACACACACACACACACACACACACACACACACACACACACAACCCACACACACACACACACGCACATGCAAACCCATACCCACAGACAGACACACACACACACACACACACGCACACGCACACGCACACGCACACGCACACGCACACGCACACGCACACGCACACGCACACGCACACGCACACGCACACGCACACGCGCACGCACACGCACACGCACACGCACACGCACACGCACACGCACACGCACACGCACACGCACACGCACACGCACACGCACACGCACACGCACACGCACACGCACACGCACACGCACACGCACACGCACACGCACACGCACACGCACACGACACGCACACGCACACGCACACGCACACGCACGCACACGCACACGCACACGCACACGCACACGCACACGCACACGCCACACGCACACGCACACGCACACGCACACGCGCGCACGCCACGCGCACGCACGCGCACGCGCACGCGCACGCACACGCGCACACACGCGCACACAGCGCACACACGCGCACACACGCGCACACACGCGCACACACCCGCACACACCGCACACACGCGCACACACGCGCACACACGCGCACACACGCACACACGCACACACGCGACACACGCACACCCGCGCACACACGCGCACACACGCGCACACACGCGCACACACGCGCACACACGCGCACGCACACACGCACACACGCACACACGCACACACGCACACACGCACACACGCACACACGCACACACGCACACAGCACACACACACGCACACACGCACACACGCACACACGCACACACGCACACACACACACACACGCACACACGCACACGCACACACGCACACACGCACACACGCACACACGCACACACACGCACGCACACACACACGCACACACGCACACACGCACACACGACACACGCACACGACACACGCACACCACACACACACACGCCTCACACCCACCCACACAATATCCAAAACCTTGGCTTAGTTATAAAGAATCACTTTAAAAGTTTCTCTTACTACCGCGTAGATTTTATCACATTACTTTCTACAGTCCACCAAAGTAGTCTATCTCAATCTGAAATTTCTTCAGGTAAGTATCTTATCCGAGTGGAAGGAGTATTAGCGTACTCGATGAAATAATACACAATTGACTTTCAAACGTTCACTACCTACAACACTTCTTCTTTAAACTCAATTTGGAAAATAATAATTTAGTCTATTAATTTTAACCACGAAATCACTAACTCTTATCTCAAAATTAAAACAATCGTAACGATATGTGCATTTATAAACTATATTTTCTCTCAAACACTAGTTCCAATTTTTTATCATTTCAATATGTATTTGCAAGTATGAATTGCCTTAATTCAAATCGTAATTTTCTTATTTCTTTATTTACGTCACCGAAAATAAATAAGTAATGACGAAAGCTATGATAGACAGTAATTGAAACTAAGGTCATACATAAATTTTGTAATGGCCTGTCCAGATAAATCCAAGTCTTATTCAAATCGTAATCAACACAACACAAAAGAAAACAAAAGGATTTATTGTAATCAATTTCTGATCCTTTGGGTAAGTTTAGTACAAAAATCAATTTTCCTAAGCCTCAAAGGGTAAGGACCATTATGGCTCAAATAAAGCGAATAAGTTAAATAACTATTCTTATCAAAACCAATTAATTATACAATGACTACCACACAACCACACCACACAAACTATCTAGTGTGGAACAACACACGACCTTCCAACCTAAACATGGGAATTACAAGAAATGAAATAATTTTTAGGCACAATTAGCATCCCTTTTCAATAAGTTCATTAAGAAAATCGCAACATTGTAAAAACACAAAAAATAATGTGTCAGATCGACGTTTAAAACTTCATGTCAGATAGAGATTAATAGACATCTAGATGCTAACTTGAAAAATTCCAAAGCACGCCTGCTTCTATAAAATATCGATAATACGGTTTAAGCATTTTCAATCATATTTAATACATTACACTTATTTCGCTTTATAGAAGAAAATGCATAAAGAAAAGTCTGTATAATTACAGGACTATATATTGGTATAAATATACCTTTGAAAAATACAGTTGTTTCAAAATATTTGATAAAAATCAAACACAGATTCTACAAAACCCACACACGCCTGAATTTCTCCCAAAATCTAATCAGCTCACAGGAGAAAGGAACAACACAGCTTAAACAAAATATTAACGAGTACGATTTTCGTTCTAGAGTTATCGTACTAACATACATCACACACACACCAACACACACACACGCACACACGCAAACCCACACCCACACCCACACACACCCACACCCACAACGCACACACACACACACCCCTCACACCCACCCACACACAATATCCAAAACCTTGGCTTAGTTATAAAGAATCACTTTAAAAGTTTCTCTTACTACCGCGTAGATTTTATGCACATTACTTTCTACTAATACAACGCTCTCGGTTTATCCCAAATCTGTTTAAAAATCCTTTATTTAAATTTTTGGAAAAGTCTCACTACAATTAACATCTCCATATATCAACTTTACTTGTAAACGTTTTAATTTTTTATCCCCAAAAATGGATTTTGGCAGTAAACACACTGTTTATGACTGCACTAACTGTTAGCACAGACTTTTTTGTTTCAAATTACGTGCAACCGCATCAACTGAAAGTTTGCTGAAAAATCACATGCCTTGTAATCTTGCTATTTTACAGATAACCGCGTCCATCTTGAAAAAATCACTAAAATTAACCCATTAAATCAAAAACAGCTACTCTTTAAGGATTTAAACGTCACATGACTTTGCCTAGTAGAATTAATTCAATATAACATTCAGAACCAAACTCAAATTTTTATTGAAATTTCAGATATGCGGGAAGTCTCCGCAAAATTCATTAAATTTCAATACTATTTGCCCTTGAATCATACCTAACATTTTCCATTGTGAAATTCCACGTCATTTATACGAATAAAAATGCATACATATTGGTTTTACTCTTTAATATAATACCAACATATTTATTCACTTACGCTACCCATCCACAGCAATGCAAACCTATATTCCTGAAAATACAGAAGCTACACAGTGGCACATCATCGTCGCAATAGGGGGTTTTACGAAAATATTATTTCTCAACTTACAATATTTTATACATCTAAATATGCTTTAAAGTAATACTTAGTATTTTACTACACTTTCTAGTGGTGTAACATTCACACCAAACTGACATTATGTTAAAAAATTCTCTCGTACAAACACACGTTCATATAATATCAGAAATGCGTCATACGCACAACTCAACACTAGACCCAGAGCGTCAATATATTCTTACAAAATTATAGCGTCATCTAAAACATTTTCAAAAATATTTTTGATCAACTGCTAACGGTATTGCGGGGCACTTGGTGTTTATTTACCATCATGATCACACGTGACCTTCAATATTATAAACTCCCAATTTGTTGAAATTTAGTGGTAAACTGAAGACAATAGTTTACTGCGTTCTCTAGTACTGCTATCCTTTTAGCATTCATTTTAAAATTTTACTTGACATTTCCCAACCCCCATTTTTCAAGTAGCCTCATTGATAACTAACTCTTGACTTTTCATGCAATTTTGCGATTTTTTAATTAAACTGATTTAATTGAGATATTTGGGAATACTTTGATTACAATAAATGCTTTGATAGAAATATTTTAGTTGGAATACTGTGATAGAAATAATTTGAGCAAGTTGTTGTTGAAATCATTTAAATATCCTACAACGATCAGAATACTTCTTTACATTTTTTAATTTCATTGCAATAAAATTTTCCACTTCGTACTTTGAATATCAGAAGGAAGAACGTTTTTCAAATTGTCTGTTGTGAATTTACTCTTACATGTATATTAATTTCGCGCTAAGTTTTTATAAGCATTTAACAACTTTTCGAATTTTGATGTTATCTTACTACGAGTGCATTCAGATATATGTGATTTAACAAAAATTAACATTACAAACAATTAAAATTTGGTTACGATAACATATATAAAGCAGCTTTATTTACATTTTGGCTAATATCGCACTCAAACATGTTTTAAATTGCTTAGACTGAGTATACCTAAATAAATGATTCCTTTTGTGTTTTTTTTTGCACAATAACTGTTGAAATCTATTTTTTGTGCTCCTGTGTATCTATATTTGTATAACTAATAATTTTTGCGTTTATCGAAAAAGCATAACTGCTTGTGTACAAACTCTGTAGTGTTTAGTTTGGTATTAATCTCAGTTGCAGTAATGTTTTTAAATTGCCGATTAAATTTTTTTTATTCAGTTACACTGCCATTTTTGTATTATATTGTATTATTGTATAAAGACGCTGAACGAGATACTATGATTATTAATTAGTGTAGAATTGTTTCAAGTTATTCAAAAGGAGAATACATCATGGTTTATTAGTATTAGCAAATTCTTCTTAATAAACTCACATCTCGTACTGAAATTATTTTTGTCTCGTGCAGTTAACAAAACTATCTTTTCTGGACTAATAATACAAGTTACTATACATAGTTTATATTTACCAAGAATATAAAAAATATCTTATGTGATTTTAGAAATGTTACGTGAAACTAAAAAAAAATTAACTCCGTGCATTTCAAAAATCAATGGCTTGAGGGTCAATTTTTTTTCATATTTTGACTTCAACAATATGCTACAATTGTGAAATACGCTGTATACAGAACTCAAACTGAAATAATTCTTTAACAATAACGTGGAATGTGTAATATAATGTATTAAATATAAATTGTATTTATGTCCTTTAACAAACTGTAATAAAAATTATGAGTATTTCGAGCGTAAAGTGTTTGTCGTTGCTCTCGATTACACGCTCCGCTTCGCAACCATTTTCCTTCTCGCACAACAAAACATCACGTTTTGATCTTAGTACAGAAATAGCAATTTTAATTACTGGATTTGTTGTTTTCATCAACAGTCTATCTTCCTTTTAGGGTCAATTTTAAACAGATTTAAATGTTTAAATCCAAAATTAACGTAGAGCTGTAGACTAGAAATGTAATTTAAAACAAAACTTCATTTTAAGTAAGTAAGTTGCCCTAGCGGAATAGTTGAAAGTGCCTTAAATGGGAACAAGTGTTAACTTATATTGATCGGTTTGGGGCAGAAAGGAAAACTAGATACGAATTCTGAATTTTTTTAAATTTCGTTTTTAAGAAAAAGTTGAATTACCATCCAAATGCAATGCCTCAGCACTGGTTTGTGATCTTATCGCGAGTAAGCTTAATGTTGTCTCCTGTAGGCATATTCCACTTGTTCTGTTTTGTGTTTTTGACATGTTTTATTACTTTTTCGTAATGTATTGGACAAGCAACGTATTGCAGTTTTAACCAGCGTCTATGCATTATGAGCTTAATATTTAGGAAAATTTGACGAAACATTTTCTGAAATACAATTAAATGTTCTTTCTAGTAGAGGTGTTTTCAAAAGATTATTCGGGAGATTAGGAAATGCACTATGAATTCGAGTATTGCAGTGCTTCTGTAATTATTTACCTGAGTTTTAATCGAGTATGAGGTTTGCAACCACCTTGTTTGTAGTTGGGCGCCATTTGAAAGTCATATTAAAAATGTTTATTTATGAACCCAATAACGGAATTTAAAATTTTAAAAATCTTTGTAGATTAATTACGTTAGGGAAAAGTGTAGTCGTTTGTTATGTTGGGAAAACACTAAATATTGGGCGCTATTTTTTGAACGTCCAAAAGGACGTTTTTACCGAATATATTATACCGAAAATGCAAAAAATACCTTAAATTGCCAAAATTCTCGGAAATGATCAAAATGTTGAAAATAGTCGCAAACGAAAATGTAGGAAATAACGAAAATGAATTTTTCAGGGGGTTTCCCTCATACACATGTAGTGGCATGGTCATCGCGTATATGTACACCATGTGCGGCTACTTAGGCGAATGGCAAGATTGGCCATAATGTCTGGATGTGTGTGGATGTATGTTAGTATTCACGATACCTCCACGAGTTTTAAACGTCTGTTTGACATAGATTATTGTTTTTGCTTTTACAATGTTGCCTATTGTCGTAGTAAAACAGGTTGCATAATTATCCTAAAAAAATTTAAAACTATTTCGTTTCTTTCAATAGCCATTTTCTAGGTTGGAACGTCGTGTGGTGTTCCACACCAGACATTTTTAATTTGTGCTTGTACGTATTTAGAACTGTCAAGTTTTTCAGAAACGTCAAAGCTTACGTTAAAGTTTCCATGGCAATAAAGAATAGATAAAATCAATTTTATCTATACTGTGGTTAAAGTAGTGGAACCAAAGCAATGTATTTCAATGTATAAAATTGTATTTTAAACTTTTTTTTTTTTTTTAAATTGTTAGATTAGCGCCATCTAGTTGAGAGCCATTGAATTTTCGCTCCCTGCTGAATACTCTCAAATCTGTTCACCCAACAGAAATAGTTAAGCTCCTCCCACTAAATTTTGGCCAATGTACTCTTCTCTTTGTTTAGTTTTTCAATTTACCCATAATTTGCTTATTGACTGGTAATAAACGTGTTGAAATATCATTGCACAAAGCAAATTATAATTTGAAAAATTTTATTGTTTTTCTTGTCACGTGCTAGTGAATTAGGAAAAGACATATAGTTACTCTTGTGAAACTGAATTTTAAGTATTAAGAATTCCTTCTTATTAAATCCGGATTGTGGGAGATAATATTATTCGTTTTTTGACGGATTAATTACTTTTGAAAACGTCGCTAAGAAAATTTGGTTAAATAAATGTTGAGTAGCACTTTCGATTATATTATTGCTTCCCCATAGAATTTGATGTTATAGCTTATTAAAATAAAATTCTTCGATTGGTGGAGTAATTAACGCATTTAGGAAATTATGGCAGAGAGGCTGCTGGTTGATGTGCTCCAAAAAGTTTAGATCTAGAATTGAAAGAGTCAAAATGTAGCTCAATAACGGGTCGATTGAAGTGAGCAACGTGATGTGCGTCGGCATATTACTGTAGTGCTGAGAAAAACTTAGTGTTCGCGTAAAGTGGTCAGTATGAACCATTACGTCACTAATACAACATATTTATCGTGATCGGGAGTCCTAGTCTTTCTTTAAGTGGCATACGGAGTACCCATTTTGGGGTGATGGACGCATGTTTGTCGTGTCCAGCTGTACAGACTATCATTGTAATAATTTAGTGTGTTACCGTCCCCAAGAATTAAGTTATTTTGTTAAAAGTATAGAGCGACGGAGCCGAATTTACATTAAGTGTATTTAAGTGGTGTAAACTTATACTATGTGCATTAGGTCATTGAGTTTTAAGCAAACAATTTCACTAGGGAGTTTGAATTGCTCTTGGGAGTACGTTTTGTTGAGGTGAATAACGTGCTGAGATTTGGTGAAAAGCTGTACAGCATCGGTGTTGTTGTTTAATTGGCGACTAAGTAAAAATACCAGTTAAGGAATATAAAACTATAAATATGAGTATTAGTAACAGTGAAGGTTACTGTTTAGCTGGAAATGCCTTAATGTTTTTTTTATTTTTGTTTCTGTTTGCTTACGTCATTATTGACGTGATGATAATGTTTAGCCTTAAGCTTTAATTCTAGTTACTGT
Source organism: Vesta saturnalis (assembly GCA_036346205.1). Taxonomy (NCBI): domain Eukaryota; kingdom Metazoa; phylum Arthropoda; class Insecta; order Coleoptera; family Lampyridae; genus Vesta; species Vesta saturnalis. The sequence continues at coordinate 3,946,567 of JARFJB010001218.1, read as the reverse complement.
TTGGGTGTAAAATTCCAACATTTTATTAAGATTCAGATTTGGATTTTAGAATAATTCTTTTTTTATATTATTGAGTTCAGTTTTTTCTTTGCAGTTGTGATAATTCAGAATTTGACGTCCCTAATTTACCGCATTTGACTTTTTGTGTTTTGTTGTGACACGTAAGGAGATGTAACGGGATTGTTTAACTCTCTTTGCAGCTGTATTTACGATTAGTTGTTTCTTGCGGAACGCAAAATTGGAATTTTGTTTGTTGATCTCACTTCTGGTGTGTTTTGTCTCGACACCACTTAGTCTACGAAGGTTGCGTTGATTCATTATTGATGAATGTACGTTTTTCTCTTATTTTTGTTTGTTTTTTAAGTTATTTCATTTATTCTAGGATCTTATGTATAGAATGTATGAGTATTGGTCAAATTCACATCAGTCTGCAATAAGGTAGATATTGTAAGTCAAAGTCTATAACGTATTACAGAGTGTGGGAATTAATAATCAAATGAGATATCGTACCAAGAGTATATCCAATCACTTCTTTGAGTAAAATTAAATTGCTAGTTTTTGTTTTATAGCATATCGTAGGAATCTCTATCTTGAAATTGGGTAACCGGGGAGGATCCCCATATTTTAAAATTTGAGATTACAATTTTCGTCGAGTTATAATGCCAATTTATTGCAAATTTTCAGATTTAATTATCAAATAATGCGAAATTCTAAGTTGAGTGAAAATTTTGCTTTACAACTTTAGGTAAACAATTTTAGATCTTATTCTTGACGTGTACTGTTATAAATTTCAAGCAGGTGGCGCGAAAGTGACAGGTACTGATTTTTGAAATTATGCTTTTAAGCATTTTGTAAGCTTTGGATTATTGTGAGTAAAGACAATGTGCTGCAATCAGATAATTTTAGTAAATTTTGCATTATTACCAGGTAATTCTTATTAGAATTCGCTTCATCGCGAATAGGTTCAATATTAGGCTTGGGGAAACTACCATAGCTTACTAAACGACAATGTGCGAGCACGAATTCGGACGTACACAAAATACAAGATCGAATGAAAGAACACGTTGTCGAAAAGAAAACAAAACCAACCATTTATAGTTCTGTACAGGCAGCAGACTTATCACATATCTGTAAGCAAGATAGCTAACCCACTTCCCTCCTACCTGTGTCTGTGTCTGTGTCTGTCTGTCCAATCAACAGTCCATTTTGTGCATATAATCCAGAAAATTCGCCCTCTAGAAGGATTTAACTTTCTTTTAAAGTGGCGGTAACACTGCTAGAGTATTAATTTGCAGAATCGCAATCTTTGATTATATACATATACTCCCGTAAGCGGGGCTGACTTTGTGACTACCGGGGTGACATTGCGCCACGTGTACCTTTTTAAGTAATTTAAATACTACGCTATTTTCGTACTTGCTACTGGGCTAGAAATTATAGTGTCATATGCCTGACAACTACTGGTAACAATTATACTTCTAAGCACATTGTAATGGCTGTTATAATATTTTAATTAAAACTACGTTTGTTTGATACAAGGAGGAATCTTGCAAACTTTGTATTGCACAACATTCAATTTAATTGCTGGCGTTTTTACCGGCAATTATAATGATAACCACGTTTGTCTGCAATAATTTAACGTTTTATGTTATTAAAAGATATTATTTTGTTTTGAAGTTATGCTAAGAGAACGTAAAATTCGTAGATCTATGGGGTGACTTGGTGACAGGTACGGATTGTCACAAAGTTACACCGAAACCTTTTTTGTTCTATTTTATGTTTTTTTTTTAGTTTATCGTCTGTTGTGCCAACTATATGGGCACAATTAGATCATCATGTACGCCCAGAACATATGTAAGAAGAGTTGGGGTCTGTTCTTATCGAAACTATACTGAACAAACTCTAGCAGACGCCGTCAAACTAGTTTTGGACAAAAACTATCATTCATAGAAGTTTCTGATTATTACGAATACATATTATTACTATGCACGTATTATTTTATTTCTTTTCAGGTACAACATCCATAAAAACACACTGTGGTTGAAGGCACAAGAGATCCGGAATGTTCCACTTCCACTAGCACCAATGAAAACACCGGCGGTCAGCGAGTTTTTACAGGCGACGAAGAAGTAAGATTTGCCGTACATGTCGTTTCTATTGTAACAAATAAAAAACTAAGTGCGTTTGATTGCTATATTAAAAAGGTAAATTGCACCACGGTCTAGCTCAATGAGGTACAAACTTATGAAACTTACTGTACTTGAGAACTCATTTGAACAGATCGTAAGGGAGGCAGATATATATCCATAGATATAATCAGTATAAAGCATTTGTTTGTTTTGGGTGCCACTCAATTTATAGGTTTAATAATTAAAATACAGCAAAAATTGAGAAAGTTGTACCTTAATAGCATAATAGGTAATCTTAATAAACTCGAAACAACTGTTAAACTCTAAACAACTGTATTTATATGTATATTTAATAAAGCAGAATGTCGGATTAATATCAGCATAAAATAACTAAAACGACATTTCTCGTAAAGATTTACCATACTAAAATTACTAAATTCGACACAACTATATCAGCTTACAATCTATATCTACTTAAAATTCAGATCAAACCATGAAGTGTTATACATTGCTAAAATCAGCATAACATTCTCCATCCAACGCGATAAAAATATGCCTTAAGCCTGATGATGGTTCAGAATAAACAAAACGTCGCATAATATTTTTAATACCGTATTAGTATTGTGCGTAAATAGTTGCCTTAATAATTTTTAATCGAATTTTGAAAATTCCTAATAATAAGGTAGCCAAACGCGAAAAACAAAAATCGAAATTTTTTGTTTTTTGAGCATAAAACCAAATCCATTCGAGTTAGCTCAAATTTCTTTTCAGATTATTACTCGGCATCGAATTTAGCAAAAGTGCCGAATTTAAACCTATGTCCTATCTCTTATAATAAGCGAGATCCCCATGCTTGCCCTCGAATTTGGGACAGCCTGTACATCTTTGATGTTTTGCGGGAATGTCGCAGGAAATCTAGCACCTTTTTATATTAACTATAAAGCAAAAAGATTTGGTCCACTTGACTGGGAATGAACCAAATGAGTGTAGATATAAGAGAACCAAATCTGAGTGGTTTTACCACCATGTTTTTTGAGATCGGTCACTTCTCTCTTGTCTATTTTGAAGAAACAAGGCGGCGCCAAAGTGTTGATAGGAGATAATTTGAGCCTTCACATCAATCTGGATGTGTTATGACAAGGAAAATTAAATCAAATTCAAGCCCTTCTGCCAAATACAACTCACCTGCTCCAACCACTTGATGGGCATTTTTTCGGCCTATGAAAAACCATTAGAGGGAATTAGTGTCTTCGTAGAAGATGACATTCAGGAAGCAGATTCTCATTTATTCCCAAAGACGAATTTCCTGGCTTATTAAAGAAGCTAATGGCAGGAATGGAAAAAATATAAAATCTGGTTTCCGCAAAACAAACAACAAGTTTTGTCGAGGTTTCCTAAAGCTAGCCTTGATACAAATTTAAGTGATATGGCAAACCTTATTGGAGCATCATTTCTTGAAGAGTTAAATAAAAGAAGACAAAATGAGACAAAGCCAAAGGAAAAGAAAAGACGGAAGAAAATGAACCAGCATGGAGGAGCAGTGTAACATCAGATTTTATCAATGTCGAAAACATCGAAATTGAGGAAGACTTGACAACTTGAGCAAGCAAATTCACAAAAGGAAAGAAGAATCAGTCAGATGGTGAAACTGACGTTAGTGACTTTTTTCTTCACAGGATTCCCGATGAAGACTAGTTCGAAGGAGGAAGCAGTGCAAACTAAGAGTTGTTTGCAGCTGGAAACAGATTTTTCAGTTGAAGATTATGCTGTCGTCAACTTTGACGGTAACTTGTTCCCAGGAAAGTCAATGTGAGAAAGGATGGTGGTTACATTGTTTCGATTATGGAGTGATCGAAGAAGACTTAGAAATGGCCATCAAAACCTAATGCAATTTTTTAAGACGAAGAAGTTTGTACAGTATATACCCTCCCAAACAAATAAGCAGAAGAGGCTTATTTCAAGTGATTGGTGTAGATTAGTAAGGATAGGTTAGGTTGTTAAGTTGTTAAACTGCAACGCCAGAAATTTTTTTGCTCAGCAATTTCTTGTAATTTAAAATTCATTTTTATTGTTTTTTTACTTGATTCTGATGTTAAAATAAAGTTTTGTTGGGTTACGTTGTAACTGTTTCCTTTTCATATTAGTAGTAATAGAAAAACCAAACTGTGACAAACTCTGCATCGCGGGGTGAGATTGTAACAATTATTAATATTTTTTATTAGTTTATACTTTAATATTTAGTTTTTCGCTTGTACAGGGTGAGTCAACGATAAGAGTAAAGTAAACTAGTGCTTTATGGGTAAACTTTGCCAATAAAATGTATTTATCATATTATATGACTAGTGCATTTTAAAATTATTCTTGACTACACATAGTGTTCCAAAAAAGCAGAGCAAGACAGTGTAATATTTTTTAATAGAACACCCTGTATACCATTCTATTTTTGGATTCTACGTACAATTTGAAATAATTCAAAGTTTATCAAAAAAATCGCATTTGTAGGTATAATTATGTACCATTTTGTGTTTGCCACCTTGTGGGTAAATTTTAAGGATCATACGATAGATAGTTTGTGTTTTTTTTTTAATTTCGAATTTAAAAGAGTGTAAATTTTTGCGACCTTTCATGTGATCACATTTTTTTGGGTTTGGAGACATGGATAAATGGAATTTTTATTTGTAAAATTACGTTTCACTCACAGGTGATACGGGCGTGACTATTAGAGTAATTTTTGTGTACATAAATGTTCTCGTTATTTTTAATATAGGTATATTGTGGTAAATGAATGGGAATTACGTTTTAACAATTAAGTTGAGTATAAAATTTAATACATTGTATGGTACAACTTGTGCAAAAAATTCATTACAGCCAGACTGGCGTCTTCCTCTCGATAAAAATTATTGAGTTTAAACAAAGAGTTGAATTTTATGTACGTTAATTTAAGGGTCAGTACAGTAGAAATTTCGTTATCTTACCCATATCACCTTACACGAGGCACCTTTGAGAACACATTTTAGATGGGTGATGTATTTTCTCCGATTTAGTTTTTCAGGTTTGATTCGTTTCTGGCGCGATTTAAAATTTTAAGTAATCATTTTTTGTTATTTGGCTATTGAAGATTTAAGTAAGATGGAAAGGGTTATAAGGGAAGATGGCGAATTCTGGATAAGGTAGTAATTAGTTCTATTAGAGATGCCGTAGAGGACAGGACTCACATTTTTTTTTGTTTGTGCTGATCGCAATAATGCGAAAGGGAGTAGGTATGGGGTTGAAACAAGTTATTACATACTAGGGGTGTATCGAATTACCGTGGAGTAAGTGATCTCCGTTTCCATTAAATGGGATAATATATTGGTTCACTACGACCCCGATTTATTTTCTGTTGTATATCGTTTATCTATGGTGACAAGTTTTGGACATAGTAGGATTTTCGTGTTTTCTTAAGTGCTTAGCCCTGTTCTGTGGACCTGCTGTGATGCATTTTTTTGTGCGGATTAATTTAACGAGTACCTGTGGAAGAGGTAGTTTCCCGTATATCGCGTTGCTCAAACAAAATACAAACTTGGCGTAAATAGTGCCGCTTAAATTAATTGAATGCAGTACCTGGTGGTTTATATTGTAGTCTAGAGGAAGAAGAGTATTATATTGTTGTTGGTGCTACGTAAGGTAAACTTTTATTTTTTTTTATTTTGACCATAAGAAAGTGTGTTTTTTCTTGTGTTTATGTGGAGGATGCATTCGCTTGCTTTCGTGGAAATTATTGTAGAAAAGCCCTTCAGGCAATTTTAGAAACGAGCCTTGCAAGCGCTGACCGAACGATTATTTTTTTTAGATTTCTTAATTTGGAATTGCGAAGTTTAATGTGTTTTTTATGCAACTGTACTGAAATTTAATATGTAAATGCCCTATTATATGACCATTGTTAATGTTTATAACTGTTTCATTAAGAGATGGGAAACTATTGTAACTTCACCCTCTGAGTCTGCGATTTGCCGACGTAAAGTAATAAATTGAAAAGATATTTTAACATTTGTAGTAATTGAATTATTTTATGAGAAGTGTAAAGTTAAATAATTTTACAGCAACAACCTCCATTTTTCGTTCATTTAGATTGTGATCAATGTTATTAAAGTTTTTTTTAAATAACAAGTCATTTTAAAAGAAATTTTAAATTGTAAAGTAACGTAAAATTATGTAGTGAGTCGATCGTTGACCGAACAGCTGTTTGTTTATGCATACAAGGGTTTTGCGAATAGTCGCAACATTTTGAAGTTGTTTTTATAGGAACCAACGTACCGATTGTAGACATCCTTGCTGGCGCCTTTGTGACAGTTTTTACCCGATTTTGACGCTTTTGGAGTTGTGACGAGTGCCCTTCTACAACATTAAGTGAGAACCCCTCCCACACCACTGAGCTATGCTGGATGCTATAGTGAGTATTTAGCCTGTAACAGTTTTGTTGGGATTTTTATATTTTGCCTAAGGGAAGGTCAAGCTTAAGCCTATGCTTTGAAGAATAAATATTAGAGATAAATGCTACAGGGTGTTAGAACTTACTAAACTTGAAATTCAAAAACATCGTTTTTCTTAAATAGAACACCCTGTATATTTTTACGTTGTATTCAAGAGGATTGTTTTTACAATGTTGCCTGTTCTCGTGATGAACGTATGAAAGAGGTTACCCTAAAAAAATTATAATTAAAATTATTTCATTTCTTTTAATTTAAGTTAGCATCTAGATGTCTACTAACCTTTGTCTGTTATGAAGTTTTAAACTTCTGTTTGACATCGATTATTGTTTTTGTTTTTGCAATATTGCCTATTTTCGTAATGAACTTATTATGAAAGAGGTTGATTAATTATCCTGAAAAAGAAGTGTAATTGATTCTTTTTAATCGTTTAGTTTAGTTAAATAGAATTTTTTAATAAAATGAATTGCACCATGTTAAAAAAGAATCGCTACGTTGGTAGCAAGTAAATTAAGTAAAATTCTGGTCATTATAATATAATCTACCATTTTCATATAAATCACAAAATAGTAAAGTCGTTTAAAATTAATACTAAAATAAAATGAAGAACCAATAGCCTGGTGTAATCGACTCTTTGTAATAGTTTAGTTCTTTAAATAGAATTTTTTAATAAAATGAATTGCACGATCATGTTAAAATGTAAGCGCTCAGATGGTAGTAAGTAGAAATTTTACTTAATTTCTGCAGTTATAATGTACCATTTTTATACAAATCACAAAATAGTACAGTCGTTAAAATTAATACTGAAATTAAAAAAAAGGAACAATAGCCTATTGTATTCCAGTCAAAACTTGTCAAAACTTGTAATTCAATTAAAATTCAGTTTTCGTCCATCAACTTAACAAGGGCACGTGTTAAGGTCTAAATTTTTAACATCTACATTGTTAAATATAACAATAAGCGTGTTTAATTCATTTATTGAAGGTATACATTGCACACTTGTCGCGTGCCTTCATGCAATACGGATATTCAAACGAACCTTCACTTTATTAATTATTACAACGTCATAATTTTTAGATAGTTTCTCTTGCCAGTTAATGTTTTGTAATATGATTGTGTAACGCAAGAGTATTATTTTTTATAATCTTTAAGTAATTAAAAACATCTGCTAGTCATTTATATAACTGACGTGTGGGAGTCTGCACGCCACTGTTTCATTTTTCGGGTTTACCACTATGAGAAAAATTGTGGGTAATTAAAAATGAAGTAACTGTATCAATGTTGCTTTGTTCTATATGTTTTTTTTTTCTGTTTAATGTTGGGTTCGCAGTAAACTGGAAATTATAATGTGCAAGTTCATGAATATAAATTTATTATTAGTCCGATCCGCTATTGAGCAACATCCGTTAGAATAATATTGTAGCGTAGCAGTCGCTTGGTCCCCATATGAAGGCCGTATTAAGTTTTTTTATTATGTACTCAAAACGAACGACCTCATTTTTATCTATAATCTTATTGTAGTTATACTCGTTTCTGCATCCGTTTTTATGAGAATAAACAAACTAACAGATGTCACTTATGTAGAAATCAATCGATTAGATTTTTCGGTTAGTGCAAATGTGAAATTCCATCAGATTCTTTTATACGTTAGACCGGAAGGGAGATCGTTGGCGGTGTGTTTGAATTTTTTACGATGATTTTAATGAGATCACTTATCGAATAAGTAAGTAGTTATATGTGGTGATTTTAATGTTAATTTTCAAAACAAAATAAATAAACTGACTAATTTTTTCGGCCCCGTTTTTTTATTTGGAATAAATGTTTTTGTTAATGTTTAGCACATTAAAATTTTATAGTTTTCTTCTGTGAGTAGATTCAAATTGAAATAATAGATCAAATAACCACAAAAACGCAATTGATTACTTAACTGCTTTCACTAGTATACATTACTCAGGCGAAATTAGCATTAAAGTTTGTTGAATTGCGTATGTGAATGTGCTGTAACAAGCAGCTTTAAATTGATTATGATTAAATACTGTGAAATACTACAAATATGGCATGCATGACTTTCCGACAAAAATGTTTCAGTTCTACATTTTAAATAAAACAAAGGCAATAGAACTTACGCAAGGTTAACGAAGCAGGAGGAGGTCTGTTGTATGTAAAATTATAATTTCTGTATATTTCTAAAAAAATTCTTTTTCTATTTTTGCTACATCTTCTTCCTACTCGTCCTATGACGAGTAAACTCAGAAAATTAAAAAGATAGACATTTTACGAAATTTTTTCACTTAAATTTGTAACACTTATGAAATAGTCTTTGACATTTTACTGACTCGATCTCTTGAATGTCCAAAATGCCAAACGTGCACAAAACACCAACGACCACTCTATCAAATGAGGCAATTCTATCGATTATTAGACCGAGCTAGTAGCGTAGTGGTGCATGACCTGCTTAGCATTCGGGGGGTAATGGGTTCGATTCCCGTTACCGTCTACCTTGTATGAGGTTTTTTCAGGGGCGTTTCCTCATACACATGTAGCGGCATGGTCACTGCGTGAATACCATGTGCGGCTACTTAGGCCAATGCTGGGGTAGTATTTTCTCCCTCAGAACCCTAACTTCGTTCCTTCCGATTCTATCCTGACCCATCCTTAATCCCACCATGCATATATACGTAATGTATGCATGCTGGGAATCCATGATTGTGGCTGAAGGAGCTCTGAAAGCTCGAGCAGCCCGTCCTCCCCCTTGTGGGAGGGAATGCAATACGTGGCCTTTTCCTTCCTTCCTTTCGATTATTACCTTAAGACCGTTACGCGAAAGTGACCAAAATGTCGACAATTATAATGGCCGGACATACAAATGCGTCGCTTTTTTATTATTTAACAACTGATCAGTGTGTTTGGAACATTGTCAGCGTTATAGATCCATATAATTAGGCGGTCGGCCGTGATTCAACGCTTTAGTCGACGTAGGATCAATATTCGACAGAATAGACTAATTCGACGAAATAGTCATAACCTTTTGGATGTTTTAGAGATCCGCCAATTTGGCCATTGCCTGTTTAATGGTATTAAGCACAGATTCGTCGAAATAGGGGGGAAATGGAAGTCAGAATTTTGGCCGCTCTATAAAACGGCGAACAGGTGAAATAAAGCACCCCAAGCAAACCAAGGCTAGCCCAGGGCTGAAGAGGAGAAGGACTCCTGAACAGTCTATGAATAAGATATATAAACTATAAATAAGTAAATACTAACCATAAGCATGAGCATACTAACAAAAAAAAAACCAAGGCTAGCAGTAGTTTCTGATCCATAATGGACGGCAGTGGTTAGAAATCATCTACAAAGGGAGTGCTGACTGGACGTTACTTGTTAGTACTTAACCTGCCAAATAACGATCAGAATTAAAATCAGGCGAATACATATCTCTAGGTGGAATATCGAAGTATGGAGGAACTCAGATTTAGGTTGATGAAACCCTTCTGTCTTATTTGGAATTTTCGAGGCTCCAGATTCAAAGAAATGTAAGTGATTAGAATTATATTAGATTTAGCCAAGATGTACAAATAATACACGACTTCTTTCAATGATGGAGTGAAGTTAACGTGAAAATCTCTCATCTACGTTTATTTAAACCCAGTACCTACGCATATCCTCTCTCCTATTCCTTACTACTGCCAAAAATCAGTAGGGTCTTTTAGTAATCGCAAATTTTTGATTTATTGCACTGTATCGGATTAGAACAAAGGAATCATCGGGTGTGACGAAGCTATATTTCAGTTAGTATTATATATATATATATATATATATATATATATATATATATATATATATATATATATATATAGAGAGAGAGAGAGAGAGAGAGAGAGAGAAAATACTCAAGTCTTAGCACGTTACAAATGTTCAATGCGGGCCCCTCGAGTCACACGACAGATGTCGCAACGATAGTACAGTTCAGCCCATACACGCTGCAATGTATCTCGGCCGATACTGTTAACAGCGTCAGTAATGCGACTTCTGAGTTCACCCAGTGTTGTAGGTAGTGGTGGTACGAAAACCTTGTCTTTAATGTACTCCCATAAATAGAAATTACACGGTGTAAGATCAGGAGAATTGGGAGGACACGCAAACAATTTCAAATCTCCTTCAGCCCAACGGCCTATCCAATGGTGAGGGAGTTCCTCGTTTAGTTACGCACGGACTTCATTATACCAGCGAGGGGGAGCTCCAACTTGTTGGTATATAAAGTTGTTGGAATCATCCGTCTTTTGCGGAAATAACCACAATTGTAACATATCGAGGTACGATATACCGGTCACAGTTTTTTCATGAAAGAAAAACGATCCATACACTTTTGTGCTGGATACGGCACAGAAAACATTCAATTTTTGAGAATCCCTTTCATGTTGGATAATGTCATGATGGTTTTCCGTGCACCATATCCGAATGTTGTGACGGTTCACCTTAAATGAAATGTCGCCAGACGGTTGGAAAATTCGTCATCCTCCATTGCTTCCTGAATGTTAGTGCAAAACTCGGTTCGCTTGACATAATAGTTTGGTTGTAAACTTGTACCATCTGCATACGATACGGTTTGAATCGCAATTGTTTTCACAAAATGTTTCACATATTTTTCTGCGGAATACCAAGTTCACGACGTGCTTTACTGGTGGACTTTTGTGGCGAACGCACGAAACATTGCCTAACCGAATCCACTGGTGCGTCAGGCACTCGTGATCTTCCGGTGCTTCTACGTTTATTAACTACACCTGTGATCTTGAATTGTCGATACCATCGTAGAATGCCCTGATAACCTGGAGGATCAATTTGGCATTCTCGTCGGAATGCACGTTGCAAAGTAACAATCGATAAACATCGCGCGCACTTTAACACACAAAACGCTTTCTGTTGCATAGTCGCCATTTTGACAACTGCGGACCTCACCTGGGCGTGAGCATGACAAGCATGAGAGTGACCAGAGAATAACATCCGCTCCATTTGCTGGCGCCTGAGGATCCGTAGAACTAATCAAGAGGGATGTAAATCATACTCACAGGGTTATATAAAAGAATTCTTATAACCACCAGTAGTTTTCATACGTTAATTCTGCATTAAGAACTAATAATATGCCGCATAAATTCAGCAACGAAGAATACGCGGATATGGTTTATGTGTACAGTTTTTGTGATGGTAATAACAGAGCGGCCAGAAGAGAGTATGAAATGCGGTTTCCCCAACGAAGAACACCAAGTAATACAACATTTGGAAAAGTGTATGATTATTCCAGGCGATACGGTCGATTTCCAACAGTAACACTAAACGAACGTAATGAAAGACAATACGTAAATATGGAAAATAATATTCTGAATTGAATTCAGAATAATCCAAAAGTGAGTACCTACTCCACGAATTAGTCATGCTTTGCAACTTCCGCATACTACGGTCTGGCGAAGACTTAAAAAGAATCGCCTCTACCCTTACCATGTACAGTAAGTACAAAGGTTAGTAGCACAATTCACGAGAAACGGGGTATACAATCTTAGGAACTCACACGTTTGGGCAGAGCAAAATCCATTTGCCACAAGGCAGGCTCACTCCCAGCATAAGATTTTTGGTTAATGTATGGTGTGGCAGATTTGATAATAAGATAATGGGACCACATATTTTACCTCTTAGCCTAACCGATAAAGTGTGTTTAGATTCTCTGGAAAATATTTTGCCAGTACTGCTTGATGATGAAAATATCGATACAGGTGGAACATACTTTCAACTTGATGGTGCTCCACCACATTACAGGCGCATAGTCAGAAATTTTTTATCCGAAAATTTTCCCAATAGATGGATTGGTAGAGGGGGCCCTCATGTCTGGTCTTCAAGGTTGTGTGATTTTAATGCTATCGCTTATTATGTTTGGGGATTTTTAAAATCCAAAGTTTACGGCGAGGAAGTAAATAGCTTGAACGGATTCAAGAAGCTTTTTAACATATGGACAATAATTCAGACGAGATTAGGAAGTCAGTCAGGCATATTATAAGAAGAGCAAGACTTTGCCTTGAACAGGGTGATGGTGATTTTGAACAATTGGTTTAGTTTTTTGTAAATTTTTATTTGTTTTTTTTTTAATTTCTGGCGTTCTTCGTCAATTAAAGATTATTATTTTTTGTGGACTTTCAAACACAGAATCCATTTTAGAAAAATCTGATATACAGGGTGTTGTTTTTGGGTGGGAATATTTTGTAATTTTTTTATCAGGACCTAGCTTTCTTTTATTGTGAATAGATTAATCGATTGGACACCTTGAAGGAAATATGCCTCCTAAATATCAAAAACATATACAGTGTGGTTAGAAAGTTATGAACCAAGAAGTTTGATAAAACACCCTGTATCTTGGTTATAAAAGTAGTAAGACCCATTAATTGTGGGGTTTTTGGGATCGTCTAGAAGTCCCCTATCTGTAGTTAACGTATGTCACTTTCCTAACGAAAGATCCTGTGTAAAGTTTATTAATTAGCAAGTCGCAGATCAAATATTAACAATTTTCTAATCATGAAGTCTTCATAATCATTTGTGCAAAATAATAGCTGTTTGGCAGATTGCGCAAATTTGAAAAGCATAAATATACTTGATATTTTTGTTACGACTACTTACTCGTCTTATGACGAGTAAACTCCGAAAATTAAAAGATTAAAATTTTACCAAATTTTTAGATATGTGCAACACTTATGAAAGGGTCCCGATATTTTTTTGAATGTCCAAAATGCCAAACCTTAGCTTAGGACTTTTACGCAGACAGTGACCAAAATGTCGACAAAACAATAATTATTATAATTCACGGAAATGGTAATCGGCGCTTTGGTTACGATCACAGTTTGGAACAGTCATCGCATCGTGTAATATAACTATCGATGATCAATCATATAACCCAAGTAAATCCCATATTAGGAGCCTCTCTATAAAGCGTCGGAATTAAACCTATTATCTACGGATATCGCCTTTAGGTAGGAAAGTTAAGAATAGGGAAATTATTTATTTTTTCCATTATTACTGGAATAATCCAGTATTAAGCAACACCAAATCAGACAATAAATACAAAATCCCCTGCTTGCTGAGATAATGTACAAAATGAATTAAAAAAGTTAGTGATAAATCACTATAAGCGAAGATTTAAAATAATGTGACGGACTCCCAATTAAGTGTTATTTTACGCAAAATGGTCGATAATTAGCATCTAATTAATGCACAAGAGACAAATTTTCTACATAAGTTCACGACTGTGATTTTCGCGCTATCGATGTAATTTTTACAATAACTTGATTCCTATAGGGGTGCAAAGTCTAACTATAACGGCGCAAAACAGCACATAATGGGTGTTTAATTATCGCGCAAGAAAAGATTACTTTATTTATGATTATGAAGTTAGCCTTGTTAATGTAATATTTGCAGTAACTCTCCTATAGATCCACAAAATTTCATCTTAGCGGTTCAAAACGGCGCATAATAGGCGCCTAGTTACTGAACAAGAGAAAAGATTTGTGCAGAAGTTCACGGATATAAAGTTAGTCGTGTGGATGTAATTTTTACAATAAGTATGGAGCGCAAAATTTAGCTTTCACGGTACAAAACGGCGCATAATCAGTGCCTAATTGTGGCGCAAGAAAAGGTTAATTTATATATAAAGATATGAAATTAGCCTTGACGATCTACCTTTTGCAATAACTTATTTCCTACGGGGGTGCAAAGTTTTATTTTAGCGGCGCAAAACGGTGCATAATTGGCGCCTAATTACTGCATAAGAAAAAATTGATTTATGCAGAAGTTCACGGATGTAAAGTTTGCCGCGTCGATGTAATTATTTCAAAATTTTATTTTAGGCGCACAAAACGGCGCATAATTGGTGCCACTGCAAAATGTTGATTTATGCGGAAGTTCACGGCTACGAAGTTTGTCGCGTCAATCAAATCTTACAATAACTTATTTTCTGTAAGGACGCAAAATTTAATTTTAACGGTGCACAATTGGTGTCTAATTACTGTAAAAGAAACAACTGTTTTAGTCGAAAGATCACGGCTGTGAATTTAGCCATATCAATGTAATTAACAATAACTTATTTCCATATGAGCGCAAAATTTTATTTTAAGGGTGCAAAACAGCAGATAACAGGTCTCATCTATATTAAGCTTTGGAATAACTTATTTCCTGTGGAGGCGCAATACTTTATTTTAGCGGCGCAAAGGGGCATATGATTATATAAGAAAAAATTGATTCATTCAATTTAAAATTAATTTGTTGCAAATGCATCAAGGGTTGCACAGGCAATTGTAATTGCTACAAAGTTGAACTCTATTGCACGTCCATTTGTGCTGGCGGTCACGGACGTACGTGTACAAACATTGACGCAGGGATTGATTTGGAAGAAGCCGTTGATAAAGAAGTGAATATTGACATGGAGAGTTTTTTGAACCTCGAAATCGCCGGGCAATCCAAGGAAGAAGCAGATCCAACATCGATCGCGCCAGAAATTAATGAAAATATTGAAAAACAATGTGAAATGAGCGAGTCGCCAGTATAAAAAAAAATGAGGAAAAAAAGAATTTTTTTTTATCATTAATAAAAAGTTTTAAAATGTATGTTTTTTTATTGTTTATTCATTTTTACCTCGTTATAATGGACGTTAGGCCAACTTTCTTCACCGCGTTATCGCTACTCGCGCGCTCAGCGTAATCCGTCGGAGAAGAAAAAGACATTTTTTTATACAAAATTTCATAAGGAACAGAATTGAAAATAACTATTTTTATCATTAGACCTATATTTTCTGAGATTATCGAGAAAAACCATAAAAGCGTGGCTTCTCATTTGTTCAAACAATTGTTCCGGTTGGAGTTGGAGCATTATTTTTTTAAGTAATGATAAATTAGACATTAACCAAGAGTTTAAGAAAAATTGGCTTGCTTCTTATTTTTCCCACCATAAAAGCTCTGCACCTGGACTATGAAGGAAAAATTCTTAAGTATGAACACTCAGACAAGTGAAATTATGCTAAATCCTTAATTGAGCAGAGATCCACAAAATTCAAATAATAATATTACATTTTTACATATAATTAATTGCTTATCTGATACTAAACATTGTTATTCAAAAGCGCCAACAATAGATTATTTTATCTTTGCCGATCAAAAATCACCATTTGTTGTTAGAACAATGTTCAATCGCTATCTTTTATAAACTGTATTTAAGATTGCTTGAAGAACACAATATTAGACTTTAGACTAATTAAATTATAAAAGAGCTGCTACAATGATAACAGGCGGCATTCGCTGTCCGCGTTCGTAACAGCGAACATCAAACATCGCTTAATCGTTTTAAAAAGAACAAATCGACCAGCCTCTACCAGCATCGTTATCACGATGCCGGGTACAGAGCATCAACATCGTCCCGTGGCGGCTAGCGGCCGCCACGGGACGATGTTTTGGGTTTACTGCCCCTGGTTAGAGACGACCCCGCCTGCGCTGACCTACACGCCCGAGGAGTACTTCAGTAGACAGGACGTCACAATTAAACGAAGAAAGGATAAGGAAAGCGAAGACAACAGAAGCTACACCGGATTCCGCTCCCGTTGTAACCGCCCTGCCACCCCAAACCGCCGCAGCAGACAATGAGTCCCCATCGCCCGACCAGGAATTCCGACTAGAGAAGAAGACATCGAGGAACCGACCGACAACACTTTCCAGGCCTTTACAGACTGCCCGGAAGCTATGGAAACCGCCGTTACCAGGGAGGGTGCCGCCGGTAATCCTTCTCGAGAAGGAGAACTGAGTCTCCTTCTCTCGTGAACTGGACCGACGAGGGATTGCCATTACTGGAGAGAAGACTATCGCTGAGTGATATAGGATACAGTCTACTACAGCCAAGGTTTTTCAATTTTCCTACCGTTTGCTCTATCCCATTTAATCCAATACCCTTCTCAGTTTCATTCGCTAATCCTTCTACATTCTTCCTATTAAACTCTTCAGTTTGATTTTCCTCACTAATGTATAGCTTTCAAAAATATTATTGCCAGCATTCCTCACTTCACAATCGTCCCATTCTATTTTGTTGCTTCTAATCATCACTCATGCAGCGTTCCGTTTTGAGCCACGGTTTGTATTTTTGACATATTGTCAGAAAAGTTTTTTGTTTCCATCAAAATCATTCTGCATTTTCTCCCCTTCCGCAGCCAGCACTTCCTGTTTACTTATTCTCGCTGCCTCCTTCACTTTCTTGTTTCTTCATTTGTACACCACCGTTTTTCCTCAGTCTCTTTTGTTGCAGCAATCATTGCCATGTACGCGTATTTTTTCTTACATACTGCCTTTGCTCTTCCACATATCTGTATGGCACAATTGACAATACATTCAACTCTCTACTCAAAGCATCTGTATATTTCATTCTCGAACCATTATTTACCAGTTTATCTACCGTAATTCTGGACGTCTGCACGACGTTTGCTTTCCTTCTCTAGACCCACTTTTGCCCCAGGCAAACTGTCGATACACACAATTAGTGATTAATCTAAACAAATTAAGAGCTTTCAGTGGGTCACTGCCAAGTCACATTCGCCGACTGCGGCTATTCCGTCATATTTCAATATTTGACCATTACGTTGAATGTGACCACAACGCCGAAGACCTTCTGCCTAATGCCCCATTCTGCCAAAATTTAATGTTGAGCCATTTTTTACGGGCATGGCATTTACTAGAACATCAGCCCGTAAAGGCAAGATACCGACATAGCTTAGTGGTAAGGTCACGATTCTTACTCAACAGTAGAAGACGGGCACGATCCCCTCCACTTTTTTACGTCACAAGCCCCGCCCACTGGGGGCACCCTCCGCTCCACTTTTTGTACTCACCCACGTAGGAAGCGTATATTTTGAGGGTGGGGTCGGCTTCTTTTCGGGGGCCTTTTTCAACCTGTGGGTGGAATTGAGCCCCTAATTAGTGCCCTGTTGGCAGTATTAAAATACCTCAGCCAAAAAAGGAGTTTACATTTATAAACATGCCCCTAGAGCATCAATAATCGCGCGCGCGCGAGTATTGACCTAACCACACTGAGGTATTTTCTCTTAAGACGGCTACGAAGGCTGTTTCGGTGATCCCTACTCCGAACTTCCCCCGAAGATAACCGATTCTACCAGAACATTGACGAGTGCGTCAGCACACAAGACCCAAGGCCAGCAGCATTCTCGTTTCTCGCGTTTCGCTCTTTAAAGGAGTGAGCATTATTATAATGTATTCTCCTGTTTATGAGCCAACATCAGCGGACATTAGAGATTTTACTGACTTGTTAATAAAATATTACAACATAACCGTGCAAGATTATGATGGAAATGATGACGTGGATGAGATGAATGTATCTCAAATCTAAGGTGATGGTGATGATTTACAGAAGAGGAAGAAGAGCGATGAGGTGGAGGAGAAAGAGGAGTCTCAAAACCATGGCGATGATAGCGACGAATCACGGTTCAACAAGAAGAAGACCGATAAAGGATATGATTATATAAATGATGTATTGTTGTTTATAATAATAATAATAATATATTTTCAAACGCTAAGCTTTCCGTCAATTTTGTTAATAAACTTGTTTTTCCTAACGGTGTTTGAACCTGCACTAACAATGCTGCAGTTAATGCGAACGGGCGGTTAGATGGGTAGCTACAATAAGTGTGAGATTGGCTTTCTTTTTCACTCTGTGCGTTCAATCATACTGCTATTTTTTGAATTGAGGGCTGATTTTGTATGATTAAGTTAAATAAGTTTGGTATTTAATTGATTTGATTTGATTAATTGATGTATGTTTGAGAAAGAGACGGATACGATCAACCCTTATTACAGAAAACGTAATTAGCCTTTACACCACTATATGGCACCACAAACAACCCTAATTGGTCCTAGAAATATAGCGCTAGGTGGAGCCGCCTCTATTACAGAAAACATTCGCTAGTTTAAAAATATAATGCTAGATGGCGCCACCTTCATTACATAAGATATTCATTAGGCCGTACACAACTAGATGACGATACAAATTCAAATTTCTCAACAAGCGCCACGACAGGAGGGCGCAGGCGTCTTATAAGCTAGAAATAGGTCCCTTATTAGAATACAAGTTCAAATTTCTCGCAATAAATAATCATAATGTAAACACTTAAATACAAATCCAAATTCAAATTTCCCCCCCAAGGGGCCAGGGGCTAAGACCCGAAAGCAATATGTCTTATAAGTTAGTATTAGGCCTCCTTATTATTATAATACAAGTTCAGATTTCCCCTCATAGATGGCGTCACAAAGAAATTTAAATTTTTGGTCGAGGGGCGAGGGCCTGAAACTAAGTTGCTAAGCCCTACATATGTCTTACAAGTTAGCATTATACTCCTTATTATAATACAGATTCATATTTCCAGCCATAACCTGCAGAGACTTAAATACAAATACAAATTCAGATTTTCCGCCATTGGAGTTTCGACAAGAGACAAAGCCCCGAGAATAAGTTGCGCAGCCCTACACCTGTCTTATAAGTTAGCATTAGGCTCCTTATTATTATAATACAAATTCAAAATTTCCGGCAAAGGTACCACGACAATACACGAAGGCCTACGAACAAGTTGCAATCACGACAAGGGGCACAGACCCGAGAACAAGTTGCGACACCCTATACCTGTGTTACAATCTCGGTTATGCTCGGGGAGGGTTGGAGTGGGAACAACGACACAGCCTTCGCCGAAAGCCTCGCGTGGCGAAATTTTACTTATATGAGATATGATATCGCAAAGATCTGCCGGTCATAACTCAAAATGTTTCCGTAACTACGCTCTAATATCTTTCCTAGGAGCATGTTTATAAATGTAAAAGCCCTTTTTCGACAGTTCATCCGAGACAGAACCTGTATGTAAAGCCGTCTTATGTGATAGCATGGCAGGCCCTTATCGGTGAAAATTCAAAGATTAAAAGAGGCCGGTACACATAATTTGATTATAACTCTTTTTTTGACAGAGATAATTCAGCTAAGATAGAGCTTGTATGCTGTATAGAGGCAAAATCTAGCTTAAAGGAGAAGAAGACACAAGTCATTTGTTCAGCGTATACACCACTAGATTGAAGATGTTGTCTTGTGTGTATTAGAAAATATGCTACTGATCCGGAGTTGGATAAAGAAAGATGTATACGGTACAGCTTCAGGGGACCGTGACAGGTTGATGCGGTATATGGGCAGGCATAGTACGCCGTACCATACCTATTAGGCAACGAGTGAACGTACGTTCAAGGTGGTTATGCGGAGTTTGCCTGTAGAAAACCGATTCTGCTTCTGCTGGTGACCCTCCCAACAGAAGATGACCTTAGGAAGATGCGTCAGATGGAGCATGTGGTTTGACTTCGTATTTCCATCGAAGACTTAAGGCGGAAATCCGGCATCGGACAGTGTCACCGGTGTCAGGGATTCCGTCACGCACAGCGTTGCTGGAGAGCAGCGGTACGCTGTCTTAAGTGCGCAGGAAATCACCACTCCAGCGATTGCACTAAACTCCGTACAGTCCGGGCTAAGTGTGTGAACTGCCGTGGTGATCATCTGGGCAACTTTCGGGGATGTCCGAAGTTCCCACGTCTCCCACAGCTTCAGCGGAAGCAGACCGACGCACTACGCCAGCAGAAGGTAACGCGACGGCAAGCAGAAGCGAGAGAGCAGAAGTGCGGAAGATGGCTAGAGTCGCTGACGTGAAAATGACCGCTCCTCCTGCTTTAGGGCTCGACGCCATTCTAGGTTTTCTCGGAGGCCTAAAGTTGGCGAAGGCCTTACTTGTCATCCGCAAGGTGGCAGCGGCCCTAGCGAAGGTTCAAACTGCGACTGACCTGTGGAGAGCGATCCTCATATACGGTCAGGAGGTATGTCCCTTTTGGGGTAAACACTCTTCGGAACGGCGACCAAAAGGGATGCCTCGGACAAGTATTTAGTATCGATTCATTATTATTTACACCTGCCCTAAGCCTACTTCCTAGTTGTTCTACACCGCATCACGGTATAGACATCCCATCCTATTACTGGACAACAATAGCTATGCTATCGTTGTGCAGCCTATATGAAGATCAAACTTATATGTTTTTCTATTTATTTCAGATATCCGAGGCAGCAACATCAGCATCAATAACTAGCACCCGGGCGCCAACAGGACAGTACAACACAAAGGACCAACAACAACACCACCACCCACTACAGGATTAATTTTTTTTGCTGAAGAGGACTCATACTCCTGAACAGGACACGACAAGGCGATACTTTGTATATTTTTTATATTTTATGTTTTGTATTATATATTATATTGTACTCTGCACTATATTATCAAATCATTGTAAATATCAAAAAATCCAATAAACTATTGAAATGGAAGTGGATGATAACACTACTATAGACTTGCGTTTGGTAACTACTTACAAATAATTAAATTACTTGTGCTTTAAAGTTTATTATTGTTAAACACAAATTTATATTAAAAACATCTTTTTGTTACGGAAAACGTAATTATATTTTTTATACTAAAACAAAGTTAAATGTTTCCTAAGGTTTTGAAATTAACGTCTGGAGCTTCGAATGAAGCACAAAATACATTAACTAGATCTTTAATTTATTTAAAATTATAGCAGTTTTCATTACTAGTCTTCGTTGATTAGAGGGTCTTTTAGAATTTATATAGTGGACTTAAATTTCATAATTTTTTTTAATTCTTCAGAAAGAAATCGAAACCGGTTGAGAATTTATAGATACAAATGAGTATTGTTGATACAATTTTAATTTATTAATTATTTAAATAAATTTTTCTGAAATTAATAGAATTTATTTTAATTGAATCATTATTTAATCATGTCTACAAAGTTTATCATTTAAAATGTCAAATTTGCATATAGGTCTAACTACATTTAAAGAACATAATGCATAATGGTTTACAGAATTAATAAAAATTAGGTATTATTCTTAAAATAATCATTCATCATCCCCTCTCCATCGTCATTAATTTTCGTTTTTTGACCATAATTAATATGTGGTGAAAAAACGCCGTTAACATTGTAACGGGGGCGGTTCGATGAGATCTGCGATATTTTGTAAAATTATATTATTTTTATCGTTATGCATAATTATTTTTTTTACTTTTATATTGTGTTAAATTGTAGTTTTTGTATTTGCATTTACAAATTTTTTGAGTTATGTGATAATTATATAAAATAAAAATCGTTGCCGCAATAAGTGACAAGGAAATATTTAAATCGTTTCCTCTTTAAAATTTTTACATTTTATGACGATGAACCGGTCACCAATTCACCGAAAGTTTCTTACATTCCGCAGACAAAGAATAAGTTTGTTTTCATAACAAATACATTTACTTTAAGTAATCCGTTTATATGTCCGTTAGGTATATGATAAATGGGTTATGGCGTCTATTTTTAAGCATTCATACCTGTAATGGTTTCTCATTTTACTTCACGTTTGTTAATCCTATTTAAGCGACGTTCCCATCCCAGTGTACATACAAATTTAAAGTTAACAAACTATTTATTCTAGGTAATAAATTCCCAGACAATAACAATTTAGTATTCATATTAAAGCAAGTTTATACTTGTATTAAACGTGTATTTATAACGAATTTTTAGTTATATTATGTCGATGACGATGCTCGACCTCCAACGAGTTTTTAGCTTTTGGGTTTCCTGTCCTAATCGACCGTTGAAGTCTCTAGTTTTTTATTCAGTTTACATTTATTGCCGTGACCAATTTTTTTCTACCAACTCCCTTTAGGCGTTTAATTATTAATTTTTCTAATCAGTTCATAATCGTATTATGTAAAAAAAGTGAATTACTCGATCAAGCAAGCCAAGCAACCTTGCCTTTAGCGCAATACCGTTCGATCTGGGTGCATCTTCGATGTAGAATTTTTACAAGTCGATACCTGTTGCAACCTGTACGAACTTGCGTAGGTTCATTTGTGTAACCTGTATTATATAGTCGCGTTTAATTACACGTTTTCCTTTTTCAACGCAATTCTATGGCGTTAGTTTGAGAAGGAGCGTATACCTACAAAACCTTTTTTATGGGAAGCAAATCCGTGTGACAAGACGATGTATTTAGACTTCGAAATCAAACGATATACCGACTCGTTTTCCCTTTGTTTATAAACATGTTTTATGCAGGTAGATTGTAAGATATAATAACAACGTAACGGTGACTCATTTTAAAAACATTTCTATTTTTAATAACTCGTTTTTTAACATTATGATAAATGAGAAAACTAATAAATAATAAAATTTAACGTTTTTATCAGAGCATGCAATTTCTGGATGTGGAAAATTTAAACTGAAATTACGTTTGATGCGCATTGGTATGTCCATAATATTACAAGCTCTCGTTGCACACGTTAAAAATCTCTTATCTACAGGGTGAAACGAAGCGAACGCTTAAAAACACGCATTAAACAATATGCAGTGCACATTTAAAATAATGAATGAAAATAAGAAAATTCTCAAGTAAGGTTAATGACATAAATACAGAAAACCATCCAAGGTAAATGCACGAGAGGTGCGGCTTTTCGCTTACGTCATTTTTAATACTAAAATTCTGAAAAAATAACACTCCAAAAAGAAAATTAAATCTCAAAACTCCCAATTACATAAAAATCTGCAGAGGCTATTAACCGTAATCTTTTAGACTCTGATCCTAATTTGCATTTTCTAAGCAAAGCTACACGACGATTCTCCCAGCCTTGCATTTAACGTTCATTCTGTAGTTTAACCTACAAACAAGTATAATATAATTGAACAAGTTAGTCTAGTAACGTGAATAAGACAGGTATATTTTCCCATCAAGTGCAAATATATATACAAGCTACTTCAATACACACGACCTTGCTGAATCGCGGGTGTTGACCTTCGTAAATACGGCTTAAATAATTAGCACATAAAACTGAAACGGAAGTTTAAATTTTTATTTTAAAAGGATTGATTAAATGTAATGATATAAACCGTCGTTAATGTTGCAAATGAAATTTATAGCTGTTTGGATGAAGCATCCTGTATACATAATTTCATAAG
This sequence comes from Vesta saturnalis, assembly GCA_036346205.1. Taxonomy (NCBI): domain Eukaryota; kingdom Metazoa; phylum Arthropoda; class Insecta; order Coleoptera; family Lampyridae; genus Vesta; species Vesta saturnalis. Next base: position 3,922,855 of record JARFJB010001218.1, on the reverse strand, counting down.
TATGAAGTAATGTTTATCAATACTTACGTAGGCTCATACGTAATAATGGGCCTTCATAATATACCAGGCGTATCTATTTATACGTACACCGTTTTTCGCAGAATATCAAGAATGATTTCAAGAATTACTGGTGAAGTAATGCTAGAGGAATTCCTTTTAAAAGAAAGAGAGCATTCACTTTATCAGGTAGTAAAAAGTAGATTTAGATGAAATGAATGAATGAAATTTTTCTTTGGGAAATGCAAAATTATCAATTGTTATCAAAACTTGTATTACAAAGTACGTTTGCAGATTATAAAACAACATCATAAGGGAGAAATTAAAACAAGAAGATTTACGTGCTAAATACATCTATTTTCCTTTCTCTTTCAAATATAATAAGGGAGGGACCCTGAGGACCTCTAATCACAACTCCAAAGTAACATTTCCCCGCATATTTCCCATGTACAAGTAGTCAAGAAATGATTCGAAATACCAATAAGTCCCCATAACTTTTTTAATATAAGCGTTCGTGCAAAATCCCATTGAAGAAACTTTTAGTATTTTTGAGGGGCTATCTGATTATATAATGAACACTACAAGTATTTTATAGCAAACAGGAAAGAAATCTCTCTAAACACAACCATTCTCCTTAATTTTTTTTAATATAAGCTTTCATGCAATAATTTTTACAATTAGTTGAGTTTATCGACCTATTTCCAGAGTTTTTGCTTTCGAAGCGCGACGTTTCGGAAGCGGACTCTACTTCCATCATCAGGCTCAGTCCTGAGAAGAACTCATTTCGTACTTGAGTCATATTTTTTATGTATATACGCGCGCGCCCATACACACGCGCGCGCGCGCGCGCCCACACACACACACACACACACACACACACACACACACACACACACACACCACACACGCACGCACGCACGCACGCACGCACGCACGCACGCACGCCGCATGCACGCACGCACACCACACACACACACACACACACACACACACACCACACACACACGCACGCACGCACGCACGCACGCACGCACGCACGCACGCACACACACACACACACACACACACACACAATATATATATACAGGGTGGTCCTTTAAAGTGTTACAAAGCGATATTGAGAAAATGGCTGAATGAAAATAAATGAAATATCTAGGGATACAATGGGTCGTTGGGGGACACTTTTTGACAGAGTAAGTAATGTTTTAACCCTTTCCACTTTTTAGGGATGGGGGGTAACTTTTAAACGTTAAATGGAAAGGTGCAGTTTTCTTTCCAGATTTGTAATCTCCAGAAAAAACTACGTTATAATCAATGAATAATTTCATGCCAATGTCAATAAAATCAACTAAAGAAAAAATTGATATTAGGTACATTATTTTATTATAATAAATAGATTATTGGGCTCAAGAAAATCCACAGTGGATGCGAACAGTCGCTAATCAACACCCTTGGTCGATAAATACCTGATGTGGGATATTTGGCGATGTTGTTATTGGACCTCACTTTTTGCGACGGTAATCTTAATGGACAGCGATACTGCGATTTCCTTTGAAATGTCTTGCAAAGATTGATGCCAAATATTCCAGAGCAACAACGTGAAGCAATTTGGTTCCAGCAAGACGGCGCACCACCACATTTCTGTCGAGAAGCACGTGCTATATTGAATGACACTTACCCTAACAGATGGATTGGATGTGGGGACCAGTAAATTGGCCTGCAAGATCGCCAGACTTAACCCCTCTTGATTTTTTCTTGTGGGGTTTCATCAAAGAAAAAGTCAATCACCCCAGATATGTTATTCAGAGTGCGGAATTCTTTTCGAAAGAGGGTTGATAAATGTTTAGAACAAAACGGTCGTCATTTTGAACACCTATTATAATAAAATAATGTACCTAATATCAGTTTTTTCTTTAGTTGATTTTATTTTTAATTTTGTTAAATTTAGCGTAGTGACATTGACATTGGCATTAAATTATTCATTGGTTATAACGTAGTTTTTTCTGGAGATTACGAATCTGGAAAGAAAACTGCACCTTTCCATTTAACATTTAAAAGTTACCCCCCACCCCTAAAAAGTGGATAGGGTTAAAACATTACTTACTCTGTCAAAAAGTGTCCCCCAACGACCCATTGTATCCCTAGATATTTCATTTATATTCATTCAGCCATTTTCTCAATATCGCTTTGTAACACTTTAAAAGGACCACCTGATATATATATATATATATATATATATATATATATATATTATATATACAGGTGTCCATAAACTCTTTTCACAAAGAAAACTAGAGCTGATTTCATGTCGATTTAACGTAAATTATCTTAATACAAAAATACTTCCTAAGAGAGCTGGAACGCTTGGAAGATGCGGCCTAACATCGGTTTAATCGGTGTATTAAAAACGGTTATTTTTACCCGAGTATATTTCTTACTTTCTAAAGCAAAATTAATTTATGACATGAGAGCAGTTTGACGTTCACGCAGTTGTTATTTTGTTTATTTTCCATAATAATTGTAAATAAATTCGTTAGTAAATTTTATAAAAGTATGATTAACACATGCAAAGTTCAAATCGATTTATTTCGAAAACGGTACGTCGTAGAGACTTCAGACAAGAGTATCATTCTTTTTTTTTAGTTCATGTTAAAATTTCGAAAGTTTGAAAAATAAAAAACTTATGAATAACAATGTCCAATACCCCGCCCAAATGACCCGCTTATGAGGTCTATATCTACGTATTTTTATATCTTTGAAATATGCTCACGGGCACACGCACACGCACGCGCACAAGCACAATCACAAGCACACACACAAGCACACACACACGCACACGCATACTTACACGCACACGCCCACGCACACGCACATGCACACGCGCACGCGCACGCAGACGCACACGCCATACGATTGGGCATATTCTACTAAATAAATGTACAGAACGCTATCATTTAAAGGGAAACCATTTTGAAGATATTTAAATTAAACCGATGTTAGGGCGCCATCTTCCAAGAACTCCAGCTCTCTTAGGAAGTATTTTTGTATTAAGGTAATTTAGGTTAAATCGTCATAAAATCAGCTCTAGAATCTGCAGTTTTCTTTTGCGAAAAGAGTTTGTGGAAACCACATGCATATATATATATATATATATATATATATATATATATATATATATATATATGTTGAATTGATATTCGGGTGCTGGCCCGCGTTGGTGTTGTAGTATTCTCTAAGAAACTCGAAGTTTCGTCAAGATCCTACTTGCCATCTTCAGGATACGTTTAACATTTAGTTGCTGCTTCGTGTTACTCGTATTGAACTAACTCCTTTTGATTGAGGTTCCGTGTTATAGTGTTCCGAGTCGCTGGTTACGTGCTTGATTGCTTGTTTTTGGTCCCTTTCTTGCGCTTTCACTTTCTTTACTCTCTTTTTTCTTGTTTTCTTTCGTTGCACTTTCAAATTCGCTATGTTAGTTAGCATTGTGGTGTTTTGAAAGTCAATTTTATGGCCTGATGTTTGATAATGTTTGTACATGTGCCAAAGATGAGGTAGTTTGGCCTTTTTTAATGGCATTAATATGTTCTTCTCTTTTTGAACTGATCTTTCTGTTTGTTTGTCCGATATACACCGAAGCACATCCGCGACATGGAATTCGGTATACTCCTTGCCCTTCTAGGTTTATTTGTTCCTTGGGTATTTTTAGCATCGTGTTGATCTTCTTTGTTGGTTTAAATATTCAATCGGTATTGAAAACGCTAATACACCGCTCTAAAACGCTAACTGACTAAGATCACAGACAAGCAGGGATAAAACAAGTAAGCTGATCCCTACGCCAAAATGGATGCAAGGAACGGGACATACAAAGAGGAATAAATCCGAGAAAACGAAACAAGACAAGTAAACCAGAAAATGAAGAACTTACAATAATAGCATATCTACCGTACATAAAAGGAACAACTGATAAAATAAGCAAGATACTGCAGAAACACAAAATCAAAGCCATCTTTAAACCAGCAAGGAAGATTAACACGATGCTAAAAATTCCCAAGAAACAAATATTCCGAATTCCGGTATATATCGGACAAATAAACTGGAAGATCAGTGCAAGAAGAGAAGAATACTAATGATGTTAAAAAAGGCCATAAAATTGACTTTCAAAACACCACAATGCTAGCCAACACAGGACACAAATCTCGCATCATCAGAGAGGCTATCGAAATAGAGAAGCACATAGACAACCTCAATACCAGGGATGATGGATCAAGACAACATGGAAACCAATTCTAATGGATAAACACATAAAAACGCATTCAAACACGACGACAGACGAAAGCAAAAATGTAAACGAAAGAAAACAACAAAAAAGAAAGTAGGGAAAGTGAAAGCACAACAAAGAGACCAAAAACACGCAATCAAGCACATAACCAGCGACTCGAAACACTATATAACACGGAACCTCAACCAAAAGGTTCAATATGAGTAACACGAAGCAGCAGCCGAAAGTGAGACGTATCCTGAAGATGGCAAGTGGGATCTTGCCTAAACATCGCCGTCTCTTAGAGACTACTACAACACCAATGCGGACCAGCACCCGAAACACTAATTCAACACATGGAGGACACGGAAATTTAAAATTATTAATTTAATTATTATTATTATTATTATTATTATTATATATATAATTTATATTATATATATATATATATATATATATATATAGCTTATCGGATTTTCTGCCAGTGATATGTAAATGGTTCTTTGGCTTTTCTTTTGAGTGTTTTTTGTGGATTTGAACGCAGAGTGTATGCCCCTCGAATTTTGTCGAAGGTACTGGTATATATTGTATTAGCGCTCTGTGTTTAGATTCTGCTTTTTTGGTTACCCTTTCTCTCTTTTGGTTAGATCAGGGTAGACATTTTTTTAAAGTGTTTTAGCGATATTTCCTTTTTTCGTTTGTGGTGATTGGAGTAGGTACATACTGGTGTAGGTGGGTTTCCTGTATACACTTGTCGTGAAGGCGTTGTTATTCCTGTGTACAAGTACATCCACGAATTACAGTTTTTGTTCCGACTCCAATTCCATTGTGAATTTTATGGAGGGTGCGCAGCTATTTAGATGATCTAGGAATTCATCCAGCTTATGCTTGCCGTGTGTCCAATTTACAAAGGTACCGTCAACGCATCTAAGCCACATGTTTGGTTTCTGCGTGAATTCTGATATAGCTTGGCATTCGAAGTCTTCCATGTATATATTTCTCAATATGGGTGATAGCGGGGAATCGATTCCATTCCAAACTCTTGTTGATAGAATTTGTCTTCGACTGGGAAGTATGTTGTTCTAATGCATATTACCTGAAGTACCGTGATTGTGTTTACCGAGAGTTGCATGTGTTCGTCTAACGTTCCCTCCTTTTCCAGCCTGTCCCTTATGATAGTTAGTGCCTTGTTGGTGGACACATTTGTGAATATGCTCACGATATCGAAGCTTACCAGTATTTCTTCCTGTTGGGTTGGAAGTTTCTGAAGATATTCACGATGTGCTGCGTAGTCTTGACCACAGACTTGGTTTTTCCCGATAATAGTGTGATGATACCTAGCAGATAGTGTGCTAATGGATGATCAGGAGACTTTCTCGAGCTCACAATTGTTCTCAGAGGAATTCCTTCCTTGTGGAACCCTGGTAGGCCTTAGAGATGTGGAGGTATGCTGTTGTGTGGGGTGGGTTTAGTTCTCTGGTAATCGGAGTACTCTCACTTGTGTTTGAAATCGTCTGGTGTATCCACCTTTCGATTGATAGGGTGGGGTCTTTTGGTATTTGTTTGTACTCGCCCTTGTCCAGTAGTTATTGGATCTTACTGTTGTAAGTCTCTATATTCATAAAAACAGCTACATCAGTCGCGAGGACTGACCTAACCTTACTTCTGTATCCTTCGGCTTCTTCAGGATCTATTCTCATAGCGGTTTGTTTAATTGAGGTTATAAAATCTATTTTTGGACTATACCTCGGTGTTATGGCATAGGTCAACCCTTTATCCAGAATCTATATTTCGTTTTCGTTCAACTGTTATTTAAAATTTTTAGAATTCTCGAAGAGCTCTCTGTAGCTCCAAAATTCAATTAAAACATTTTTCCTTTGCACGAATAGGAAAGAAACTAGTTAACATAAAAGGATTTTTTATAATTTCTTTAATATAAACTATTAAGTAAAATTTTATTATTGAAAGAATTAGAACTCTTGGCGTGAGGAGGGGTTACCTGGAGCTCTTATCCGAACTTTAAAATTTCCTTAAAATATTTCCCCAACGCGAGTAGTAATGGAATGACTTAAAATATAATAAACCTCTTAATTTTTTAAGCGAATTCTATAGCGGACGGTTATTATTTTCGTCACTGGATTTCTGATTCGCTCGCTCGTCCGCCTTTGATTTTTGTTTGCGTACTATATTTTGAGGTAATTGAAATACGAGGCTAAAATTTTCACAGCATATTTCGAAGCAGCCTTGTCCGCTCATAAACGCGGAAGACATAGAGTTGGGCAGAACTGAGGACCGAGCATTGCCAAAAGTCTACATTTCTACACAATTCCCGTTGGGTTCGGCTAGAATTAATTCTCCTAAATTTTACGTTGATACATCAATTTCGTTAGGGTTGAAGCAAAATAAATTGTTGCGACGACCAAGAGCTAATTTCTGTCGCTCAATGAGTGTTGGATAGAATTTTATCAAAATGTTGCCCAAAATATATATACTAAGTTACATAGAAAGCAGAACACCCAGTAATAATGAATATTTTGAAAAACTTTTTTGGGAGTATGTTTGTTTATGTTAAGATAAAAAACTATCAATTTTTTAGCCATACTACTCTATCGGTTTTTGCGTTAACCTCTTTCAAAAACATTTACGATCACGCAGCCTTAAAATCATTTTTAACTACAGTTGTCATTTAAGACGTGTAAAACATATTACAAAAAAGCTTCTTTAATTGAATCACGACGCCTCGAGTGCGAAGACGCCAACATTTTCGGCAGTTAAGCGAGTTTGATAGGGGTCGAATTATGAGCTTACGAGAAGCTGGTTTGCCTATGAGAGATATAGCCGATAGAACGCAACAGAGTTTAAACACTGTGGCAGTCTGCGTTCGGGAATAGAATCAAGAGGGCCGTACACGAAGAGCGAGAGGTACAGGACGTCCTCGAAGAACCACAGAAGCCGAGAGTATTGGTTCTACGGGACCGCTTCTCGTCTACACGGGTGATTGCGGATCAGTGGTTTGCAGAACATGGAAGGGCGACTGGGATGCGAACTGTTTATCGCCGGATGAGAACCTTTGGATTCTTTTGTGCTACCACTGACTCCTGGGCACCGACGTGATCGTCTAGCGTGGTGTAGAGAACGGGCAAATTGGGATTAAGAATAGAATTCAATTGTCTTCAGTGATGAGTCCAGATTTTCTTTGGGCATGCATGACGGTCGTGCAAGTGTGAGAAGACGACGTGGTGAAAGACAAGATAACCAATTTTCTGTGGAAAGGCATGTGCACCACACAGTTGGAGTTATGGTATGGGGGGCTTATTGTACTACATCCAGGAGATCGTAGAACCCTATATTGTGCCTTATGTTCAGATCATCCCCAACAGCACATTCCAACAAGACAACGCACGACCTCATGTTGCTAGGGCTTCTTTGGCTAATTTTGAGGCCAATCAAGCTGCTTTGTTGCCTTGGCCACCGAGATCTCCCGATCTTTCACCCATCGAGCACGTCTGGGATAGTATGGGAAGAAAATTACTCAATTTACCTCACCCCTCCCCCCCCCCACAAACTCTAGTGGCTCTGCAGTATGAGTTACAGATACCATGGGATGAGATTACCTTAGGAGGAAATCGATCACCTCATTAAAAAAATCAATAAGAATTTTTAAATAACAAGTTCCCTACTATTGGTATAAGGGATTTAAATTTAAGTTTCTAAAAAGTTTCTATAATGAGATTTTGCCTCAAACTTTATATTCAAAAAAATTATAAAAGATTTCTTTATTTCGATTGCTATCCTTATTGTTTATGCAAGAGAAGTATCATGAGAAATGTTCTAATGGAATTTTGGAGTTCAGATTACAGTTTCAGGTAGCCCCTGAAGAGAATGAGATTGTACATGAAAGTTTGCGACTACATTCGGCGTAACCATTAAAAGTCCAAAGAAAAATCTGGTAGCGCCCAGAGCTTTTCCCCAAGTCTTCACAGTTTTCAATTACGGGGCTGCAGAACAACAATCTGATCCACCCATTCCCTTCCTGGTATGAAGGAACATCCCAAATTGTACTCTGTGTTATTACACGTACTCTTATCAATAAAAACTCTCCCAAATACCTTAACTAAGCACACTTAATAAACTGATCTTTCTGTAGTTTTTACAATTATTCATTCTTACTTTACTTGCGCTTATACAGCGGAACAATCATCGCACTTTTTCAATCAATCGATACTTTACCTAAATCACACAATCGTTGCTCAACCGTTGCACATCCACGTTTCGACATTTCATCAGTAATTTTGTCTGCACCCGCAGCTTTATCATTCTTCAACTCTTTGCCGCTTTCAGTTTTAATCCTTCTTCCTTGTTTAACTTCTTGGTCAGACTACTCTCACTTCCGTACAACTTTTTAAAATATTTTTGTCTGCACCCGCAGCTTTATCATTCTTCAACTCTTTGCCGCTTTCAGTTTTAATCCTTCTTCCTTGTTTAACTTCTTGGTCAGACTACTCTCACTTCCGTACAACTTTTTAAAATATTTTTGCCAGCATTTCCTCAATCCGTACTCATCCCATACTATTTCGTTCATGTTATTCAGGACTCCTATTGCGTTGGTTTCCATGGTTTCAATTTCTTACCCACTTTCAGAAAAGTTTTCTATTTCCATCCAAATCGTTCTGCATTTTCTCACCCCCAATTCCTTTTTACTCATTTTATTACCCAATAAGACTATTCTTTCGCTTAACTTCCATACATTCAATACGTTCTCCACATTATTCGAGAAATTTTTGCATTCCTGGCCGTTCTCTCCATTTGCCGGTGCGTAACATGCAATAAAAGTGATCTCTCAACTTTCATTATAATCCACATTACCCAGGCGGATACAATTCATATTGTTTAATACACTTCTTCACACTTTCACTTACAATTACTTCAACTCCTTTTGCACCATGCATTTTTATTTCAGCCCCTAACCATAGCGCCAGACTACAGTCATCCATGCCGACAACATCCATTCCTTTGCGCTTTGTCACTTATACACACAGAATGTCAACCTGCCTATCATTTATTACAGTTATAATTTGATACTCTTGCCCATACATTCCACGTACTAACTCACCATTCCGTGTTCGTGCAATCGTCATCAACAGGACCTGTCTGTTTCAAACATGGCCATCTCTTCTAACAAGAGAGGTCTGATGCAATTGTACTAGCTCCGTAAGCAACTTTCTGGTTACCTCTGACGTATCTAACGTAATTCCATACAAGCTAGGATCCCTATCCAAAACCGAGCTGGTAGTGTAGTGGTAACACGACATGCTCAGCATTCGGGAGGTAATGGGTTCGATTCCCGTTACCGTCTACCTTGCATGAGGTTTTTCCAGCGGGTTTTCCTCATACACATGTAGCGGCATGGTCACTGCGTATAAGCACACCATGTGCGGCTATTTAGGCGAATGTTGGGGTAGTATCTTCCCCCTCAGAACCGTAACTCCGTTCCTTCCAATCCTATCCTGATCACATACATCCTTAATCCCATCATGCATATATACGTAATGTATGTATGCTGGACATCCATGATTGTGGCTGAAAGAGCTCGGAAATCTCGAGCTGCCCACCTTGGAGAGGGAATGAAATACGGGGCATTTTCCTTTTTACCTACCCAAAAAAGACTACCCTGCAAATCAGCAAATAATTGCCGTCCTTCGGACACTATGAGGTCTGTGCAGTATGCTGACATACCTCGAGTACTACAAATACATAATTTTAAGAATTACAATTTGGCAAACGCAAAGAAATCACCGCAGCTCATTTTAGAATAACAAAATCAAGAAAATCAGATCATCAACAAAGGTACTAGCTCCGTAAGCAACTTTCTGGTTACCTCTGACGTATCTAACGTAATTCCATACAAGCTAGGATCCCTATCCAAAACCGAGCTGGTAGTGTAGTGGTGACACGACATGCTCAGCATTCGGGAGGTAATGGGTTCGATTCCCGTTACCGTCTACCTTGCATGAGGTTTTTCCAGCGGGTTTTCCTCATACACATGTAGCGGCATGGTCACTGCGTATAAGCACACCATGTGCGGCTATTTAGGCGAATCTTGGGGTAGTATCTTCCCCCTCAGAACCGTAACTCCGTTCCTTCCAATCCTATCCTGATCACATACATCCTTAATCCCATCATGCATATATACGTAATGTATGTATGCTGGACATCCATGATTGTGGCTGAAAGAGCTCGGAAATCTCGAGCTGCCCACCTTGGAGAGGGAATGAAATACGGGGCATTTTCCTTTTTACCTACCCAAAAAAGACTACCCTGCAAATCAGCAAATAATTGCCGTCCTTCGGACACTATGAGGTCTGTGCAGTATGCTGACATACCTCGAGTACTACAAATACATAATTTTAAGAATTACAATTTGGCAAACGCAAAGAAATCACCGCAGCTCATTTTAGAATAACAAAATCAAGAAAATCAGATCATCAACAAAGGATTCCAGAATGACGCTCAAAAGTTATTTGTATCACTAGGCCACAAACGATAGTTTTGCGAGAATGAGCAAAAATCCGAGATTCGTAACTAAGAATACTGCTACTATCGTTTACGGATCACTGATACACAATGCTGCGTTGTGCTGACTACTAGCTCATTAAAAGTGTTTTTCAAAAATTGGTTGGTGACGCCATCATATTTTAAAGTGTGTCGTGACCTGATAAAATGGCCTATAATAACCAAATAACCCCAAGTAAAATAACTTCAAAATTATTCGGTCGTATAAAATCCCAATATATTAAAATGTGAATTCATTAAAAATAAACGTTCGTAAGTAATAAGTTTAAATATTTGATACTAGGGATTTTCCTAAATGCATTAACATAGGTGAGGTGCTCGGCGCGGAATCCTTGCTTCTTTTTGTACTTCGCTATTACTTGGAAATAGTTTTTAGTTGCTACCGCGCGCAAGCCACCTCGTGTAGGTATTTTAAAATTACATAGGAAAAGGCGCAGTGCTAAACACACTTAGCGCCGATTGCACAAAGATGGGTTATGCCGGGATTACTTTAACCTTTGAATTTATTTTTGATGAAGGTAAACCTCACATTTTATTGTGATTGGGTTTTATATGACAAAATATTTTACTTATTTACTATTTTGATATGGGCGTAACGTTTTGTAGGTCTAGATCAGAAACTATGACTTTCTGCAGGATTTTGGGGATTGGAAAGCCAACGTTGCCGCATTAAAATATTTTATTTTACCTAGAAAAAAAAAAGAAAAAGGCTCTTGTTAAGGGAGAATGTCTATAAACAACGATTTTTATATCAAGTAAATTGGATGTGGATGGATCAATTTGATCCATTGTTTACTGCAGATGGTACAGTGGATGGCGAGATTGGACGAAGGGTCAATGCTGGAAGGAAAGTAATTGGAAGTATGTGGACGATAATGAGAAACGAAAGCATGAGCCTAGCTGCGAAACGAACAATCTATAGTTGCGTGTTTGTCCCGTCAGTACTCTATGGAAGTGAGACAGGGATGTCAAAAAAAGCACGAAATACAAATAAATGTCGTGGGTATGAGATTCCTGATAAGCGCATGTGGTAACACGAGAAGGAATGAGGTAAAGAATTAGTGTACAATGAAAGGACGAGGATGGATACGTATAAAAGTAGTACACTACGTTGGTTTGGTCACACCGAGCTGGTAGACACGTGGTGACACGACATGCTCAGCATTCGGGACGTAATGGGTTCGATTCACGTTACCGTTTACCTTGTATGAGGTTTTTTCAGGGGGTTTTCCTCATACACTTGTAGCGGCATGGTCACTGCGTATATGCACACCGTGTGCGGCTACTTAGGCGAATGCTGGGGTAGTATTTTCCCCCTTAGAACCCTAACTCGGTTCCTTCCGATCCTATCCCGACCACACCTATCCTTAGTCCCACCATGCATATATACGTAATGTATGTATGTATGCTGGGAATCCATGTTTGTGGCTGAAGGAGCTTGGAAAGCTCAAACAGCCCGTCCTCCCCCTTGGCGAGGGAATGAAATACGTGACCTTTCCTTTTTTCCTTGGTTTGGTCACATTGAGAGAATGAACGGAAGATTAAGGAATCAAATATATGTGGGTGAGATTAGAGGTGAGGCCGGGCCTGGTAGGACGCGTAAAACTTGGCTGATGTAGAAGAATATATGATAACAGAAACAAAGATAAGGAGTTTTAAAAATAAAAAGACATGTCAGAGACAATGTATGAACCTTGCGGAAGCTAGGGAGGTATGCAGGAATAGTAAGCGTTCTTGTATTATCATGACAGATTAACGGAAAAGACAAAAACGTACGTAAGCATTTAATAATTCATTACAGTTTATAATTAACTGACTTAATAAATAATTTCTTTTATTACAATTTTTAATACTATTTATTTCCTTTGTTTGCGAGGGATATACTAATAAGCTATCGTCAACACTTTTCTTGTTTCATTGTATTGACAAAGACAACATAATTCATAACTTAATCAAATAAAGGGTTATCAAATAATAAATGCACGAACGTCCTTTATGCAACCGGTTCAAATATCAACGTATTAAAATTGTGGGAAAAAAAGACAAAGGCAGCAGTAATAATAATTCCCTTCTAAAGAATACACATCTTTGACCTATTCTTCTTAACCCTGGCAACATTTTCACTTTATTCCTTCATACTATTATAATAGGCATGCTATTGATATTTAAATATACAAATAAAAATTCTTTTTAAAAATCTCGTCCACTTTACAAGACATATCTTTATAACAAAAACATCATCTTATCGTCTCTTGAATTAATGTCAAAAGATGAACAGAATAAAAACGTATAACGATGGGTTTTACGTTTCAATACACGGCTTTTTCTTTTCAAGTTGTCTCTTTACTTTGTGATGAATTGATTAATCATTCTTTGTGTACCGTGTCCTATATTCATATATGCAACGAAATTAAAGTCTGTTGTGTTGTAACCTTTACGCTTAACTCTTCTTTATTTACTTTTTTCTTTGAATCCTGAATCGGTTATGTATGTGTTATGTGCCTATCTATGTATTAAAATAAATTGCAACATATATTTTGTTAGTGCTTGAAATATTTTGCCGAAACTTCAAATACGTATAAATAGGCGTGAAAGTCGCTGTTCCTAGATTCGAATTCAATAAAAACAAACCGTAATAAAAATTAATTGTTCATTGTCAAAGTAGGTACATGTAGATATACAGGGTGATTCACAATTTACCGTCGCTCTCTGAGCTCATTCTACAGGTCAAAAGAAAGAAAAAACTTCGTACATGTGAAACGCTTTGTAAGCAGTAGCTGAATTTCGTCATTTCTCTAGGTAAATGAAGATTTCCTGAAATTCTGGGAACATAAATTAACGGGGCGAAATCAATTGTTAATTATGGTTTTTGAGCTTCAAAATCGAATAAAACAGGTCCCAGGACTGTTTCTCTCTTAGTTTTTATGATATGCCGCCTAAAACGTCAAAAATAGGGGTCGAAAAACACATATTTTTACGTTTCACCCCTATTTTTGACGTTTTACACGGCATATCATAAAAACTAAGAGATATACAGTCCTGGGACCTGTTTTATTCGATTTTGCAGCTCAAAAACTATAATTAACAATTGAAATCGTCCGTTAATTTACGTTCCCAGAATTTCAGGAAATCTTCATTTACCCAGAGAAACTGAAATCCGGGCGAAATCTTTCGCTAGCCGTAGCTTGCTTACAAAGCGTTTCCGGACGTATGTTCATATGAAGTTTTTTCTTTCTTTTAACCTGTAGAATGAGCTCAGAGAGCCCCGGTAAAACGTGGTGAATCACCCTGTATATATATATATATATATATATATATATATATATATATATATATATATATATATATAGATAGATAGATAGATAGATACAGGGTGTTCCAGTTTTTTGTAGCAGGACTTTAATAGTCGATAGAGCTTTCAAAATTAAGACAAAAAGTTCATATAAACATAGGTTGCCAAATGCTTAGTTTTGGAGAGGGTTTCAAAGTTTAAATTTTTTTTCAGTTCTTTTAATTTATCTTCAAAATTATTTAAAATAATAAATCCAAATTTAGTACACGTATTACGCTCCTTAAACTCAATATTAAGAGTAGTTTAACGTTTATCAATATCTACAGGGTAGTACATTTTCTGGGGTGGTACACCCTTTATCGCCCCCGAACTTTTTCATGCGACGCCTCTAACTCTTAAAAATTTAGATTGCCCATTTGATTTAGGAACTTTTTTGCCTTCTGCTTTTTTTTCGAAAAATGCATAGTTTTTGAGATAAATTACCGGTAATCCATGAACAGCTTTCAAATGGTAAGTAAAGAACGTCTGATGCTCCCGCAAAAAATAGTGTGCCATAAAAAAACAATAAAAAAAAAGAATCATATTATGTCAATTCTCACGTTTTTTTTTTGTCTCTTAATAAAAAGTAGTACTCCACTGATTTTTCCCTAACTTTTCAGTTGAATTAAGTAAAGGAAAAAAAAGTAAAACAACAAAATAAATATTAAAAAAATACCTATTTATTGGAAAAAATTGGAAAGAATTTCTATTTAAGATTTTAACAAGAACGAAATGAACAAAATAAATAAACTAGACAACTAAACTTGACCTATAACAACAAAACAAAAACGCTATCGTAATAATAAACAAATTTAAAGAAACTGTTCAAAATGTGAACCATTTTGTTGAATACATAATTCACACGTGGAATATTAACTAAAAATTGTCCTATTTCATTACACGCATCCCTAATCCTGTTAATGAGTTCATCTCTTGTTGTCACAGGAGTTGCATACACCCTTTCTTTTAAATACCCCCACACAACAAAATCTAAGGGATTTAGGTCTGGAGACCTGCACGACCGATCCATCTTCCTGGATAATGGTTGTCCAGCCAGTTTCTAACGATTCTGCTATAATGAGCTGGACAACCATCAAGCTGGAACCAAGCCGTTCTTCGTAAATTTAAGGGAATATGTTCCCATGTTCATTCTCTAAGAATTCCAAGAAAGCCGAGGTGGTAAAAAGTAGGGCCCAAAAAGGTGATTATTGTAAATACCTATCCAGACGTTCACACTAAATTCTTGTTGGAAATGTCTCGGGCGAACTACATGTGGATTTTCATGTGCCCAAACGTGCTGGTTGTGAAAATTTACCACACCACGGCGAGTGAAGCAGGATACATCGGTCCATAAAACATTATTTAAAAAACCCGGATTGTTATTATTTTCAGCAAGAATCCATCGACAATACGCAACTCCACGTTCTGCATCCCCTGGTTGTAGTCCTTGAACAGGTTGTAGATGGTAAGGATATCGGTGATCCCGTCTTAATGTTCGGTGAATAGTAGTATCTGAGACTCCACCTAAAGCTACGGATACGATACTCTTCTAATGCTAGTTGTGGGATCTCTGTCGAATTCACGCAAAATTCGCCGTGCAATATTTCTTTGCTACCTATGATTATTTTGACGATCATGCATATTATGTAACCCCTGACTTATAATTGTTGGTGAACTCTTACAAATACTGAAGGATGCGGAGCTCTTCTAAAAGGAAATCTTCGCCTATATTCACGGGCTGCTGCTGCTGAACATCCATTTACAAATCCATACATAAAATGGATATCCGCTATTTCTATTAACACAATAAAATATGTAAATAAATTACATTCTTTCTTATGCACAAGTCGTATTTAAAATAATTCGTGAGATTTGACATAATTTGATTCTTTCTTTTTATTGTTCTTTTCATGGAACACTATTTTTTGCGGGAGCACCAGACGCTCTTTACTTACTATTTGGAAACTGTTCATGGATTACAGCTAATTTATCTCAAAAACTATGCATTTTTCGAAAAAAAAAGCAGAAGACAAAAAAGTTCCTAAATCAAATGGGCAATCTAAATTTTTGGTTTTTAAGAGTTAGAGGCGTCGCAAGAAAAAGTTCGGGGGGGGGATAAAGGGTATACCACCCCAGAAAATGTACACCCTGTAGATATTGATAAACGTTAAACTACTCTTAATATTGAGTTTAAGGAGTGTAATATGTGTACTAAATTTGGATTTATTATTTTAAATAGTTTTGAAGATAAATTAAAAAAACTGAAAAAAAATTAAAACTTTGAAACCCTGTATCTCCAAAACTAAGCGTTTGGCAATCTATCTTTATATGAACTTTTTGTCTTAATTTTGAAAGCTGCGAAAAACTGGAACACCCTATATATATATAGGGTGAAAATAATTCGGAAACGGCTATATTTAGGTATAGGGAATTGTATATCGAATTGATAAGGGTTAATATGTAGAAACCAAAAACGGAATAATATACAGGGTGTTCTATTTGAAAAAGTAAACTTTTACTAGTTGGAATAATTTCTGACTGGCAAGTCAATTGTAAACACCCGTATGCAATTATGACTGACATTTTCTTTGCATTATAAGAAAGCTCTATCCGTGTACTTGTTCTGATATAAATTAGATAACTTTTGTTTTTCAACGGTTAGGGAGGTACATTTTCAAAGCTATCTCTGTAATTTCAATTTTTTTTATAAAAATCGACATAACTCAAAAATGGCTATATTTAGGGATAGGAAAATATATTGCGAATTTGTTAGGAAGAATGTGTCCAAAAAAGTAATAATATACAGGGTGTTTCATTTAAATTTTTTATATTATAGTTTGGTCATCTTTAAATAAACAACCTGTATAGACGTAAATAATTTTAAAATATGCACACAACTAAACTATAACTGCATTCCAAATTTTATTAATCTAGCTTATATAAAACGGAAGATATAGTAGAAGGCGCTCTTGTTGCCGACCCCCCGACCCCTATATATATATATATATATATATATATATATATATATATACAGACAACCAAAAAATCGATAGTGACATTTGTCATGTGACCATAGATTTGGCGGGAATTTTGAAAAATGTTAACTGTGATACCGAAACATGGGTCAAATTGGCAAGATATCGAGAAATTGTATTTAGAATGCAACAAAGATCCCATATACCAATTTTCAACCAAATCAGAAATAAAAAAATAATAAATACCATTTATTCCCCTCTGCTTATATTACGAAACATCATAAAATTTTGTTTTACTTGGAAATAGTTTTAATAACATAAATTACATAATTTTAGGTGAAAATTAATCAAATATTTGTAAAATAGACAATTTGTGAGAGGAAAATTTAAAAAATACGATTTAGCTCGTCACTGGCTGTGTTCATGCCCCATATATTGAAACGCATCTGATCTAATATTTTTAACCGGTAAATAAGATGTAAATGAACTAATATTTGTAATTAAAACTTATCAACACATTATTTATCCGTATTAAATTTAATATTGGTTAGTACATTTGAAATTAGCGATATTTTTAAGTTTAATAAGTTGGCTTTGGAAAAATCAAATATTTCGGCTTATAAGGATGAAAATTATTACTCTTTAAAGTGCACCTCATAGTTTAAGATACTTCTGTGTTTTCTAATTTATGTAATTTTCACCGGAACTCTAGCTATTGGACAAAACAACTTTGTTTGAATTAGAAATTTGGAGATCACATGAGAAATTTTATAACCTAATTGTGTATTTCTACCGAACTATAGTTTCCTTAAAATTTTCAATATTTGCCAATTTATAATTGTCAACAAAACTTACAAATATAGTATTTGGGCGAATTAAATTTTGTAGGTGTCTTAAGTTATATTTTTGAATTTTATAAGGCGGCTTTGGAAAAAAATCTGCTGTTGTAACAATAACAAACGTCACAATAACTTATTGAAAATTTTGGTAGCGTCGTAATTCTTTATTTGTTTTTTGCGATCTTCAGTTTATCGATAAAATGGCACCAACAATGAGTAGACAAGAAAAAATAGAAATAGTGTTGTTATATGGTGAAAATTATCATACCACTAGAGAAGTAGCTGAAATTTTCAATCAAAGGCATCCAGACAAAAATCTGTAGTTTTCTGCGGTGGCAGATATTACAAAAATTTAAGGAAACTGGTTCGGTCGAAAACAAATATAAAACTGCTCATGTTAATCCTGTGGTAGATAATGAAAATAACGTAAACAATTGACGTCACTGAGACTCCAATAGTTGCAACGAAAATGATAGCAGAAAATACAGAAGTATCTCAAACTTCTGTAAAACGAATTAAAAAAAAATCACTTTTACCCATACAAACCAAAATTTGTGCAAGCACTGCGAGAGAGGGATTATAGCGCTCGATTTTATTTTTGTGCATTTTTTCAAGGAATGTTAGAGGACAACCGTTATTTTTTTAAAAAATGTGCTATTTTCTGACGAAGCAATTTTTACCTCAAATGGTATTGTTAATTCAAAAAATTGTATATGGTGGGCAGACCACAATCCCAATTCTATTGTTGAAGCCAAGAGCCAATATAGTTTTAAAGTGAATGTATGGTGTGGAATTTTAAACGATAGAATTGTAGGTCCTTTCTTTTTCAGACAAAATTGAAATAGTGAACGGTGTTTAAACTTTTTACAAACGGTAATATCAACATTTATCGACAACCTACCATTACAGAAGCGTATCAATTTATTCCTCCAACAAGATGGTGCTTCTATTCACTCTACAAATGAAGTGGTGGAATGGTTGAATAATGAGTTTGGTGAGCAGTGGATAGGTCGTTTTTCAGATGATCCTTGACCTGCTAGATCTCCAGACCTAACACCGTGTGATTTTTTCTTATAGGGTTATATGAAAAAAAATGTTTATAAACAACGCCCATTTGGAAAATTGTATAAGGTCAAATCAACAGAACCATGTTGAAAAATGTTAGTAGCGAAATGTTTCCAGAACAATTGTATGTATGGAGCGAGAAGGTGGTCACGTAGAATTTTGAGAATTTATAAATTTCTTGAGTTTTTTCTTTTTCCATAGCCACCTAACTAACAATAAATTAAATAATACAATAAATACTGCATTATTAAGGTTGAGTAACAATTAACTATCAGTTCGTATACATTGTATTGTAGAGATTTCTTTGCAAACTAAAAAAAAATTGGTTTTGTTGTTTTGTTATTATATTATCGAATGTTATGATTTTTTATGAACTTTTTTACATATTAAAATTTGTTGGTAAAGAATTTATTTTATTACTCAATAACTATGTTTCAAATATTCTTTGAAGAATAAAAGATATCAAGTGTTTGGATATTCAAAATTCTCAACACTAACCCTGCCAAATCTAATAAAAATAATTTACACAAAGTTTTATTGACCGAAAATTAAATCAGAAAACATCATGAACTATGAAGTGAATTTTAAAGAGCAATCATTTTCATCCTTTTTTTGTTAAAAATATTAGATCAGCTCATGCGCTTCAATATACAGTGCATGAACACAAACAGTGAGGAGGCTAAATCGTATTTTTGAAAATTTCCTCTCACAAAATGTCTACTTTACAAATATTTGATTAATTTTGACCTAAAATTATGTAATTTATGTTATTAAAAATATTTTCAGGTAAAACAAGATTTTATAATGTTTCGTACTAAAGCAGAAGAGAATAAATGGTTTTATTTTTTTTGTGATTTGGTTGAAAATTGGTATATGGGGTCTTTGTTGCATTCTAAATACTTTTTCTTAATACAATTGTTCGATATCTTGTCAATTTCATGAATTTTTCGGCATTCAGTTAACATTTTTCAAAATTCCCGCCAAATCTATGGTCACGTGACAAATGTCACAATCGATTTTTTGGTTGTCAGACATGCAGAAACGAACCGCCAATAGAGTTTTTTAGAAATTTCAATTATAAACATTTTTCCCATATGTGTCAACTGTTTGGCGGTCCCTATATATATATATATATATATATATATATATATATATATATATATATATATATATATACACATATATAGGGTGTTTCAGATTTAAGTTTGCTAAGGACCTTCGGAACCCCTTCGTTACGCCCCTATAGAGAACTTCATCTAAAAAAATATGACGTGAAAAGCTTGATTTATTTAGAAAATTTTATTACTCTTTCATTTTTTTGAAAGGACTGCTCATTTTTGAATTAAAAAACATTCACGACCCACACGGTTCTTTGGAAAATTGGATTATTTAATAATGTGTGAATACCGCCTATCACAAAATCCGTATACGAATACCGTATCGGCATATTCACTGTTATTAAAAGTTTCAGGCATGATTATTAATAAAAACTGTCATCAACTCCTGATTAATGTAACTTTTTAATGGAAATTTTTGGAAAACAATTAGTTCACTGGTTAATAATGTATTTATTTTGAGCTCAGTTGGAATAAAGTTTTCTAAATAATTCAAGCTTTTCAGGGCATATTTCTTTTGATGAAATTCTTGGTAGAGGCAAGTTCCTCAAAAGAAAAACGCCAACCTTGCAATGGAGTGCAAAAGAAAAAAAAGATACCGAAATATTTTTTAAATGTCACATCAAAAATAAAGTACAGCCAAAAAATGAAGTTTTACAACTAATGCAGAAGAACGCATCTTTGTCCAGAGGTAGAAAATGGAGTCGCATTAAGGCTTACGTATGCAATCTACAAAGTGGAAATCGAAAACGAAATAATTTTGTAGGATAGTTATGCAACCTCTTTTTCAATACGCTGATAACTAAAATAGACAACATTTTAAAACAACAATCTATGACGTTTAAAATTTTATGTGAGATAGTGGACATCTAGTGCTAATTTAAAAAAAAAATTACAATACCGTCCGCTTCTGTATAAATATTTTATACACTTTCAATTAATTTTTAATTCATCTTGGCTTCGTATTAAAATACTTTATATAAAAAAAAAAAATGTCTACACATTTTCTTATAAAATTTATCGTTATCCAGATATTGAAAAATTTTGAACAAAGATTTAAATTCCACCTTAGGAATTTTTTTGCCACCAAATTACGACTCGTATCAAAAAATTGCATAGAACATAATCGACATGTTTAAGACCTATATCGAGGCATTTTTATATCTTTAAAATATGCAGCCGTTCGATAAACCGCGCATATCCGTGGCTGGGTTTCTTCCAAAATCTAATCAGCTCTAGGAGACATCAAATGAAGCTTAATTACAAAATTACAAAACTCATAGAGTGCAACGAGTTGTTATGCCCCTCTGACAGCATATCAAATCAAGAGTGAAGCAACTGGTTGCGTAACCACCCAGGGCGCATTGTAATACACTTTAGAGTTGCTGAAATATTTATACTAGCTTACGTAAAAAGTGCGACCGTTCAGAATACTCAGCATGGTTTTGCTAAAACTGGGATTTGCCCTTATAACGCAAATTATTTCCTGAATACATGTTGGCCCCATTAAAAGTCACAAATATCGTCCAGAATGCTGAAAATGCTGTCCTCAAAGCTGGCCCATCAACATCTTCACCATTTCCTTCCGTGAAAATTTCTGTCGAAAAACCTTGTTTGCGACATACAATTTATTATGCATGTCATCTCATCCTTATGGTTACGGCACATACATTTTATGATATGTTTAGGATTATTATAATGTTCCGTTTTGCATAAATTGTACTAGGCTGTCATCTGATTCTGACCTTCGTCAAATACTTATTTGAAAAGATATAATCCCATTCAAAAAGTATACCATGTCAGACACATTTCCTTAGTAATTGTTTAATAAAAGAATAGTGGTAGTAGCTACAAATAATATGGAAAATTTAAAATTATACATAAGAATAAAAATTTAATGAACTACAAAGTAAAGCACGTATGTAATAAGAAAACGCTGATTACACAATTTTGTGTTTTAGTACCAGTGGGTTCAGGTAAGGTGATCGCGTTGGCCAGGCTATTGGTTCATACCTGCCTACCCATCTTCTTAGATAATTTTCATCTAACCTATTTCGTATTCGTCGGTTAGAATAAACTGATTCTTCATCACGCTGAAAATAGTGCTTTTGATGTACATCTAACGGTACATAATCTAATAAGTCAGGAAGTTCATTTTCTAATAAATTTATAGAAAACCTGTTTTGAAAATTGTTTCGTGTAACCATGTGAGTTGGCGTTAACAAAATAATGTGTATCACGTACTTTAAACAGCCCGTTTCTAATAAACGTTGCTTCGTTAGACAACAAAATACTCATATCTAAGATATTTGAAGTCCATTGGCTAAACAAAATTTGAGGTTGAAAATCATCTAGTTTCAAGAACTGCTCCCTCTGATAGTGGATCATTGCATTTGTGTCATTCTTCCTAGCTAAAATGAACGATTTTTATTATTTTAGTAGAGATCTTGTTCAATTCATTTAAGGGCTCTCATTGGCTGTCCTCTTTTCCGTACATTTTCTATTAATTTTTTGTGCACTAATGAAAGTTTCCTATACCCAGGTACTCTACGTTGAGAAAATCGTACCGCAGCTAGTGCGCCGCCATTGCAAAAATCGTACACAAAATGTATGTCAGCTAATTCACGTTTTGTAAAACCTTGCATTTTTCTAACAGAAAACCAACAAAACTTTAGCAAAACGTTTTATTTTTGCTAACAGCTCCCTTAGGAAGAATGTAGACAGATATGTTTATTGGAAATTTTTTATTTATTTTAAGCCTACATTGTTAAAATCTTTTATAGATAGATATATATATATATATATATATATATATATATATATATATATATATATATATATCTATATATACAGGGTGTTTCATTAAGGCTGGCCACCGGCCATATTTCAGAAACTAGTGGACATAAAAAGTGGAGAAAAAAAAATTCATTATAAAAGTCGCCACGAGAAAATCCTGGAAATTATTTTTAAGTTCCGTAAATCGTCGCAAGGGGGCGCAATTGAAAATTAAAAAATAAAATTATAAATTTCTCCGAAAATTCCCACATTAAGGCATACCTTTGGTAACATCGTTAGAAAGCTTAGACAATTCTGCATCATTTTGGTCTAAGGCTCATTGGCGTACCGACCTTAATAAGAGTGGGGGAAGCTATTGAATGTGTAATCATTTAAATCGCTGTTATTTTTAAACGACTTATCCTAGGCTTGTTTAGAAGAAAAAGGTAAGTACTTTTAACTGTCGCATCTATTGGTACGCGATAGCTCATAATAAAATTGTTAGAGGGCGCAATTTGTAATAATACCAGTATTTTTGATTTTATTCAGAAAAATTAAATCATACGGTATAATTATGACATCATAAGCATAAATTTGTAACAAAAAACGTAAATAACGCAATTTGATATCTTTATCTGTTCCAGAGTTATGGCGAAAAGAAGACTTTTTAACCGTTTAATTTAATAATTGATTGTTGCTATGGTTTCTTAAGGTGTATAGGTTGGATTAGTAATGAGGAATCTGCATTTATCATAGTCTGTGCCTCCCTTCACACTCTATCTAGGCTTAGGACTAGTCCAAACTAAGCAAATTGCAAAATTTGGAGCGTGTTTAGAGGCCAACGGGCCATAACAACGATATCAAAGTAATGATTGATTTTGTTTAAGAAACTTTTTAATAGAATGGTAAAAAATCATGAACAACTGTTAAGAAACAAGTGAAAAGCTATAAATGTTCAAATTGACGGCCGTTTTGTAAAATACAACTATTAATTCTTCTTCTTGTACTGGAAACAGCTGTTTCGATTTCGTCTCGTGGAATCGAATTTATTGCAATTTCAATTCGGTGAATCATGTCCTCTCGGGTGGTTGGTCTCGTTTCGTAAACAATATCTTTTATTCTTCCCCACAAGTAGAAATCTAATACAGTTAAATCCGGGGATCTAGGTGGCCACGGAAACAAACTACCCCTTCCCATCCAGCGATTTGGGTATCTAACATTTAAGAAATCACGGACTCTTCGGGAATAGTGTGAAGGACATCCATCATGTTGATACCACAGGGATGCTCTCACGTCAAGGGAATGTCTTCTAAAAGATTGGGCAAGTCATTTTGTAAAAGTTGAAATAAGATTCACCATTTAGGTGTCCATGAAAACAAATGGTCCGATAATTCTGTCACCTAAAACACCACACCACAAATTTACACTCCATCTGTTTTGGTGATCCACTTCGCGCATCCAGTGAGGATTTGTTTGCGACCAATAATGCATATTGTGCAAATTAACTCTGCCGCAGCTAGTAAAAGTAGCCTCATCGGTCCATAAAACTTTGGAAAGGAATCGAAGATTTTCACTACACATGTCTCTCAGCCAATAGCAATAGTCGACCGCCTGTCAAAATCAGTGTCTGATAAAGCCTGGTGTAAAACTAGATGATAAGGATGCAGCTTAAAATCCCTTAAAATTCTGAACACAGAAGCAACACTTACACCTAGTTCTGTGGAAATCTCCCTGATGCTTACGTGAGGCTCCGATTCTACGTACGCAAGAACATTAATACTATTGTCTTCATTTCTTATGCGACGTCTTCTGACAGGAAGTGGAATACGTCGTACATTTCCTGTTTGTCTTAAACGTGTTGCCATTCGCCGAAACACTTTTCTAGTGTAGTGCCTTCGATCAGGATATCTGATAGCGTATTGTCGTTCCGCAATAGCTGCATTTTGAAAACATTCATAATACACGGCAAGCATGTCGTAAGCCTCGGCATTGGTATACGACATTTTTGAAGGATAGCACTAATTTCTGATAAGGTACAATGAAACCCAAAACTAATGAAGGAAAAAATTTTTACAACACAACATCAATCAAAATTAAGCAAGTTGACAACTTTTTCAATTTATTTACCTCCATGGAAACGAGCCGACTTTGTTCCGCAGCAAATTAGATTATCATTTTAAAACACACCACATTAGAATTATGCCTTAGAAGTTTTATATGATGTTATAAACGTACAGAAGAAGAATTAATAGTTGTTTTTTACAAAACGGCCGTCAATTTGAACATTTATAGATTTTCACTAGTTTTTTAACAGTTGTTCATGATTTTGTACCATTCTATTGAAAAGTTTCTTAAACAAAAATCAATCATTACTTTGATATCGTTGTTATGGCCCGTTGGCCTCTAAACACGCTCCAAATTTTGCAATTTGCTTAGTTTGGACTAGTCCTAAGCCTAGATAGAGTGTGAAGGAGGCACAGACTATGATAAATGCAGATTCCTCATTACTAATCCAACCTATACACCTTGAGAAACCATAGCAACAATCAATTATTAAATTAAACGGTTAAAAGTCTTCTTTTCGCCATAACTCTGGAACAAATAAAGATATCAAATTGCGTTATTTACGTTTTTGTTACAAATTTAAGCTACTTTCCGCTTATGATGTCATAATTATACCGTATGATTTAATTTTTCTGAATAAAATCAAAATACTGGTATTATTACAAATTGCGCCTCTAACAATTTTATTATGAGCTATCGCGTACCAATGGATGCGACAGTTAAAAGTACTTACCTTTTTCTTCTAAACAAGCGTAGGTTTACTACAATCGGATAAGTCGTTTAAAAATAACAGCCATTTAAATGATTACACATTCAATAGCTTCCCCCACTCTTATTAAGGTCGGTACGCCAATGAGCCTTAGACCAAAATGATGCAGAATCGTCTAAGCTTTCTAACGATGTTACCAAAGGTATGCCTTAATGTGGGAATTTTCGGAGAAATTTATAATTTTATTTTTTAATTTTCAATTGCGCCCCCTTGCGACGATTTACGGAACTTAAAAATAATTTCCAGGATTTTCTCGTGGCGACTTTTATAATGAATTTTTTTCTCCACTTTTTATGTCCACTAGTTTCTGAAATATGGCCGTTGGCCAGCCTTAATGAAACACCCTGTATATATATATATATATATATATATATATATATATATATATATGTTTTAATAATAAAGTAATTTTTCCTTAAAGTAAACCGTTTTCATAATGCAGAGGGTTAAATTTCAGTAACGCCAAAGTTGATTTATCTAGTTGTGCTGGTTGACAGTCTTCGAAATGTTTAGTTTTCCAACACAAGAGTACGCATATATCCATTACTTTTACGGTTTGGTTTTTACGATGGAAATTCAGCGGCAGTCCGTTGAATATTTGTTTTTATATAGGGTGGCTCACAGATGCGTGGCAAAAAACACATGTTTTAAATGACACACACTCTTTATTTCTACATTTTCGGATTATATGATTAATTGTAAGGTGACTTTGTGGAACATTCCCTACACCTACTTTCAGTAGTTTTCAAAATAATGGACGTAAAATATTCGAAGAGGGCCAGTTCACAGCACCGACTCTATCCACATATTATTGTTTAAGAATTATTCTTTACATGGGTGTAATTTCACAGTCTTGAGGAATAACTTTACCCCAATACTTTAGTCATGCTTAATTATGCTATACAAGGTGATAACATTGTGCCAATTGTTATTTTTCTCAAACATTTTTAATGGAACGCCCCGTATATTATACACTGATTGGATACTAGTTTGCAATGTTCAAAAAACATGGTTCAATGCTTTATACCACCCACAGGTGAACCCTACGTAAAGAGTAAATCGCGTAGTCAAAACTGCCTTGAAATCTTATATTACCGATAATTAGAGAAAATGGGATGTAAAAATACATAGAGTCTGTCAAGCTATCCGTACAGCTGTATCTCAACAGTGTGGAATTATAGCCATGTAAAGAAAAATCATAAAACACTGATATGTAGATGAAGCTGGTGCTTTGTACTTCACCTTGTTCTACGTTCAGTGATTTTCATCGAAAACCACTGAAAATGGGTAAAGGGATATTACCCATGGTCACTTTAAAATTAACACAAAAATAAAAAAATATAGTGAGCTGTTTCAAAAAATCTAAGTTTGAATTGTCACGATTTTGTGAGCAATTGTTCATTAGATTAACTCAATTTAGTATTTTATACCAAGTAACTAACGAACACAAGAACTTAACTTGTTTAATACAATTTAATAAACCCGAAACTTAGTTTCTCAATCAAATATCAATTTCTTGGTTTTTGTGAACGCTTAGCAAGGCGTCGTGTACAACTCCAAAATGGATTCTCAAGGGCTTCCATACCTCTATCCTATTATTGTAACATACATTATTTCGGATTTTAAATTATTTAAACATTTGTTCACTGCTGTTCATACTTCTTATTTAACGTTGTTCTCATTATGTTATTTTCCTAAAGTAAATCATTTAATATTCAAAATTGTTGATGGTCACTCTTACTTAACACACAATTTTAGAATTTGGTACCACTGGTTACAGTTGGCAACATTGAATGTTATTTAGTGAGTTCTTAAAAAGAACGTTTCTTCTTCCTGTTTAAAAGTGGTGCAAGCCATGCTTTAATACCTAGAAGAATCAAATAATTTCTGGATTTATTTCATCCATCGGCGAAAGTCGGATTTATATTTGTTCTTCAGTATAAGAAATGATTAAGTGGTATTATTTATTTCTACATATTTTGCGGATATAAAAGGTTATTAAAAGCGTTCAGGTATGCCTCTCTTTCTTTTTGTTTCTGTATTTAAAAATTGCTTTAATTTCAGCCATCACTACAGCTATCTTGTAATTTAAAACTACCTACTTTAAAGAAAATACTTTAAATATCTCGATATCTAAACTTTGGTTACAAACATAAGTTTATCTCGGAATTTCTACATTGTGAACCTCGTGAAGGTAATGTAATCAAACTACTCGTTTTTTTTTTTTATTTTATTCAGCTTATTTACAATCAACTATCTTTACAATTTGGAGCTATAAGTAAATTTGATATGCGATTGTCACGAGTAGAGTTATCAACCACTGTTGACTCTCTTAATAATGTTAATTATGGCAGCTTCATTAGCGTTGTGGTTGCTGTGATAAGTCAGATGGCCATTGTCTTTTCAGTCTTTTTCTGTCATTGAGTGGAGTACTTATGTTTTCTATTAATATGTTTTCGTGTCCTTGGAATTTTTGATTGTATAGCGTGGCTAGTCGTTATATTTCTTCAGTAACCAATGGTATTTGAAGGTCATTACGTAGGATTAGATTGGAGACGTACCAGGGTGCATCAGTTATTGTGCGCAGTACTTTTGACTGAAGTCGTTGTATTATTTTTGTATTGGAAGGTTTAGTGCAGCCCCAGGCTTGAACGCCATATGTCCAAATTGGCTTTATAATAGTTTTATATAATAATAGTTTGTTGTTAAGGTTTAACTTGGACTTGCAACCCATTAGCCAGTGCATTTCTTTGAGTTTTAGATTAGTTTGTTGTCGCTTAGTTTTTATGTGTTTTTGCCATGTTAATTTTTGGTCTAAATATAAACCCAAGTATTTTACTTCAGTTTGAACTTGTATTTGAGTATTGTTGATGGTCACGGGTGGACAGATTGATCTCTTTGTTGTAAATGTCACTTGTACCGATTTTTCCTTGTTCACCATGATTTTCCATACGCCGCACCAGTCTTCATATAGGTCTAAGTGACATTGTAAGTATTGCGTAGCTAAAAGTGGATCTGTATTAACTGCAAGTAATGCCGTGTGGTCAGCAAACGTTGCGATTATGGTGTCATCTGTGGTAGGCAAATCAGCAGTGGCCCCAGGACACTTCCTTGTGGCACACCGGCTTTCACTGTGTGGTATTGTGAGTAAGAATTTTTGTATTTTACCTGGAAATATCTTTCGGAGAGATATGATTTTATTAGCAGGTAGTATGGGCTAGGAAATGTGATTTTAATTTTATATAATAATCCGGTATGCCACACTTTATCAAATACTTGCGTTATATCTAGGAATGCTGCTGTACAAAATGTTTTTTACTCTAGGCTAGTTGCGATTGTATTCACTATTCTATGTGCTTGTTGAATGGAGTGGCGTTCCCTAAATCCAAATTGGTAATCAGGTATTATAGTTGATAAACCTATGTCAGTTCTGATTCTGGTGAGAAGCAGGTTTTCGAACAGTTTTGCTAGTGCGGGTAACAAGCTAAGTGGTCGATATGAGCTAACTTCAGTAACTGGTTTTCCGGGTTTAGGAATCATTATAATGTAGGCAAATTTCCATATTACCGGGAGATATGATAATCTTAGCATACTGTTGTATATTGTTAGTAAGACTATTGCTTTCCTCGGGAGGTTCTGAACTATTGTCTCTGTAATAATATTATAACTTGGTGCTTTGCGTGGTTTAAGTTACTGATCTCTTGAATAACCTCTCTAAGAGCAAATGGTTTGATGGGTAATGACGTTTGGCAAGGTATTTCTAGAAAATCTTCAATCTCGTCTTCAGTCAGAGCTTCTATGTGGAAGCGATGTAAATACGTCTTCAAGGTGTTCACCAAATACTGTGGCTTTTTCGATATTAATTTGTGCCCAACTTCCGTCTTGTTTCCTTGTCTTATTTTAATAAATTACAGAGGTTCGACTTCGCACTTCGAACTCCACTTCGACTTCAACTTTCACTTCTACGTTTATTTCTACTATTACTTTACTCTGGGGATAACTCAGATAACCATAAATGTACTTTGACTCGTTCAATAACTACATACACAATTGGATGGATTGCTAACTGCTTCTCACTTTTGGTGAAATGTCACATTAACTGGAAAGTGCCTTAATTAATAGTACTGAATATCACGAAGATCTGTAACTAACTCCAACAATAGGAATAATTCCACAGCTAAGTTAAACTATAATTATATACCTTTGTGTGTGAATGCAAATACACTTTTAAATTCGGTAAATGTGCAGTTTGCCTTACCTTGTCACAGGTTCACTTAAAATAATTTCACTTTAAAATTTAATATAGTTATCTGCATTAGTTTTAAAACAAAGTCAATATTACACCATTTCAATTTATTCATAGATATTGTTTCTTTTTGCAAACGTAGGTTATCAAAAGGTAAATGCATTTATCGTCAAGCTCTATGTATTATTGTTGTGTTATTAACTATAGAATGGTTAAATATTCGTCTCATTGGGAGACTAATGTTTAATTGACTGCTATTGTTTAACTAATGTATTATTTCGTTTTTATTATTGTACATTGTACAATATATTTAAATGTTTTGTCGGGTGGCTTATGCATTCTAATTAGCAATTGCAATTTTGATGCTATAAATATAATTCTTCTTGTTGTACTTAAAAGATGTTATAAACTCAAACTTCATTAGCTTGGGATCCTCCTAATTTAATTTAACTTGACCTGTATGTTACATGCTTCATTTAATTGTTTTTTTTTTATTATAATTCAGTGATTTACTGTGATACTACCTTTTCTTAATTTAAACAAAGGATAATTGCAACATTCAGTTATTTTGGGAATTACATTTGTTTGGTACTAGTTTGTCGATTATTACTATTTATAAAAAAATTGTTTTACAGGAAACCTATCGAACTACCTATCTCATTGTGTAATTACTTTTCCGTGTTGTGAGTTACCTTTCCTGTTTCGAGTTTTGAGGAAAGAGCTCTTTGTTGTATTTTACTTAAAAACTCGTGGCGTCCAAATTTCTATCCTTCGTTCTACATATATATCTTTCTTTCTTTTCTCTCTCGGACCTTAATGTTCCCCACCCATCCAAGTGCCCTCTAGCTGCTGGTCGAGGTGTCCTCCTCCATCCTATTTCCTTTTTTTTTTGCATACGTGCTCAACAGCGGTGCACGTTACACTCTCCCATTGAGTGACACTCAAACGTTTCAAAGTTAAACTTTGAACATGTTTTAAAAGTAGTTTGTGAAAAGTGACATTTTTAATTTTTATTGTCTAAAGTGGATATAGTCTTGGAAGAAGATCTCCATAGAATCTAACAGCAGGGGAAGATACACAGGATCTATGATGGAGCAATAAACAGAGATTCTCCACGAAGCAATGATCTTTAAGGGAATGCAATCAGAGCTCACACCCTGAGGCTAAGACGAATCAAAAAACAGAAAGTAAAAGAAGATGCGCCGGAGAAGCTGACCTTGCTCTACTTGTACGAAATAAGAGAAAACTGAAAATGAAAGGAGAAATGAACGAAAAACATGGACAGGGAAAGTAAGAAAGGCAGGAGGGCAGAGTGAGGTCGGAAGATATACTTAGATTAGCACAAAACAGGAAAATATGGATAGAAACATGGAAGCCTACTCCGAAAATGTTTTAAGGATCAAGTAAGTGACGTATAAAAAACGATTTTTATCCAAAAATATCAGGTGTGGAACACCACACGACCTTCCAATCTACAAAATGGAAATGAAATAATTTTAATAACATTTTTTTTAGAATAATTATGAAACCTTCTTTATAATAAGTTCATCACGAAATAATTTGCAGTTTTCGAAAATATCGGCAAATGTTTGATAAATCATAGACACATGACAGCACCACACGACCTTCCAAAATAGAAATTAAAAGAAAAGAAATAATGTTAATAACATTTTTTTGGATAATTATGCAACCTGTTTTACTACGAAAATAGGCAACATTGTAAAAACAATAAGTCAAATAGTCAAACAGACGTTTAAAACAGGCAGAGGTTAATAGACATCTAGATGCTAGCTTACATAATTAAAGGAAATGAAATAATCTTATACATTAACATAATCGTGCCATTTCAATGATTTTTTTTAATATTAAGGTAACTTTGCGTAGAAAGAAATAACGAAGCCTGAATTTTATTTTAAGGTTTTAATTAACATTTTAAGCTTGTTTTCAAAGAAGCTCTTTCAAATCTAGAGTGAAGTTGGTTAGTAAACAAAAAACAGCTGTTATAACTTATAATCATCATTAAATTTAATTTTAAACGCAAAACTTTTTCGGAGGAAACCTAGTTATAATAATAATGTTTTAGTGTACCTATGCAACTCTTCTGATACGTTCAGAACGAAAACTGGCAACTTTGTAAACACAAAAATAATAATATACGTCAGATTGACGTTTAAAACTTTATGTCAGATAGTGATTAATAGACATAAATAACTTAAAACAAAATTCGAAAGCCGCCCCGCTTCTATAAGTTATCAATAATACAGTTTAATCATTGATATTCAATGAATTAGACTTACCTTGCGTTATATTAAGAAACTTTATGAACAAAAGTTATGTAAAATCGAATTTTCTTTCAAAAATATGTCTACATTTCTTCTTGTAAAATTAATCGTTATTCAGATATTGAAAAAACACTTAAATTCATTAAATTCATTAGGTGGTAGGCATGTATACTCCATGCCAGCCGGGGAGGTACCACCACCCTTACCAGGGGCTCCTTAATATTGGGTCTCCGATTTTCTGAGCTCGGTAAGGGCTGCCGGTTACCTTTTCCATCATCCTTAATCTATTCTCATCCTTATTCTTCCTTCTCGCCCTCACTGTCTCCCTATAGGATTAAAAGTCCCAAATTAAAAAATAAGATGGCTGTGGTTTCTAGGGTAATAAATTCCGGACGTAAAATCCTGCCCCATTCGGATGTCCGGGAGGGCAGGTCCCAAGCGACCTCGGTCATCGAAAGTATCAACTTTCTGATTCACTACTGCAACATCCGCGGTATCAGGTCTAATCTTAATGCTATTTACCAACATCTTAAACAATTACAACCTGATATTTTGTTTCTATCTGAAACACAAGTCTCCTCTGAAAGCTCCGAATCACCCGACTTGCAATTTCCTCAATACCACCTTCACTCTAACTTTCGATATAAAGGAGGCGTATGTGCCTACAACAAGGATAGAATTGCTTGCAAGAGGGTTTCTTCCTTAGGAAATAAAAATTTTGACGTGATTTGGTTTAAACATTCTGGTCCTAATTTTGTGAAATTCTACTGTTGCATTTATAGGTCTCCTAATGACAGTAACTTTCAAGACTTGTTCGATTATCTTAGTATGAAGGTTGACTATCTCCTGTCTCAGTTTCCATCTTGCGATATCCCAATTGTAGGCGATTTCAATGTTCATAGTAGCTCTAATTGGATTCAGTTTTCATCTACTACAAATCCCGCTGGTCATAGTGCAGAAACATTTGCTATTTCATGTGATCTCACACAAATGATTTCTGAACCCACAAGAATCCCTGATAACCCTAACCATACTCCACATCTTCTAGATCCCTTTCTTACATCAAACCCTCTTGTTTATAACACTTCCGTTCTTTCACCTTTAGGTCTTTCCGACCATTGTCTAATAGAAATCATTTCTACTGTACCTAATTCCACTGTTGTTCGCAAAACCGATAGAACTTTGTGTGTTTTAAGTCAGTTCGATGGCGTGATTTACGGGATTTCTTTGCAACCTTTCCATGGCGTGAATATTGTTTTAAGTCGCCCTCTTCTTCGGACATCGCTCTTTCAATATCTGAAGTCATCCTCATGGGAATGGAGTTATACATTCCCAAAAAACAGTACCGTATAGGTCATTCACGTTCCCAACCCTGGTTCAATAAGGCTTGTGATGATGCAATATCTTTAAAAAATAAATATTACATTAAATGGAAATCTAATAAATCGGTCGACAGTCATGTAGAATACGTTGGTGCCAGAAATATATGCAAAAGTGAAATCACTAAAACTAAAAAGTTGTCCGAACAACGAAAATGCAATGAACTAGCTACATCTCCTTTAGGCAGTTGTAAATTTTGGTCGTTAGCAAAAGCCATTAGTAAAAACTTTCGAACATCTTCATTTCCCCCCCTGACATCTATTGACGGATCGGTAGTTGCTGATTCTGTAGACAAAGCCAATGTTTTTGTGGATTTGTTTGCATCAAACTTGTGTCTCAATGATTCTAGAAAAGATGTGCCCCTAGTCAACTTTTCTTCATACGCTATGAAACCAATTCATTTTCGGTACAAGCTCTTGGAATCGATCATCAGTAGGCTTGATCTCAATAAGGCGACTGGCCCAGACGGTATCCCAGATATTGTCTTAAATAAATGTTCCTCCGAACTAGTACCAGTCCTATCTAAGCTCTATACGATCTCTATGTCTTCTGGGGAGTTCCCTTCATCATGGAAGTTAGCAAATGTTCAACCTATTCCCAAAAAAGGCGATAAGTCCGATCCCTCAAACTACCGACTAATTGCCATCACTTCCATTTTGTCTAAAATCATGGAAAAAGCCATCAATCAGTAACTGCTCACGTTCCTTGATACTAACAGACTCCTTAGTGACCACCAATATGGGTTTAGGCAAAGTTGTTCAACAGACGATCTTCTTTCATATGTGACCCAAGTTTGGAACAATACAGTAGAGCAGTCCGGTGAAGCATTTGTAGTCGCTTTAGATATCTCAAAGGCATTTGACCAAGTTTGGCATAAGTGTTTACTTGCCAAACTCACATCGTTTGGGTTAAATGAAACGCTCATCAACTGGGTTTCTAGTTTCCTTGATAAAAGACGAATGCGTTTCGTAGTTTATGGCTTTTTTTCAAAAGAAGTTAGCATTAACGCGGGCGTACCACATGGATCCGTTATAGCGCCTACACTTTTTCTGCTGTACATAAATGACCTTATTTCTTCAACAATTAACCCCATCCATTGCTTTGCTGACGATAGCACTCTTCACTGTAGTTCATCTCAGTCTACTCATAGTGATAATCCACCTTCTATGTCAAATCCAGAAATTAAAGCTGAAATGGCAAATTCAATCAACAAAGACATTCAACGTATTCTCGAATGGGGAAGCAATAATCTAGTTAAATTTAATGCTAACAAAACTCAGTGTTGCCTTATGTCCGCCAAAAAAGATCGATCATTTCCTGTTGTAAGTATGAATGGCCCAGTTCTTAAGCTTTCAGACTCTATTACTCTGTTGGGTATCACTGTATCTTCAAATCTCTCATGGGTTGACCATCTTCTGTCAGCTACCAAAACAGCTGCTCGTAAAATAGGCTTTTTGTACAGATCTAAGCAGTACTTTACCTCTCGACAACTCCTTCTGCTGTATAAGGCCCAAATTCATCTGGAATATAATTCTCACCTCTGGGTTAGTGCTCCCCAATACGCTATCGATATCGTCGATCGTATTCAAAAGAGAGCGATTAGGCTTATAAATGACCCGTCCTTAACTTCTCACTTACAGTCCCTTGAGCATAGAAGGATGGTTTCAGTTCTTTCTTTGTATTATCTTTATTACAACGGCTATTGTGCTGCTGAATTATATTCTTTGATACCATCTCGGGCTATCTTTGCGAGAAACACTCGGTTCGCTCATTCACATCATCAGTATGCAGTACAAATCTCCACTTGTCGTACCAAACGGGCGCAATCCACATTTTTCTACACGGCTTCTAAACTCTGGAATGATCTCCCTAGTTCCTGTTTTCCTCTCACTTATGACATGAGAAAATTTAAGGTAGCTGTTCATAGGCATCTACTGGCAATTCATGATCGCTCTATCCATCCTCCTAAGTGTTCCTGAGTGCTTTAGCACGATAGGCCACATTTAGCCTGTTCAGGTCCACAATCATACAAAAAAAAAATTTTTCCTTAAGAATTCTTCTTCAATACCTGAATAACGATTAATTTTATAAGAAAAAGTGTCGACATGTTTTTTAAAGAAAATTTAATTTTACATAACTTTTCTTTATAAAGTTTTTTAATATAATGCAAGATAAGTCTAAAAAATAATTAAATATGAATGCAAATGCTTAAAATGTATTACTGATATTTTACAGAAGCTGCGGCTTTGGAATTTTTTTAAGTTAACATGAATTTATATCTATTTATCGCTACCTGACATGCAGTTTTAAACGTCATTTTGACATAGATTATTGTTTTTGTTTTTACAATGTTGCCTGTTTTCGGTATGAACGTATGAAAGAGGTTGCATAGTTACCCCAAAATTAAATTAAAATTATTTCATTTCTTTTAATTTTTTAAGTTAGTATCTAAATGTATGTTAACCTATGTCTGTAGTGAAGTTTTAAACCTCTGTTTTAGATAGATTATTGTTTTTGCATATTTTCGTAATAGAAGAGGTTGCATAATTATCCTAAACAGAATGTTATTAAAATTATTTCATTTCTTATAATTTCCATTTTGTAGGTTTAAGCATACCGTTACATGGATTAGTGTAATCTTATTATTAAGTAGGCAGCTATCTTTAAGAGGCTTCATGTAATTATTATACAACTGTTATTAATCAAAAGACAAAAGTGATGAAACTTTGTATCAAGTAAATTCAGTAATTTTTCTCCGATTTTGATACAATTATTGTAATTGTAATATAATAATTAGTAATATTGCATTATATCCGAAGATCATAAGTGATTTACTTTAAATTTTTGTCAAGAAAGGTTTGACCCATATAAAACGTAAATAGCAAAAATAAAATTATATTATTATTACTTATAACCCTTTGTATCATGATTTTTAGAATAGGCTCGCTCATTGCACTACGTCTCTCCCATATGAAATAATTCAGCGACAGATGTTGAGCAAATTACCACGTCCTTTAGGCAATTTAAATTTGACATTTGAGAGGCATGGGATAATAATCCTCACGAGCCCTTATTCTTATTTAATGAAAGTATGTCTCGAGTGGTGGCAAGTCAATTTAGATATACATAACTTTAATTCAATACAGTGAAAATTTATCAACATGGGTGCCTTTGTTCAAGTGGATCAACAGTTGCAACTCATAAAGACGAAACTATGAACATATGTCAAAGGGGTTTTTATGAAGTAAGTAAGCTGTGTTGCAACATATCAAGATGAAAGTATCTAGATACTCTTTCTAAAACTAAATAGTATTGGGTATCTAATATCGTATGTAGATACTTTTATAGATGCAGTATCTATACAGTGTGTCCGAGATTCAGCATGCATGTATTGCTATATTCGTTAATATTGAGAAT
Organism: Vesta saturnalis; assembly: GCA_036346205.1. Taxonomy (NCBI): domain Eukaryota; kingdom Metazoa; phylum Arthropoda; class Insecta; order Coleoptera; family Lampyridae; genus Vesta; species Vesta saturnalis. Next base: position 3,885,769 of record JARFJB010001218.1, on the reverse strand, counting down.
AGAATGTCGGTTAAATGGGGAAAGTTTTAGAGAATTTTATGGCTATCATCATGGTAAAGTCAGATTTGAAGTAACTTTTTTTGTTTTTGAAATAATTGAAGAAAACGAAAATTGTGCATTTTCTACTACCCCTGTAGCTCTTTTATTTGAAGTCTGACAACATTTTGATTTGTCCATTATTATGACACTTTTAAAAGACAATTTTAAAAAAAGTACCAAAATTTATCTACAGTCATTTGTTTTTGAAATACATACACTAACTATTGTTTTTCATATGGACGCCATCTTGGATTTTTACATTGTCGAATAGTATTTTTTATCACCTTTTCAGCGATGTATCACATGATGCGAGAACTATCAAAAATTTAAACCCTTGCTAATTTATCTGTTTTTACTTACAAAATTTAATACATTTCTAACTTTTGTTTTTGGACGCTATTTGGATTTTTACATTATCGAATAGTGGATTTTAACACCTCTTCTACAATGATATGAAAATGTAGAAAATGTGTGGAGTGTAGAGGGGGACATATCGAGCGTGTTTTATGATAGTTACTATTATCGGTTTTGTTTTTATTTTAGTTATTAGAAATTACAATAATTAGGAATCTAATTGTATAAATTTTTCATTTATTAATCCATGCCTTCTCAAGGCCTACTATTTCAATTTTATATTTTTTAAATTTTTAATAATTGGAAGTAAATTCTCGTATCATGTGATACATCGCTGAAAAGGTGATAAAAAACACTATTCGATAATGTAAAAATCCAAGATGGCGTCCATATGAAAAACAATAGTTAGTGTATGTATTTCAAAAACAAATGACTGTAGATAAATTTTGGTACTTTTTTTAAAATTGTCTTTTAAAAGTGTCATAATAATGTACAAATCAAAATGTTGTCAGACTTCAAATAAAAGAGCTACAGGGGGTAGTAGAAAATGCACAATTTTTGTTTTCTTCAATTATTTCAAAAACAAAAAAAGTTACTTCAAATCTGACTTTACCATGATGATAGCCATAAAATTCTCTAAAACTTTCCCCATTTAACCGACATTCTATCTTCAATATTAACGAATATAGCAATACATGCATGCTGAATCTCGGACACACTGTATACTGTAATATACCACAATTGTTCCAAATTTATTCTCTTTTTTTTTAGATATTAGTATTCAGACTAAATAATAATGAGCCACTGTGGCATATTTTGTAGTATTAAAAGGGTGTGCGTAGAGCTAGGTTAGAAAAGTAATTGAAGGGGTTATTGATTGTACCTAATAAGGAAGGTGTTTTTTTTTAAATATAAAATAGATTTCGCAGGTAATGTTATATTTGATTAACTATTGCATTTTCTTTCAATAATTATTGTAATATTATAAGATCTTGATTAAAAGAAAGAATGCTGCTTTATTATTGAAAGTGTTGACGTCTTTATGTATATAATCGGGATGCAATACAAGGGTGAGCGTAATTATATTATCTAATATGAAATTAATAAAATTAATTATATTATCTAATATGAATATAAATTATATTTAAAATCTAGTATTACATCACAATCTTGTATCATTTTATTTCTGAGATATTTTATTTTGACATTTCATACTGTAAGGCTCGAAATATGTTACCTTCTGTATTATTCATCGTAGACACAGAGCTTTGACATGTTGTGGAGTTATATTTCTGATATGGTGATCACCATTTAAGGTGCAGCCCTGTATTAAGCGTTATATTACAACATTGATTTATTAAAATTAGAGTACCGTGATTACAATATTAACATCTCAATAACTGTTCGTAATTAATTGGTGGAGCTCCATTTACCTAGTTCTTTTCGTTACAAGTAGCATAAATTTGGGTAGAGATAGACAACGTGGGCGAAGCAGTAAAAGCATCATTGTCAGCAACTGCTAATATAGATAAAAATGTCAATTTCTCTCACTGGAATGCTACTTATATCCCTAGAGATACGTTAGTCAAGATAAAGCGGTTAACTTTTACATGGAGTTCGAAAGCTGCGGACAAATAATTCTTTCTTACGCAGTAATTAAACAACAATTAGACGCTATTTTGCGTGGTTAAAATAAAATTTTGCGCCTTTATACGAAATAAGTTATTGCAAACATTACACCGAGAAGGCTAACTTCTTCGCTTATGAATAAACAAATGCTTTCCTGCGCGATAGTTAGGCATCTATTATGCGCCGTTTTGAGCCATTAAAATTAAATTTTGTGCTCTTACAGGAAACAAGTTATTGTAGAAGTTACATCAACAAGGCTAACTTCACAGCCATGAACTTAAATAAATTTTTTCTTATGTAATAATTAAGCGCCATTTTGAGCCGCTAAAATACAATTTTGCACGAATATGAAGTAAGTTATTGCAAAAATTACATCCACAAGGCTTACTTCATGCATTTGTTAAGCGCCAATTATTCATCGTTTTGCGCCGCTAAAATAAAATTTTGCGCCTTTATACAAAATAAGTTATTGCAAACATTACACCGAGAAGGCTAACTTCTTCGCTTATGAATAAACAAATGCTTTCCTGCGCGATAGTTAGGCATCTATTATGCGCCGTTTTGAGCCATTAAAATTAAATTTTGTGCTCTTACAGGAAACAAGTTATTGTAGAAGTTACATCAACAAGGCTAACTTCACAGCCATGAACTTAAATAAATTTTTTCTTATGTAATAATTAAGCGCCATTTTGAGCCGCTAAAATACAATTTTGCACGAATATGAAGTAAGTTATTGCAAAAATTACATCCACAAGGCTTACTTCATGCATTTGTTAAGCGCCAATTATTCATCGTTTTGCGCCGCTAAAATAAAATTTTGCGCCTTTATACGAAATAAGTTATTGCAAACATTACATCAAGAAGGCTAACTTCTTCGCTTATGAATAAACAAATGCTTTCCTGCGCGATAATTAGGCATCTATTATGCGCCGTTTTGAGCCATTAAAATTAAATTTTGTGCTCTTACAGGAAACAAGTTATTGTAGAAGTTACATCAACAAGGCTAACTTCACAGCCATGAACTTAAATAAATTTTTTCTTATGTAATAATTAAGCGCCATTTTGAGCCGCTAAAATACAATTTTGCACCCATATGAAGTAAGTTATTGCAAAAATTACATCCACAAGGCTAACTTCATGCATTAGTTAAGCGCCAATCATTCGTTGTTTTGCGCCGCTAAAATAAAATTTTGCGCCTTTATACGAAATAAGTTATTGCAAACATTACATCGAGAAGGCTAACTTCTTGGCTTATGAATAAACAAATGCTTTCCTGCGCGATAATTAGGCATCTATTATGCGCCGTTTTGAGCCATTAAAATTAAATTTTGTGCTTTTACAGGAAAAAAGTTATTGCAGAAGTTACATCGACAAGGCTAACTTCACAGCGACAGCCATGAACTTTTGCATAAATAAATTTTTTCTTATGTAATAATTAAGCACCATTTTGCCCCGCTAAAATAAAATTTTGCACCCATATGAAGTAAGTTATTGCAAAAATTACATCCACAAGGCTAACTTCATGCATTAGTTAAGCGCCAATTATTCGTTGTTTTGCGCCGCTAAAATAAAATTTTGCGCCTTTATACGAAATAAGTTATTGCAAATATTACATCGAGAAGGCTAACTTCTTCGCTTATGAATAAACAAATGCTTTCCTGCGCGATAATTAGGCATCTATTATGCGCCGTTTTGAGCTATTAAAATTAAATTTTGTGCTCTTACAGGAAAAAAGTCATTGTAGAAGTTACATCAACAAGGCTAACTTCACAGCCGTGAGCTTTTGCATAAATCAATTTTTTCTTATGTAATAATTAAGCGTCATTTTGCGCCGCTAAAATAAAATTGTGCGCCCATATAAAGTAAGTTATTGCAAAAATTACATCCACAAGGCTTACTTCACTAACATGCATTAGTTAAGCGCCAATTACTCGTCGTGTTGCGCCGCTAAAATAAAATTTTGCGCCTTTATACGAAATAAGTTATTGCAAAAATTACATCGAGAAGGCTAACTTCTTCGCTTATGAATAAACAAATGCTTTCCAGCGCGATAATTAGGCATCTATTATGCGCAGTTTTGAACCATTAAAATTAAATTTTGTGCTCTTACAGGAAACAAGTTATTGTAGAAGTTACATCAACAAGGCTAACTTCACAGCCGTGAACTTTTGCATAAATAAATTTTTTCTTATTTAATAATTAGGCGCCAATTATGCGCCGCTAAAATACAATTTTGCGCCCCTATAGGAAATAAGCCCTATAGGAAATAAGTATAGGAAATAACAGTGCGTAATTGGTGTATAATTATTGCATTAAAGTGAATAAGCAACCTTATGAATTTAAAACGTAGATAGGTAGCTTTAAAATTAAATAAGAATTTGTGCATTAGAATATTTCATAATATTCATTCAGTAATCATATTTAAAGGAGAACACATAAGTTGGAGTTCACTTAGGATTAGGATTAGTAGGAAAAATATACAATCCAATTGAGTTAATATTAGAACACTTTTAGTACAACCCTAATGAAAGAGTTTAATAACAATACAGTAAAAGTAAGAAAAATACACATCAAGCAAATAAGCAGGTATACAACAACATATTCAAATAAATCCATTAGAGCATACCAAAAATAGATTAAACTCGATAACGTTAGCGGTGTATTTTTTACGACTTGTTTCTTATACGGGCGCACTTAATTTTAGCGGGGAATAATGGGCGCCTAATTATCGTGCAAGAAAAGATTAATGTATTCATAAGTTCATGGTCGTGAAGTTAATAATGTAATCTTTGCAATAATTTATTTCTTACGGAAGCGTAAATTTTTACAAAATTTAATTTTAATGACACAAACAGCGCATAGTTGGCCAGTAATTAATGCATAGGAAATAAACTATTTACTCAGAAATCGTGGTTATGAAGTTAACCCTACCGATGCAATTTTTACAATAACTTGTTTTCTATAGGGGCGCACAATTTAACTTTAACGACGCAAACAGCGCATGATCGCCGCCCAATTACTGCATGAGAAAAAAATGATTTATTCCATGCTTCATGATTGTGAAGTTAACCTTATCGATATAATTTTTACAATAAAACGCATAATAGTGTCTAATTATCGAGCACGAAACGACATAGGCTATGAGGGCCATGGGGGCGTAAAATTTTATTTTAGCGACCCAAAACAGCAAATATTTAGCGCCTTGTTACTGCATAAGAAAAAATTGATTTATGCAAAAGTTTACGGCTGTGAAGCTAGTCGTGTTAATGTAATTTTCTCATACATATCAGACAGATTATTCAGAATCAAACAAGAGGACGAATATTCTGACCTAAAGGAGATAAAAGCGAATGTGCCACAAGGCAGTGTGCTTGGGCCTATTCTATATCTATTGTATACCAGCGACTTACCAGTGCTAGAAGAAGCAGTCATTGCCACATTCGCTGATGACACTGCTCTACTCGCAGTGGACCAAGACCAGGAAAGATCAGCTAGAAAACTTCAGATAGCGAGCCATGCAGTAGTTGATTGGACCAGACAATGGAGGATCAAACTTAACGAGCTTAAATCTGTACAGGTAAACTACACTAACAAGAAAATAGCCGACCCACATCTGTTAGATATTAATGGAACAACTATACCATATTCAACTAATGCAAAATACCTCGGCATGAATCTGGACGTCAAACTCAGATGGAAAGAGCATGTAAAGAAGAAAAGAACTGAACTAAATCTAAAATACAAACAGCACTATTGGTTGATTGGAAGAAACTCAAAACTTTCAATCTCCAACAAAGTACTAATCTACAACCAAATTTTAAAACCAATATGGTTATACGGTATTCAGCTGTGGGGCTGTGCCAGTGACTCTAATGTTAAGTGTATACAAACTTTCCAGAATAAAGTGTTGCGTAATATAGTGGACGCCCCTTGGTATGTACACAACTCTGACATCCACAGAGATCTCCGTATTCCAACTGTCAAGGAAGAAATAAAAAGGTTCGCTGGAAAGCATGAGGATAGGCTCCATCTTCACGTCAATCCAGAAGCTCTACAACTACTGGACAACCAACACGATGTCCGAAGACTAAAGAGGATAAAACCTGCTGACCTTGTGTAGTGTGTTGTGTAAAAGCAGAGCACAGTGCGTGACCTAGAAGACATCATTGGATGAACTCTAGTAGATAAGTACTTAGCTTAAGATTTATCAGATTAAAATTAATGGTTAGTCTTCATAGACTAGTTTTAATTGCAGGCACAATGGTGCTCAATAAAAAAAAATGTAATTTTCACAATATCTTGTTTCCTGTAGGGGTGCAACATTTAACTTTAACGACGCCTAATGGGTGCCTAATTATGGCGCAAAAAAGATTAGTTTATAAATAAGGATATGAAGTTAGCCTCGTTGATGTAACTTTTGCAATAACTTTGGGAGCGCAAAATTTCAATTCTACGGCGCATAATTGGCGCCTAATTATGCATAAGAAAAATGATTTACCTAGAATTTAAGGGCTGTGAACTTGGTCGTGCCAATATAATTTTACAACAACTTCTTTCCTATAAAGGTGCAAAATTTTACTTTAGCACGGCTACAAAGTTAGCCATGTGGATGTAATTTTTACAATAACTTGTTTTCTATAACGCCAAAAAATTTAACTTTAACGGTACATAATGAGCGTCTAATTATGGAGTAAAAAAGGATTAATTTATATATAAGGATATGAAGATATCCTTGTCGATTTAACTTTTGTAAATAATAAATTGGGGGTGCAAAAGTCAGTTTTGGCGGGACAAAACGACGCATAATTGGCTCCTAATTACTGCATAAAAAATGGATTTATACAGAAGCTCACGGGCGAATCTTACAATAAGTTCTTTCCTATAAGGGCACACAATCTTGAGCCGATACAATTTTTGCTATTTCTATTTCCTATTGCGGCGCAAAATTTAATTTCAAGGGCGCAAAATGGCGTATAATTAGCGACGAATTATGCACATGCTTAAATCACATTATTCAAAAAAGATTCAGCTATCTTTACTCACCTCTTTATGTACATTAATCTGATAAAACTTATTACTTAATGCAAGGCAAGAATCGGAGAACAGCCAGAATCGAACTCTGCACAAGCCACTAGACCAGAAATATGCATAACATTTTGGAGATTATTCGTACAATCTACAGTTAGGTATTAACGTGCATTAACCGTGACAAGCTTTTAACTATTTCCTGAAAATGTACACATAAACACTAATAAAGTTGATGTTTTATAAAGCTATTTACTTTATTACATATGAATTCGATCATACTAGCTGATAACTGCTTTAATTCTCTTAATTCTTAGAATGCTTAACTTTAATATGTTTTGAATAATTTATTATCAAAGTGAAGATAGGTAAACAACAAAAACAGGTAATTAATTACAACAAAATAAAAAAAGCAAATTATAAAAAACCTAACAGACCATGTAAAAAAAAACAAAAAGAAAGAAGTGCATAGGAATGTGATGGCCACCGGATATACTCATATTCATGAGCATCTTTTTTTCTACTGTTTTTTTTAAAGCACACTTGGATTTTATATCGAACGAATTGTCGATATTTGATACATCTGGCACCCTTCGTTTATGAATTATACACCGACATCCCGTTGTGATTTGTCGTGAGTTTCTAACCATACGGGGGTGTTATTTCATCCCTCAGCATACACTTCTTTCCGCCCTAACGTGCGCACATCTGCTTTCAGAGAAGAGGAAATAGAATAAAGAGTACAACTTTCATTCTTCAATAACAAATTTTTATATATTTCTTGTCCGAAGCCGAAATTTGCAGACTTTTAACTAGTAACAGATGTCACTCAGCTGCACCCGATACAACCCTCCCTAACATTTTATTACCAGCAATTTAATATTATTGAAAGAACTCAAGTACCGGAGTTTGTTGTTTATAAGTACTTCAAACCAATTTTAAGAGTGTAATATTTTTTTTCTTATAAGGGTTGTAGGAAATGGTCAGTAAACATCTGTAAGTTATAAATATTTTTATGGGATATTCACAATAGAAAAAGGGGAGGAAACTCATAAGAACATTTATTAGAAAACAGTGGGTTGGTTGAGTAACGCAACGTTGAAGTCTCTTGATAATTTTCACTAAAAGGAGTAATTTTATTGTACGAGGTGGCCGCTAAAAATAGTCATTCTTATAAATAGATTTGATTGGTTGCTATAAAGGTATTAATGCCGTACTCCATCATCAACTAAATTGTAACGTCACTATTTTCGTGTTATTATTTCATTATTTAATTGAATCATTTAATAGGGTAATATATTAAATATATTTAAAAACTTACCTTTGCACAATCAAAAGGGATGCTTTCTTCAGGACCGGTAAAAATCCCTTCACTGTAACAAAAGAACAACGTGAGAATTATAATAATAATGGATGCAGTTAGTAAGTAAAAAGTTATTCTAAGAATTTCATTTTACAGATGTAAACCGTGAAGCAATTTAGAACAATATAAGTACAACATGCGTTAAACAGATGACGAGTCTCTTTATTCCCATACATTCATTATACATCGGTTCCATGGCTTCACAAACAATATTTTTTTATAAATAAGGTTTTTAATACTACACCACTTTTCCAAACTCAAGTAAATTGTACGGTTTCGCATGGTAATCATCGAAAAACATAGGTGGGTTAAAAAGGAAATGATTAATTTTCGACAATAACCATATGAAAGGCTTTGTTACAAATTCTGTGTAAAATAACTGCAGTACTCAATTATTGTCATAATAATTACCTCAGTAGATAATAAGAAAATGCTAAAAGAAAAGAAAGCGTAAAAGATGTTGGGGTGAAGGGAGCAAGGACGTATGTATTTTGCTGTAAAATAATTTTCTGCTCGTAGAAACAGAAAGCGTAAACCGCAGTTGCAATTGTAAAAGTCATGGTCTCTTATAAATTGAATCAAATTACCTTAGAGAATCAGTGTATTTATTACAACACAAGATGTTATTGTACGGTTAAACGCAGGATTGCATGTACGCCTACTGCACCTTGTGATGCAATTCTCTAACGATAATTCGTGACGTATACACCAACTAACCTCAATTTAAAAATAAAATAGATAAACAAGAATTCACAAAATACGTTGTACACATTGTATAATCGTATGTAAGTAGGGTAGAGTAAAAGAACTATAAATCATTAAAAAAAAAGTGAGGCTTGATAATTGTGAAAACAAAAAATTGTTTAGAAATAATACTTTTAAAACAAATTTTATACGCTATAAGGTTGAAGATACATGACAAAAGAATTAAATAAGAAATTGTCATACAGGATGTTGCAAAAATCTTAATTCGTCTGTTAATAAAAAAAAAACCGTTAGGTAGTTGGAAAGTAAAATATTTGAAATAAATCAACATAACCATCCGGCCCAGAGGCCCACTAAATTCCCGTTTTCAATAAACAATTACAATAACAATTTTTTTCTTACTTAAATATGTTTTTTAAAACAATCTCACATAAATTTCAATGTTTGGAATATAAAATTGAAAATAACTAATAAATTACAATAAATCTACCGATTTTAATAATTTTTATTTATATTAATAACGCTTGAGCGGTTTCAATATTGCATGCCATTCTAAGAATTTGAAAAAATTTGGACATTTACTTTTAGAAATTTAATCGATTGCACGTGTGAAGTTAACAACAATCTTCATGAAGTTGTCGTAACTTGAAAGAACAAACACTATTGTCCATATTTTTAAATGGAATGACTTTTAGAGTAGCATTTATGAGGGTGTAAAATTAACCAATAGAAGAACAAATAAAAATATAAAAATGCAAACTTTCACGATTATCACTTATATTTAGCTTTGGGTACGAAAAAACCAACTGCAGAATATAGTTTAATTTGGTAAAGATCAGCTAGCTCTTCTTATAGATTAAATATTATTAAACTGACTAATCAGAACACCCTTTAACGGACGAAGGCTAACAACGAAAAATATCACAATCAAAAGTCCAAAGTAGTGAAAAACTTTCATTTTAAAATGGTAAAAGTATTCACAACTAACTATTGTAGCATGCTTACATTTGGGTTTTCAGATTTCATATATTCATTTAACATCTTGTGATATCTCAATTTTAGGAGATTTTAATGTCCGCAACTCCAATTGGCTCCAATTTTTACCTACCACTAATCCCGCAGGTCATAGTGCAGACATATTTGCTGTATCCTGTGATCTCACACAAATGAACAAAGAGTCCTTTTCCCGCTTGGACAACCAGACCACTGCCTAATCGAAATAACTTTCTGTGTGCCCAATCCCACTGTTACTCAAAAAACAGGTAGAACTATGTGGTGTTTTAAATCAGCTAACTAGAGCGAATTGCGAGGTTTTTTGCAACCTTCCTCTGGCGTGAGTATTGCTTTATACGGTCCTCCTCTTCAAACATTGCCCTTTCAATATCTGAAGTTATCTTGATGGTTTAACACGGCTTGCACTGGTGCATTATCCCAAAAGAATACCAAATGGAAATCAAATAAATCTGTCGAAAATCACACCGACCATATCGCCGCAAGGAATAGTTGCAAAAGCATCATCACCAAGGCCAAAAAGATGCAACGAATTAGTCTCATGTCTTTGGGTATCGGTAACGTTTGGTGATTGGCTAAAGCCATCAGTAAAAACTTTAGTACATCTTCCTTTCCTCCCAAGCGGTCTCGTGACGGAACTGTGGTAGCCGATCGTGCTGACGAAGCCAACCTCTTTGACGATTACTTTTCTTCAAATTCATGTCTCAATCTTTTTCTTAAAGTGCCTTTTTCACTATTGAATGTTGGCGACAATCAATCGTAGCAAAATTTTGTCTATCTTAGCGGCTCTGATCAACTCATGTGTGCGTGTATGGGTCCAATCTCTAATGTTTTTTAAGCCAGCAGCATCTCCACGGTCATGCCCTCTTCTAATGTCAACTTTTCCTTCCATAATGAGTTGCAATATGTTGTACTTGTCATTTCGATATAAATGTACAAGATAAGTTGTTTTTCTTTTTTTTGATAATCATTAGGAGCTCATTTCATCTATTCATTTGTCTTAGGACTTCTTCGTTTGTAATATGTTCCGTCCATGATATACGTAGCATTCTTCTGTACACCCAATACTCAAAAGCTTGTATTCTCTTTTCTGTATTAGCCTTAAGGGTCCACGCCTCAGCACCATATAATAGTATTGATAATATGTAGCACTGCATAAATCTGTATTTGGTAGTAAGGTGAAGACTTCGGTAATTTCTTTACTTCTTGAAATGCAGATCTTACTGTTTCTATTCTTACTTTTATTTCTGTTTCTGAGTCTCCGTTTTCTATCAGCCAGCTACCTAAGTATTTGAGTTTTTGGACTTTTTCTATTTATTGGTTATACATTGTGAGTTGTGTTTGTGCTATTGGTATTTTGCTAAATATCATGTATTTTGTCTTTTTAGTATTTATCGTTAACCCAATTGTATCTCCTTCCCGGCTTACTGCATCCATCAGTCGTTGCAGTCCTTCTATGCTATCCTAAATTAGGGCGGTGTCGTCCGCATACCTTATATTATTAAAAAGTTTACCATTTATTTTTATTCGGTCTTCCGTGTCTCAATGATTCTGGTAAAATTGTGCCGCCGCCCAAATCTAGCCTATACGTTATGAAACCAACCCTCTTTCTATACAAGCTCCTAGAATCTTTTATCAATACACTTGATGGTATTCCAGCTATAGTCCTCCCCTGAGCTAGTACCTGTATTGTCCAAACTCTTTTCGATCTTCATGTCATCTGGAGAGTTTCCCTCATCGTGGAAATGTCCTACCTATTCTTAAAAAGGGCGATAAAACCGATCCCTCAAACTATCGAGTAATAGCTATCACTTCCATTCTATCGAAAATCATGGAAAAAGCCATCAACCATCAACTACTTTCGTTCCTCCAGTTCAATAAACTCCTCAACCACCACTATTATGGGTTCAGACAGAGTCGTCTTCTTTCATATGTCACCCAACTTTAGAATAACACATTAGAAAGGTACGGTGCCTACTTGCCAAGCTCACCTCGTTTGGGTTATTCGATACGCTCATCAATTTGATCTCCAGCTTTCTTAACAAAACACGTATACGTGATGTCGTCGATCAGTGATAGCTCACACACCTTTTCCTCCTATACATAAATGACCTATTTCCTCAACAACTAACCGGATCGATTGATTTGCAGACGACATCACTCTACATTGTAGTTCTTCTAAGTTTTCTCACAACAGTAAGTCTAGTTAGGACGTTAAAGTGAAAATGGCAGCTTCAATCAACAGAGTCTTAGAAGGTATCTTTGAATGGGGAAAGAATAATCTACTCACGTTCAACGACGACAAAACTCAGTGTTGCCTTGTGTCCGCCAAGAAAGACCGGTCATTTTCTGTTGTAAATATGAATTGCTTAGATCTCAAACTTTCAAACTCGATTTCTATGTTAGGGATATCCGTATCATCGAACCTTTCATGGGCTGACCGCCTTTGTCAGCCAGCAAAATCGCTGACCGTAAACTGGGATTTCTATACAGATCTAAATAGTACTTCACAACAACTCCTTTTACTGTATAAGGCTCAAATTCGACCTCATCTGGAATACAATTACCACCTTTGGATCAGTGCTCCCCAACACGCCCTAGCTATGGTAAACCGTATCCAAAAAGAGCTATAAGATTATAAATGACCCGTCTCTAACTTCTGACCTGCAGTCTTGAGCATAGAAGAATAGTTTCGGTTCTTTGCTTGTTCTATCGCTATTACAGTAACAAGTGTGCCTCCTAAATACACTACTTAATATCTTCGCAGGCCGAACACTTGGTTTGTCCATAATTACGCACTCAATATACATTTTTCCACACGGCCACCAAATTGTGGAAGGAACTGTCAAGTTCCTGTTATCCTCCAAACTTTGATTTAAGTTAATTTAAGGCAGCCGTTCATAAACATTTCTCGGCAGCCTAACAATATCCCTAACCCCCTTCCAGTGTTCCTGAGTGCTTTAGCACGTTATGCAAGTCTTGGCCTTCTCGGGAATACTATTAGTAAAAAAAAAGGTTAAAGTGAGGTTAAAATATGTAAAATCAGGGTTACACCCTATTTATACAATTATAACTTTCCATCTGTTGACACGCACCTAAAGTTAGCACATCCATTTCAGCGCAATCGTTCGTAATTACCACATCAATCATCCTCATACCATTCGGTTATAAGAGTTTCGTGATTTCCATAACATTTTAGCCAAAATAGCAATAAATATTTTGGAGTTAAAGATTAGCACCAAATTATGAATTATCGTACTTCATTAGAAGGTTTTCATTTCCATAACGTTTAAGCCCAAAAATGTTATAAAAGGTGCAAGCAAAAAATTTCGGTTTGGAGTTAAAGATTAGCATCACAACATGATATATCGACCATACTAATACAAGGTTTTCATGTTTTCCATAACGTTAGACTCCAAAAACTTTATAATCTTTCATGTTGCATATATCAACCAACATGAATTCACGTTCGACTGTAAGGTTTTAGTAATTTTCTAAATATGCGAGCAATCAATTTTATTTTGTGGTTAGAAATTAGCACCAATTATGATTATCAATCATCTTAATAGCTTACTTGGTTAGAAGGTTTTCATGTTCCCCATAGCTTTATAAAAAGTGCGAGCGGCAAGGTATTCGACATTTCCATAACTTTTTAGCTCAAAAATTTTATAAAATATGCAAGCAATTATTTCTGTTTGGAGTTAGAAATTAGCATCACATAGCACCATATAGTGTACAAAGAAACCAAGTAAAAAGGAGGAAATCAAAGAGAAGAGAGTGAGACGGAACATGGAACGTAAGAAGTAGGTATGCTGAAAGATGAAAAGTTAGAAAATCTGAGAAGAGAAATGATTAAGAACAACGTGGATGTGATTGGTATAAGTGAGATGAGGTGGCGATGATTTGGTGAAGAGCAATTAGATGATGTTGTACTCTACTTCAGTGGAGGTAAGAGAGGAAAAAATGGAGTTGGTTTTATTGTAAATAAGAGGTTAAAGACTTGTGTAAGTAAGGTAATATATGGATGTGATAGAGTTATAGCTTTAAAAACCAACGGAGCTCCAAAGAATTTTCTAGTCATCCAAGTTTAAGCAAACATGATGATGAAGAGGTGGAGAAAGTTTATGAGCGGATTGATGAAATCTTGAAAGAGGAAGGACAAGGATGCCATCACATTGTAATGGGGACTGGAATGCCAGTATCGGGGAAGACGAGGTAGAGGGAGTGGTTGGAAAATGTGGCTTGGGATCGAGAAATGAAAGGGGAAATAGGCTAATCGAGTTTTTTAAGGAAAATAAGTTGATAGTCACCAACACGTGGTTTGACCACCATAAAAGAAGGTTGTACACTTTCAAGGCGCAGATATATACAATGATCATATCTTAGCAATTGTAGCACAAGTAAAGCTTAAAAAATAAAGAAAGCAGCGAATATCAAGAAGTGGGATTTGGAAAAACTGAAGTCTCTGCACATTGAAGAAATAGGCTTGCACGTGGAAAAACATATGAAGTCTTTGAAAACAACAGAAGTAGAAAGTAGCGAGGAGAAATGGGAAAGAATAAAGCATGAGATAAAAACAGTTTGCGTAAACACGATAGGATAGAAGAAAGGCATAAGACCTAAGAAACCTTGTGTAACAAAACATGATTGATAAAATGGAAGAAAGTTGAAAATGTTAAATACTGAAGAAGGAAAAATGAGATACAGCAGACTCAGAATTGAGAAAATAGACAGATAAAGCAAGGGAGAACTGGTTTAAAAAATAATGTGAAGAACTCACTAAGGCAGGGAGGCATAATCTAGTTTACAACATAGTGAGAGAATTGACAACGGGCAAGGACAAAAATAGGGTGACATGTAACGAGATTGAGAGCAAGGATGGAACTGTTTTAAAATAAAAAAAAGAAATACTGGCAAGATCGAAAGAGTACATGAAAGACTTGTATGCAGCAAAGGATAAACCAAAAGTTCTTAATGTAGAATCAGAAGGGGAAGTGCGAAAAGAAAACATCGGAATTAGTATCATTCTGGACGAGGTAAGAGCTGTAATGAAAAATATGAAGAGCGGCCAAGCAGTGGGAATAGATGAATTCTAGTGGAATTATTAAGGTGGAAGGCATGAAAGAGTTAACATCACTGTGCAATGAGATATATGAGAGTGGAAAATGGCCTGAAGATTTCCTGAAAACTGAAATGATTCCACTGGCAAAGAAAAAAGGGACAAAGTAAAGTGCAGAACACAGGACAATCAGTCTTGGAGTCCACGTAGCAAAAATACTACTCAGAGTGATAAACAGGCGTATGATTCGGGTAATGGAGGAAAGTGTGGCAGAAAAACAGTTTGGATTCAGAAAGGGAATTGGCATAAGGGAAGCACTAGGGGTGGTAAAATCAATGGTAGAGAGATATACAGAAAGAGACAGAAATATTTACCTAATAGAATATGGATTGAGAATAATTATTAAAAAGTCAAAAGTAATGAAGATAGGTACAAAAGAGACATTGAACATTAGTGTGGAGAGAGAACGGTTAGAACAGGTGGAAAGGTACAAAATACCTAGCAACTGAGGTAACAGAGCACTGGAGTTGTGGAAGACAGATAAAAACTAGAACTGGTATGGCAAAACAGGCATTTTTTCTAAGAAGATTTTATTGAACAGTGAACTAGACATGACCCTGAAGAAAAGATTGGCCAAGTGCTTTGTGTGGAGTGTTTTCTTGTACGGTAGTGAAACTTGAAGTCTATCAAAGATGGAAATTAAGAAAGTAGAAAGTTTTGAAATGTCGATCTGGAGAAAACTACTGAAAATAAAATGGATTGACAAAATTAGGAACGAAGAAGTTTTGAGAAGAGTTGGAGTGGAAAGAAGTTTGGTAAAGACAATTGAAGAAAGCAAAAGAAATTGGATGAGGCATGTGCTAAGAAGGCCATGTTTGTTGACAGACGTTCTGGAGGGATCGGTGGAAGAGAATGTAAAAAGAGGAAGAAGGAAAAGGAAAATGATTGACGGTATCAAGTTGTACTATGGAGGGTATAAGAACATGAGAAGAGATCATTGGAGGAAACATAAGGGACCTGCGCAAGCAGAACACCAATGAACGAATGAATATTAATACCATACTTGGTTATAAGATTTTCGTGTTTTCCAACAGCGTAAAGAAATGGGAGCAGCAAGTTTCATGTTGCAGTTAGCAATTAGCACTAAATTGTCATATATGACTCATCATGATTCCACGTTCGGTTATAAGGTTTTCGTGATTTCCATAAGGTTTGCCCCAAAAATTTTGTAAAAAAATGCGAGCATTAAATTTTTCTTGGAGTTAGAGATTAGCACCAAATTAATATTATCAATTATCTTAATAGCTTACTTGGTTATAAAGTTTTTGTCATTTCTGTAACGTTTTAGCCCAAAAACTTTATAAAAAGATATGCATACCAAACACCGTGATACCATTTTTCGTTATACGATTTTCATAAGGTTGAACGCCAAAAATATTATAAAAAAATGCAAGCAACAAATTTCTTTTAGAACAGCAAGGTAGCACCAAATTATGGTGCGTAAATGATTTCGATACGATCGTTAGCTAAGTACGTTCACTCTGAAAAAAATTGAAGAATTGTTCTGGATTACACTAGAACACTCTCACTACAGTCCGGACTTCCTGTTTGGACCGATGAAAGGATGATGATGTTTCATTTGAAGCTTTCGTGTGCAATTGGCTTATTGGCGTCACTATCTTTGTTTTACGATAACGGGATAAAAAAGTACCCATACGTTGAGGAAAATGTGCACAAAATCAGGAGATTATGTAGAAAAATAATTTTAAGCCTTTGTATTTTTATTTAATTTTTTGATAAATTAAAAAAAAATAATTCCGACTTATATTTGATTCACCCTCGTATTTTCATCGGTAACACCACCATGCCTCGCACCAAGTGCATCTAACACACGTTCTACTGCTTTAGAAAAAGAGTCATCTGTTGCATCTACGTCAGCCTCCAAAAAGAACTGGAAAATTTTCCTACAAAAGTAGACATGGTAGATAAAATTGACATTGACCTTTCAAAAATCTTGCTAACTACAGTGGAACAAACTTCTACAGTAAAAAGTGTTGAAAGTAGGATTAGTACTTCCCAAATATTAACCAAACAAGGCTGTTTACAATTTCTGAAAGACAAAAAGAGTTTTGTATTATTTATTCCCGTAAAATAAGAAACCGCCACACTTTCCCAAACACATGTCACACATCCATTTTGATGGAAAAGTGTGGCCCATGCGCTCAAGTTTAGAAAATATTGCCAAAAATGGAGTACAGTTTTATGTCATATTGTAGTGGATATAAGTTCCCTTAATTTGAACCTTTGGGGAAGGATATCTGATGACAGTAAAATGCAAAAGTCCCATGTTAAAGTGAAGCTAACACACGCTGGGTCC
This sequence comes from Vesta saturnalis, assembly GCA_036346205.1. Taxonomy (NCBI): domain Eukaryota; kingdom Metazoa; phylum Arthropoda; class Insecta; order Coleoptera; family Lampyridae; genus Vesta; species Vesta saturnalis. Next base: position 3,868,207 of record JARFJB010001218.1, on the reverse strand, counting down.
ACACTGACCACGACCGCCCCTAGTTCAATTCCGAAAATTATGTTACAGACCTCAAAAAAGCACTCACAATATCATATTTTTGTAATTTAAAAAAAAGTGCGTTAAAGGCACCTCTTCAGTATTTAACGCGATGTGCGAGCGAGAAGTACCATCGTTCGTTGCGCAATGGATTATAGTTAAATTTCTTACGACCAAGGGCGTAAAACCATCATAAACTTTGAGAAGGCTTGGGGCACAGTTCGAGAATAATATACTTAATAAAATGGCAAAAACAGTTTTTAGAAGGGCGAGAAGCTGTAGAAAAAAAAGGTCACTAACGTCGACCAAGAACCAGCGTGAAAGAGAATATTCGTAGTGTTGGCTGACTTCTCGAGGACAACTAACAGTAGCTAAAATTGCTTCTGATCATTACTGATGTGTTTGGCTTTCGGTCGATCATCAAAAACGGAAACATATGGAAGAGTGCCAACCACATTTGGACCGCTATGGGGCTTAAGGGGAAGTCTTTTGCACCGGATAGTGACTTGTGACAAAACTTGGCGCACCATTAAACCTCGGAATCGAAACAAGCAAATATGGAATGGCGAAAGAAGAACGAATTTGTACCTGTCAAAGCCAAAACTCGACTCTAGGCTGGAAAGATTTGGCGACCGTAGTTTTCGATTTTAAAGGAGTAATACATATTGATTTTCTGCACGAATGTTGAACTGTAAATGACGAGACAAGAAAGGCATATTGTCAGAAAAACGCGGCTTTCCCATAAGAGACGATATCCTGTTGCAAAACAATGCCCTAACTCTGAAAAAAAATGAAGAATTGTTCTGGATTACACTAGAACACTCTCACTACAGTGCGGACTTATCCCCTGCGACTATCACCTGTTTGGACCAATGAAAGGAGGACAACGTTTTGATGATAATGTTTCATTTGAAGCTTTCGTTTGTAATTGGATTATTGGCGTCACTGTCTTTGTTTACGATAACGGGATAAAAAAGTACCCATACGTTGGAGAAAATGTGCACAAAATCAGGAGATTATGGAGAAAAATAATTTTAAGCCTTTGTATTTTTATTTAATTTTTTGATAAATTTAAAAAAAATAATTCCGGATTATACTTGATTTACCCTCGTATTTTCATGTTTTCAATAAGTTTTTTTTTGTCTAAACATGCATTAGAGACCGGTTGCACAAAAGTGGGTTAAGCCAGTATTACTTTCAATAAATTTTCTCCAAGTTTCCCGCGGACATCCTTGTATTTCAGGTCGATATCCGCACATTTGCAGAAGATCGCCGAGAATATACGTAGAAATATAGTGGATACCACGGTGGTGTACAAAATATGGTTTGCGTTTTTCAGGGTTATGTATTATTATATAGCAAAGTAATTCAAAACGAAATCAAAAACCCAACCTTGGAGCGTGCGGCATGTGTACATATTTATGATTTACGGATACATGATGAAACATTAAAAATTGCTGTGTGAAACAAGTTTTCTTTACGGTTAACAATCGTGCCTTAATGTCGATCCGTACGAAAATTAAAATTGTTTTAAACTTCCATAAAAACCACATTCCTAAAATGCGACGTTTTTGTAGCGTTTAAAGGACAAGTTGTTCACCTTTTTTTTTTAATAATTGTGATCCTGAATAGGCTAAGTTTGGCTTAACGTGGTACAGATCTCAGTATTTCTAGCAAAGGTGGCCCGAGATGGTACCAAAACTGATTGGCCTTTAATGGCAACATAAGGCAATGCTGAGTTTTGTTAGCATTAAAGTTAACTAGCTTATTGCTTCCCGATTCAATGATACGTTGAATGTCTTCGTTGATTGAAATGACTATTTCAGGTTTATGTGCTGTTTTGAGATTATTATTATGAGTAGACTGAGACTGCAGTGTAGAGTACTGTCGCATGCAAAGCAATGGATCGGGTTAGGCGTTACATAATTAAATAAAATCATTTATGTATAGCAGAAAAAGTGTAGGAGCTATAACTGATCCCTGTGGCACGCCCGCGTTAATGGCAACTACTTTTGAAAAGAGGCCGTCAACTACGACACGCATTTGTCTTTTATCACGGAAAATGCAACCCAGTTGATGATCGTACCAGTTAATTCCAACGAGGTGGGTTAGGCAAGTAAACATTTATGCTAAACTGGATCAAACGTTTCACCAGATCGTTCTAATGTACTGTTCCATACTTAGATCACATATGAAAGAAGGTAGACTTGATCAAACGTTTCACCAGATTGTTCTAATGTACTGCTCCATACTTGGGTCACATATGAAAGAAGTCCATTTTGAACGACTCCACCTGAAATCATATTGGTGGTAACTAAGGAGTTTGTTAGATTCAAGGAAAAAGGGTAGTTGCTGATTGACGACTCTTTCCATAGCTTTAGACAAAATGAAAGTGGGAATAAGTTGAACACTTGTTAACTTTGATGACGAAGGAAATTCCTCAGAAGACAACGAAAGTCGAATAGAGCTTAGGTAGGACGGGTACTAATTCGGCGAATATTTATTTAAGGCAATAGTTGGGATACCGTCTGGGCCAATCGCATTGTATCGAAAATGAATTGGTTTCAAAGCGTATGACTAGGGACACATCTATTCCAAAATTAATAAAATACGAGTTTGATGCAAATATTGGCTTTGTCTACAGAATCAGCAATTACAAATCCGCAAAAGATGTCATGTACCTAAGTTTTACTGATGGATTTAGCTTAAAGACCAAAATTTACGACTGTCCAAAGGAAAAGTGGCTAGTTCATTGCATTTCCGTTTTAACTTTTTAACTTTAGCGATAACACTTTTGCAGATATATCTAGCACAAACTCTCGACCATTTTATAAGATTTCAATTTGGTGTAAGATTTATTTTTCAAAGATATTAGCACAAGCCTTATTTAACCAGGGTGGATAACGAGAATGACCTGTACGATTTTGTATTTTGAGAATGTATAATAACATGCCCATATGGATGACTTCAGATACTGAAAGAGCAATATTCGAAGAAGAGGACGACTTAAAACAATATTCACGCCAGGGAAAGGTTGCAAAGAAGTCCCGTAAATCATTCCATTTAGCTGACTTAAAACACCACAAGGTTCTATCAATGTTGTGAACAACAGAGGAATTAAGAACAATAGCCAGATAGATCTAAAGAGGAAAGAACTGAAGTTGCAGAAACAAGTAGGTTTGATGAAAGATCTAGAAGATGTTGAGTCTGGTCATAAGTCTCATAAACTTGAGATGTCGCAAGATGGAAACTGAGACAGAAGATACTCAACTTTAAAAACTAAGGTAACTGAAGAAGATTTGAAAGTCATTGTCATTAGGAGACCTATAACTCAACAGTAGAATTTCATAAATTTACGACCAGAACACTCCTACTTTGTACCGAAAGCTAGAGTGAAGTTGGGTGAATCGGATATCCGAAGGGGGCAGGATTTTACGTCCGGCATCTTATTACTCTACAAACCACAGCCATTTTAATTTTAATTTTGGACTTTTAATTCGATAGGAAGACAGTGAGGATGAGAGGAGAAATAGGATGAGAATAGATTAAGGATAAAAAAAAGAGTAACTAGCAGCTTTTACCGTGCTCAGGAAATCGGAGACCCAATCTTAAGGAGCCCCTGGTAAGGGTGGTGGGTAAGGGTGGTGGTACCTCCCCGGCTGACATGAGGTACACATGCCTGCCACCTTGAATGGTTAGTTTTTTTGTGATGCTAAGGGCATTTTACTCATTGATTTTATGAAACGTGGTATGCAGTTTACTGCGAGTTGTGTTTGTGCACGATAAGGCTCGCCCACACACAGCTCGAAGAACAAATGAATTTTTGGCCAAGTTCCAGTGGGATGTTTTTGACAACCCCCCGTACAACCAGGACTTGGCCCCTAGTGGCTTTCATCTCAGCAATGACGAAGAACTTCAAAACGCCGTGACAGGTTGTCTAAGTTAAAGGCGACAGATTTTTATATAGAGGGTATTTCAACAATTTCTTGGGAGGTTATGTCGAAAAATAGAGAAAAGTTGTAGTTTTGAGACGTATGTAATAAAATATTTGTATTTATACTGGTTTGGATTTTATTTCAAAACGTAGGTTACTGTCTTGAACACCCTTGTATTTAGAGATATCGATGCCATCATTCAGATTCATGGTCGATTTAAGCATTGAGTACTATGCCCAAAGACTGCCAGGAAATTAAGTTCCGTTGTACAAAATACGCCAGTAACACCTCAGTAACACTAAGATTCTTTTCATCACACCATTTGTTGTGTATGTGCCTTGTACCACAGTTTTGACGTCTCAGGAAGTATTGAATTACATATTTACAAATATTTTTTCCGTTTACACGGATCAATAGCAACAAGTACACAATTGAACTGAGAACCAAAGGTAACTTCGAAAAAAATTGGGTGTACCTATTACAAATGCCGATAGTCAATGCATTTTCTAATTTTTTAATGTTTATCGTACCGATCGTGCAGAAAATAATATAAGCATCACCAGCGTTAAGGGAGTTATCAGCATCAGGCCAAATTTGAGGCTGAGCGTAGCGACACGGTCCTCGAGCGGTAAACTGCCCTTACTGCTCTTAATACTTAATGCACTATAATATTATGTCTCCAAAAACATTTGTAAAAAAAACACATAATTATGACAATTAGTAAAGTAAATATTTCGGAGATGACATGCATTCCATACCAACAATTCGTAACACTTTTATAACACAGCTTTTACTCCATATTCCTTTTTTTCATGGTTTCAAGTTTCATTGATTTTAGAATATCTTAGCTTATCATCTAAATTATGACTGCGTAAACCAAGACTTTAGTGTTCGATGTACCAATGATAGTGCATACCTAGTGATATTATTATGAAAAAAACAACCTTAATGACAATTATAAAATTTGTGTAGGAAGTAAAAGTAAGTTACTAAGAGTATGTCAAGAAAATGTTAATTAGTTCATTACGCAAACCATCTAAAAAGGAAACTCACCCCGAAATGTCAAGCACAATTCCAACAGGCATTGTATAAAAACTTAAAAATCACTTTTACACAATTTTTTTTCAAAATATTACCATCTATCACTGAAACGCACTTAAAATGAACAGTAGTTCTGACGTCTCAAGGTACAGAATTCGTATGTGAGTGTGTAAGTAAATGACTCGATTGCAATATACTCGTTAGCGCAGGTGAGTGAGTGTCAGGTGTAATGGGTAAAGCGCCAGTGAAGTCTCCAAGAGACCGGATGTTCATGGCGGGGTGTAGAGAATTTTTTAGGTGTTAAAAACTTAAAGATAAAAATTAATTTATGCTTGTCCTATCTCACATATAAATGCGTAATTGTAAAGACGGATCATCTATTATTTTTGTAATTGGAACGTAGTTTTGTACTATTAATATGTAATTCCTTTACAATTGTGTAATTATTCTAATTTACTATTTCTTGTAATTGCCATTTTCAGACGCAAGTTAGTTAAGTCATTAGAATATTAATAAAGGCGCGCGAAAACGTATTAGGTCTACTTATTAGAACGAGTAATTAACCATCAACTACAGTTAGTCGTAATGAAATTACGCCATAATTTCTATTAATTTAATTATATCGGACAAAGTAGGTTCAAAAACCCAATTATCTCCTCCGCAAAAATGCAAGCAATTTGAAACGAAGGTGTTTTAATGGGTCAGCTGTACTATTTGCCTGCAAATAAAAAATTTTGACATTCTGAATCTCTTCTAAAAAAAAAACACGTTTTGTGAGAACCTAAAGCGGAAATGTAAACTAAAACCGGAAAATATATCGCAATGGCCGGCATATTGATGGGCTAATTAATATTATTGACCCGTCGTTTGGTATTAGACACGTCTTAATCTTTTTATCGTTGTAAAACTGTTTAGTTCCTGTTTATAATAAAGAGGAAGAAGGGCGTTTCCTATACGAATCTTTCGCAATTTTTATCAATTGCTATCTTTGTATCTTAAACAAAGAATGTTATAAACAATTGTTTGGTTAAACAGTTTCGTAAACGCCATATTAAGAAATTCATGATCTCACTTCTGTTGTTTCATGTGAAATTCGCAAAGCCATAAACAATGATACATTCAATTAAAATGTTCAATTCTCGAAATTGCTGCTTTAAATATTTTATGCAACAATCACTCGTGCCATCATTTTATTAGAGATTTCTAAATTTTTTAAATTGAATTTCCAGGTTAATTTATAATAAGATGTGAAACTTTCTTCGAACCCACGTCCCTTGCCCTTGGATATTCTAACAATCGATAATTCTTTTTGCGTGTCCACTTTCCTTATACGCCTCATTTTTAATACCCTATTTTTTATTATCCACTTTACTCTCTACTTCTTCCATGCAAATACTCGAAATACCTCACTCCTACAGTATTTCTTCTTTCGGCTACTACCTTGATTATGATGACCTCCTATTGGAAATGAATGAAAAGAGTAATTATTTAGGTATTTTCATTGAAATAGTAACGTTAGAATGTACGTAAAGTAAATGGTTTAAAATTAAGTTAAAAATAAAAACTAATCATAACCAAAACCAAACCACACGATGAAGACGAGGATTCTAAAAACATACAGATATTGGCAAATGACGAGAACACATTTCGCCAAAAACTCAAAGAAGCCGCTTACATATCACTGGCAGAAAACCCGATAAGCCAGGATGGTCTAGAAATAAAATCCATATGGATAACAAAATTATTTTATATACCGGGTGTTAACTAAGTCACTTATACATACCTTAATTTTGTTAAAACAAGAGATAGAAATTTGAAATTTGGGATGAACATTTAGTGGATAAAAATACATTTTTTTGACATTAAAAACAGGAAGTGGCCTTATTTTTCTTATTATTAATAGGAACCTACCAATTTTTTTTCATAGAACGATACCTCACTAAATTCCGATTCCAATGATTCGTTATTTTACAAAATAATTTAATGAATAGTCCAAGAATATTATTTATTTTTAATCTCTGAATTGGAATTTATAAAATTCTGCTTAAATAATTAGTATTTGTGATTCTACGTTGTACGAAAATTACTAACGTTTAGAAAAAATTTCACCAATATTTCAAATAGAAAGCACTAAACACTAAATACCCATAAGAAAGTAAATCCATTTTACTATCTAAAAACAACACAACAAAAGCTAACTTCTAAATCAGCTGGTATACTACACCAGGGTATAAAAAAATTAAAATTGAACTTTTTTAGGATGTAAGTAGAAGAGAGGCACCATGCGCCATCTTGGATTTTTGGGGAAAACCCACCATTTTTTATATGGCCACGTGTGGGACGCGTTTTTCCACTCTTATTTTTTATGGTTTCTTTTCGGAGACCTTTTTCAACCTCTTGATGGAATTTTTATCCCTAATTAAGGCCTTTTTTGTTTTTACTCGCTTACTTGAGGGGGCGTATTTTTCACCCTTATGTTATGGTTTCTTTTTGGTGGTCATTTTCAGTCCTTGATGGGAATTTCACCCCTGATTATTTTTGTTTGTATTAAGAGCCCTTTTGGTGGGGAGCCCCTGGAGGTTAGGCAATTGTGTGTATTCTTAGCCCCGTGACCCTTGAAGTAAAATTGGAATTTGTATTCTAATAAGGAGGCCCTATTGCTATCTTGTAAGAGAGGTATATGAACTTGTGTTAGGGTTTGATCTTGCGTGGGGGAATTTGAATGACAGTAAAATTTAATTATAGATCACTTATTTTTATTGTAAATATCATAATTAAAAAAGCCTCAGTGAGTTATAAAAAAAAATTACTGACATTCTGATTATTCTCTAATGAAACAAAATTTTTTTATTAAGTTACATTAGTTACATAACAGTTATTACAATATTGTTTTCTAAACGAATATTAAAACTGATTGTATTACCAGTACTGATTGCATTGAAATATGTTTAATATCCATCCGCTCGTTAAATTGTTGTATATTGTACACCTTAATATTTTTAAAGAAACTTGTTACGTATAACTTAGATGTGTTTTATAACTGTAATTAAACATCTGTACAAGTAAATAAAATAAATAAAAGGTTAACAGCACACTTACCAGCTCTGTATTGATAGAATATTTTTGAGGGACTGATTCACGAGTCACTGCTTTGAGTTACTCGTCTAATCAGGCACTTTCTATGTTTTACGTTTATGAATAGTTGATGTAAAACTAGCTATTGATTTCACCATAATTAATTTTTAGAGTGTAAATATACAAACAACCTAATTATCTTTATCACACTTACTGCAACTCGTATTTACCTTTCCCGTAAAGTAATTAATAACAAAGCGGTTTGAACAAAATATTATATGTTGTCCATACATACATACACATTTATAAAAAACGCATTAAAAGTTTGGAATGTAATAATTACATGTTTTAAATTCCACAACAACAATATGTAGTTAGAAACAACTGTTCATGTTTACTTTTAGCTAATTATTGTGTAATTATATAAACCTGTTAATTTTAATAATCTACCAACCGAGTAACACACTTTCCTTAAAACGTTAAAGTCATAAATTTTATAACACGATTTTTAAAAACACACATGCTGAATTAAAAAGAAAGAAAAACAATAGGATTATCTGATATTACGCAACTCTTAATTAAAAAAAGTAAGGTACTAAAAAATCTCTTTATGTATCAGAATAGAATGGTTGGGTAACATGCGTTAAACAATAATTTAATTATCTCGTCATTTACAATTAAACATGTACTAAAAAGTTGTTTTTACAAAATCAATCATTGATAAACTATTTAATCTACAATATAGAAACGTTAACGTATAAAGACCACACATATCCGAATGGTAATCCTGCAGTATCGTTTTACTGGAACGGAACCATCTAGAATTCTTCTCTAGGAATCTTAAATAATACCCTTGAGGTGCTCGTCTAAAGGAATCAAAATAATCTCCGTTACCATTATCATCAACGTAGATAGCGGTCCAATGCTGACCAGGTTTGTCTGCAGGATCCGTGTTTACAATAATTGCACACGGTCTAGATGCGTGCCTCGGTAGTTGATTAGAAGCACATTCTTCTTGTGGTTGGGGATCGATTTCAAGCATCTCAACACTTGTACCGCATACATCTTTCGAATTGGTATGCACCTAGGATTTATTATAAACAGGTTGCATAATTATCCTCTGTCATAAAAATTGGATTCTAATAAAGGACAAAGACATGTAAAGATAATGAGAAGTGTTTTATAATAAAAGATTTTATTTAATTAATTTAATCTGTTAACATGTGTCAAGATTATTTTTATTTTATAGAAACGGTCGGCCTTGGATTTTTTAAGTTAACATGTATCATATACGTAAAATTTCGCGACGCGAGGATTTCGGCGAAGGCTGTTTCGGCGATCCCACTCCAACCCTCCCCGAGCATAATCGAGATTGTAAGACAGGTGTAGGGTGTCGCAACTTGTTCTCGGGTCTTTGCCTTGTCGCGATCGCAGCTTGTTCGTAGGCCTTCGTGTATTGTCGTGGTACCCTTGCCGGAAAATTTGAATTTGTATTATAATAATAAGAAGCCTAATGCTAACTTGTAAGACAGGTGTAGGGCTGCGCAACTTGCTCTCGGGGCTTTGTCCCTTATCTAGCACCAATGGCGGAAAATTTGAATTTGTATTTGAATTTAAGTTTCTGTAGGTTATGGCTGGAAATATGAATCTGTATTATAATAAGGGGTATAATGCTAACTTCTAAGACAGATGTAGGGCTTAGCAACTTACTTCCAGGCCCTCGCCCCTCGGCCAAAAGTTTGCATTTGTTTGTGACGCCATCTATAAAGGGAAATCTGAGCTTGTATTATAATAATAAAGAGACCTAATGCTAACTTTCCATCTTGATGATGAAAACGATGACGTGGATGAGCTGAATGTATCTCACATCCAAGGTGATGGTGATGATTCACAGAAGAAAAAGAAGAGCGAAACGCACGAGAAACGAGAATGCTGCTGGCCTTAAGTCTTGTGCGCAAGCAGCCGTCTTAGGAGAAAATACCTCAGCCATAAAAAAGTAGTTTAGATTTATAAACATGCCCCTAGGGAAGATGTAAGAGTGTGGTTAGGTCAATACTTCAAACTTTCCCCGAAGATAACCGATTCTACCCGAACATTGAAAAGCGCGCCAGCGCACCAGACCTAAGGCTAGCAGCATTCTCGTTTCTCGTGCGTTTCGCTGTCATCAAGTGAGCATTATTATAATGTATTATCCTGTTTATGAGCCAAAATCAGCGGACATTACAGATTTTACTGACTTGTTAATAAACTATTACAACATAACCATTCAAGATGATGGTGGAAACGATGACGTGGATGAGTTGAATGTATCTTACATCCAAGGTGACGGTGATGATTTACAGAAGAGGAAAAAGAGCGATGAGATAGAGGGAAGGGCAAGTCTCAAAACCATGATGATGATAGCGACGAATCATGGTTCAAGAAAAAGAAGACCGATAAAGTATGTGATTAAATAAAAATGATGTATTGTTGTTTATAATAATAATAATATATTTTCAAACGCTAAGCTTTCCTTCAATTTTGTTAATAAACTTGTTTTTCCTAACAGTGTTTGAACCTACACTAACAATGCTGCAGTTAATGCAAGTGCGGTCAGAAGGGTAGCTACAATAAATGTGAGATTTGCTTTCTTTTGCACTCTGTGCGTTCAATCACGCTGCTATTTTTTGAATTGTGAGCTGATTTTGTATGATTAAGTTAAATCAGTTTGGTATTTAGTTTAATTGATTTGATTAATTTGATTTGAGTAATTGATTTGTTTGTTTGAGAAAGAGACGAGGGAGAGACGAACACGATCAACTCCTATTACAGAAGATATTCATTAGCCTTTACACCACTATATTGCACCACAAACAACCCTAATTAGTCCTAGATATATACCGCTAGGTGGCGCGCCTCTATTACAGAAAACATTCGCTAGTTTAAAAATATACCACTAGATGGTGCCACAAACAAAACCCTGATTAGTCCTAGAAATAATAATGGTGCCACCTTTATTACAGAAAATATTCATTAGGCCATACACAACTAGATGACGATACAAATTAAAGTTTCCCAACAAGCGCCACGATAGGAGGGCGCAGCCCTAACACAGGTTCCTATGTTTTGTCTTATAAGCTAGCAATAGGTCCCTTATTAGAATGCAAGTTCAAATTTCTCGCAATAAGTAATCAGAATGTAAACATTTAAATACAAATCCAAATTCAAATATCCTGCCAAGGGCCAGGGCTAAAACCCGAAAGTAATTAAGTTGCGAAGCCCTACGTCTGTCTTATAAGTTAGCATTAGCCTCATTATTATAATACAAGTTCAGATTTACCCTCATAGATGGCGTAACAAACAAATTCAATCTTTTGGTCGAGAGGCGAGGGCCTGAAAGTAAGTTGCTAAACCCTACATCTGTCTTACAAGTTAGTATTATACCCTTATTATAATACAGATTCATATTTCCAGCCATAACTTGCAGAGACTTAAATACAAACACAAATTCAAATTTTCCGCCATTGGGGCCACGATAAGGGACAAAGCCCCGAGAGAAAGTTGCGCAGCCCTACACTTGTCTTACAAGTTAGCATTAGGCTCCTTATTATTTTAATACAAATTCAAATTTTCCAGCAAGGGTACCACGACAATACACGAATGCCTACGAACAAGTTGCGATCACGACAAGGGCAAAGACTCGAGAGTTGCGACAAGAAGAATATGTTTCGGCTTGTATGTGCTTCTAATCAACTACCGAGGCACGCACCTACACCGTGAGCAATTATTGTAAACACGGATCCTGCAGACAAACCAGGCCAGCATTGGACCGCTATCTACATTGATGATAATGGTAATGGAGAGTATTTTGATTCCTTTGGACGAGCATCTCAAGGGTATCATTTACGTTTCCTAGAGAAGAATTCTAGATGGTTCCGTTACAATAAAACAATACTGCAGGATTACCATTCGGATGTGTGTGGTCTTTATACGTTAACGTTTCTATATTATAGATTAAATAGTTTATCAATGATTGATTTTGTAAAAAATTGTTTAGTACATGTTTAATTGTAAATGAGGAGATAATTAACTTATTGTTTAACGCCTGTTACCCAACCATTCTATTCTGACAAATAAAGAGATTTTTAGTACCTTACTTTTTTAATTAAGAGTTGCATAATATCAGATGAGCCTATTGTTTTTCTTTCTTTTAATTCAACATATGTGTTTTAAAAATCGTGTTATAAAATGTATGACTTTAGCGTTTTAAGGAAAGTGTGTCACTCGGTTGGTAGATTATTAAAATTAACAGGTTTATATAATTACACAGTAATTAGCTGAAAGTAAACATGAACAGTGGTTTCTAACTACACATTGTTGCGGAATTTAAAACATGTAATTATTACATACCAAACTTTTAATGCGGTTTTTATAAAAAACAATTTGCGCGTGTATGTATGTATGGACAACATATAATATTTTGTTCAAACCGCTTTGTTATTAATTACTTTAAGGAAATGATGCAGTAAGTGTGATAACGATAATTAGGTTGTTTGTATATTTACACTCTAAAATTAATTATGGGGAATCAATAGCTAGTTTTACATCAACTATTCATAAACGTAAAACAGAAAGTGCTTTAGTTTGATTAGACCAGTAACACAAAGCAGTGACTATCACTCGTGAATCAGTCCCTCAAAATGTTCTTTCAATACACAGCTGGTAAGTGTGCTGTTAACCTTTATTTATTTTATTTACTTGTACAGATTTTAATTACAGTTATAAAACACATCTAAGTTATACGTAACAACAAGTTTCTTTAAAAATATTAAGGTGTACAATATACAACAATTTAACGAGCGCATGGATATTAAACATTTTTCAATGCAATCAATGCTGGTAAAACAATCAGTTTTAATATTCGTTTAAAAACAATATTGTAATAACTGTTATGTAATTAATTAACTTAATAACAATTTTTTGTTTCATTAGAGAATAATCTGAATGTCAGTAATTTTTTATAACTCACTGAGGCTTTTTCAGTTATATTTACAATAAAAATAAGTGTTCTATAATTACATTTTACTGTCATTCAAATTCCCCACGCAAGATCAAACCCTAACACAAGTTCATACACCTGTCTTACAAGATAGCAGTAGGGCCTCCTTATTAGAATACAAATTCAAATTTTACTTCAAGAGTCACGGCTAAGTCCCAGCAGTAAGTTTCGAAGCCCTATATCAACCTTACAAGATAGCATTAGGCATCCGTAGAATACAACCCCAATGTATAAATAAAATTTCGTAAGGTTACAATCTGTAGATAGGAATTAAAAGAATACCCACAATTGCCTAACCTCCAGGGGATCCCCACCAAAAGGGCTCTTAATACAAACAAAAATAATCAGGGTTGAAATTCCTATCAAGGACTGAAAATAACCACCGAAAAAAAACCATAAAATAAGGGTGAAAAATACGCCCCCTCAAGTAAGCAAGTAAAACCAAAAAAGGCCTTAATTATGGATGAAAATTCCATCAAGGGATTGAAAAGGCCTCCGAAAAGTGGTTCTTAGGATAAAGGGTACAACAATTCCCAGGGTTTAAAAGACAGATTTTTTTTCAAAATTGTTTGAACTGCATAATGTGTTAGATCACTTTCTCTAACCGCGGCACGCACAGATATCAAAATTTCAAAATTGTTTGAACTGCATAATGTGTTAGATCACTTTCTCTAACCGCGGAAGATTTCTATGGACTCCTGGTGAACATGCCATTGACCACTGCAATGTTTTCTGGACTCCGGGATGCTGAACGACGTCCAGGTCTGTGAATGTTCTTAACAGAACCAGGTGTCATCAATTTATTGTGACAGTTTTTAATTGTCTTGAGATCAAGTATCGCATGAATACCACGCTCCTTTCTCCACCAACGTTGTACCAAGTCTACTGAATTCCACACCTCGAAACTGACGACTATTCGAGCTGTATCTTCCACACTCAAAACCGGCGGCAACTAAAACAAAGGATAAATATGTTAAACGAAACCTCAAGAAGTGCTGTTTCTAACAAAAGTTGTTCTAAAAAAATTGGTTACTAATTGAAGAAATTACATCAAAGTATAGGGAGTCATATATCATACACATTGTACATAGGGAACATTCTCCAGGAGCATGTAATGACCCATGCTTGGTTTGTTGATCCTGATTCGTATTCATGTACGTGGCAAGGGATAAACCCTTGTTGAATACCTGAATGAAGTTCGTATTGAAGTTATGAACTGACCAGCGCGAAGCCCAGAATTAAATCCCGTTGAACGTGTATGAGATACCATTAAAAGAGTAGTGAGACTGCATTTGCCATCTCCATAGAACTTACGGCAGTTGGAACATATTGCTCAACGTGAGTGGAAAAATATGCATCAAGTGGTCATTGAAAACCTTACTAGAAGTATACCACCGTGGATGCAGATGTTATCCGAGCTAGAGGTGGCAACACACCTACGAGGGACCATCTCACATCATTTCATTTCTTTGTTTTCCTTTGTTAGCTTGTTAATTAAAATCGTCGTTTTCCATCCTGACGGTTTTTCAATTTTTTTCTGAAATTCGTCCAAAAATAAATCGGAAACGATGCAAACTGTTCAATATTGCCTTTTATAATGTTGTATAAAGAAATAAGTCAACATCTACATTTAAAACGGTTTATATTAAGATTTCTGAGTGGTGCGATAATTTTGAACAGCGGTTTATTTTCAAAATACTATAAAGAAAACTTATGTTGAAAACAGTCCAACAGCTTACAATTTATTCGACAACAATATAAATTAAAACAACAATAGTAAATTAGAAAACAATAACAAAATGCCAATCGGTACAAACAACAAATAAAAATTCCAAAAAGCTGTCCATTTCAAACGCGTCGTTCTAATCTAATACGGGTACTTATTTTATTTACTAGAGACGAGAATTTGAATTTTCATCAAAATAGTAGTGTAGGTCGTGTTCCATTTTTTATGGTATTACAGGGGAACATCTTGACTACGAGTGAAGATATAGAGATACGGATACAGTGTCTCTTTTGTCAAACTAAATATGCGGTTTTTCTAATTGCCATAGCCTACTTCGTTTTTGAGAATACAGGACCTCTTTGAATTCAAAGTCAGCTCGATGAAGGTGATAATGCTTTCATCTTTTAAAATAACCAAAATATGGGAAAATTGAAAAGAATCAATCAATATCACAACAACGAAGTAGGCCGGCAATTCATTTGACAAAAATTTCAAATAAATTTCACAATTTAAATGCCCGTAGATGGACCAACAATGTTATCCCTTAAAATCCCATACATAAATGTGTATAGTACATCCAATTTTTTATGGTATTTCAAAGTATCTTGGTTATAACTGAAAATAGGGGGATCCGGTTTACGTAATGCTGTGCAGTCGAAGGAACGATGCTGTTTACATAATTGTCATGGCATGCCTCGTTTTTGAGATATAAGAGAACATTAATTTTTCCGACTTCCGTAACTCTTATATACGGTTAATAATTATAAAAAATTACTATCTAATCTTATTTTTAAGACATGGTAACTTTGTTTCAAACATACATCACGGTTACCTTTATATTATTGAAAAGGTATGGAAGTTTCCTTACCTGGTGTCGTATCGTCAAGAAATGAAGCTTTCAACTGCAATTTATTTCAATATATGTATTACCTATACTTTGAGTGTAAAAAAAGTAAGTACGTATCCTTTTAGTGCAAATTACATTTTTATTAAGTAGACAACTTAACATTAAAGTTAAGCTATTGTTTCGGAAGTTTTCGTACGGTTGTAATGAAAAAGAAAAGCTGACTTGATAGTGTTTTCCAAGATAAAAACATTTGAGTGCACAACCTTACTTCAGTTGTACTTGTTGACATAGGTCAAACTAAACTTTGTTATTACATTGAAGTGGCTCAATCATCTTTCAGTTTGAATAATAATTCTACGTAAAGATAGATTATATGTACCTATAGTTTAGTTATCGATTAAGAATTAGTTCACTATCGTAGAGCTTTTCGAAAAGTTAAGTACTATTTTATTTGCTTTTATGCTGTAATTAATCAGCAGATATTATTTTGTTTTATTAAATACACAGATAAATACGGCTGTTGTATTGTTTCTTAAGATTACAAGTGGTATTAAAGTAGATCTTTCATCTAAACAATTCGATAACACTTGCAGTTATCGTCCTGAGTAGTAATAAAATCTTTTAAAGATGTTTAAGATGTTGAAACAAATTTGAAATATACAAACATCAATGATGTCGATAGCGTCGATCAGGCACTAAATTTGTTACATATTTCAAATAAACAAAAGGGAAAGCTAAGTCAACGCCTTGAAGCCGTACGTAAATGATACGATAGCATTCCCCGCAAACAGTTGATAATAATACGGTAGCTTAAAGAACAGCGGTGCCTAATCTGAGAGCTCCGTAGGCCTCTTTCCAATATGGCGAGTAAATTTGTTAGTAAACATCTATTATAATCCGGTAACCCGTAACTCTACTATGGACTACATATTTACAGTTTGAGGTTCTTACATCAACTCTGAACTGACGCCAGCTATTGCCTATCTGCTAAAATTTGTTACATACATTAATTTATTAGCAAATAACGAAGAATCTTATTTTAGTGATCTGAAACGGGAAGTTTGATTAGACACTTCCTTTCTATGGCAGCTTCGACAGACTGGGAATTTTGTAAAATCAGAATTTCTCATCTTGTAACTACACGAACGCCACCAAATCATATTTCAGACAGCGGCTCTATATTAATCTAAAGTAATCTAAAGTTTCATCTGTAACTTAAGCAAAACTCTAAATCAAATTGATTTACTCCGTATATGACAAACTTTACAATAATCAAATTTAATGGCTTCAGACTTATTCAACTTTAGCGATTAACAAATTTCACACCAAAGTCCTCAAAAGGTCGGCGTTATCCTAAAATAATAAACAAGGTTTCAGCAAATGAAAAAAAATAATTTTCCAGATTTCTAACTTAATTAAAACAAAGGAGTTCAACGATAATCAGAATTAATTTCCATGTATTATATTACTCCTTAAATCACAAGCACGTGACAAAGGATAACACAAAACAGACATAATTTATACATATAAACGTTTGAATATTGTATGGTTTGGTTGGTGAAGCATCAAAGTTCAAGTAACTATAAATATTTATGGATATGTTTCATGGTTTATCTTTCAAAATGCGATAACATTGCAACAAGTTAGTTGATCGTAGAGATGTCACTTTTGGAAATCTAAATTGTAAAAAGCTTATTGTAAACCTCCTCAAGGGGGAGAGCGGGCTGCTTGAGCTTTCCAAGTTCCTTCAGCCACAATCATGGATCCCAACATACATACATACAATAAGTATGTACGTCAGGATAGGATCGGAAGCAACGGAGTTAGGGTTCATAATATTATAAAAATAAATCAATAAACTCGAGGACACTTAGGAGGATGAATAGGGGGATAATGAATTGCCAAAAGGTGCCTATGAACGGCGACCTTAAATTTTTCATATCATAATTGTGAGGAATGCAGAAACCAGGAAGACCATTCTAAAGTTTGGAAGCCATGTAGAAGAATGTGGATTGCGCCCGTTTGGTACGACAAGTGTAGTTTTGTACTGCGTATTGAGCGAAACGAGTATTCCTAGCAAAGGTGGCCAGGGATGGTATCAAATAATGTAATTCAGGAGTGCAATAGACATTGTAATACCGATAATACAAAGAAAAAACTGAAACCATTCTTGTATGCTCGATGGACTGTATGTCAGAAGTTATGGACGGGTCATTTATAAGTATTATTGCTCTTTTTTGAATACGATCAATGATATACAGAGGATATTGGGAGCATCAACCCAGAAATCAGAATTATATTCTAGACTAGGTCGAATTTCGGCCTTTTACAGCAGAAAGACTTGTCAGGAGGTAATGTTCTCCTTATATCTGTACAAAAAGGCTATTTTACTAGCAGATGCTTTAGTAGCTGACAGAAGATGGTCAACCCACTGCAGGAAATGATCGATCTTTTTTACCGGACATAAGGCAATATTTTTTTTATTAGCATTAAATTTAACTAGATTATTACTTCCTCGTTCAAGGATACGTTGAATGCCTTTGTTGATTGAAATTACCATTTCAGCTTTAATGCCCTGACTTGAGATAGAAGGTGGATTACCATTATGAGTAGACTGTAATGTACTACAATGATGAGCGCTGTTGTTAGCAAAGCAATGGACCGTGTCAGTCGTTGAAGAAATAAGATCATTTATGTATCGGAGAAAAAGTGTAGGCGTCGTAATTGACGCCTACACGTCCACCTTAACGTCAACTTCTTTTGAAAAGAAGCCATTAAATACGACACATATTCGTCTTTTATCAAGGAAACTAGAAATCTAGTTTATAAGCGCATCATTTAACCCAAACAATGTGAGTTTAGCAAGTAAACACTTATGCTAAACTTGGTCAAATGCTTTTGAGATATTACCGGGTTGTTCTATGTATTGTTCCAAACTTGGGTAACGTATGAACGAATATCACCTGTTGAACGACTCTGCTTGAAACCATATTGGTGGTCACTAAGGAGTTTGTTAGTTTCAAAGAAAGAGAGCAGTTGCTGTTTGATTGGTGTTTCCATGTTTTTAGACAAACTGGAAACGACGGGAATTGGTCGGCAGTTATGGGGATTGGTATTATCCCTTTTTTTTGGGAATAGGTTGAACATTTACTAACTTCCACGATGAAGAAAATTCCACAGAAGACCTAGAGATCGAATAGAGTTTAGGTGAATGAATAAATGAATGATAAATGAGTAAATAAATCTATATTAATAAAAGGATTTGTCCTCACTGACCCATCAATCAACGTTCAGGTCAGAACGTCTGGCCTAGGAACTTCACCATTGGGTAACATGCACACTAAGGGAGGATTTTTTGAAACTCAACTCCTAAGGGTTAGAAACATTAAGGATTGAATAAATAGGCTTTTTCGTAAACCCGGGCAGTTGAATCTGAAAATCGAGGAATCAATTCCCATTAATAATCGAACAGATCCATGTTTCACCGTTTTTTGCAATTTTTCCTTAGGGGATGAAATCGGGTTCCAAAAGGGGATAAATTGTTTAAGCATGGTGCATATATCTTAAAAGCCGTTAAACCCAGAAATATGAAAAATGTTCCTCAAGAAATAAAGAAAACTTGTTTTGACCTTTCCCCAAATCATTTCGTAACATGTATAAACGGTAGGGATGAACAAGGAAGCAAATTATATTTTATGAACTAAGTATACCGTGTGGAGTACCACGAGGATGGAAAATATTTAACAAAAATAAGGAATTATGAAATTAATCATCCCTCAACGGCAGTTTTACAAGTGAACGTAAATTACTGTAAAATATCATGCTCGGTATGAAACTAAGCAGTGTTTTACAACCAAATGAAGATCAATATGGAATTTACGAATTGAGTTCAGAAAAGTGCTAAGGGGGAGGAAATGGGATGATTGTTGGGTTCCTTGAGACTTATAGCAAAAGCATCTTAGAGATCTTTTAAATTCCAATTAAACGTGATATCGGGAGTACGTTTAGTTTGAAAACTAGGTGGGAAAGAGGGGTTTGATATTCAACGCCCAAGCCGGACCGCGGGATGAAATGACGATTGTTCATAAGGATGAACTACAGTACACAGTAAGTTCTACAAAGTAAACTGAATAGAAACGGGACGTTCACAATTTATAAATTAGGGAAGACCCATTAGGTTTCTATTAGTGTCTGTTGGCATACCATCCCGTTGCGAAGCACGAGTAATTTGCTAGTGGGTAAATAAATGGGTAAATAAATGAGTAAATAAGTATATAAGTAAATGGATAAGTAAGTAAATTAATTAATTAATTAAATTATAATAGTTATAGGTACAGTGAGCTTGAGTGGAAGAGCAGTGGATATATCATTATTAAAAAAATACTTATAAATAAGATAAAATACAGACGGCATATCAAGATCATAACTCGTTATCCTATACGAAAGGCCTAACCATGTAAACATACTAGTCGTGCCATGGAGACATTCTAAGACCATACAAACGGGTTGTTCGTTTACCGTTTTATTGGTACTATTTAACATTATTCGCGCCAACATCCAAGATTTAGATGTGTGCTCTTATGGTTTCCTATCTTACAAGAAGTTTTTTAGTTCTCTCTTTAAGTACTTGAATAAATCTTTCCCCTCCCATCAATGACGACTAATGTAAGGAGCTGAACCTAACTGCTATTAGGCATTTTCAAGCGACGTCACAGCGTGGAACTTTGCCTGATGTTGGACAACTTTAACAAACATTCTTATGGGATGTTTTTGTTTTCTTACAATTTTATCGAAAAGCGTAGGCGTTGAAAACGTTTCTGTGCTAATACTTGTAGATGAGGATTGTATTGATACAATTCACCAGAAATACGTGAATGAAGTGAATAATTATCCTACATAATATTGAAAAGTTCGTGCGATTTTTAGGTTAGTTATCATCAAACTCCTCAAATTAAATAAACAGTATTAATAAAACTCAGGTTTAATTATAATCGCTTAAAGTCATTTTATTTAGAAAGAAAACAGAGCGTACATTATTTACCAAACTTTACATGGGTTTTACCTTATTAAAGCAAGTAACAAAATACTTACAAATTTCTATTGCAATGTCGTAAACGCGTGTTCATAAAATCTAACTCAACTATGATATACACTAATAATGTTCACTAATTAACTATGGAATATCGTAACATTATATATTAACACTGAATAAGTCAATTAGCACGATTTTTTCTGGAGAAAACACTCAAAAATCACAGCAAAACACGTAGGTTCCTATGAATCTGAAACACTAACACAAGTTGTCCAAAATCAGCTGTTAACAGGCGGAGCTTCTGACGTCAGTGTTACATACTTGAAAATGCCTAATTTTTACGAACACTATATACACGACACAGAAAAACGTTACATACAGGGTGTGGCGCGAAGAGTTTTGATTAGAAGTAATGGCGGATACAATTATGTTAATAGTCTGAAATTACGAACCTATAGGTTTTGGATGACGCTGAGTTCAAATATAATATTGTCGTGAATGGGGTACTTCCGGTTATACTGGAAGTAGACGTCAACTTTGTTATTTTGAATAGAACCTAATATTCTTTATTTTATTTTCGAATTCTACATGAAATTCAGATAAAATTTGTGCACAATGTGCTATACCAAAAATGAAGTATTTTCGAGATATTTCGATTTTTTTAATTTTGAAAAATCCTAGTCCACATTGAATAACGATATCTCCATTAATAATGAAGCTAGCGACGTGAAATTGTAACCAATAAACAACAAGCGCTTGCCCGTTAACTCCATATATCCATCTCATTGATATTTCATACAGGGTGTTTTAAACTTAGCCGCCAACATGCACAATTTAAATCATTTATAAGTTGCTTACTTTAAATAGAACACTCTGTATTTTATTACGTTTTCCGCTGTATTTTTTAAGCCAATTCGTTTGGTATCAGTATTCCCTGCACCTAAATCCAACCACTTTTGAGATATTTCATTATCTTAGTTACAACATAACAACACTTAATTATTTCAACATTAGTAAAGGTTAGGCTATGATTTCCATTATTTAAGGCGATATTTTGTTATTTTTTCATAAGTTATTCATTCTGAAAAGTAACCAATAGCCTGAAAGGATTATTAATTGTGGATATCATTAAAAACGTTGACTAGGTATTTTGTATTAATTTAATTAGATAACTTACAAACAAAAATAACTAAATGTAATATTAAAGAAATAAAGTTTTATAATAAGTGTTCAAAATTAGCACCATCTACTTCTAAACATTTATGAATCCTTTTCATTAAGTTATGTCTTATAATTCTGGAAATATGGTCGGGTGTTAGAGAATTAAAAGCAAGTAAGACTCTCTGCATCATATCTTCCTTTGACATAACAGGTTTGGAAAATACCTGATTTTTAATGTAACCCCAAATACCAAAATCTAGAGGAGCCAAATCAGGAGAGCGAGCCGGCCAACGAAACGGACCCTGATTGGCAATCCATCATCAAACATGTCGTAAAGATGCTGAGAAACAGGCCCAAAGTTATGAGGAGGTGCTCCATCTTGCTGATACCAAGTTGAAGCCGCCTCTCCATTTCTTAAAGTATGTAACGCCGGTCGTATGGCTTCTTCTAAAATGTGGCAGAAAAGTAAGGGAAGATTTTAGATTGTGTCCATGTGGTCCAACATTATCAGAATTTTCTGTTTCAACTTTTAATTTAAACATCCTTAAATAAATCCGAATGATTAATCAGCAAAATGACTTTCTAAGAATGCTAATTATTAAGCAACCACAATAAGTGAAGAACCAGTTTTATTTACATTTAAGTCATTCAATGCACAATTATTTAAAAAAATTCAGATAACCACGTCATCCTGTTATAAATCAGTTTTAGAAGGGCGGTTAATGAATATGTTTAGATATAAATTATAGACCATTAGAGATTTTAGGTTCGCTATTTAGAGATGCGTTATATATGTGTTTAACAGTAACAATCCGCCAATTTAAGAAAAAATTTAAACGTGGGAAGGAATGTTAAGAATTTGTCGGACAATTGTTCTTTAGGGTACTGAAGCATAAAACGGAAGGCGTATGAGTTTAAGTTGCCTGCACTCTATAAAATATACACAATTAACCCTGCGATCATTCACCATCAACCGTAAGTGTGATGCTAAAATGATTTAGCACCCAAATAAGAAACTATATTTCAAATTAAAACTCCCCTATTTAAAATTGGAAGTACAGTTTCTTTCTCACATGTATTATTTTACAATGAATCTTTAATCGCAAATAGACAGAATGAGTCAAAATAAATAAATTTGGAGAAGTAAACCACGCATCCAATTTAATGTTGGATTCGTCAAAAAACGCCTTGTAGGTGTTGGATTATAATCAAATTGTGAGAATTTGGAATAATGCATTAAATTATGCATGTTTTATTTGAATCTCTTGTTGAAAGGACCAGTTATTTTACTTTAATTAATGAATATTAAAGCAATTAATTTAAATACTTCATTACTAATTGCAAAAAATTCTTGATTATTGTTAATTTATTTTACCGTTAATTGTGTGGTTGAAGGTTTGTGCATTTAGTTATGTAAAAATTTGAATCAGCCGGCTTGAAAAACTTTCCCACTTAGATGATAAAACGGGCGTAAATGAAAACAGATTTATTACATTTACATTTTACGATGTACAGGGTGGTTTTTAATTCTGTTGTTATATTTTCTAGTGTGTACGGAAACAGAAATCTGATTTTTTACACGGAACCCCACATCTTTAGATACAGAATCGAAATCAGCTTGAAATTCACCTTATAATGCTCTATTTCAATTTGGCCACAGTTGCGAAGTTGCCAAATTATTTAAATCTTATTGAAACATTCGGAAAAATTTTTTTTATAAAAATTACCTGTTTGAATTTAACAAAGGTTGTTTATGCTCTTTTCAAACATCAAACATGATACAGTAATTGTGTAATAGAAAGTTCACCACAGTTCATACGGGGTGTATGTTACAACAGTCCCAACATCGCAACTTGTTTTGTAATAAAACTTCATTATGCCAAATGGAAAAATCTGTATATTAATGGGCCATATTATAGAACATTTTGCAATTATAACAATTGTTCTTAACCCTCCTCTGCCCCACGTTACGTTAACGTAACATTAGGAATTTAATTTGTTTTCTTATTTATTAATTGTTTTATTTCCATGATTACCCACTATTACTTTCAAGTAATAATATGGAGATCATTGTGAGGTACCACTTTCACCATCTATCGTGATTTGTTGGAAATATATGAACGTTAATTCTACAGAACCGATTATAGAGTGACAGGTGTAGTTTGGCGGGGAAAAATAGTGATTTATATAACAAGGGAGTTATGAGGATGTTAATTACCGAGGGCAACGGATTGCAATCTCGAGGAACGTTAGTCGAGGATTGTAAGTTATAGGTTATTAAATAAGTAGAATACACATTTGCCGCCATCTTGGATTTGTGGGGCACTTTAACTTTCACTTCTTTACACGCCCACGTAAGGATAGCATTTTTACCTGAAAATATTTAATCTGTTAATAGTTAGGATCCGTTTTACCAAAGGAGGCTGCACAATTATTATTACATCTACAGATTGTGACTTAATTTATTTATGCATTGGGGTTGTATTCTAATAAGGGCCGTAGTCTTGTAAGACGGGGATCTGTTTTCGTGCCTCTTAATATGTGTTTATTATTATTAAACAGTTATACAACTTCATATGTATTAATTGGAAAGTGGCAATCAGTCGTCGACATTGCGTTAATTAATGTATTTTAAACATTTGCTGCTGCACATTAAGGTCTAAATATTAGATGAAATAATAATAATAATTTCTACCGTGATGCAATAGTGCTTTTTATATACAGGCAGATTCTCTTCCAAACCGGTTAGCACCTATACATTCGAATATTATGCCTGATTTATTTGTATGTTCAATTACACACACACACACACACACAGCACACGCACGCACGCACTCACGCACACGCACGACACGCACACACCGCACACGACACACACACACACACACACACACACACACACACACGCACGCACGCACGACACGGTGCACACACACACACACACACCATACGCACACACACACACACACACACGCACACGCACACACACACACACACACGCACACACGCACGCACACGCACGCACACACGACACGCAGCACACACCGCACGCGTTTAACAAAATAGGATTATCTTGATGAAGATAAGCATGATAAATCAGAGTAGAATATACTTGTGATTACATACTTTTTCACCGAAAATTTTCTGCAATAGAAGTTGATCATGAACTGAACTTGTTACGGAACTCTTAATTAAAACAACTAGACTATTAAAAACGCTTTTATTTATCGGACCAGAATGGTTGAAAAACAAGTATTATACAGTAACTGGATTATCTCATCAATTATAACTAAACATGTAGTGAAAAATTTATTTACAAAATCAAGTATTGGTAAATTATTTATTCTAAAATACAAGAACATTATCGTATAAAGATCACACGCATCCGAACGGTAATGCTGCAGCGTCGTTTTGTTGTAGCGGAACCATCTAGAATTCTTCTCAAGGAAACGTAAATGATAACCTAGCGGGTCGTCCAAAGAAGTCAAAATATCCCCAGGTACCATTCTCGTCAATATACATAACAGTCCAATGCTGATCTGGTTTGTTTGCTGGGTCCGTGTTCACATTAATTGGACAAGGTCTAGATGCGTGTCGAGGTAGTTGATTAGAAGCACATACAAGTCGCAACCCATTCTTGTGGTCGGGTATCGATTTCAAACATTTCAATACTTGTACCGCATACATATTTGGAGTAGGTATGCGCCCAGTCTTGCAGTAGTAATGCGTTTTCCAGAGCACGCATAGGCTCCTCGATGTTATAGTTTAAACATCTATACGCCTTTGCTTCCTTTTTCAATTTTTAATGAACGGACAACCAATCTCGTCCAAGATTACTTGTTGTTTTTCACTACCCGTAACGTGAATTTTGTTAAACGGCAGTAGAGTGCTTCAGCTCCTCTTGGAAATCGTTGTATAGCACATACCCTGACCGCTATTTCAAGCCGTGATATTTATCCTCTAAATACCTTATCTGTCCTGACATGGGTTTGATATAAAATAATCTCGAGGTGACTTTATCAGCATCAACGAAACGAACCATGATCTGTAATCACGGCAATTTCTTTCAGTATGAATTCGTTATCAACACCTCTAAACCAATGTACGCCCAAGTATGCGTCCATATTCTTCCACTTGCCGCTGGATACTAAAGTTTGAGATCTAGAGCTGTCCCTGTTAACAGGCGAAATCCACGACCGCATTCCGATGTTTATCGATCTCAATCATGTTATCGAATTCGGCGTACACTAAACAGTTTAACGGTTTCTACGAGAGCTTCTTCAAGGCCGACTTCTAGGCCAAGGGAACCGCTTCTAACTAAATTCGAGCGTTTGCAGACAAGTCAGGGGTTAGGTCGAAGGCCATTAAACGGCTAATCGCTTTTCGATATATCGTTGCCCTCAGTCAAAAATGAATACCTGTACCGGAGAATAAGGCGTGCATGCCCTTACATATAAACCATTAGCTGTTAAAGTCTGGTTGTAAGGCCTTCGAAGGAATTTGTTGGCCGTCAATATATACCGGCATGTAATTAATATTGCTGTGATCAAAATTGAATGAATTTGAGAGTTAATCACCGTTGAAGACTTTATTTGCAACAAAGCCTATGATACATCGTTTAGTAAGGAAGATATTATCCAATGATTTTCGCTGTATGCCTGTAGGTACAGTTAACACTTTTAAGTCTGTCCTTGTAGCAGGGTATTTTGCTGCAGTTTTTTCTAAAGGTTTAGCGTGTGCAATTAGAATGGTGGGGTTGATTGACATACGTCTCATCAGTAAACTAGCGTCTATAATTCTCGTCTTGTAAGTTGAATCATGCGTCGCCATTAGACTAAAGGTATCTCTTGGTCGTACAAATTTAACCTTGAATTCAACACCGCTTATGAGAAACTTTTCCTGATTAAACAAATCCAAGTGCACGTGACCAATCATCTCGATTTGCTTGCCGGTCGCTGCAAGTACTTGACGTTTTGAGAAACCGTTATTTGTGTTTTCCAGTGTATTCATCTGCCCAGCATTGTGCTATAAGTTACAACCTAGATGTGAACTCTTGGCCTCCTTTCTATAATTTAGCAACGTTTCGATATATGAGCGGTAGGCATAGGTGTTGGTTGTGACACCATCTTCTGATTTAAGTAATCCTCCACTTGTGAGAAAAGCGAATACATCCAATTGTTTACCGGTGTTACAACATCCGCATCAGTAAATGCTCTATCATCTTGCTTTAGAACTTTAGCTGTGATGTACAACAGGGTCCGACAAATCTATGTAATCGTTTCCGGGGACTGCAAATTCTATTGGAGCGTCATCACCAAGAGTTGATAATGGTTTGTAAAATATCCATTCACCACCCTCGATACTTGTCTGGTCGACGGTAAAGCGAACAATCCAATTCGGACTTGACGCATTCACATGTAACATGTAGAAAAGCCATTATCTTGAAAATACATCGTCGTAAGTAGGTTTCTTCTTCTTAGAGCAACAGCTCTCGGTATAGACTGGTTATTATCGGCCAGACGTACTCTTGTATAACCCGAACCCTCCATCGTTTTATCGACTTTCTCATCGGCTTTATGTTTAAGATTTCTGCCAGTCTCGTGAAATCTTTCTTGAAACGATTAATTAACAGGTCGATCCTCTATGACGTCACCAAGAATATTAGCACCCGTTCTGAGAGCTTCTTTCCAATGGCCTTTGCACCAAACTTAAATAACGGTATTATACTTCTAAATATACCACCTAGCCAGCTTCCTATTCCGTGACCAAGCTGAGAGAATCCGAATAGCGAGAGGAGGTTTTAATTTCGTGGTGATGCGCTTAGTTAGATTATGGTATTCGATTGTTAGCAATTTACTTATTAGCTCGTGGTTATTTAGCTCGCTGGCAATTTCTTCAATGTTGGCATAATTCTCCGAGGCGAAACGTAACACATACCATCCGTCCTCAATATAAATGGCTTTCTCGCTGTCGTGTTGAAAATGTGAAGCAGCATTTTTAACATCGTCTCTAACACATCCCTTCTCCTGCGGGTGGATCAGTTCTATAATAAATTAAATTGTCTGTCGCACTTACAGCGGCAAAAGAACAAGGGTACGGAATTTCCGAAACCCATGAGCCTGTTAATCTTATTCGTTTTGACAGTTGTGTAATAAAACTTGACGTAGTATTGTCGGGAAAATACGTTATGGAACTATTACTTAATAAGGTAAGATAAAACTCCATTTTATATATCTGTTAGCTGCGAAGGTAACACCCAGCTATTACATTTGTCAACTCCTCCTCGTAAAAGGTACCCGCAACAGGATCATTATAAAGATCGCTTATGCGATAAACTGGAGGTTTTCTTTTATCACTGCACTAATTGTAAAAACATCCTCGCTCCAGTTCGTGTCATATCCCTTTAAGAAGAGATTTCACGAGGCAGGTAGAAATCTTAAACGTAAAACCGATGAGAAAATCGATAAAAATAATGGAGGGTTCGGGCTATAAAAGAGTATGTCTGGCCGATAATAACCAGTCTCTACCGAGAGCTGTTGCCGCTAAGAAGAAGAAACCTACTTACGACGATATATTTCAAGATAATGGGTTTTCTACATGCTACATATGAATGCGTCAAGTCCGAATTGGATGTGTTCGCTTTACCGTCGACGCAGACAAGTATCGAGGGTGGTGAATGGATATTTTACAAACCCTTATCAGCTTTTAGTGATGAACTAAAGGTTAAATTTGTACGGTCAAGAGATACCTTTAGTCTAATGGCGGCGCACGCTTCAACTTACAAGACGCTAATTATGGACGCTAGTTTACTGATGAGACGTATGGGAATCAACCCCATCTTTCTAATTGCACACGCTACAAGGACCGACGTGAAAGTGTTAACTATACCTACAGGCATACAGTGAAAATCATTGGATAATATCTTCCTTGGTCACTTACCTAAACGATGTGTCGTAGCATTTGTCGCAAATAAAGCCTTCAACGGTGATTACCCTTCAAATCCATTCAATGTTCATCACAGAAATATTAATTACATGTCGTTATATATTGATGGCCAACAAATTCCTTCGAAGGCCTTACAACCAGACATTACACCTAATGGTTTATATGTAAGGGCATATCACACTTTATTCTCCGGTACGGGTATTCATTTTTGAATGATGGGAACGATTACTCCAACGGCTACTGTTTAATGGCCTTCAACCTAACTCCTGACTTGTCTGCAAACGCTAGCACACACTGGAATTTAGCTAGAAACGGTTCCCTTCGCCTAGAAGTCGGCTTTGAAGAAGCTCTCGTAGAAACCGTTAACTGCTTAGTGTACGCCGAATTCGATAACGTGATTGAGATCGATAAACATCGGAATGTGGTCGTGGATTTCGCCTGTTAAAAGGGACTGCTCTAGATCACAAACTTTAGTATCCAGCGACAAGTGAAAGAAGATGGACGCATACTTAGACGTACAAGGGTTTAGAGGTGTTGGTAACGAATTCATACCGAAAGAAATTGCCGTGATTACAGATCATGGTTCGTTACTGCTGATGCTGATAAAATCACCTCGAGATAATTTTATATCAAAGCCCATGTCACGACACGCAAGGCATTTAGAATAAATATCACGGCTTGAAATGTCGGTCAGGGTATGTGCCATACAACGATTTCCAAGAGGAGCTGATAAGAACTCTGTTGCCGTTTAACAAAATTCACGGTAAGGGTAATAAAAACAACGTTTTAAGATTCTTTAACAAACCAATAACTAAACTTGGACGAGATTGGTTGTCCGTCGATTAAAAATTGAAAAGGAAGCAAAGGAGTATAGTTGTTTAAACCATAGCATCGAGGAGCCTATGTGTGCTCTGGAAAACGCATTACTACTGCAACACTGGGCGCATACCAACTCCAAAGATGTATGCGGTACAAGAGTTGAAATATTTGAAATGGATCCCCGGCCACAAGAATGTGTTTCGACTTCTAACCAGCTAACGCGACACGCATCTAGACCTTGTGAACACGGATCCAGCAAACAAACCAGGTCCGCATTTTACTGTTATCTAGATTGACGAGAATGGTAATGGGGAATATTTCGACTCCTTTGGACGACCCCCGTTAGGTTACCATTTACGTTTCCTTGAGAAGAATTATAGATGGTTTCACTAAAAAAACGACGCTGCCGGATTACCATTCGGATGCTGTGGACTTTATACGATAATGTTCTTGTATTTTAGAATAAATAATTTACCAATGCTTGATTTTGTAAATAAGCTTTTCACTACATGTTTACTTATAAATGATGAGATAATCCAGTTACTGTATAATACTTGTTTTTCAACCATTCTGCTCTGATAAATAAAAGCGTTTTTAATAGTTTAGTTGTTCTAATTAAGAGTTCCGTAACAAGTTCAGTGCATGATCAACTTCTATTGCAGAAAATTTTTTTTCGGTGAAAAAAATCTGCAATCACAAGTATATTCTATTCTGTTTTATCGTGTTTATCTCCTTCAAGATAATCCTATTTTGTTGTCTTTTAAATATTTACTAAAACCAACACGCATTAACAATAATAATCTTGATGTATAACTAATTTATGTCTAATTACCTGCTTACTTAATTGCCGCTCATTTATTTATTTTAAAGTAATTTGTGTGTGTACGTGAGTAATTGAACATACAAATAAATCAGGGATAATTTTCGAATGTATAGGTGCCAACCGCTTAGAAAGAGAATCTGCCTGTATAAGAAAAAGCGCTATTGCATCAGGGTAGAAATAAATATTATTATTTCATATAATATTTAGACCTTAATGTTTTTTTGCAACAGCAAATGTTTAAAATATTTGTAAACACAACATTAATTAACGCGATGTCAACGACTGATTGCCACTTTCCAATTAATATATATGAAGTTGTATAACTGTTTAATAATAAGAAACACATATTAAGAGGCACGCGAACAGATTCCCGTCTTACAAGAACTACGGCCCCTTATTAGAATACAGCCCTCAATGCATAAATAAATAAGGTCACAATCTGTAGATGGGATTAAAAAAAAAGTAATAATAATTGTGCAGCCTCCTTTGATAAAAACAGATTCTAATTAATAGATCAAATCTTTTTATTCCCAGGTGAAAAAAATACGATCCCCACGTGGGCGTGTAAAAAATGAAAGTGAAAGTGCCCCATAAAATCCAAGATGGCGGCCAAGTGTCGGTATTCTACTAACATAACTCACGTGATAAATAATTTTATTTCATATTTCGTTATAAATGAAATATGAAAGCGAAACTTTGTTGCTTCTTAAAATTTAAAGAACGTTTAATGATTAAGTAGGCGTGGTTATCATGGATATAATTGACAAGCTTGCAAATATTTGTCAAAATATATTAGAGGGAGTTATAGATCTATAATTCCCTACTATAACTCCGTAGGGAGTTATGAACATGTTTACCGTTACCGTAGCTAAGGGTTTATTTGTTTATAATATATAAGTATGAAATAAAATGATTTACTGCCTTTTTGCTGGTAAGTTCTCCAAACTAAAATTATATTTGATATCATTCAAGTGTACTAAGGTGTTTTCAAATAAAACAGAATTCATTTCGTCATATCAAGAACAAGTTTCCACATGAATTTGGTTGCTTCAAAGTTACACTGGCAGTTAATGTACGTTTTTTTTCAGGCAACAGTGAACCCATCCAAATTTGATGGAGACACTTCTAGAAATAAATACTCCACTTATTTGGCCAAAGTCTTGCAGAATCCCGATGATTCTGAAATTTCGGATCTGTACGACAGTGAATCAGTACAACTAGAAGATATTTTGATACAAGAACGAGTATCAGAAGCTATAGGAATTCTTGAAAATGATAATTATTTAGATGATAAGGCTATAACAAACGAAACCAATGAATCCAGTCATTAACAATACCAGGTTGTAGCAGACGAAGAAAGTGACGATGAGTCACATACAGAAGAACCACCATCACGGCCGAGTAAAAATACAATGAGCAAAGAAACAATTGTTTTGGAAAGCAGAGAAGGTAGAACAATGTCGACCAACACACCCTTGTGAAGGAACCTTATCGAATGGGCCAGAAGAACGTCTAACAGCCTTGGCTTATTTCAGAAAAATTATTGATAAGGACCTAGAACCTAGAAGTTATGGTGGACCAAAATCCAGAGAAGCCTCTTGCCATAACCATAGCCGATATAGAACGATTCATATATATATATATATATATATATATATATATATATATATATTATATATCTTTCACATGTTAATTTATGGGCTGTCCAATACCAGCATGTATTGGCAGAGAGAAACTGTAGTAACCGGAGTATCATAAATCATGTCTAGGAACAAATGGGAACAAATAAAATTTAATTTGCACTTCAGCAATAATGCAGCTTACAATGTTGATGCGGGCAAATTATTCAAACTAAGACCTTATTGAACAGCGTGGTGCCAAAGTGTAATCAAATACCCATTGCTGAAAAAAATGTGCGTAGGTGAAGTAAGTAATTTTACAAATGATAAAGACTAAGTAAACAAGGCTGAGGAATTTTTGAAGTGCAAAGGGCAACATTACTTTTTACTTTCTTATTTGGTGTTTCTTACTTACTGATTTATGAATGCTATATATTTTTATTACTCCGTTATAATTTCATCAAATTTCGTTGATACCCAGATCTTTATATTTCAAAAATCATATAACATTTGAATACAACCATTTCTCACGTTTATGTGTTATTGCAGCCAAATAAGAAATCAAATCTACCCTTCTTGCTACTTACTCCAACTCTCCACCACCGCTAAAAACTACTGGAGACAAGTATTTAGGTGTCAAATTTTCAATGCAATTACTTTTCAAGTTTTTGACTTTCGAGCCTAAAGTTATGGACCCTAAAGAAAATCAGATTACTCCTCTTACACCTCGCCCGCAAATCCATCAACACCATATTTTACTGTTGCCTAGATACTTAGGTGATAAATACTTACCATGAGATTTGAATGCGATCGCATATCAAGTTTCCGAGATATCGGGTCCAAAGATTCACGACAGACATACTCATATGTGCACGTAAGCACGCATACACGCGCGTACGCACATGCACGCTTGTGCTTGTGTGTGTGTGTATGTTATATGTACGTGTACGTGTACCTGTACGTGTACGTTTACGTGTACATGTACGTGTACGTGTACGTGTACTTGTACGTGTAAGTGTGCGTGTACGTGTACGCGTACTTGTACGTGTAAGTGTACGTGCACGTGTACGTGTACGTGTACGTGTAGGTGTGCGTGTACGTGTACGTGTACGTGTTGCGCCTTGCGTGTTGCATGTTGTGTGCTGCGCGTTGCGAGTTGCACGTGGCGTGTTGCGTGTTGGTGTGTTGAGTGTTGAGTATTCAGTGTCGCGTGTCGAGCGCCGAATTTCGAGTGTCGAGTGTCGTGTGTCTTTTGATTTGTGACTTGTGTCTTGTGTCTTGTGTCTTGTGCCTTGTGTCTTGTGTCCTGTGTCCTGTGTCCTGTGTCCTGTGTCTTGTTCCTATGTCCTGAGTCGCGTGTCGCATTGTGTGTGTGTCGTGTGTCATGTGTCGTGTGACGTGTGTCGTGTGTTGTGTGCTGTGTGTTGTGTTGTGTGTTGTGTGTTGTGTGTTGCGTGTTGTGTGTTGTGTGTTGTGTCGTGTGTGTGTGTGTGTGAGTGTGGGTGCGTTCGTGTGTTGTGTGTGTGTTTTTGTGTTGTATGTGTTATGTGTTGAGCGCCGAATATCGAGTGTCGTGTGTCGAGTGTCGAGTGTCAGTGTCGCGTGTCGAGTGTCAGTGTCGAGCGTCGAGTGTCGAGTGTCGTGCGTCTTGCGTCTCGCGTCTCGTGTCTCGTGTCTTGTGTCTTGTGTCTTATGTGTTGTGTCTTGTCTCTCGTGTGTAGCGCGTCTTGCGTCGTGTGTCGTGAGTCGTGTTGTTGTGTGTTGTGTGTTGCGTGTTGTGTGTTGTGTGTTGTGTGATGTGTGTTACGTGTTGTGTGTTGAGTGTTGCGTGTTGCAGTTGTGTGCTGTGTGTTGTGTGTTGTGTTGCGCGTCGTGTATTGTGTGTTGTGTGGATACAAAAATGACGTAGCCTTGTCTTGTGTCTTGTGTCTTGTGTCTTGTGTCTTGTGTCTTGTGTCTTGTGTCCTGTGTCCTGTGTCCTGTGTCCTGTGTCCTGTGTCTTGTTCCTATGTCCTGAGTCGCGTGTCGCATTGTGTGTGTGTGTCGTGCGTCGTGTCGTGAGTCGTGTGTCATGTGTCGTGTGACGTGTGTCGTGTGTTTGTGCTGTGCGTTGTGTGTTGTGTTGTGTGTTGTGTTGTGTGTTGTGTGTTGCGTGTTGTGTGTTGTGTGTTGTGTCGTGTGTGTGTTGTGTGAGTGTGGGTGCGTTCGTGTGTTGTGTGTGTGTGTGTGTGTGTGTGTTTGTGTTGTATATGTTATGTGTTGAGCGCCGAATATCGAGTCGTGTGTCGAGTGTCGAGTGTCGAGTGTCGAGT
Organism: Vesta saturnalis; assembly: GCA_036346205.1. Classification (NCBI taxonomy): domain Eukaryota; kingdom Metazoa; phylum Arthropoda; class Insecta; order Coleoptera; family Lampyridae; genus Vesta; species Vesta saturnalis. Next base: position 3,833,816 of record JARFJB010001218.1, on the reverse strand, counting down.
GTCGCGTGTCGAGTGTCGAGTGTCGAGCGTCGAGTGTCGAGTGTCGTGCGTCTTGCGTCTCGCGTCTCGTGTCTCGTGTCTTGTGTCTTATGTGTTGTGTCTTGTCTCTGTGTAGCGCGTCTTGCGTCGTGTCGTGAGTCGTGTTGTGTTGTGTGTTGTGTGTTGCGTGTTGTGTGTTTGTGTTGTGTGATGTGTTTACGTGTTGCGTGTTGAGTGTTGCAGTTGTGTGCTGTGTGTTGTGTGTTGTGTTGCGTGTCGTGTATTGTGTGTTGTGTGGATACAAAAATGACGTAGTTTTAGGGATAATTGTGAATTACCTAAATTGTTACTTATGGGCAAATAAACCTTATGCTTTTCAGCGTATCGTTGTTTCATCAGATAATAATTTACCTCGGAAATATTTTGGTTCCCGTAAAATACAAGTGGTAGAAAAAAGGAAAAACAAATATTTTTTTCAGGAAAGCTGGCTGATATTTCGTATTTGACATATCCATTTGTATCAACTTTATGCCGGTCACTTATTATATATATATATATATATATATATATATATATATATATATATATATATATATATATATATATATCTCTTCAGTACGTTTTTGTACGCGTAAACTTCATTATGCTTACCTACATCAGGCTTTTGTATAAATTGTTTGAACCCGGGCTGCAGGTTTGCCTACTTTATGCTCATAGGGTTAATTACAAATGAGGTAGTTTCCCTAGCGGAGGAAAATATATCCTGTTGTGATTTTATACACACAGTGGTCACAACTATCGAAATACAACGACCTTCGGACTTACAACAGGCCGCCATTAAATCTTTTACATCAGGTATTCAACTAGCCACCCCTGGTGCAGAAATGGTTAACTGCGCAGACGTGATTAGGTTTACGGAATAAGTGAAATTTGTAACGACGTTGCCATAATAAGTGAGAGTTTGTTGCTTTTATTTTGAATAAGTAAAAGGTGTTGGTTCTCACCACTTTTGTTCTGAATGTGTAAAATTTCAAAGTTACTATTAAAATTATGGTTTTCTGTATTTAAGTGTGAAGCATAATTTGATTTATTATTGTTACATTGCAAACATCCAAAATGCTTCCTGTTTAACCGACATAACATTTATTGCAATCACCACAATTCAACTTATAAACTTCTGACTTAACTTCCCTATTAGTTTTGGACTTATTTTTTACATATTTTCCTAGTATATGGTTATACTTAAAGGCTATAGTATATTCACCACTTTTTAACTGATAAATCCTTGTTTTACTCCTCTCATCGTCTTAATAACTCATTAAATGTTGTATAAAAACATATGCATCGTAAGTAAATTCAGTTTAAATACTCAATCTGATCAAAACAACACAGTGTTGTCAAAACAATGGTCATTGTCAGCAATATAGTGAAACTTTAAAAACAATGTTTTGTTTTATTTCTACTCATACGTATTTATGACTTAAATCTTTACATCCCATTTAGTGGGTCACATTTGAGATAAATGTTTAAGATTTAAATGTCTAGACCCCAGTGATATCTGGAGTTGGTGGTGTAATTGCAGGACAAGAAGGGGTAGATTTCATTTGCTTTCATACTCAATAACTCAAAAACTCGAACAGCGGCTGCATTCTTATTTGTCAGAAGTATCTGATTAAATCGTAATATATACAGTGGGACGTTTTTCGAGCCGACTGACCTCAAATTTTTAATATTCGTAGCAAAATATAAGTATATTTTTGCAATAAGTGAAAATGTAGAAAATAAGCTGTTTGCTTATATATGGTAAATAGTCAAATCGTGTTTACTTTCATCACTAGAGAGGAAAAATGTACCTTCTTTAGGGAAGAAAATATTAGTTTCTAAAGCAGTTTTAGAAAAAATCATTAATATTATTATTATTGAAGAATGTCTTGGTATTTAGTTTATTGCAATGTTAATATATGTATTATAATTTTCAATCATTACATTTATATGCAGATATACATATTAATGAGCGTTTGTTTTAGTAACTTCGTATTGTTTCGCTAATGGACTTAATTATCTGTTAAACAATAAAATTTAAATGACGAAATTTTAAAAATTACTTTCTAATTCAACGAAATTTGTTTATAAATATTTAATGTTTCGGTTGCACTTTCAAAATAGTTGTAAGTTTTATATAACACTTTTGAGCTCAAGTTTTCTTTTTTTTTAATTTTACCTAGATATATTTTAACGGAAATATACAGTGCGTTCAATATAATCGGACGCACTCAATAACTCTTTTGTATTGCGTTTCACAAGAAAGTGTTTAAATAGTTTTTTATTCATTTACAAATACTGTATTAAGTGCTTGGTTTAGATAATTTTTAAGTTTCCGGTTTGACCGGAAGCGCACATAATTTTATTTTTTTAAATCACACTGTATATATGTTTTTGCATTTTTGCATTGCCTATTTTTTTCTCAATACATACGTATAAAATCAAACAAAATCAGTTATAGTTAGCGAATAAATTGTTCAAAGTTGCCACCATTCTGTTCTAGACATACTTCTAATCGTCGCCTGAGTTCATGGTCAGTTGTTTTTGATTTGCTGCGTAGTTAAATTAACACATGCAGCTGTAATTTTATTCTTTAAGTCTATAACATTTAAAGGTGGATCGGCATACACCACTGTTTTTAAATGACCCCACAAGAAAAGTCTAACGGTGTAAGATCCGGTGATCTCGCAGGCCATTCTACCGGGCCGTTAGTTCCTATCCATCGTTCATTGAACGTTAGGTTAAGATATTCTTTACAATCAACGCGTTGTGAGCTGGAGCTCCATCTTGCTGGAAATACAATTGTTGTCGCAGAAGCACAGGAAACTCATCGAACATTTTTGGTAGCACGTTATCTAAAAATTCAAGATGCCTATTGGCGTTTAGATTACCATCATAGAAATAAGGCCCTAGTAATTGGTTTCCAATTAAATCGCACCAAACATTAGTACCCCATACGGTTTGATGGTTAGTTTCCATTGACCAATGAGGATTTTCGTCAGACCAATAACGATTGTTTTGTTTATTAATAACTCCATTATTTGTAAACTTGGTTTCATCTGTCCATAAAATATGATCTAAAAATAATGAATTGTGATCACATTACTCAACTATCCATGCAATCAAAGTTAATCTCCGATCAGAGTCTTGAGGCCGCAAGTGTTGAACCAAATCGACTTTATACGGCAGCATTTTGAATTTTTTAAAGTTCTGTGAATTGAGCCAGCTGATACACCTAATTCTTGCGCTACATGTCTAATAGATGACCGTGGATTTACTCTAAAATAACCCAATATTTGTACTTCAATATCTTCGGTCAAAACATTTCTTTGTTGTTCTAAATTCTGATAATTTACTCCTGGTAATGTTCCACGCATTCTAAGCGATTGTTCAATTTTCGTATGTAACTTTCGGAAGGATGGTATCCATTGGGATATCTTTGTGCGTATAATTCTACCGCTCGTCGAGAATTACATTTACATTCACCGAAAATTAACAACAGGTCAACTTTTCACTGTTATTCATTTTAAACAATTATTTCGATTGAAATCAAATTAAACTTTTATCTGATTGTCAATTGCAATAAACTAAAAACAATTGCGATGCGATTTTGTTGACGTACGCTGCCTACGGTTTTGTTTGATTCTTCTAATCGTATAATAAAATTGAAAAACTTTCGATGGCATTTTCTCTAATTTTTTTTATAAAACCCTATAAGAATTTTATACGTATGTATTGAGAAAAATAAGCAATGCAATATATATATATATATATATATATATATATATACAGTGTGATTTAAAAAATAAAATCATGTGCGCTTCCGGTCAAACCGGAAGCTTAAAAATTATCTAAGCCAAGCACTTAATAGAGTATTTGTAAATGAATAAAAACTATTTAAACACTTTCTTGTGAAACGCAATACAAAGAGTTATTGAGTGCGTCCGATTATATTGAACGCACTGTATACAATTTGACTTCATTTAATTAGAAATTGTAAATTACCAACCAAATAAACGATAAAATTATACAAGGTCCTCTTGTTTTAAAACGAAATTGAAATAACTTAGTAACCTAGGTACATATTTAGCAAGATCAGTTGAATATCAGTTCTGCCCAGTGAAAGCGTAAAGAGGGAGAAGATCGTGGCTTTAAATTATGCAAGGAACAAGGGTTATACGAGGCAAAGCTTATTGTCATACACAAATGGCCGCTTTTCCAGGTCTGTACTTGGAAATTGAAGTAAATAACTAATTATATTTAAAATTTTGGCAAGATACAGATCACATATATCTTATTCACCATTTTCTTAAATTAAGTATGCAAAGAATCATCGGGGTTATGTGAATAAGTATATGCAGGTAATAAGATGTATTGCAATCAAATATGTGAATATTTCCTCTGAAATGTACAAGATAGTTTTATATAAATATCGTGTGCGGCCATTTAGGTGAATTCCGGGGTAGTAACTTCCCCCTCAACACCCTAACTCCGTTCCTTCCGTTCCTATCTTGACCCACTTATCCTTAATCCCACGATGCATACACACTTAATTATGTATGTTGGGAAAAGACACTGTGGTCGAAGGAGCTTGGAAAGCTCAAACAGCCCGCCCTAATAAAATACGTTGACTTTTTCTTTTTTTGAACGATTCTGGCATAAGCATAACCCAACATTTTGTACGCATTTTTTATCGATTCATTTTACTTAAAAATGTGTATCGATAATGATCTATAAAACTGTTAATCAGTGAATGTGAAAGTGATTAACAAAAAACGAAATAATGTAAACGGATACTGTTTTAGTTAGTTAAGTTAATTACGGTGATACGTTAAGTTGTCACGGTTCGCGACAATAATAAAACTGATTTGATAAATAAATATTAAATTAAATAACAAAGACCTAACCATAACTCTAAATCTAAATTAAAAATAATTGAAGCATTTGGTCGCAAATAAATAACAGCAAGTCCGATGAGTGTCGCAAAACCCAGGAATCGCGTAGGGAGCAATCTGGTTGAACCTTGATGTGATCGAAGGGTAAGTGGAAAAAAGTATACGTATATATGTACATTTAGATATGCATACAGTAAGTATATACTCTATTATTTATCTTTCTTGACTTTGTCTATATTTCTACTTCTTACTTCCTTACGTGTCGGGACAGTAGACAAATAGTTGTCCGGTAGTAGGACGGTGCCGTTAGTAGGGAATGCTACATCGTCCAGCGCACAATTTGGCCAGTAACCGGTCTGATCTCTATGGTATTACTCAAAAGAATAATACAATTGGCTCGGATCGACCTGGCTATAAGAGGCGATCCAGGTCGAAACAGACAGGCCCCGTTGCTGACAACTGTGCAAGGGATGAATGGCGAGTCGGTACGTGGAATGCTAGAGGTATGCATGTTAAAGAATTTGAAATTGCGAATGTAGTGTACGAAAGGCACGTTGATGTTCTGTGTGTATCGTAAACAAAGCGCAAAGGAAAAGATGCTGTGCAGATGGAGTCTGGCACTATGGTCAGGAGGTGAGGCTGAAGTGCATGGCGCATAAAGAGTTGGAGTGATCATAAGCGAGAAGATGTGATAAACAGTACGAATTGATATCTCCCCGGGTGATGTGGGTTAGAATGAAAGTAGATTTCCGGGCAATGTTTCTTATTGCATCAATAAGTCAATGGAGAAAGAGACCAGGAGTGTGAGAACTTCTGGAACGAAGTAGAGAACGTGTTGAACGTATGTAAGCCAAACGAAAGAGTGATGATAGTGAGTGATGGGGAACATACTGAACTCGTTCTAGAAAAGTTCGGAGACCAAAGAGTCAATGAGAATGGTGAACATCTGTGTGGAGAGAAGCCTGTTTAAACATAAAACTGTGCATATATATATATATATATATATATATATGTCAAAGAGGTGAATCTAAAAGTATGATAGACTTGATGAACTACAAAAATAATGTGCGGATCGGACCACTTTTTGGTTGTATCGAGAGTGTGTTTAGGGCAAAAGTAGGTCTCGAGAACGAAAGTAAACCTAGTGCGAACGTCCAGAATTAGGGTAGACAAACTAGTGGATAATGGTGCGAGAATGAAACACGCAGATACTGTGAGCAAAGAGTTGAATGTGAATGAAACAGTGTGGAACGAACAAATAAAAGACACTGACGTTGAAAGTGTATGGATAAGCTTGAAACACTGTGTTGTCAATGATGCCGTGCGAACATGTGGAAGAGCGATTATAGGTAGACAGAAAAATGTGCTTGGTGGAATGAATCGGTAAAAAGGCAGAATGTACAAAAAGATTGCGTACATGACAATAATTGCTGCAAAAATGAGACTGAGAAAAAGCGATTGTATGATGTGTGCATATTAAGAAACAAAGAAGCGAAGGAGGCAGTGAGTATAAATAAAGAGGAAGTGATAGCTGTGGAAGAACAAAAATGCAGAATGATTTTGAGGAAACAAAAGACTTTTGGAAATGGGCCAAAAATACAAAACGTGACCCAAACTAGAACGCTGCAGGAGTGATGAACATGAGCAAAGAAATAGTATGGAACGATTGTCAAGCGAGGAAATGCTGGCAAGAATATTTCGGAAAGCTGTACAGTAGTAAGGAGAGTAAGACTGAAGGGTTAAATAAGGAGAATGTAGAAGTGGTGAATGAAGCTGAGAAGGATATTGGGATAAATGAGGTAGAAAACGGTAGGACGGTTGAAAAACGGCAAGGCAGCAGGCGTAGATGAAATCACTGGTAAAATGTTAAAGTATGGGGTGCAAAGCTTATACGAAGATTGCGTGAATTATTCAATGTACGCCTTATGTGTGCAAAAGTGCCGAGGGATTAGAAGAGCGCGATCATTGTACCACTGTATAAGGGTAATGGGAACAAGAGTGATTGCAAGAACTACAGAGGAATAAGTTTGCTAAGCGTGCCTACTAAAGTATTTGTCAGAATTCTGATTGATAGAGTACGAGAAACTACACAAACTAAGATTTTGGATGCGCAGGGTGGCTTCATGCCAGGGAGAGGATGTGTCGATCAGATGGTTGCTCTCCAGCAGGTGATCGATAAGTGTTTAAGGGTAAAAAGGAAGCTGTACTGTGCGTTTGTAGATCAGGAGAAAGCATACGACAGAGTGAATAGGGAGAAGCTATGGGAAATATTAAATGAATATGGCGTAAATAAAGGACTAATAAATGGAATAATGGCAGTATACAACGGTAGTCGGGCATGTCTTAGGGTGAGAGGAGGTGCGAGTGAATACTTTAATATTGAGCAAGGAGTGCGACAGGGTTGCGTGGTTGTTCAATGTATACATGGATAAATGTTGCCACGTGTTTAACCACCACACGGCACAATACGGGAGAAATGAGTGAGCTCGGCTAAAACTCAATCAAACGGTCCGAAGACCGCATAGCAGTCGGATTGCATGGGTGTTTTGGAAGTATCGATAAAGTAGTTAAATTAGAATCTGGTTAGTGAGAAAAGAACCGAAATAGGCGCCACAAGTTTTAAAGAAATAAGGAAAAGAAAATAGGTTCTTATTCCTTGGAAGAGGGAGAGAGCCTGTAAAGTTTTAAACAGGGAGTAATAGGAATAGTAATTAAGTGAAACGTCCCTCAACAAACGTAAATTTATTTCTTTTCTTAAATTCCCAACTAAGGAGGCAATAAGCTAAACGTTATTGTATAGCTATATACATATATGAATTATAAATAAAATAAGTTATACCCAGTATGTATGTTATCCCCAAAACCAAAAAAATATAAGTTAAAATAAGCTTGACGAGGGTAAGTATTGAGCTTGTACATACGCCCACAGTAATTTATAATTAATAATTGTAATACCAAAAACAATAATACCCCTTCCGGCCGACGCAAGTTCTTACGTACCTTAACCTGAAAAGGCCAATTTAATAAACCTATTAGATCAGTTATTTACAAGAAAGAAAAAATAATTAAGTAATTCAGCTTGCCTTTCGTTTAACAAAACTGAATACAAACCCCTTTTTGATTAAATTACCTATAAACATAGAAGTTGCAGCACAGCTATTGTGCACGACCACATAACCAGTAGTTCAAAATTAATTATGAACTCCTTACTGTATGTGGCACAATTTTAACAAAAATTAATCAAAATGTTGATTATTGAGTGTGTGCAAATATTGAAGAATGGTTTAATTAATATATAGCAGTTCCACATGAGATAAATTGTATTAAAATTAACAGACATCAGGTATCAATCAATTGTTTAACAAATACTCGTTGACAGAATTAATATAAATGTATTTAATTTCGTCGTAGGCAATTTAGGTACGAGTTGTATTCGTCGGTAAAATATTTGTCAAATACTTGTTAACAGAAGTAAGGTAAATGTACTTAATTTCGTTGTAGGCGATCGTAATCTGCTGAAGGCAATTTATACATGCCACAAAATGGAAAGAGCTGACCTGTGTGCGAAGGCTTATGCGTTATTCAAGGTAGTCAGGATTTTACCAGCTTCAATACAGATGTAATCCTGAACGATCACGAAATCCCAAGTACGTTAGACACAGCTGGCTACAGCTTACCAGCAGCACACTCCAAATAATTAGCCAAGAGGTACAGAACGGGTAATCTTGTTACATCAATAAAGACAAAACCAAATGTAAACATGAACTTTGATGTAATCGTAACGATATATGGAAACTTAAGATATATGGAAACTTAACAGCTAAAACGAATATAAAAGATTAGAACGGTGTTTATTCAGTGAGAGGTGTTACCTCTAAGGTCGAATGCGGGCGTTAGTGTAAATGTCTTAACCAATTTATTACATCCTATTTCCTTGAAGAAGTAGTATGAAATTCTTTTGTGTTTGAAACCTGAAAAAGAAGTTCTAATTACAACGAAGTTAATGAGATCTAATACGGCTTACCGAACAGATGTGGATGGAGTAAAATATTTCTATTATATCCGCCTTTAATAGCGAGTATATCACTTCAATACAACAAAGCGTTACTATATTGTGAAAATTTTCCAAAACAAATTATGCTTGACATCTACGAAATAGAAACAGGAAAATTGTCTAGAAATCTTCAGCAATGGCGGTTTTGAAAAGAAAGTCAACGCCTCAAGAACCAATTTTGCAACTTGGGAAATATTCTTATCAATCATTGTTACCACAATAGCATTTTATGTATCGTTAACAGAATAAACCGTTATTTATACAGTGTGTTTATTAAGAAATAGCAAAATAACAGATCCCTTTTCAGAGTTAAGTATACCAATCACCAGAACTACGTACATCTCAGAGATGGCGCTATAGGTATTAATATTCATTTTTATGTAATAAATGGTAAATAACTGCAGAAAGCTTTAATACGTTAAACTAGCGGAACTAAAAACGAGTAAACTTTTGAAATACAAAGGTGGATACGAGAGAGAAATAATTTTAGTATAATGTAGAAATGTACACGTCAATAAAAGAAAATCATATGTGAAGTAGAAATTAGCTACAGTATAGGAATAATGTTGTATACCATTTAACCCATCATACTCATTAGTAATTGCCGTAAATACAGAAATTTTAAGTCATTATAGTAAAGAAAATAGATAGCAGCAAGCGTAAGGCACATTACTAAATGTTCAAGTCACAGATACTTATTTAAGGTAGATTTTAGAAACAGTAACCAGATAAAATGATACAATCGATCCTATATCGATTTTTACACGTTACAATGTGTTAGACCAGCATGTGCCGATAAAAATGGTGTAATGGTTGGTGACCTAAATGTACGACTTTTGGTGTATGTAGATAGCAAAATCTTATTAAGTGACAGAGCGGAGGATGAGCTACAAACTGCTCCGAGGAAGTTTGATACAGTCTGTGAGAGCATCGATCTAAAGGTAAACGTGAACAAAACTAAGATTGTGGTGTTCAAGCGGGAAGGTGGAAAGGAGAGTAGAGAATGTACTCTACAAGATGAAATTGTGGAGCATGTGCACGAGCTGGTACAATGGAGGGCGAGATTGGACGAAGGGTCAATGCTGGAAGGAAAGTGATTGGAAGTATGTGGACGATAATGAAAAACGAGAGCATTAGCCTAGCTACGAAATAAGCAATCTAAAACAATGGCGTGTTTGTCCCGTCAGTATTGTATGGAAGTGACACATGGGTATGTCAAAAAAACACGAAAGAAAAATAAATGCCGTGGGTATGAGATTTCTGAGAAGCGCATGTGGTAAAACGAGAAGGGACAAGATAAAGAATGAGTCCATAATGACGGAGTGTGGCAAGGAAAAGACGATGATGGATAGATACAAAAGTAATACATTACGTTGGTTTGGTCACATTCAGAGAATGAACAACGCAAGGTTAACGAAGCAAATATACGTGGGTGAGGTTAGAGGTAAGTAATTGCCTGGCAGGCCGCGTAAAACTTGGCTGAATGTAGTAGAACGTATGATAAAGGAAAGAAAGATAAGGAGTTTTAAAAATAAAAGGTCATGTCAGGGACAATGTATGAATCTTGCGGAAGCTAGGGAGGTATGCAGAGATAGGAAAGTTAAGCTAAGTTAATATAAATAAAGTATATTATTTACACCAACGTAACTTGTATTTCCGGTGCATAGTTGAGGTCCACTTAAGATTAATAGCAACGCAGGTGCTTTAAAATCAAGTTTCCATTTCATTCAGTGATGCTTCATGTAGGAAATGTTTTATAAGGAAAGGAGGTTCCTATAGTTGTGGGTTGGTAACGGAATATAAAATTCAGGGCAACCAATGTTCCAATAGTAGGACAGGGTGAACTGCGCAGATGCTTATATGATGAAGCTCCAAGAATAAAGAAAATTAAACAAAACCTTACTGTAAAACAAATCATTATGTTTGTGCTATGTTATACAAATAATTTGATGTTGCTAGCAATCTATGTTTTATGTATGTTCCATGTTGCATTAGCAAATATTGATTAAGCTATTTTTTTATTTTCTCACCAACACTATACATAACCTAAAATCAAACATTTTACACTTTAAAACGGTAAAAAATGATTTCGCATTTTAAGAGTAATTCATCTACTTTAGAGTTATGCGAGAGAAAATGTATGGCCGTTTTCGCAAAAGGCGAGAATGATGAAGTGACATAATTTCATAATAAAATACTTATCTTTTTGGGTTTCGATAACACTTACAGTTACCTTCGTCAGTAGTAGTCTGTTAAAATTGTTAAAGGTGTTGTAAAAACCAAAAAGATAAGTATTTTATTATGTGTGATAATGGTGAAAGTTTACATTTTCATATGACGTAATTTCATATTAAATAAACGAAAACAAACACACCCACCCGTTCACATGACTTATTTTCAATTAAGAACGAGAAGGAGGGGAAGAAGGGGCATCAAACCGGTAACCAATTAAATTTACTCGCGAATTAATTTAATTGACCTTGCAAACCGCAAATTTCATTGGCCTTAAAAAATATTTAAAAACCGCCCTTCAAATAAATAATTAATTTTTTCAATATTACAAATAGTAAATTAAGCTGGAAATGTCATTAGAAAGCAATTCATACAGAGAAAGTGAGAGAATAAAGCTGTGCTCTAATTTAACATACCTTTACGATTACAAAACCCTTTAAGAGAGATATTTGCAAAGTGTGCTGGTTCTGCTGACACGCACAAACACCGCGCGTCTGTATGTATATATATATATATATATATATATATATATATATATATATATATATATATATATATATATATATATATATATATATATATATATATATATATCGTGTTACCGTGTACGTGTACGCATCCGTTATTATGTCCGTATTAGTTGCTTATAACGTACAAATTACATCTATAAATTATTGTAAAGTCAACAAATTGGTAAGGTACCTACAGAATTCGAGTAATGAATAATTTTGCAATTGTATTTTTAGGTTATATTGGAGGTAAAGCCGATACTGATAGTTTCAACATATAACCTCATGGCGGAGTATTCCATCCTTGTGGCATTAGGTATAGATGACTGAAATAAAACAAGAATACAGGTGTTATATAAATACGTTTGCTTAAATCAATTCGTTTTCTAATGTGTTCAAATTCTAGATAGATACCAGTAGTATACCGGCACCTTGGCCGCCATCTAAGAATTTTTGGGAAAACCCACCAAGTTCAGCCTCTGGAGGGTAGGTAAATGCGTGCGCATGCAGTGTTCTGAGAATAAAAGATTTAATCTGTTATTAATTAGGGTTGTTTTTATCAAAGGAGGCATAATTATTATTACATTTTTTAATCCCATCTACAGATTGTGACCTAATTTATTTATGCATTGGGGTTGTATTCTAATAAGGAACCGTAGTCTTGTAAGACGGGAATCTGTTCGCGGCTTCTTAATCTGTGTTTATTATTACTAAACAGTTATACAACTTCATTTATATTCATTGGAATGTAACAATCATCCGTCGACATCGTGTTAATTAATGTGTTTACAAACATTTGAAAATGTTGCTATCTTGGATTTTGTGACTCTGGGACACCTTGGCAGCCATTTTTTATATGCCCACATGGGGATCGTATTTTGGTCTATGTATTAAAGCTTATATACAATTGGATTATTTTTGATATTAAAGAAGCTAATCAAGATAAAGATAACATATCCAATTGATTTTAAATACGCTGTTAAATCCAATATAGTGATAATAAAACAGTTAATGGGTATTGAGTAATCAGTTAATGAATTTATTACAAGTTTTTGTTCAAAGGTAAATATGTAATTAAAATTTTTATTAATTTTATTAAATACATAAATAAAAGTTTACCTCGAGTAGGATTTAAACCTACGACCTGTACTTAGATAGAGTACCGCGCTAATCAACTGCGCCATCAAGGTTCAAGCCCCAATGGATGTAAATTTTGTCTTTATGTGTGTAGAATTGATGTGAATCCTTGCGATATTGCAGGCTCACATTCCATTAATATAAGTAATTTGATTGTAATCTCATTATATTTAGAATTTACATCAGTTCTACATACATAAAGACAAAATTTACATTGATTGGACTTGAACCTTGATGGCGCAGTTATTGCGTACTAACAAAACAGGTCGTAGGTTCAAATTCTACTCGATGTAAACTTTATTTATGGGTTTAGTAAAATTAATAATAATTAGTTAATTAACTTGTTGTTATACAAAAGTGCATGTACGATTTCGCAATTGGACGTAAACAATAATAATAAACACCGTGCATATTTTACGAGCATGTATATATATATATATATATATATATATATATATATATATATATATATATATATATATAGGGGACCTTTAGCTACCACAGGCTAGATTAGTTAGAGAGATGCAATGCAATTGCGAAGCTGTGATAATAAAATTAAATTAGTAACTTAGAATAAAACTTCTATCAAACTCTTCGTGTAAACCGTCAACAGCCAAAACCAAACAGGTTATTTAATATTGTGATGTATGCAGAGAATTGCCTGTGTCTTCTTCTTTAAGCTAGATTTCGCCTCTAGATTATTTTACATACATGAAAGTTCTGTCTCATCAGAAATACCTCTGTCAAAAAAAAAAAAGGCTTTAGATTTTATAATCAGGTTCAGCATGCATGCTGACCGCTTATTAAAGTACTATTTTTAAATTTTCGGGTTTTACCGATAATGGGGTTGTTATCAATCTATTTTACATACAAGATCTGCCTTAGCTGAAATACACCTGTCAAAAGGAACTTAGATTTAAAACAGACCCCTAGGGAAGATATTAGAGCACGGTTACAGATACAAGTAGCCTGCACTATACATAAATCTGTAGTAAGAAATTTACTCGAAACAGGTACATTGTGGGTAACATTTTTTTGAGTTATGACAGGCGGGGTATTTGCGATATGAGAAATCTGAGCTGAAAAACTACATGTTCTATAATCGACGTATTTTCGGTTATTTTTCACAGATGCAAAATGATACCTCAAAGTATACAGACGGATAAGGGCAAGGAATTGCGAAAAGCGTCCAGCAATTCTTTAACAAACATCAAATATAATCATATAGGCAAAATTTAGCGATGCAATGCTTTCATATAGGTAAGAATCGCACTAATAGACTAAAGGTATCTGATCGTACAAATTTAACATCTAACTCAACACCACTTATGAGAAACTTTTTCTGATTAAATAAATCCTATTGCACGTGACCAATCATCTCAATCTGTTTGCTGATCCCTGTAAGTACTTGACGTTTCAAGAAACCGTTATTTGCATGTCTCATATAGGTAAAATTTCGCGACGCGAGGCTTTCGGCAAAGACTGTTTCGGTGATCCCCACACCTACCCTCCCCGAACATAACCGAGATTGTAAGACAGGTGTAGGGCGTCGCAACTTGTTCTCGGGTCTTCGCCTCTTGTGATCGCAACTTGCTCGTGGGCCTTCGTGTGAATTTGTATTATAATAAGGGCCCTAATACCAACGGGAAGCTTTCAGCGAAGACTGTTTCTGCGATTCCCACACCAACCCTCCCCGCACATAACCGAGATTGTAAGACAGGTGCAAGGTTGCGCAACTTGCTCTCGGGGCATTGCCCCTTGTCGAGGCCCAATTTGTGGAAAATTTGAATTTGCATTTGAACTTAAGTCTCTGCAGGTTATGGCTGGAAATATTAATTTGTATTATAATAAGGGGGTATAATGCTAACTTGTAAGACAGATGTAGGGCTTAGCAACTTTCTTTCAGGCCCTCGCCCCTAGACCAAAAATTTGAATTTGTTTGTGGCGCCATCTATGAGGGGAAATTTGAACTTGTATTATAATAATAAGGTCTAATGCTAACTTATAAGCCAGACATAGGGGTTCGCAACTTGCCTTCGGGTCTTAGCCCCTGGCCTCTTGGCGGGAAATTTGAGTTTCGATTTGTATTTAAGTGTTTACATTCTGATTACTTGTTGCGAGAAATTTGAACTTGTATTCTAATAAGGGCTCTATTGCTAGCTTATAAGACAAACATAGGAACCCGTGTTAGCCCGTGCCCTCCTGTCGTAACCTTATTGAGAAATTTGAATTTGTGTCGTCATCTAGTTGTGTATAGACTAATGAATATTTTCTGTAATAAAGGTGGTACCATCTTGCGTTATATTTCTAGGACTAATCAGGGTTTTTTATTTGTGGCACCATCTAGTGGTATATTTTTAAACTAGCGAATGATTTCTGTAGTAGAGGCGGCGCCGCCTAGCGGTATATTTCTAGGACTAACTAGGGCTGTTTGTGGTGCCACCTAGTGGTGTAAAGACTAATGAATGCTTTCTGTAATGGAGGTTGATCGTGTTCGTCTCTCCCTCTTCTCTATCGTCTCTTTCTCAAGCATACAAATCAATTAATCAAATCAAACGGACGAGAGAGGCGAGCACGATCAATCTCTATTACAGAAAACATTTGCTAGTTTAAACATGCATCACTAGACGCAAGCAAACAATCAGGTTTTAAAATATACTACTAGGTAGAGCCGTGATCAACGGCCATTACCGAAAACATTCACTAGTTTAAAAATACATCACTAGATGACATCACAAACAAGTCTGCTTTTAAAAATAAGTGTAGTCACACGCGCAAAGAACGTGAACATCCAACTTTTCGCGTAATTAGCTAATTGGGGTTTTTAGATGTACTTGATTAGTAAAAGGTTGTTAGTGTGGTTACATAATTGGAGAAATACAGAAAATAATTACTCTATGCTAATAAGTAACAGAGGTCTAAGTACTTTTATATTATTCAGTTATAAACAAGCCGCGGAAATTGAGTGTTCTGTGAGTGTGACCGTGTTAATGCGTTCTCCCTATTCAATTATCAGCAGCAACCACGGTAAGTGATCGTTTTTTATTTTAACCCTAACAGATATTTTATTTACTTTATTTAATTGCTAGAGCCCTGATTTCAAGTTTGGTTATACCTGTTGTATAGCTATTTTTTTACTGCTTTAGTTGTAAAACGTATTTTTATCACTCTATGCAAAACTCAACAATAGTGTTACACGCTAATTTGACTGACGTTATTGTTATTATGGTTGGCTAATGATAATGCGTTGGGTAAAATAAAAATACAGAGGCCTATAGTTGTCTTACGCAATGAAACCGGTGTTAGTTTCAAATCACATGTGTATTACAAGTTAGCTTTAGGGCCCATTATTAGAATGCAATTTCAAATTTCCCTTCAAGGGGTTCACGACAAAGGGCGAAGACCCCGAAGGACTATACATATCGTACAAGGTAGAATTAGGGCCCCTTATTAGAATACAAATTCAAATTCCCCGCCAATAAAACAAAAACAATCATTAGTCCATATACTACTAGATGGCGCCACAAACAAGCTCAAATTTTGGGGCAAAGGGACTAAGACCCGAAAGCAAGTAACGAAGGCCTATACAAGTTAGAATTAGGGCCTCTTACTAGAAGAAAGGTTTCCTGTCATAACCAAGCAAAAATGCAGATTTAAATACAAATTCAAACTTTCCGACAATGGGACATCATCGAAGCCCCGAGACCAAGTTGTGGAGACCTACACCTGTCTTACAAGTTATCATTAAGGTCCCTTATTAGAATACAATTTCAAATTTCTCGCCAGTGGGGCGAAGGTCCGAGAGCAAGTTGCGAAGCCCTATATCTATCTTACAAGTTAGCATTAGGGCCCCTTTATTAGAATACATATTCAAATTTATCACCATAACTTGTGGAGATTTAAATACAAATTCTGAGACAAGGGGCGAAGCTTCGAGAGCAAGCTGCGAACCCCTACACCCGTCGTACAAGTTAGCATTAGGGCCCCTTATTAGAATACAAATTCAAATTTCCCCCTAAGAAGATCAAGACAATTAGACGAAGACTCACTAGTAAGTTCCGAAGACCTATGTCAAAAGGGCCTGGTCGACAAGCCCGCCCTGTAACCAATCAGAACACTGTATGAGCGCGCATTTGTCTACTCTCCAGGGGTAGAGACCTTAAATAGGGGTGAAAATATCACGTGACCATCCCCATACCGGTTCCCGCACCCTAAACACGGGTGGACTGCCAGACGCCTTAATTAGGGTGGAAAATACCGTCAAGGGCTGACCCCAGCCAAAAGGTCTCTAACTAGGGATAAAAATGTCTTCAAGAGGTTTAAGATAACCTCAAGGGGTTAAAAATTCAGACTAGACGTTGAAAAACCACCCCGAAAAGTCATGGGGGTGCAAAATCGGTACGACGACGTGGGCGTGCCGACGTCCCTCAGTGATTGCACGAATCTCGGGCGTCGTGAGGGCGGGTGTCGTTGGTCCTCAGGTGACCTTCTACTATTGTATATTTCATTTTTATTACAAATGATGTCACCAAATGTCACAGCATTATACAAATAATTGGTTACATTCCCATGTCAACGAATAGCAATTGTTTCGATTCCTTGTGCCATGCCGCCTGTTATTTTTTTCATTCTCTATGCAAATTTTCGGAGAAACCTTAACCTCAAAAGTAGGTTGAGATACATACGGCAAACAGTATTATTTGAATGAGCACAGTTTAAGCATTCCAACGGAAAGATAATATATAGGGCGTTGCATTTAAGAAATTCAAATGAAATATAAGTGAATGTAGAGATGTTCGAAGAGAAATTGTGGAGACTTTAATGATAGAATCTAAAAGTAAAAGTTCAGAATGGACTAGGCTAATATTAGATTACACATAATTTTTTCAGCAAATTAATAGAGTGTTTTTGACTAGATTGTTTTTGGGATTATTCTCTTTTGGTATACCGTGTATTCTTGACAAAACATTGACATTATAAATTATTATAAGTTTTTGTTATGAACGAATAAGTTCAAAGGTAAATATGTAATTAAAAATTATTATTAATTTTATTAAATACATAAATAAAAAGTTTACCTCGAGTAGGATTTGAACCTACGACCTGTACTTTGCTAGAGTACCGCGCTAACCAACTGCGCCATCAAGGTTCAAGCCCCAGTCGATGTAAATTTTATCTTTATGTATGTAGAACTGATGTAAATTCTAAATATATTTATATTATAATAATTTAATATTAGTCAAGTTGCTTTGGTATGTGTGAATCCTTGCGATATTGCAGGCTCACATTCCATTAATATAAGTAGTTTGATTGTAATCTTATTATATTTAGAATTTACATCAGTTCTACATACATAAAGATAAAATTTACATCGATTGGGGCTTGAACCTTGAGGACGCAGTAGGTTAGCGCGGTACTCTAACAAAGTAAAGGTCGTAGGTTCAAATCCTACTCGAGGTAAAGTTTTTATTTATGTATTTAATAAAATTAATAATCATTTTTAATTGAAATTATAAGTTTCATCCAGAAAATTTTCCATAAGTACAAAGGTTTAGTAGCTATTGACAGACGCGCACTAATTAGACTACCCTGTTTATACACACATTGATTTAGTATAGGTGGGAAAATGAAATATCAAGAAAAAAAGTGTATCATCTTCGTCTTATTGATATAATATTTCCGTAGTCATGTCAGTAAACGTCCGTTTTATTTATTAAACTGAGTTGTATTTTAACAAATTAATGTATAATTTTTAATTTTCTACACGACGCATAAAAAAAGGCGTTGTAGTAATTAATACAAGCGGTGAAGCTAAAAAACAAACAGGTGCAACATTTCTTAGGTTATTTTTTTATATACACTTGTTATTTTCAGATATTCAGTGTAAATGTCTCAAAATATATTTCATTTCTAAAAGTGCTTTTCAATATTTAATTGAACATAGTTTTGATCAATCACCATTAAATTTATTTAATTGATTTTAATGCATTGTTCTAATGAGTTGTACGAATCTACGTCAAAGGACGCGGGAATTTGGACGCGCGACAAAAGGACGCGATGACAAAAGGACGCGCGACAAAGGACGCACGACAAATGTACGCGTAGGAAAATAATATGTCTTAGGTCTCAAGATTGTATTTAGTTAAAAAGCTGAATAAAAAGTAAGCTTTAGTACATTGGCATTACCACAAATTACAAATGTTACAAATGGATCATTAGAAAGTATTGATAATTAAGATTCCGCAAGTGATAATAAACGTTCAAGTGTAATATCATAGTTATAATAATAATAATACATATAGAAACAAGAAAAACTAAAAAAGCCAAAATTAGAAAACTAAAAAAATTAAAATTTTAAAATACAAAAAATTTAATTAAAAAACTTTTAAACACGCCAGTCCTAAGTCTGGATAAAGTGTGAAGGAAGGTTTTGATTCAACAGTTTATTTTGCGCCTTAAAATGATATTTAAAGAAATGCCTTTTGATGATCGATTGGTAGCATTTGTAATTTGTGGGTAATGCCAATGTACTATTCAGCTTTTAACTAAATACAATCTTGAGACCTAAGACATATTATTTTCCTACGCGTACATTTGTCGCGCGTCCTTTGTCGCGCGTCCGTTTCTCGCCGGCGTCCTTTTGTCGCACGTCCAAATTCCCGCGTCCTTTGTCGTGCGTCAAATTCGCGTCCTTTGACGCGACCCCGAGTTGTACAGGGCTTTTCACGATGAGCGTTAATTAGACGTTTCTGGTAAACCAGACAACGGATCAACCTGAAAATTTGACAGTATCCATAAATTAATATGATCCACACGCTTAAAATACTTTAGATGATGCGGCGTTGCCGCTTCTACTATAAAGTAGCGACTACTTTGATTTTTCAAATGGAACACCCTATATATAATATAATATTATGATTTCCTATTACTTTGTCAACAACTTAATGTACTATTTCCCTATACCTATCTATTACCGTTTAAGAGATATAAATTAATTTCGATTTTTTTTTACCAAACATGTACTTTTATAAACGCTGATAATCTTGAACTCTCTGGTATTAAGACGATCAAATTCGAAATGGAGTGGAGTGATACCATGAGGATCCTCACTTCGAGTCATATTTTTATTTGCCTCATACAGGGTCTTTAAAAAATGCAGATAATTTGTTCACATGAAAAAGGAGTGAAAGTGGAACACCCTGTATATTTACACATTTTGAGCTCTACATTCAATTTTAGATTGACTTTAATCAGATAATGCTATTTCGATTTCGAACCGTTTTCGAGATAAACTGTTTCAAACGGAAACTGCCGTGGATTCCTTGTATTCATCACTTATTTTTGAAATTTAACAGATTCCGTTCGATATTCCTTCATCAGTCACAGATAATACAATGAATAAATAATTATTAAAATACTCTTCAACCATCAAATAAAATTTCTCTTCAAACAATAGTTTTATTAACGCTGACACACGACCTGAAAATAATTTCATAAATTAGTAAGTTAATTCAATTATCAGTGTATTTCAGAATATGTTCGAACACATCTCCACCACTACTTAAACAAACATGTAATCTCTTAAAAGATTTTCATGTGTAGCGCTTCTGATTTAAGTCTGGAGTTAAACTATTCAAAGCAGTTCTAACTCTCGATTTCATATCTTCCATTGTTGTTACTGGGTTGCAGTAAACCATATTTTTAATGAAACCCCACACAAAATAATCTATTGGATTGCCATTTGGTGTTCTAGGAGGCCAACGAAAAGGTCCATTGTTACCAATCCATCTGCCTTCGTAGATTTCAGTTAAAGCTTAGCGGACTGAACGAGAATTATGGGGTGGCGCACCATCCTTTGGTACCATACACGTTCTCTTCCTGGCTTTTCACGATATAATTTAAAATCACGTGAATTCCATTTCTCAGTAAATCTTAATATTTTGTTGCATTCAAATTATCATCATAAAACTAGATATAAAAATTGACTCATTCTTTATGGCACAAAATACATTAAATTGCCATCTTTCTTGAAAGCCCTTTTGGCCAACGACATGAGTATTTTCTGGCGCCCAATAATGACTGTTGTGTCTGTTGAAAATTCCATTTTGTAAACTTGGCCTCATCTGTCCATATGATATTGTCAAGGAAATGTTCATCCTCTTGAGTCTTGACGAGTACCCATTCAAAGAATTCCACTCTACGTGGCAAATCAGTCTCTTTCAAATGTTGGACAGTAGAATTTATAGGGATGCCATTTGTGCTTATTAAGAATGCGATAAATTGTCATCTATCATCCACTTCAGGCTTTCTACGAATGATTTTTGGACGAAAGGTTCCATTCAACCTACAGTTTTGTAGTAGTCGATTTATCACATTATTATTCGGCTTCGGAAGTTGTGGATATCTTTCATGAAATACTCGGCATGTTTGTTACATTCGTTACTTTTAGAATCAATGAATTGCTCGTGTTTCTTTAAATTCTCTATTTTTCTAAAAATAATAACATTTCTCTAAGTTTATCTCTGTAGTTTCTTGAATATATTACGCTTCATAATTAAAAACATTTCTGTTGGTTAGGTAAACCTTTTGATGGTCACTTATAAGTTATATTTCAACTTAATGTGTTGGGTGTCACTGGTATATATCCGTTTGACATTCGCATATTTGACTTTTAATTTCATTTCCTTCCGGTCTGTGCTTGGCGAAAGAAAAGCCATTTTGTGTTTCCTAAAAGAAAAATGTAAATTTCTGGACTTTATTTAGCCCATCGACGGTTCGGTTTTATAACATTTTTCTAAATTTTGTGCCAAATCACTATAAATAGTGGGTACAAACGATTTATATCGGATATATAGGAAATGCTGAAAACAGGTGAGCTTTTGCCATGCTTAGTTTTTGTTCTTCTACCACGTTTTACTTTCAGGCAATCGATCTGGTTCCATTGAAGAACTAAATTCATTAACAAAATCATTAAACCAATTAGCTAAAGGGGTTAAACTTAACCTCACAAATTTCTCTAACCACGAAGTTGTTTTTATACTATAGATTTGCTGGTAAGAATGTAACAACCTACTTTAACGGTTGCTAGCTTTATTTTTATTTTAGGGAAAGCAATACTATTTAACTGTTCGAGACAGTTATAAGCTGTTCTCGTACTCATGCTTGACTGAATCATTTCTACACGTTACCATTAATACTTTTCTGATTCTTTACCTCATTGAAGGAAAGATTGATATTCATGCTTTCATTTGGCTGTATGTATTTAATTTTAGAGGTACCTTTGGTACGCCACATAATATACTTTTCGTACACCATCTAAATATACTGGTATGCTGTGTAAATATATGTACATTTGTATATAATTCGCATACTGTTGGACATACTGGCATTTCGGTGATGAAGTGTGTTACTTATTACATAGTTAGAAAGAGATTTGACTTCAACACCTGTGAAATATTTGAAATTATAACTTTCCGATAGGCTGGGATATGAAAGATAAGTTATAAATCACTCCTATTCAGTATCTGTTGGATACCTTAATGCTTTGATTAATATGTGACCAATCCTATAAGTTGTATAGATCTATGTACATGTTTGTGATAAAACTTTAAGTGTTATTGCACAAATTTTTGCGCTTTTACTGTAAATTGCTTTGGGTAAAATTTTAAGTATAAAATAACCATGTCTATTGGTAGTCAATGTAATTAAACACTGTTTTGTAAGAAACTGTGTAACTGGATACATTCAGCTCAACAGATTCGAGTTAAAGGTTTTATAAACCACCTGATCATTTCTATTATTTTTGTTTACTGCAAGTTATTCATAGCAATTGTATTATTACTATAATCTTTTATTCAATGTGCCTTTACAACTTGGAGAATGCTTAAATTACCTGTTTACTGTATTTTATTACAGGCTATGAACCTATGTTTTAGCATAACTTAACTTTGCAATTCTGTATATTACTTTGCCATTTTTGGATGTAAATTTAGCTTAATTTCATTTTCTAAATTCTAGTATTAGACTCGATTAGACTGTTTGGGTGACTTGCTATATTGTGTATTTAAGAGCACAAATATTTTATGTATTCTCTGTGGTTAACAAGTTGTGTAACACGAGTGAATTACTTATTTATTTAGGAATTATCTCCTTTTACTTTTTTTGGGGAATGTAAATTTTATATATATATATATATATATATATATATATATATATATATATATATATATGTACATACAAATGCAAACTATATACTGCCATTATTAGAAATTAATATACCGCTTTTGTTTTGGGGACTTTCTACTTTACAACTATTTCGTTACTTGGCTAGAAAAGTGGCAAATTAACTAGTTATCTAGGGCTGGCTGTTTCATCATTCTAGCTGGCGCCCTTCTCTTCTCTTTCAGCTACCATTGCCATCTGTATCACTGTGGGACCCTCCATCTCTACCGTGACCGAGCTACCGGCAAGTCCTATATATACAGGTATCTCCTCTGTTGGGGTAAGTTTTAGCACAAAGTTTAAGTTTGCACGTAACATGTTCTACTTGCAATTCTATTGCACTCACCATGAATAATTAATAAATTCAAGAAATCTTCATTACTGTAACCTAATCTTGACATTTTCTATTAATTAGTATCACAATCAGTCAAAACCACCAACGACAGTTTGACGTTTCAAAATTGGATCATTTATTTTTCAAAGCACACTATTAAAAATATTAATTTTCAACGTTGTACGGTAGAGACACTCAATACCTCAATGCATACAAATTGTAACTTTTTCTAAGGTACATATCAATTTCGAATTGACTGATTTGAGACTTTTGAAAACTAAGTCGAAAAGAAATTGTATTACGTAGTATAAAATAGATGTTAAATCTCAAAAATAAGTGATGAATACAAGGAAACCACGTCAGTTTCTGTTTGAAACAGTTTATCTCGAAAACGGTTCGAAACCGAAATAGCATTATCTGATTAAGGTCAATCTAAAATTGGATGTAGAGCTCAAAAGTGTGTAAATATACAGGGCGTTCCATTTGAAAAGATTGACTTACACTCCTTTTTCATGTGAACAAAGTATCCGCATTTTTTAAAGACCCTGTATAAGGCAAATAAAAATATGACTCATGACTCGAAGTGAAGATCCTCATGGTATCACTCCACTCCATTTCGAATTTGATTGTCTTAGTACCAGAGAGTTCAAGATTATCAGCGTTTCTAAAAGTACATGTTTTGTAAAAAAATTGAAATTAATTTATGTCTCTTAAACGGTAATAGATAGATATAGGAAAATAGTACATGAAGTTGTTGACAGAGCAATAGGAAATCATAATATGATATATACAGGGTGTTCCATTAGAAAAATCAACGTACTCGCTACTTTATAGTAGAAGCGGCAACGACGCATCATCTAAAATATTTTAGGCGTGTAGATCATATTAATTTATGCATACTGTGAAATTTTCAGGTTGATTCATTGTCTGGTTTGCCAGAAACGTCTAATTAACGTTAATCGTGAAAAGCCCTGTATTGCTTTCTCATATACCTACTTACGTATAGAGAGCTATGTAATCGGTTTGCATTTTGAAAATTTCTCGACGTTTTATAGCCTAAATAACACGAAAAACACATTTTTAGAAACAAATTTCGTGCCTGTTTGTGTGTGAGTGTGGGCGTGAGCGTGTGCGCGTGGACGTGCGCGCGTGCGTGCGTCATTACCTTCTGGTAAATTAAAGTTTCTTTGTGCTGACAAGAGTTTTGTTGCGTTTTCATTAACATATGTTAATACTATTTATGTTACTAGTAACCAACCTAAAACTTAAATCATTATTACCACCACGTATTTCACTGGACAAAAGGCACTTTGTCGAGGTTAAATTGACATTTTATCACCTACCTAGGTATTTCAATGGAGATAAGGTGTTTCTTCCAAGTAAAAGCAGCAGTTTTTTTTTTACAATTTATGTCCAATTTTGGTAAAATGAGCATAATTATTGTCAAATCTCACACAGAAATGTAAAATGACTATGTAAAATTTTAAATAAACGATCCTAAAATTATAAAGTGTGCGGTGAACTAAATTCTAAACCTGGTTGCTCTGAAAAATTTTGTTTTTTAGAGTTAAGGTTTTTTTCCTTAGGAGGGCAGCATATAAATATGAACACTTTTCTCGCGATCAATAATTTAAAATCGGATTGATTAATTGTTGATCTATATACCTAAATACATACATATTATTCATTGCCTATTAATTATAGGCTAAAGGGTAAATACAAGTGATTGAGATAGGCGGGGCGATAGAAAGTCAAACGGCCTACACAAAAGAAAAGTATAAATTGGACATTGGGCGTAATTTAATTAAATTAATACTACGACACTAATGTTATAAAAACTGAATTCATTATGAGAATTCACACTATTAAAGTGTATATAACGAAAGCAAATTATATAAAATACTTTGGTAATGCAAATGTTATATATCAAGTACCTGTTTGTAGTAATTGTTGGGATATTAAACAAAGTAAACATGAATAAAATGAGGTAAAGAATTTAAAAAACTGACGAATTTAAGGTACTGTTACAAGAAGAAACGCTAGGAAATAAAAAGATGTGAATGCCACAATACGGTAATATTCATAATTCATTACACACGTCTTCGTCAAAGACCATCTCAGCAACATATGCATTTCAGTAAAAACAAAAGGCTGTTTAAATTCACACGATGATAGTGCGTATGACTTGAGAAAGAAATACATATATAATAAACCGGAACTATGTAATAATTGTTTCTTTACATTTCCAGCAGATTTTATTCCAAGGCAAAATAATTAGAAGCTTTTTTTCCGACCTCTCTAATTTATATGGACATACCTGTCTATGTATATTTACTTTCATGGTAGTAATTATTGGACATAATACCATATCGAGATTAAGGCGATACTAATATGATTAGAATTATAATCAAGGTCGATTTCCACTTTTGTTTTAAGACTCGAATCACCGCATACAACAAGCACTAAATAAGGTAATAAAATCGATTGAGGAATGTAAGGGAAAACAATTTTCTCGACGACGAATAGTATTTGTAATAAATGTGAGGGAGAATATTGACCAACATCGTAAACAGCAAAAGCACCTGGAGCAATGGAATGTAACGTGCACATGTCTTCAGCAGCAGCTGTTCGGGCGCGCGTCGTCTAAAATTATTTTGTAACATTTATTTAGAATGTAAATCGTACTTAAATCTTTTGTATTATTATTGTATCTGCAGTTTTGCAGTTGCTGTCGTAATGTATATAATATGTACGTACAGGCAACGTATTGAAATTTAAATTAAATTTAGGAAATTTAATAGCGCCCACATGCTAAGGCTTGAGGGGAGATGCGCCCTTGTGAAAACTGCCACGCGACTTGCAGCTGTCGGTTCTTTTATCTACATTAACTTGGTTCACTAGTGACCATTAAGTACCATTATCTTTTTCACCCATGCATATCTTTGATATGACTTTGAACGTTACAGGCTAGAAAAACATTTTAAGCGTATTAACCGGCTTCAGGGCTGTAATTTTTAGTTAAACTTTTTTTAATATCGCTGGGAGTTACTTTTTGCTTATCTGATGTTATCTTGACTGCTGTCGAATTTTTTAGTCGACCGTGAGTTATTGATTAGTTCAAATAATTAATGCAATAAGAGCAATTCTTCTAAACTAAACTAAAAGAATTATAGTGCTCATTTTGAACGGCTTTCAAAAATTATAACATTTAGTAACGAGTAAGTAATAGGCCTTCAATAGATTCAATGTTATGAAACCGTTCTAAAAATAACATTCCAGAACACTCTCTACGTGAACGAAGACTACCACTGAAAATTGCCACAACCAAAAACATATTTAAGATAATTTAATCCCATGTAATATCAGTATAATGCTGTGAAAGATAAAGTAACTGATAATTCATTTCAAGGTCAAAATTAAACATACATATACAAGGTGTCCCGAAAAGGTCTTTACAACGCTCTTCCACATAGAGTACACAATAAGTCGATTTAACTAAACTTACCTTAGTCCAAAATAACCGAGCCACTTGGTGTCAATGTTAAACAAATAAATCACATTTTCTTTAATCTTTCGATTAATTCGAGCTAATTTCACGAAATTTGTTATACAAGGGTTTTTTGGGATGAGAAGTTCAAATTTGTGAACGATTTTGTTGTATTTCCTAGAGGGCGTTACAAGCGATTATCAGACTTTAAAATCACTTGTTACCTGTTTAATTGGAAAACGTTTTTTTTGATAACGTTCGTCATTTTGTCAAATTTACTTACTAAAAATAGCAATTTATTCTTAGGTTGAATGATTGCAATTCGCTATTTCGCAAATTTTTACGAATCTCTAATTGTATTTAAATTAACGTATGTAACTTTCGTACACATCTCTTATTTAGTTTAAATAAGTCAAATTTAATATCTTCAGCGACATTTCTGAGACTTAGGATCACTTAATATAAAGCAATTAAATAGAAACCTGGAATCTTTTAGGGTCAAATAATACATATACATATTATAAATAAATACTTTCTACACATTTTAAGTTTTGGCAACAATGATTAAATAAAAATTTTCTCAAGTTTATAAAATTGATTTTTAAGGTGTTGGCCAATTTTTCTTTCTTTCTTTTAAGAACGCCTTTGATGGTGGATGTTTAGTTTCTAGAGAATTTTTCGTTTCTGGTTCTGAATGCTGAAGCATCATTTTTTCTCACTTAAAGTAATACTTGGTTAAGTAAAACTATTACTAACGCTTTTAAAAGGCGGATATAATTGAAATTATTCATTCGTATATATCCTCGGTAAGTGGCACATGTTTCGATAACCTCATGGTAATTAAAATTGTTTTCAGGTTTTCGAATATAAAAGCATTCAATACTAATTCTTCACATATAAAGACACTTCAATCCAAATTACGTTGAATGTTCACTATCGGCTCGTTTGTCACCTGTAAGAGGTCACGTTTTACTGTTACATCCGAAGTACATGGTTATCGCTGGAAGGCGTAAGAGCCTTCCTGACATCCATGACCACATACGTCAAGGCTGCTAGATTATTGGAATAGTACCCGAACTTGGCAAGATCAAATAAGTAATAGTTTCAACAATAAAGGTCAGGTCTCTTTTTTTTCTTTATCACCTGGTTACACGATTGTGTTTCCAAATTTCAATTACACTTAGGAAGTTCTTACTGAATTTCTACAACGAAAATAAATGGACTGATAATATTCATTTTTTTAATCAAATAATTGACAATTGTTACCTCTTAATTAAATTTATATATTTAAGGTACTTCCAGCAGTTCACTTTCACAAAATTCTTTTATCTAAAACTAATTCACTAATTCAGTTTTGAATATTTTTGCACTCAATCATAATTAAAACTTCAATGGAATCATTAATAGTGATTTGGACCACACCCAAATGGTTTTGGCTTCCATTTTGACCTAATTAATTCTAGCTTCTGTGGCTACATTCACCCAACGATTTAACTCCTGTTTTGATTGTAATATACCGGGTGTAACGATTATCTGTATTACGTGAACTACTGCAAATGTTAAACATTTAATTTCATATGAATTTGTAATCGTAATCTTTATGTGTTATGTACATTACTTTTTTTCTGTGGACTGTTCGGGCCAATTTATTTCCTATAAATTTCTTTATTACTTTATTCGTTACGGTAGTCATTCACTGTGGACCGAACGAGATTTCCAATTTACTGTATACCGTGTGAAGCGTAAGGCAAGCAAGTTCATTAATTAAAATTTTTTTAAATTTTTTTATCTTACTAAACATCCCAAAGGGATATGTGTTAAATTAGCCAATTCCGAATACGAACAGTAAGATCTTACAGCGGCCGGAAGGGGGCATATAATAATTTTATTATTTTTTTTTAATTGAATTTAAATTGTAATTGCCGCGGGGACAAGCTGAGGTTCCTGCTAGCCATCGTGGGCTTTGGTGAAATGTTAATTTATATATATATATATATATATATATATATATATATATATATATATATATATATATATATTCTTTGTAAGGATATCGACAATAAAAATTGCTTTATCGGGGGAATTGATAACTCTTTCCTACTTCTTCCTTTCATCCTTATTTCTTTTTTTTTGTAAATCCTGTTTCAGGCTTTACAGGGTTTACTCTCCTTTCAACACTTGTTGAGTATTTCCTTATTAAAGCGTGTGGCGCCTACTCATATCCGGTTCTTATCTAACCATATCACCTCTACTTTAAGCTATACTTCCAAAACTACCACACATCTGAGTGTTCTGCGGTCTCCCGACCGCACGCCTGAACTTAGTTGAGCCCATTTCCTTTTTTTATGCCATATGATGGTTAGACACGTGGCACACTATAACTGTTTTGTGCAACGGTGTATGTCATTTTGGGCTTGATAAGTCTGTTTCCCTATTTTTTCCAGTTAAGAAAGGTATACCTTATTAAAATCGCTAGAAACAACCTTTTCCGAGAAAAACGCATCCGAAGCTGATGACGTATGTAAATGTCAAAGTGAGTCGAAAGTTATTACAAGGTATTGCAATTTTTTTTGAAGACTTTAGCAACCATAAAAGATTTTTGCTTGTTTGACACATTGTGAACTCGGACACACTATCGGTATTTCCTTGACATTATCCAAACACCAATAATATATCGGTATATTCTACATAGTTTCAACTACATAAAACAACTGTCACATTTAAGTAACTTTTGCTACTAATAATTAATAATTTAAAAAACAAATTCTCTATCTAAGTTTTCATCACAGGTTATTTTGACGCACCGTGTGTATGTAGTATTTTGATAACGTATGTAACGTGTTTTGAATGTAGCTGTAGTGAGTTTGCATGAAAAGAATTTTTTGTGTGTGTTCGTAATGTAAGTTGTGTAAATTATACGACACTGGATTTTTAATGAAGCCTTAGTTATCGTATGAAGGAATATTTGAATGTTGAAAGCGTTAAATTTGGTTGAGAAATAATGTTTTGAGTAAATTTTTATTGATACGGTACTGGTAAAACTACTGGTCTTTTTACTACTGTGTATGAAGGAATTTGGACCAAACGAAATAGTTGTAGACGTGTCAGTGAGTGAGTTATTTACAAAGTAATTCAAGATGGCTACGTTTATTTCGCATTGTTAGTGTCTTCTTCCACGTTGGAACCTTCGACGCGGCAAAGAAACACACGAAATACTCAGTCGTGGCAGGTGAATTTTGACCTTAGCGCGAATTTATTGTGACGTATTGGCAGTATGGCGGGCAGAAGGTATATAAGCGAGTGCCCAAATTGGAGGGAGAAGAGTTAAAACGTTGTAAGTTAGCTAGATGGTTAGAGGTTTTGAGTACGGGTTGCGCGCGTGATAACCATCAGATTGGTTAGTTGTTGGGGTTTCTTTGTGAAAATTATAGTTAACAGGGCATGTATAGCCACTACAGTAACCCTTAAAGGGATAAATCGTGTAGACATTCACAAATAACTAGTGTAATATATTGTGAGTTGAAGAAATAAAAAGTGCTTAGGCACATTAGAAGTTAATACAGCAAATATTTTGTTTTTAGTGTTTGATTGCGAGACGCGTGACCTAATATTATTATAAAGAGAACTGAATGTGTACAATCATTAGCAATAACAAATTGATTGTATGAAAGCAAATAACTTTAATGTGTACATATATGGAAGTAACCATTATTTTATTGCGCTAATCGTCTTGGAAGGGCAAACATCATAGTATAAGGTCATGTGATGTTAGGCTAAAGAGCCGCTATACCAGGACGCGAGTGAACAAACCATAGACATTGCGTTAGTGAGTACTACAGCCGAGTGCGTAGGGCGAATAACGGCTACCTCTCGTGTTTTTTTGCATAGTGCATCTAAGAATTTTAAAAGGATTACCGAAAGCAGGCCGTATGGACTACAACTACCGCACCGAAAAAGGATTAATTAATGTGATACGTAATAATTAGATTTAAAAATTTTATTGAACCAAAGCAAGTACGATTATCTTTTAGGTATACATTTTTTCCTGTTATTGTTGCATTAATTACGGCTCATTCATTCAAAGAAAAAAAAGGCAATCGAACTTTAATTATTTTGTTGTTTTTTAGTTTTAAGAAGGGGGTAATTTTAATCTTAACGTATTTATGGGTGGGTGGTTTTTTTTAACCACGCCGTTATGCATAATTGTCAATATATCCACTGTTTTTATTTACTTTATCGTTTATTTGTGTCAAATGTGTGCCTAACTGGTTACACCTCCTGATAAGCGAAATTAGTCTTTGCATATTTTCGAATTTATGGATCGAGTGGAAATTGCGTAATGAGCCAGGTCTATCATAAAGTTTCATTTTAGCTTTGAAATATTAATGCAGAACACTACTAACAAAGCACTTATTTATTTATTTTTTTTATTCAACATAAATTAGTTTTGAAGTATTAAAGTTTAAACATATTAATGGATATCTAATTACGATTTTAAAGATAAAGTATTGATAAAATACAATATTTTATTGATGATACCAGCACTAACCATTCTAACGTTTAATTATTCAGCAATTAACGAACATCTTTTTTTGAGACAACAATTCATTGTTAAACCGATTTCGTTTATTTTGTTTAGAATTTTCTAAATTGGGAATATTTATTTAATTCAAAGTTTTTTACAGAGTGTGTTAAGTAAGTTATAACGACCCGTGTATCACTAAATTTTGTGAAGTTTTGAGTTGATTTGTGTAGAAGTGTTTGATTTTGAGAAGTTAGTGTATGCGTTTACTGAGTAGGCTACAATCCTGTCTTCCACAATCAAAGAGAATTAATTTACCATCTCCCCTAAGACGATCTAATTTAGCAAAATTTAAGATTGTGATGGCGCCAAGAGACATCTTTCCCGGACTGAACTGTATAAGTAGTGAATTTATGGCAAGTGCTTGTTATTAAATCATTTTACTCCTTATCTTGACCCCGCCCATTTCCACTGTAGCTGGCTTAGCAACCCGCTTACTAATGTAAGCATACGCGACGCCTAGTGTCGATTGGACGTGTAACAATACATAGCAGAATGTACCGATATGTTATAGGTTTTAGGATATGGTGGAGGAAATAGCCGAGAGTTTTGACGAATCGTGTATATGCAGTATCTTGGTAACGTATGGAACGTAGTTTGAATGTGAGTGAGCAAAAAAATTGTTTTGTGTATGCAGAAAGTAAGTTGGTGTAAATGATACGCCACTGGAGTTTAGTGGAACATTGTGTGTTATATGAAAGAATATTTGAATGTTGTAAAAATATTTTTTATGTTGAAAGCATTAAATTTGGTTGAAAAATAATGTTTTGGGGAAATTGTTACTGAGACCGCACTGGTAAAAGACTACCGGTTTTCCACTGGTCTTTTGCTGTACAAAATGATTCGGATTAAAGAAATGGTTGTAGACGTACGAGTGGGTCAGATTGTAAAGTTCTTTTATAGTGTTATTATAATAGATACGAAAAAATTATAAAAGCACAATTGTTAAGCATCTTAAGGTGCATAATCAAAATTATTTATAAATATACAGGGTACTCTATAACTTCAAACCTATCCAAACATACCTTCTTTAAATGCATCATCACAAATTTTTTATTTTATATTTGAACTCGGCTGGTTTTTACAAATCTCGTGATATGATGTTTGATTGGAATATACCGACGATTTTAAAAGTTATGGTCACTTTAAGGTTAAAATCATCATGAATTCAGCACCCTGTATCTTTTCTAATGTAATCAATTTTCTGTATTTTATGACAAAGATTTTGTAAGTAAGTGAAGTTTACCAGATCAAGTATGTTTCGCAATATTATACTTTGTATACAGGGCGAGTCAAAGCACAAATCTGTACTTTTCTCACTTAACTTAAATAGAACACCTTATATTGCTCTCTAGGAAGTCACTAAATAACCATTTCATTTTTATTAACATTTCCCTATAGCTGACTTCGACGGTTTCTGAAATATTTTCCTTTTATTAATAAAATCCAGTTTTTTTTATTTAATTTGTGATTTTATCAAGTTAGCTATGAATTACACGAACTTTTTTACGATCTGTTTTGGTAAAAATCAATACATTGTTCTTTTTATGTTTCCCTATTTTACTTTAAAATACTTAATTTAAAATTGTAAGAATATAAATAGTATAAATACTTTTACTTAAAAAAAAACTAAAATGGATTGTGATTTCATCATAATTTGAATCATCATTTAATAAGTGCCCTTTTTGTTGTGTGTGGCTTTAGTAATAATAAACACATTATAAAATTAAATTTAATTTAAATAGAACTACTACTAACAGAAACTCATTTATTATTAATATAAAAAAAAAAAAAACAAATGAAAACTTTTGAAGCATATGAACATTAATAGTTTGAAACACGTCTCGTATTCCTAGAGAGCACAAAAAATACAGGGTGTTCTATTTAAGTTAAGTGAGAAAAGTACAGATTTGCGTTTTGACTAGCACTGTATACAAAGTATAATAATTGCGAAACATAATTCATCTAGTAAACTTCACTTACTTACAAAAAATAAACTTTGACATAAAATACAGAAAATCGATTACATTAGAAAAGATACAGGGCCCTGAATTCATGACGATTTTAACCTTAAAGTGACCACAACTTTTAAAATCCTCGGTATACCCCAATCGAACATCATATCAGGAGATTTGTAAAAACGAGCCGAGTTCAAATATAAAATAAAAAATATGTGATTCCATTTAAACAAAGGTATGTTTGGATAGGTTTGAAGTTATAGAGTACCCTGTATATTTGTAAATAGTTTTGGATTATGCACTTTGAGATGCTTAACATTTGTGCTTTTATAATTTTTGAGCTTTCAAAAAACATATATTATGTGGCACTTCTTTTGCATTGCATTATTAACCTCAAAAATGAATGTTACGTTAATTTAACATTCTGATGATACAGTTGAAAACAAGGTTAAGGGTTATGAGGTTTTGTGCAAAAACATAAAATTAAAAACTAAACATAATACCTACAGCTTTACAAGCCTAATATAAATTACTAAAGGAAATGTTCGAACTGATGACCATTATGTCTTATACATGCTTCACACACTCTTCCAATTCGTTTTATAGCATTAAGCACAATAATAGGGCGATCATAAATGTCTAAAAGTTTCTCTAATTGCATTTGTCAAACGTTCAATCATATTGAGTTTGGTATAATTTATTTTGCAAGTAACCCCATAAAAAGAAATTTAAGTCTGACAAGTCCGAAGACCTAGGAGGCCATCTTATCGACCCATTAGTGCCAATCCATCTATTACCAAAATTGTTCTCCAAAAACGGGCGTATAATTTGCGCATTGTGAGATGGGGCTCCATCCTGTTGGAAATGAATTTGGTTCAAGCGAGCTAAAGGAATGTCATCTAATAATTCAGGTACAACCATTTCTAAAATGTCCAAGTATCTAGGAGCGGATAAGTTCCCTTCGAAAATGTAAAATTTTATTCTTGATCCTAATATAAAGCAGGAAACGTTCGATAGAAAGAATATTAAAAAGTTGCTTTCTCTCTCAGGAAAAATGTCCCACATTGATTTTTAATAGTTCTAAAGCCAATTTTTTTTAAGTGTGTCTATGGTTTCTTCACTCACAAGCTTCTGCATTTCATAAATTTGTGCTGCAAGTGCAATCTGAAAATCTTCAATGGTCCTATCAAATTTAACCAGCAATTAATAGAACGGAAAAATGAAGCCTTTTTGCCAAATTAAATTTACACTATGCTAGTAGCTTTGGTAAATGAAGGAGAAGATCTAGCCATAACTCAATTTAAAATGTCAGTGACTATATTTTATACTACTTGTATAACCTATTAGGATAAATGGACGCAACACTTTGAAGATTACGTTGGGTATTGCTAAAAAAAAGAACCTCTATGGTCAGATGTTGGAAACTCATTAATTCTTTTTCAAAAACAACGTCTTATATTCATGTAGATGATTGGGCCTTTTGGAAGAAATTGTGTGCATTAAAAAATATACAACCAGTCAAAAAATAAAAGTGTGGAAAGAACTTTCTGTTTCTATTGACAAACAATAAGCACTTTTAACCACATGAAAGAGTGAAGATATACCACACAACATATTAAAAATTGTTGAAATGTGCACGTGTTTAACGGGATCCAGCGCCGCCTGCGAGGGTTCCCACGTTGGGCATTATTTTGTGACGCTTTTTTGTCCGTCCTGGTGGTTGGGGATCGTTTCGTAACGGGCGTATGACCTGGCATTATTACCTTACTTGCATACACCTGGCTACAAAGAATAATATTTGGGGTTCTTTTTCAATGTTTTATAATTTCAAAATCATTGAGTAAAAATTTTATATTGTTTTTATGAAAATGTTCAGTTTTAACTAAGTGGTTTTAATTTATAAAGGTGACGTTCATTAACTAATCTTTACTTTTATTGTTATCACATTTCTGTCTGAGTAAATGCACTTTAATAATTACTTAATAAATTCCTTTTTTTTTATCGGGACGCTCCAGCTAGCTCAATAATGTTATAAATGGTTATTGTTACCATTTATTACAATTATCCTAAATCTGATGTTATTAATTACCTGTAGTTTGTAATTAATTGAACTTGCTTTCTTCAGTATTTACATATTCAGTGTTTGTATAAGCTTTTTAAGATTGTAACAGTCAATAATAAAAATGAATTAAAGTGATAACATTTAATTAAGCCAAATTCTAAATGCAGACTGTTTTGTTTACAATATTATATAAAAATGATTCTAATACTATGTTAGTTGACAATTTGATGCCTCGCATAGATTGATGACGTTCTCTGTCGCCAAGCTGGAACCGCTTTCCTTTGTTTTCTCTATCTTTTCTTATATCTTTCTTATGGATGAGTACGATCCTAATTTTCTTCCCACAATTCAATGATTTTTGTAAATAATTGCTTGATATATTTGCACTATCCAGTTTTTACTTAAATGATTAATTTTAATTACAAACGGCGGGTGCGACAAAATGCAAGTGAGCTACGAACGGCTATGCTTTTAATTGTCAATGTTTTTTGGTTACTGTACTTCCTATATAGATCTATTATACTGAATCGATTTATAACCTTATTAAAATTAAATTATCGCCAAATTGTAATAACAATAATGTAGATAAAATAATGAATGTGCCGTTGACTCATCGGTAGATTAAGATAGAGAGAGTTCTAATTTAGATCTTGATTAACCTACCTGAAATGCGGCTTGTTTCTCAGCTGTTTAGTTATTTTCATTTCTCTAATTACTAAAAATGCAATGTAAAAAGAATTATAAAATATAATTAAATGAATTCTCGGGCACCATGTTATCTTTGACAGGAATAACAAAACCTATTTAATGAACATTAAAAGCTTTCTAATAATAACAAAAAATAACAATATGCAATAAAGTTTATTACCAAATTTATGGATAATAAGGAGAGGAAGAAAAAAGGTTTTTAAAGCTAAGCTTAAAAACTAAAAAAATTCACTACTATATAAATACCTCTGTATAATGGTTCCAGTGTTCATTTTGGATACGGAAATGTCAACTAGTATGATAGCGTTTCACAACATCCTTGCGAGTCTTGTAATAACTCGATTAACTATGTGTTTGTAGAAATTTTCAATCCAATAAACTTATTGTATTCTTCCCATTAAAGATTATTACGAATACAAGTTCAATGAATAAAAAGAGGCGTACTTAAAAGTAAGTACTTAAAAAATGCATACTTGAAAAGTGAGTAATTAAAAAATTAAAAGGTTGTAAAAAGGTAAAAAATAATGTGGTAAAAAGGTGGTAAAAAGGTAAAAAATAATGTGCCTAAAAAAGCAAAGGCTTTAGCTTTAAAATATAATGAGAAAAACAACTTACCACCAAAATATGATGGCACACTATATAAAAAATTAAGTAAAAATCATTCTTATTGCTGTTAACAGTCAGCATTAACTGAATTACAAAAAGCTTTCTGAATAACTCAAGTATATTTAATATTCACGCTTGCGCGAATACAATAATATAAATCCAATTTTTTAAGAAAGGGAACTAAAACTATTTATGTAATATTACACCCAAAAGATTTGTTCTAGGAAATGCCAATTAAATTGCCAGTTTTCAAATCTACGCATTAATAATTAAAAACTTTTCTAATATTATGCCAAATAGATGAACGATTCTTAAATTAATGTACTTTTTAGTACAACCACAAAAAAAGGTTGTTACAGATTGTCTTATTTTACATTTATCACTCTCTATTGAAACATCAACTTCAATACGCACTTACAACGCGATTGTAAATTATTGCGTAATCTTTTTTATTATCACCAACTTGACAACATTTACAATTTAATTCGTTTTAATTTTCTCCTCACATTAATAAGGAAAATATCACTTATATTCTCCTAACACAATACCAACCGAACCTTCGTTATAATTTCACAATTTGAATTGCAGCATCGACGTTTACATGGTAACAAATAAATGTGAATCGCCAAGTTCAAACGTTAGTATTATTTGCAAATGTGTGAACGTCTAAGAGAGAAAAAGAGATTAATTCTCTTCTACAAACCGACACGCTTGATTGAATGTTTTTGACGGAAACCATAACAATATATAAAATAACAGTGATTTATTTTTATTAATCCCGTTGCTAATGACAATATCAGTGATTAATGAAAATTAGTATG
The DNA here is from genome assembly GCA_036346205.1 of Vesta saturnalis. NCBI lineage: Eukaryota > Metazoa > Arthropoda > Insecta > Coleoptera > Lampyridae > Vesta > Vesta saturnalis. The sequence goes on along the minus strand of JARFJB010001218.1, from coordinate 3,796,189 downwards.
TAATGTATGCCATTAGTATTGTCTGCCGAGACATATAACGACTATATTATACTACAGTCGTGGACAAATAGATTTTTGAATTTTTTTTGATATCATTGCATTATGACATGAACGCCTAAAAACATAGACAACCACTACATTTGTCACTTAGACTAGAGAGCACAAGAACTCATAATTTTGTAACTAATTTAAAAGAATTTTCTCCCTCTCCCTCCCCTTACTGAGAAACTCTACTGTTGATGCGTCCATGTCCCTTTTTACATAGATGGTCACCTTACATCAGACCAGTAGTTTCTTACATTCAAGCACCTAGTCATATTTTAGCAAATAAACCAAAGCACATAATAACTAACAATTTAAAGTACAAATCAAAACATTCTATCAAGAATTCTTTATAATTAGTTAATAAACTACAAAACATAAAATTACCATTACATAATACTCCTGCCAGTTTTGATGTTACTAGTAGGTGTTCTAAAATACTCGCTCAAGTATATATCTATTTATTAAATAATTTTTTAATTTAATAATAGCGTTGAATTTGTTACAAGAATGGGGTTAATTCAATTATTTGATCTCTGTGTTAGTAAAATTATTTTACATTCAATAATAAAATGTATCTACAACAAAATAATTTGGGCATTCCAATTTCGTCCATTTCGGCTAATATATTTATGAATAATTTGGAAGATCAAATTTTTTAATTAAATGTTTTTGATAAGATTGTGTTTTGGTTTCGTTATGTTGATGATATTTTAGCATCTTTTGGTTTTTAATTAATATTAACAATTAAATCCTAACATTAAATTTACACTACAGAAAGAACAAAACAGAGCCATTAATTTTCTAGATTTAAATATAAAATTAATACACAGAACAAACTTGAGTTCTCCATATTCAGAAAACGTACAAATACAGATATTACAATTCCAAACGATCCATGTTTATAGCTGCATATACATTATTAGTACATAGAGCAATGTCATTACCATTAAACCAAACAAACTTCAATAAAGAAATGTCAATTCTAAAACAAACTGCACAAGCAAACGGTTACTTTTGAATATAATCGGTACTAGTAAAAAATCAAGAGTGAAAATTATCTATGAAAAACATGCACGGAACAGACAAAAAATAAATACATATCAATTTCATATTTTGAGAGAATATCAAAAAAAGTAGTTCAAATATTACAAGAGAAGAAAAAGTAGAAAATAGCTTTCACAACTAATAGCAATGAAATTAAAAATCTAGTCAAATCTAACAAAGAAGTAGCTTTGTTAATAATAATTACAAAAATAATAATAAAATAGAGTGTTATTTTACCGTGAAAACACAGTGTACTGCGTTTATATAATTTTTAACTTTAATTTGATCTAGATATGTTAAATTATAGTGCTGTGGTAATTTAACATATAATTGGTAAAGCAACGTCAGGGAAAAAACACACAAAACCTAGATATACCAAAAACTAACATTAAGCCATACTTTTGTGCCTTTTTTTAATTATAAGATTCCAAAACCTATTTAAACAGAGGTTTTCGTCTTGCCTATTGAAGATATTAGGATGTTTATGTATCTCAATAGTCTCACTTTGTAAATGAGCATGATGATGAGTTTGTCTTGACAATATTTCCACATTATCAAATCGAATGTCATGATTTAAATTATTTAAAGCATGCTCAGCTACCGCAGATTTCTTTGTTTCACCTAATCTAAAAAATCTCATATGTTCTTGTATCAAAGCAACGTTTTGTGGTTCCAGTGTATACTTTTCCATATGAACAAGATAACTTACACACGCCGGAAGATGATAATGGGTTTGAAACAGGGTTGATAAAAACCATGATTTAAAAAAAAATTAAAAACCGATTTTAAAAAAAAATCATGATTTTTTTAAATTTATTAATATATTATTTTCAAATAATACTAACTGTTTATGTTTTGTTTTGTCAAGCAAACAAATATTTACTGGCAGTAGGGTTGCAGGGATTAAACGTTTACAGTTACACGTTTAAACGTCCTTGCATAGGTAAAATGTTGTAAGTTCGCGTTTAACCGTCAAAACCTTTTAATGTCAGAAATTTTTCAAGCCATATAATGGGAGTATTAAACCCCCTATAAAACTACTAGAACTGCAACAAACAAGATAAGGTAAACAAACAGCATTCATTCATTGTGCTGATGCATTTTTATTCAGAATATAAATTAGAATAATCTTCATTCCTCACTATTGAAATTGTGATGATTCAAATAGTTATATTATATTTAATTTAGCAGAAGTCTTTTTCTATACCCACCTTACAAATTTAGGTCAGCTTTTTTATTGACTGCATACTGCATGTGGCGTCATAAATTTTATTTCTATTGAATATACAACAATAAAAATGTGATTTTATTTTGAAGCATTTAGTAGTTTAGGGTATAGTTTTACTTGTAATAAAAACTATCATTTAAGTAACTAAATACCTTTATACATCACGATTTTTGTAGATTTTAGCAGATATTTAAGAATCTCACGTTTTTTTATCCGATGGGCGTTTAAACGCGGATAACATGTTTAATAAAATCTATGTATTAAACTTTGCAACTCTAGCAGGCAGGAATAGTACAGATAGGAAGAAAAACTCGACAAAATTTTGTTCACGCAGTTTTGCGAGTTTGGGGAATTGTTGAAACTCGCAGAAAACACTCAGCTATATAAATGACACGCACGTATTCTAGTTATTAGTAATATTTTTGGTTCTGTGGGTAATCTAGCAAGACATTTGGAGTCATGACAAGCCGGGGCAGAAAGGAATTTAGTATTTGGCAACATTTTGTAAAAAAGAAAGTTGTTGGCAAACTAGGTTGCAGAATAGTGTGTAAAAAGTGTGGTAATTGATGATTGATGTTGAAACTCTTCATGGTGATTGTCAGCCACAGCCTGGAACTAGCCAGAATGAAATTATCCAATTGCAAAAGAAACAGAAGCGAGAACTGTGAAAAGGGAGGTGAAAGTGAAAATAGTGGAAGTAGCGGTAATTTGGGTTCTTTTCTTGTGCGAACTGGACAAGATAAGAAGAAAGAATTGGACAGACAAATAGCTAAAGCCGTTTACGCAACAAATTGCAGTTTTAGAGCGATAGAAAATAAGGAAATTCGAAAAGTCATAGAAGTGCTAAGACCCGGTTACGTTCCTCCATCTAGATTTCAGTTATCGTCAACGCTCCAGAATGAAATATTTGAATCAGAATGATCTAAATGTTTTAAGAAGTTTTCTGGAGTCTTTTTGCATGTCCTTAGATGGATGGTCTAATGTACATAATGAGCCGATAATCTGTGTCGTTTTGAAAGCAGAGGTAGGAAACAGTGTTCTCTTGGAAAGCATAGATACATGTGGTCATCCCCATACAGCTGACTATCTTGCTGAGTTGGCTATTAACTCAATAAATAAGTAATATAACTGTAAAGTTACCATGACAGATAAGGCGGCCAACATGGTCAGTATGAAGAAACAAATTTCCGAGTCGTTCAATTATCCTATAATTACATATGGTTGTTCGGCGCACTTGCTTAGTTCGCTCTCCAAAGATTCAAAAGCATCGCAGGTAAAAGAACATATAGTACAAATTGGATGTCCCGACAACCCATCACACGACACTTCATCAAGCGACAACTCATCACCGGCATTTCATCGCGGCGACAGTTCATCACATCCCAATTCATCACTCTGACAATTCATCACATACCATACAATATCATCATTTTTACAATTCCTATGGGATCGAGGATCTTAGCGCAACCTGTCTGAATATCAATATTGATAAGGTGCAAATAAATATAAATGAGTATTATTTCATAATAATGTTTGTTGTTTTTTATTAAATTAAATAAAATGAAGAAAAATGTTCTTAACCGTCAATCATATTTTGTAATCTTAGTTTTAAAGATTTGCACTTATTCTTCATCGGTATGCGTTGTACACATATATGGTGCAAATCCTGACTGTGCTAATTCGGTTTCTTTCACCAGTCCGCTAAAGAAAGTCCACATTGAAGGATGTGCTCACTGAAAAAGTGATTGCAACCCATTATGCCATCCATCCACACAATTTGTGATCAATTCTTCAACATCCTGGTGGTCATCCGGGAAAGTTTTCGACACTTCAATAAACGCACATCCTCAACTTCCTCTATTGGGAGCAGTGATAAGGCACGTAACATTTTTATACTTGTGGCTACGTTATCTGTATTATTTTCATACATACTCTTAAGGCTGAGCCCTCCAACTTTTCTTAAAACGACCTGAGAGAGATGAAAAAGACATCCAGATATTTGAGCCGTTGGGAATACTATTTGGAAGAAATTCATTGCTGCTATCTCGAAATCAGTGGGAATTCTTGTTGTGGGCACTTCGAGTATTAAATTTTTCAGACCCATAAACAACCTTGTGTATATTTCTTGGAAATTTCCTGGTAATACTGCTAGAACGCAAGGCCACAAAGTACTATGTTCTTGCACGTGAATACTATAAAGTTGAAATAATAACTATGGAACAACTTTAAAAGTTCCATCAGCTATCCAGCAGATTTTTTGTTCCAAAACCTCAACAGGTCGTGTTTGCTGAATATAACTATTCTGTTATTGTCTTCTCTTCCAGAATCAAAGAGAATATATGGTGCATACATGTTAGGTATTTCAAACCTTATATCGCTGGGCATAGGCATAGAAGTTTCAGTTTTCCTATTTCTTTGTAAAGCTCGTGCAAGAGTCGGTTTCTTTGGCAGACATACATTAACTCCACCTGAGAGATACTCCGTCACTTCACCCATAGCTCGCTTTGGTGTTATACCAGGATGGGCCATCAACTGTTTCATTTCAGCAATAGCTTTACTGGCCTAGGGTTAAAAAGGCGTAATACCATGTGTGTAATCGTTAGGATGTTGTACAATTCTAGTCCCTCTTGTATTGATAACTGACTTGCATTTTGCAGCTTGATCTTTACTACAGCACCAGTGTGTAACATTATCAGATGTCAACCGGTGTTTAATATATGCATAGGATTGGTGTATGACCTCCTCGAGATGTTGATCCAAATGAAAAAGTTTCATTTTCCATCTTGATATTTTACACAATCAAAAAATTTTAAAATGATGGTAAATACCTATACTAAGATAAGAATGAAATTATAGATTTCGGCTTATATTTATATGAAATTTGAATCTTCCCTAAATTTCTATCACATAATTATCTAACTACATTTGAGGAATCCATTAATTAATTTCCGGAAATTTTAATGGCTAATTTACAAACCGTTCGGATTTAAATAATCTTCCTAATTACTTATTTCATTGTGGGGAAATCTTAACGATCAACTAACAGAAGTGAAAGTTTATTATTTAGACCGATTGGAATAACCTTTACATAAGTGATGAAACTGTACGTGATGCATTGAGATGTGATGCATTTTATTTATTATTATTTAACAAAAAAAATGAATAAATATTATTATTAAATAATACTCCTTTATATTTGCACCTTATCAATATTGAGATTCAGACAGGTTTCGCCAAGATTCTCAATCCCATAGGAATTGTGAAAATGATGAAATTGTGTGGTATGTGATAGAGTGATGAGTTGGGATGTGATGAAATGTTCCAGTGATGAACTGCCGCCGGGATGACATGTCCGTGATGAGTTGTCACGTGATGAAATGTCGTGTGATGGGTTGTAGTGGAATCTACAAATTGTGAAATACTTCAGAAATACCCATTTTCCAAATGCTTGGTATAAAGAAAAAGGGGGCTTACTTCAAGATGGAATACATTTTTAGATTGTCTTGAGATCTATGTAAATGAATGGCAGAAATTGTTATTAATGTGTGAAGAGCATAAAGAAGAAATTGATCCAATAATTTTTAAAAAAGTTTCAGATATCTATATTAAAAGGATGACTGAAGATTTTCTACAGTTGCTATAGCACTTGACGTAATACAACAAAAAGATGCATTTTTATCTCGAGCAGTTTACACATGGAAAAAGTTAATGGCTATTTTTGACACTGACAGTTTTGTAGAAGAAAGATGCTTGCTCCAGTATCAAATATTTAATAAAAGATATGTTCAATTCACTTTTTGGCATATATGTTGGATCCTGCAATAAATATAAACAAAGAATAACCATTGTTAGCTGAAGAAAAGAGAGATGTCTTGGATATTGTTTTCCAATATTTTGCAGACACAGGATTAGTACCATTACTAATTAAGTTGTAAGCCAAATCAGACCCTTATCACAAAACTATATTTTCGGATGAAATAATAAAAAATGTAACAGCAGTAAAGTGGTGGAGATACCAAGAAGATGTTCCAGAAACTAACCACGTGCCGCCTTTAGTGATTCCTGTGTTGTGTGCATGTGCATCCTCTGCTGATATCGAGAAGATGTTTTCTACCTATGGATTCATACATTTAGATATAAGAAACAGACTTGGCGGTAACAAGCAGCTAAACTAGTATTTCTATTTAAGCATTATAACACTTAGGGTACCTATAGACGTTCAGTAATATTAAGTTTTTTTTAAATATAGTTTTGTTTTTTGTATTAAAAATATTTTTTAATAGTTTCAATTTTTTAAAAAGCCGCTGAATGCTGAATTTATTTTCGATTATTATAATAAATAATAAATATTGGCCGCCATCTTGGATTTTCTGGGGAAAACTCACCTTTCACTTGTTTTATATACCCACGTGTGAGACCGTATTTTCCACCCCTATGGTTTCTTTTCGGAGGCCTTTTTCAACCCTTTTCATCCCTAATTATTTGTTTTTTACTCGCCCACGAATAGGACGTGTTTTTCACCCCTATTTTATTGCCGCCCGCGTGTAGGACGCGTTTTTTCTACCCCTATGATTTCTTTTCGAAGGTCATTTTCAACCCTTGATGGAATTTTCGCTCCAATTAGAGCCTTTTTGGTTATGTTAAGAACTTTTGTCGGTTCACACCTATGGCTTCTTGATGGAATTTTTACCTTAATTACCGCCTCTTTGGCAGTTTAGGCCCTAGAAGGTAGGCAAATGCGCGTGCGCGTATAATGTTCTAATAACGAGGCCTAATTCTAGCTTGTAAGACACGTGTAGGGCTTAGCAACTTGTGCTCGGGCCTTCGCCCCTTGGCTGGAGATGGTATGGGTACCCTAACCTTATGAGACAAGTGCAGAGCTTAGCCCCTATCGTGGGTCCCCTTGGTGCAATTGTATGCGGGTTCTAACTTAATCTTACAGCTGTAGGCCTTCGCCCCGTCATATAAAATTGTATTCTAATAAGGCGGCCCTAGCCTTGTAAGACAGGACTTGTACAGGGTCTGCGCCTTGACCCCTTTGAGTTAAAATTGCCATCTAGTGGTGTATAGACTAATGAACATTTTCTATAATAGAAGTTGATAATGCACACCTCTCTCTTGCTCTATCTCGTTTCTCTTTCTCCCTCTCCCTTTCGGCTCTTTCTCATACACACAAACAAATCAATTAGATAATTAATCAATCAATCTCAAACAAATCATGCTCGATCAAATCAACCAGATCAATTTCAATCAATCAACCGTAATCATGTCTTACAGTTTGCGGAAACCAGATTACAGTTCAAAACTGAATACATTAAAGTCTAATTAAATATGACGTGAAATAATAAATAATTTCTACCTTATATATATATATATATATATATATATATATATATATATATATATATATATGCAGATTCTCTCTTTCTAAACAGGCACCAGCTATACATTCGGAAAATTATGTCTGATTTATTTGCATGTTCAATTACATACACAAAAAATTGTTTCATAGTAACGTGTTCATTACCAGATATAAGAACCCCATTAAAAAGACTAAAAAGTAATAATTACTTATATATAACATAGAGTTAAATTAAACTAACATGTTTTTAAGATTAACAAACTGATATAATGGAAATAAAAGGCAAAAGGTTTTAATGGTTTTATTATTATACGAGAATGAACAATAACTACAAGTTTAAAATCCACGAATACGTACCAACTATTTGTAGAACTGATCTTATGACGTCATCCTATAAGAGTAATAATACATTTTAAAAATCCTTATCGACATTTTTGTTAGCAATATCTAGTAAAAACATATATATATATATATATATATATATATAATACGCTTACCTTTAAAATAATAATGATAACCATATGTTCAACTGAAATATTTTGTATACGCGTCCACATATAGTCTCACTAAACACGTTTTATGAATGGTTGGATATAAACTGGCTATTACATTCCGATCAATAACTAATTTAGAAAGTAATACACAAAATCTGATTACTGCTACTTGTATTTAGCAATTATATTGTACTTATAAAATTTACATTCAAAACACTTACAAAATTACTTTATATATAAGTGAATCTTGAGATTACATAAACTATTGTATACTCAATTATGCACACACACGCACGCACACACACATACACACACATGGACTTCACGTTATATGGATTTTTATCACTTGAGATTAATAGCAATGTTAACTATACGCTTTAAAATTTCTAATCTGAAATAAGAGTGACATAATCTAATTTTATTTGAAATTTCCTAGAGAGCATCACCATCATCGAGATTTTCAGATACAACACCTCATCGTCTTCACCTTGAACGATTATATTGTAACAACCTATAAAACAGCTAATAACCTAATCATAAATATACCTGTCAAAAAGCTAATTAAACATAGCTCCACGGACCGGGTATAGCAAGAAGCGTTTCCAATTATGGCTTTTAGTCAAAACAATATTGCCTACAACTACATACAATCGACTATCATTGTTTTAGCACGAGGACGAGGAGCAAACGAAGACACGCTAACACGAAAACACGCAGACACTAAAACACACAAACGAAAACACGCTAACACAAAAACACGCAAACGCGAAAACACACAAACGAAATCACGCTAACGCTAGAACACAAAAACGAAAACACGCTAACACGAAAACACGCAAACGCGAAAACACACAAACGAAAAGAAGCTAACACGAAAACACGCTAACGCTAGAACACACAAACGACAACCGGCTAACACGAAAACACGCTAACACGAAAACACGCAAACGCGAAAACATATAAACACGAAAACACACAAACACGCTAACACGAACACACGCAAACGCGAAAACACACAAACGAAAACAAGCTAACACGAAAACACGCTAACGCTAGAACACACAAACGAAAATACGCTAACACGAAAACACGCAAACGCGAAAAACAACAAACGCAAACACGAAAACACAAACAAAAACACTAACAAAAACACAAAACGAAAACACAAAACGAAAAACAAACGAAAACACGCAACACGAAAACACAAAACGAAAAACTACACGAAACACGCTAAACGAAAACCAAACGAAACATAAACAGAAAACACGAAACGAAAACAACAACACGAAAACACGCAAACCGAAAACACACAACACGAAAAACTAACCAAAAACACAACCGAAAACACAGAAACGAAAACACGCAACAGAAAACACGCTAACACGAAAACACAAACGAAAACACGCTACACGAAACACGCTAAACGAAAATACGCAAACGAAAACATATAACACGAAACACGCAAACGCAAAACATACAAACACAAAACACGCAAACAAACATAACACGCAAACACGAAAACACGCAACGCGAAAACACAAAACGAAAACACGCAAATGAAAACACGAACGCAAACACGAAAACACGCTAACGCAAAACAGCAAACACGAAAATAAAACGAAAACAGCTAACGCAAAACACGCAAACACGAAAACACAAACGAAAACACAACACGAAAACACGCTAACACGAAAAACCAAACGCGAAAACATACAAACACGAAAACACGCCGACACAAAAACACGCAAACACGAAAACACGCTAACGAAAACACGTAAAATGAAAACACGCAAATCGAAAACACAAAACGAAAACACGCTAACACGAAAACGCTAACGAAAACACGCAAACGCGAAAACATACAAACACGAAAAACAAAACACGTTAACACGAAACACGCAAACGCGAAAACACAAACGAAAACAACAACACGAAAACACGCAAACGAAAACATACACACGAAAACACGCAAACACGAAAACACGCAAACACGAAAACACAGAACGAAAACACAAACACGAAAACACGCTAACGAAAACACAAACACGAAAACAAACGAAAACACGCAAACATGAAAACACACAAACGAAAACACGCAAACACGAAAACAGCTAACACGAAAACACGAGACACTAAAAACACAAACGAAAACACGCAACACAAAACACGAAATGCGAAAACATAAAACACGAAAACACGCAAACGAAAACACAAACAAACACGAACGCTAGAAACAAAACGAAAACACGCAACACGAAACACGCAAACCGAAAACACAAACGAAAAATAACACGAAAACACGCAAACGCAAAACAACACAAAACACGCAAACACGAAAACAAACGAAAACACAAACGAAAACACGCTAACGAAAAAACAAACACAAAACAAGAAACGAAAACACGCAAACGAAACACAAGAAAACAGCAACACAAAACACGAACACAAACACACAACGAAACACGCTAACGCAAACACAAAACGAAAACACGCTAACACGAAAACACGCAAACGAAAACACACAAACGAAAAAAGCTAACACGAAAACACGCAACGCGAACACACAAACGACAACGCAACACGAAAACACGTTAACACGAAACACGCAAACGAAAACATACACGAAACACGCTAAACGAAAAACGCAAACGAAACAAAAACACGAAAACAGCAAACACGAAAACACAAACCAAAACACCAACACAAACAAACACGCAAACACGAAACACGCTAACGCAAAACACAAACGAAAACGCAATAAAAACGAACAAACACGAAAAACGCTAACAAAACACAAACACGAAAAACAGAAACGAAAACAGCTAACGCAAAACACGCAAACACGAAAAACACAAACGAAAACACGCTACACGAAAACACGCAACGAAAACACCAAACGGAAAACACAAACGAAAACAGCAAACACAAAAAACACGCAACACGAAAACACGCTAACGCGAAAACACGTAAAATGAAAACACGCAAACAAAACACAAAACGAAAACACGCTAACACGAAACCGCAACGAAAAACACAAACGCGAAAACAACAAACACGAAAACACACAAACACGTTAACACGAAAACACGCAAAGCGAAAACACAAACGAAAACAGCAACACGAAAAACACGCAAACCGAAAACACAACCGAAAACACGAAAAGAAAACACGCAAACACGAAAACACAAACGAAAACACACTAACACGAAAACACGCAACGCAAAAACAAACACGAAAACACAAAACGAAACACGCAAACGAAAACACACAAACGAAAACACGCAAACACGAAAACAAGAGACTAACAACGAAAACACGACAGACACTAAAACACAAAACGAAAACACGAACACAAAAACACGCAAACGAAAACAAAAAACACGAAACACGCAAACGAAAACACAAAACGAAACACGACTAACCAGAACACAAAAACGAAAACACGCTAACACGAAACACGCAAACGCGAAAACCAAACGAAAACAGCTAAACGAAAACAACCAAACGAAAACATACACACGAAAACACGCAAACACGAAAACAAAACGAAAACACACACAACAGAAAACACGCTAACGCAAAAACACACAAACACGAAAACACAGAAACGAAAACACGCAAACATGAAAACACAAACGAAAACAGGCTAACACGAAAACACGCAACACTAAAACACACAACGAAATCACGCTAACGCTAGAACACAAAAACGAAAACACGCTAACACGAAAACACGCAAACGCGAAAACACACAAACGAAAAGAAGCTAACGAAAACACGCTAACGCTAGAACACACAAACGACAACCGCTAACACGAAAACACGTTAACACGAAAACACGCAAACGCGAAAACATACAAACACGCTAACACGAAACACGCAAACGCGAACAACACACAAACGAAAACAAGCTAACACGAAAACACGCAAACGCGAAAACACACAAACGAAAAGAAGCTAACACGAAAACTCGCTAACGCAGAACACACAAACGACAACCGCTAACACGAAAACACGTTAACACGAAAACACGCAAACGCGAAACATACAAACACGCTAACACGAACACACGCAAACGCGAAAACAAGCTAACACGAAAACACGCTAACGCTAGAACACACAAACGAAAATACGCAAACGAAAACATACACACACGAAAACACGCAAACACAACGAAACACACTAACACGAAAACACGCAACGCAAAACACACAAACACGAAACACAGAAACGAAAACACGCAAACATGAAAACACGCAAACACGAAAACACACAAACGAAAACCAAACGAAACACGCTAACACGAAAATACGCAAACGAAAACATAAACACGAAAACACGCAAACGCGAAAACACACAAACGAAAACACGCTAACACGAAAAAACACGCTAACACGAAAACACCCAAACGCGAAAACATACAAACACGAAAACACGCCGACACAAAAAAAACACGCAAACACGAAAACACGCTAACGCGAAAACACGTAAAATGAAAACACGCAAATACGAAAACACACAAAACGAAAACACGCTAACACGAAAACGCGCTAACGCAAAAACACGCAAACGCGAAAACATACAAACACGAAAACACACAAACACGTTAACACGAACACACGCAAACGCGAAAACACAAACGAAAACAAGCTAACACGAAAACACGCAAACGCGAAAACATACACACACGAAAACACGCAAACACGAAAACACGCAAACACGAAAACACAGAACGAAAACACACTAACACGAAAACACGCTAACGCAAAAACACACAAACACGAAAACACAGAAACGAAAACACGCAAACATGAAAACACACAAACGAAAACACGCAAACACGAAAACAGGCTAACACGAAAACACGCAGACACTAAAACACACAAACGAAAACACGCTAACACAAAAACACGCAAATGCGAAAACATAAAAACACGAAAACACGCAAACGAAAACACAACGAAACACGCTAACGCGAACACAAACGAAAACACGCTAACACGAAACACGCAAACGAAAACACAAACGAAAACAAGACACGAAAACACGCAAACGCGAAAACATACACACGAAAACACGCAAACACGAAAACGAAAACACTAACAGAAAACACGCTAACGCAAAACACACAAACACGAAAACACAGAAACGAAAACACGCAAACATGAAAACACAAGAAAACAGGCAACACGAAAACACGCAGACACTAAAAACACAACGAAACACGCTAACGCTAGAACACAAACGAAAACACGCTAACACGAAAACGCAAACGCGAAACACAAACGAAAAGAGTAACACGAAAACACGCAACGCTAGAACACACAAACGACACGGCTAACACGAAAACACGTTAACACGAAAACACGCAAACGCGAAAACATACAAACACGCTAACACGAACACGCAAACGCGAAACACAAAACGAAAACAAGCTAACACGAAAACACGCAAACGCGAAAACACACAAACGAAATCACGCTAACGCTAGAACACAAAAACGAAAACACGCTAACACGAACACACGCAAACGCGAAAACACAAACGAAAACAAGCTAACACGAAAACACGCAAACGCGAAAACATACACACACGAAAACACGCAAACACGAAAACACAGAACGAAAACACACTAACACGAAAACACGCTAACGCAAAAACACACAAACACGAAAACACAGAAACGAAAACACGCAAACATGAAAACACAAACGAAAACAGGCTAACACGAAAACACGCAGACACTAAAACACACAAACGAAATCACGCTAACGCTAGAACACAAAAACGAAAACACGCTAACACGAAAACACGCAAACGCGAAAACACACAAACGAAAAGAAGCTAACACGAAAACACGCTAACGCTAGAACACACAAACGACAACCGGCTAACACGAAAACACGTTAACACGAAAACACGCAAACGCGAAAACATACAAACACGCTAACACGAACACACGCAAACGCGAAAACACACAAACGAAAACAAGCTAACACGAAAACACGCAAACGCGAAAACACACAAACGAAAAGAAGCTAACACGAAAACTCGCTAACGCTAGAACACACAAACGACAACCGGCTAACACGAAAACACGTTAACACGAAAACACGCAAACGCGAAAACATACAAACACGCTAACACGAACACACGCAAACGCGAAAACAAGCTAACACGAAAACACGCTAACGCTAGAACACACAAACGAAAATACGCAAACGTGAAAACATACACACACGAAAACACGCAAACACAACGAAAACACACTAACACGAAAACACGCTAACGCAAAAACACACAAACACGAAAACACAGAAACGAAAACACGCAAACATGAAAACACGCTAACACGAAAACACACAAACGAAAACACAAACGAAAAAACGCTATCACGAAAGCACGCTAATACGAAAATACGCAAACGTGAAAACATATAAACACGAAAACACGCAAACGCGAAAACATACAAACACAAAAACACGCCAACACAAACAAAACACGCAAACACGAAAAAACGCTAACGCGAAAACACGTAAAACGAAAACACGCAAATATGAAAACACACAGAACGAAAACACGCAAACACGAAAATACAGAAACGAAAACATGCTAACGCAGAAACACGCAAACACGCTAACACTAAAACATGCAAACACACAAACGAAAACACGCTAACACGAAAACACGCTAACACGAAAAAACGCTATCACGAAAACTCGCTAACACGAAAACACCCAAACGCGAAAACATATAAACACGAAAACACGCCGACACAAAAAACACGCAAACACGAAAACACGTAAAAGGAAAACACGCAAATACGAAAACACACAAAACGAAAACACGAAAACGCGCTAACGCAAAAACACGCAAACACGAAAACACAGAAACGAAAACAGGCTAACACGAAAACACTCAAACGAAAAAACGCTATCACGAAAACACGCTAACACGAAAATACGCAAACGCGAAAACATACAAACACGAAAACACGCAAACACGCTAACGGGAAAACACGCAAATACGAAAACACACAAACGAAAACACGTTAACGCGAAAACTCGTAAAGCTGCAAACATGAATCAAGACGGGGAGCACCGTTAGGAAAAACAAGTTTATTAACAAAATTGAAGGAAGGCTTAGCGTTTGAAAATATATTATTGTTATAAACAACAATACATCATTTTTATTTAATAACAACCTTTATCGGTCTTCTTCTTCTTCTTTAACCGTGATTCGTCGCCATCATCATCATCATGGTTTTGAGATTCGTCCTTCTCCTCTACCTCATCGCTCTTCTTCCTCTTCTGTGAATCATCACCATCACCTTGGATGTGAGATACATTCAGCTCATCCACGTCATCGTTTCCGTCATTATCTTGAACGGTTATGTTGTAATAGTTTATTAACAAGTCAGTAAAATCTCTAATGTCCGCTGATGTTGGCTCATAAGCAGGAGAATACATCATAATAATGCTCACTCGATGACAGTTACATTTTAAAGAGTGAAACACACGAGAAACGAGAACGCTGCTAGCCTAGGGTCTTGTGCGCTGGCGCGCTCGTCAATGTTTAGTAGATCGACCAAAACGAATTTGTGATCATGAATTTTTGAAAGATGAACATAAATATTTAACAAAATCGCTACAAGCTAAGGGATATTCACTTAATCATATTAATAATGTTATTATACTCTAGACATAATCATAAAGAAGAACCAGTATTTAATGTTGATACTACTTTTCTTCCTTTGATAATAATTGAAAAAATCCCAATCAATAATGGCATTAGGACCTACAAGAAAAATTAAGGAACATCTAAGGTCACGTAAAGATTTTTCTAACTCTTTCTTATCTTCCGGAGTGTACAAGTTATCTTGTTCATGTGGAAAAGTATACATTGGAACCACATACAAGACGTAAAGAACGCATGAGATATTGTACATTAGGTCAACCGGAGAAATCTGCGGTAGCTGAGCATGCTTTAAATAATTTTAATTATGTCATGAAACATCCTAATAATTTCAATAGGCAAGACGAAAATCTCCGTTTAAATAGGTTTTGCTATCTTACAATTAAAAAAGGTACAATGGTACGTCTGAATTTTAATTTTAGCCTTTGGTTTTTGTTGTTTTTTCCTAGATTTTGAATCTTATGTTAAATTTCCACAGTACTATCATTTAACATATGTACTTGAAATTAAAATTAAAAATTGTATAAAACGTACATTGTGTTTTTACTGTAAACTAACACATATTTATTAACAAACCTAGTTCATTTTTAGATTTTATTGGATTTTTAATTGATGCCAAGTTTCTATTTGTTTTTATCAATTTAAAATTGAAGTTTTTCACAGCTTTACACTTACAACATAATTTTATTAAATTTGCTCTTCGTTATGACATTTTTCACTGTTGGCCTTCAACCGATAGAATGTGTTTTGATTTCTCATCTTCGAGACAGTTTAACAATATTTAATTTATTAACAATCTAGTTATTCTTTACTAAAATTGTATTCCATAGTTGGCTTTACATGTTTATCAAACTGTATTAATAGCAGCCTTATGTGTGCGTTTTCAATTTTCATATTTCAAAAATCCATTTTCAACATCTTAAACATTTCTAAAAGATTTTATTACTACTGAGGACGAAACGTTTAGATTTGTATAAACATTAATACAAAAATACACTATTAAAAAACCGAAAAAGCTAAATATTCTGAATATGTGTAATCATGATGAAAGTTTATATGTTCATATTGCACATACTGTAATTCTGTTTATATCGGACAAACACTTAGGAACTTCGATATTAGATACAAGGAACACATTAGATGTTACAAACAAGTCAAATTATACCAAACATTAAATAGTAAATAATAACTTTATGACTTCACAAAAGAACATTAAATGTTTACATTTATGTAATAAAAAAGACAAATTAGATCATTATCTCACGTAATATTATTTATGAGTTAATCTAATCAATTACAATTTTATTACAAAAAATTAATCGATGTTTAAAACAACACAAATAAATGCATAATGATTCAATGAACCATACATTTTAATTATATACGAGAGAGGTAGTGCAGGACAATAAATTACAATTTACCTTTCTTTATCAAATACATAACACGTGCACCTCTTATTATAGAAATTAAGTTCCCCCTTCAAGAAATATTTGTTTTCTTTTTCAACATCATCAAAAAATAGTAGTTCCACCATCAACTTCTTTGTCTTGCATAAACACGCACACGTGCATCCTATTTTTTTTAATGTATAACATCGATAAGGTTACTGCACCAAGCGGAACCAAGGGATGTGGTAAAGTAATAAAATTCTCTTACCTTTTACTATGATAATATAAAGGCAAAGACATTATTTCTTATAATCACTGAACACTGAACGATTGCTAAACATTGACTAATTCGTTTATTAAACTAAGACTTATCACGACCGGATGTGTAGATGGCGAGGAGTAAAGGGCAAACTAAACGGGTAAGTTTTAACCACAATAATGTCTTTCTTATCAATTGCGTACTCGTTCTTCCATATGATCACAATAAACTAAAGCCGACACTACAACTATCAAACGTTGTTTATAAACAAAATCTGTATTACAAATCTATTCTAGAAGTGACTCTAGCCTTTCAAAATTTTGTGTAGGTCTATCTAAATACAAATACATTTTTAAAAATCGTGTATGCAATCTTATCAACAAATTAAATTATTCTATTAATTCAATGCATAATGGACAGGTGCAAATGCTGTTCTACGTCGATAGGTACACCTGTGTTTAGGTTTGTACATTATGGTTATTTAAATTCTTAATAACATAACGTATGGTTTTTAAAATTTGAATTTGATATGTACGTTTAGATTGCGTGATTAACAGGTTTTTACATATTTTATTTACGCACATTAACTAAAAACAACGGTTATATATAAGTCTTTCACTTCAACACTTTAATTATTAATGAGATTATCACAGTAAAGTTCCGGTATATTACCAGTATGTACAATTTGTCAAAGACCTGATCGTATAGTTTGCGAAAATGTACAAATGATGTTCATGATTATTATGCTTTTAAAACACCTATTTGATTCCACACAAAAAAAAAGCAAAAGAAACATTTTTTTTATAGATATGGCAAATATGGTAACTATCTCATTAAATAGTAATCTGCGTGTAATTATGTGATTAAGTATAATAAGAGATTCAGATCTGTAATTATTCTAAAACTTTCTTAATTTAGAGAATTTTATTTTGAAAGTTAATAGAAAATAATAGTTTAGAAATTTGTATATTTCTTATAAAATAATATTTAAACATTCGGGTAGATTTCGAGTAATACAGATTTATGTATAATTCAAACTAAAATTAAATCGAGTCAGTCGAGCCGAAAAACGTTATTGAGTTCAGTATTAATTCAATGAATTTGTGAAATCTAAAATTTTAATAAAAAATAAAAAAATGAATATGTAACAATAAGTAATATTTCAGAAACGAAAGGTTTTATAATACGAGGCCAGGGATGGCAACCCTGCGCCCCTCTAGCTGGAAATACACTTTTTGTATACTAGTCTTGAGTGGCTTCCCTTACTTTAACTCTTTTTTTGTCGGAGCACCTTCGTTCCAACTCTTGCTCTCTTCAGGCGCCCAGTGAAAGCGAGACCACTTCCTTTTCGCTCTGTTCTTCCTAGGGCATGCGCCGTCAAAAGCGTATACGGGTGTGGATAGCCCGGGATGTCCCAGCTAGGGTCGGCTGAGCGCTAGCCGTCTCCTAATACCGCAATCGCGAACTGTACTTCAGAGACTCCAGCAGGGCGTAGCTAGGGAACGTCGTACAGGTAGCGGTCGGTGGTCTTGGCTTAATTGCCTAGAGTACGAGGAAGCTAACCTCTATAAAAAATCCCCCAATCCTAAAGTCATTTGGCAGTTTTAGATGCTAAGGGGTTGCGCGAGGGGATACCTGAGCGTGGCCAAGGGGAAGCCTGGTCCTTAGCGTTGAAACGCCTGTGGGGGAAGAGGCGCCCCCCACAGTATAAATGCCCTCTTGTAGTATTCCGGCTCTGCTACTTGTGAGTTTACTACAGAGGTTTCTCGTGGGAACGAAATGAGTACGTCATTAAATACCAGTGAGAGTGGCAACTCGCTAAACATGGAAGTGGCTGAGGGCTCACTTAATAAGTCCTCTAAAGGCTTGGAGAAGGAGGTAATACCCTGGTTCCTGTTTTTTAAAAGGAAGGATAGACTGAATTTTGAAAGGGTCAGATACAGAAAGTATTGTACGGTTTGTTTGGAAATTTAAAGATGGTTTAAAAGACTAGAGATGGCTTAGTAATTCAAACAGTTTCAAGTGTACAGAGCAAGAAAGCACTAGGATGTAAAAGATTGGATATATTTGAACTAGATGTGAGTAGAAACGAGGCACCATCCCCTCCACTGTTTTTACGTTACAATCCTCGCCCCTTGGGACAGCTTCCACTTTACTTTTTGTTCATGCCCACGTGGGAGGCGTATTTTTGTCGGTCATTTTTTTGACGGCTTCTTTTCGGAGACCATTTTCAGCCCCTTGGTGGAATTTTTACCCTAATTTGGTTGTATTAAGAGCCTCTTTGGCAGTTCATCCCCTGGAGAGTAGGCAAATGCGTGAGCATACAATGTTCCGAATGGCGGTCCTAAGGACAGCCCCTTTCACCTGATTAGTTTCTGGTTGGTTCCTAGCCTAGTATTCATTTTTTGAATGAAGGTAACGATATATCGAGAAGTGATTACCCCAACGGCTACTGTTTAATGGCCTTTGACCTAACACCTGACTTGTATGCAAACGCTAGTACGCACTGGAATTTAGTTAGAAACGGCTCCCTTCGGCTGGAAGTCGGGTTTGAAGAAGCGCTCACCGTAACCGTTAACTGTTTGGTGTATGCAGAATTCGATAACGTGATCGAGATCGATAGGCATCGGAATGTCGTTGTGGATTTTAGCTGTTAAAAGTGGTAGCTCTAACCCGCGATCTTCAGTGTACAGCAGCAGCCGAAAGAAGATGGACGCATACTTGGATGTACAAGGGTTTAGTGGTGTTAACAACGAATTCATACCGAAAGAAATATCCGTGGTTACAGATCATGGTCGTTTATCGTTGATGCTGATAAAACCACCTCGAGGTTACAATATATCAAAATCCATGTCAAAACAGATAAAATTTTTGGAGGCTAACTATCATGGGCTGAAATGGTGGTGGGTTCATGTACACTACAACAATTTCCGTGAGTAGTTGATGACAGTGTTGCGCCTCTTTAACAAAATTCACGTTAAGGGCAGTGGAAAACAACAGTTTTTAAGGTTTCTTAACAAACCAATAGTAAACCTGGAGGAGACTGGCTGCCCATCGATTAAACAGTTGAAAAAGGAACCAAAAGCATATAGCTGTTTAAACCATAACATCACTGAGCCTATGTGTGCACTGGAAAACGCCTTGCTACTGCAAGACTGGACGCATACCAATTCCAAAGATGTATGCGGTACCAGTGTTGAGATGCTTCAAATCGATCCCCAGCCACAAGAAGAATGTGTTTCGGCTTGTATGTGCTTCTAATCAACTACCGAGACACGCACCTAGGCCGTGTGCAATTATCGTAAACACGGATCCTGCAAACAAACCAGGTCAGCATTGGACCGCTTTCTACATTGACGAGAATGGCAACGGAGAGTATTTTGATTCCTTTGGACGAGCACCGCAAGGGTATCATTTACGTTTCCTAGAGAAGAATTCCAGATGCTTCGTATACAATACTGCAAGACTACCATTCGGATGTGTGCGGACTTTATACGTTAATGTTTCTATATTTTAGATTACATAGTTTATCAATGATTGATTTTGTAAAAAACTATTTTAGTAATATTATTAATTTTATTAACATAATAAATTTGAGTAGATTTGAACTCGACTGTACTTTGCAGAGTACTCTAGCAAAGTACAGGTCAAGTTCATCTCGAGGTAAACTTTTATTTATGTATTTAATAAAATTAATAATAATTTTTAATTACATATTTAACTTTGAACTTATTCGTTCATAACAAAAACCTTTAATAATATTTTAGTACATGTTTAATTGTAAATGACGAGATAATCAAATTATTGTTTAACGCCTGTTATCCAACCATTCTATTCTGATAAATAAATAAAGATATTTTTATTACCTTACTTTTTTAATTAAGAATTGCGTAATACCTATTGTTTTTTTCTTTCTTTTTAAGTCAGCATGTGTGTTTTAAAAATCGTGTTATAAAATTTATGATTTAGTGTTTTTTAAAAGAAATTATGTTAACCATTTATATTGGTAATCAATTTTTTAGACTATTAAATTTAACAGGATTATATAATTAAACGGTAATTAGCTAAAAGTAAACATGCACAGTGGTTTCTTACTACATATTGTTCTAGAATTTAAAACATGTAATTGTTACTTTCCAAACATTTAATGAGGTTTTTTTATAAAAACAATTTTGCGTGTCTGTATGTACAATATGAATATTTTCAAATCGCTTTGAAAAAATTACTTTTACTGATAGTGAACCAGTTATATACCAACTATGCATAAGTAAAAACGTAGAAAGTTTGATTAGACGAGCAACACAAAGCAGTGACTATCACTCGTAAACCAATTCTCCAAAACTTTGTTTAAGTACAGAGCTAGTAAGTGTGCATTTAACCTTTTATTTATTTACTTGTACAGATTTTTAATATACGTAAGAAGTTTCTTTAAAAAAATATTAAGGCGCACAATATACAAACATTTTAACAGTCGGATGGATATAAAACATATTTCAATGAAATCAGTGCAGGTAAACTATGTTTCATTAGAGAATAACCTGAATGTCAGTAATTTTTTTTTATAACTTACTGAGGACTTTTTAATTATGACATTTACAATAAAAATAAGTGTTCTATAATTAAATGTTACTGTTATTCAAATTCCCCACGCAAGATCAATCCTTAACACAACTGCTGTCTTACAAGAACCTCCTTATTAGAAATACAGTGTATAAATAAATTTCTCGTATAGGTAAAAGAAACGTACCCAATAACATATGACCATTTTAAACAATAGGATCGATAATTTTAATAATATCTTATTAGGGTAATTATGCAATTTCCAACATTGTATGCGTGTGCGTTTGCCTAACCTCCAGGGGTATTGCTCTTAATACAACCAAAAGGACCTTCATTAGGGTTAAAGATGACCATCAAAAATAACCCTAAGACCAACTCCAAGTCCAGCCCCAAATCCAAGACCAAACCCCCAAGACCAGCTCCAGGTCCAGGCCCCTGTCCCTAGACCTAGCTCAAGCCCAAGACCACCTCCAAGCTCCAATACCAACCCCAAGTCCAAGACCAACCCTACATCTACCCCTCACGTGAGCAAGTACAAAATTGCTGTCAAAAAGGCTCTTAATACAACATTGAAAATTCCATCAAGGGTTGAAATGTACATCGCTCAAGTAAGTGAGCACAAAGGACCTAGCTGTCAAAAAGGCCCTTAATACTACCAATAATAATTAGGGTTAATTCCATCAAGGGTTGAAAAAGGTCTCCGAAAAAGAAGCGAGTACAAAAAAGGCTTAGCTGCCAAAAAGGCCCTAATTAGGATTGAAAATTCCATCAAGGGTTGAAAAAGGCCACCGAAAAGAAACCATAAAAAAATAAGGGTTGAAAATACGTCCTCCACGTGAGCGGGTAAAAAACAAAAAGGCTTTAATTAAGGACAATAATTCCAGCAGGGGTTGAAAAAAACCTCCGAAAAGAAACCATAAAATAAGGATGAAAAATACGGTCCCCACGTGGGCCTGACCGGAAGTGACGTCAAAATCGAAGATGGCGTCATGTGCCTCTCTTCTACTTACAATTATTAATTTGTTATGGTATCAATATTAAAGCACAAATAAGACACCAGAATCATACTATGTTTACGTGTAATGAAATCCTATCCTTATATACAGGCCGGGATACCATCACACAGCCGTCTGGGGTAAGAGTTATGGAAATAATACAGAAAATAGGTACAAACCTTCCCCCGACTATTGACCCATCACAAAAAGAGCCACCTCCCTGGAAAGTGGCACAACCAATGGTTCACTTAGCAATTTCAAAATATAATAAAGAAAATACAAATAACGCAACATACCTAAAACTATTCCACGAAGCCATCTCTAGATTTAATGACTGTAGAGCTATATATACAGACGGATCACGGACGAATGAAGGAATAGCTAGTACTTTTGTTATCCTAGACTAATCTTTTTCATGAACACAACCAAAAACCACAAGCATTCTTACAGCGGAATTATACGCCACATGGCAGGCCCTGAAATACATAGTTTTAAACAGATATGTTATAATTGGTGACTCATTAAGCACACTAACTAGCATACAGAATAAATACTGTTTAACTCAACTGGTGCAACAAATACATGGGATTTTAAACAAGGTACATGAACAACACAAAACAGTTAATATTCTTTGGGCATTGCAAGTAATGAAAAAGCAGATACGGCTGCAAAACATGCTACCAAACAAGGAACAGGATGCATACCTGTAATAAAAGAAGATAACAGAACATATATAAAACAAATAATAGAAGATATATGGAAAACAGAATGGAGAAGGGTCAGTATGAAACTAAGAACTATTACAGAACAAGAAAATATAAACAAAACCGGTACAACTAACTTTTTGCATAGAAGAGAAGAGACAATACTTACCCGACTGAGAATAGGCCATACTCATTTAACTTTCAGCTTCATGTTGACAGGAACAAGACAGCCCAGGTGCGAACACTGTAGAACTGAAAAGTTAACAATAACACATATTACACGTTGTCCACTATATAACAATCAAAGACAAAGAGCATTACTATCAAACGACATAAAAGTTATCTTGAGACAAAAGAAGAAACAAGTTATGAAATTGATAAAGTACCTAAAAGACATTGATTTATTTAACAAACTGTAGTAGTGATTAATTAATTAACTAATCGATGCTGCAAAAAAAACTGTAATTTGGATTTTTTGAAATACAGTAATTTAAAAAAAATATCTCGTCTACAACACATGATCTTACAACCTACAAAGTAAAAATTAAAAGAAATGAAGTAATTTTTCTAGGATTATTATTGACTAAGCAATCTCTTATCTAATACGTTCATAATGAAAATAGGCAACGTTTTAAAAACAACAATAATTATTTAAAGTTATTTTCTTTAACCTTATTTAATAGCATTAATGTTTTAAATACAATACTGCGACATTCGCTGTCTGCGTTCGGAACAGTGAACATAAAAAAAATTGCCTAACAATCGACTAGCCTCTACCAGAATCGTTATCATGATGCCGGGTAAAGCGCACGAGCCTGAGAACTGCCATGTTACCACGCTACCGAGTAACATAGAGTTCCCACCGTTGGACGGAGTAACCACACCGAGCAACTCGCCGTGCAGCCAGGATCAGAAGAAAGAAGAAGACAGAAGATACGAAGGCAGAAGCGATTCCGGCTACCGTAGTAGCCGCGCTACCGATGCAGTAGAGTCATCGCCCGACGAAGAGTTCCGGATGCACAAGAAGACATCGTTGGACCGCCCGACAACGCCTACTCCGACCGCCAACGCGTACGGGGCCCTTGCAGACACCACGGACCACCCGGAAGCCACCGTTACCAGGGAGAGGGTGCCGCCGGTAATTCTTCGCCAGAGGGAGAATTGGGTCAACTTTGAGGGATCGCCTTCACCCGAGCGAAGGCAATCAGCGATGGATTCAGGATACAGCCAAAGACCGTGACAGGCTAATAATAATAATACTTTATTGCTCAACGGAAAAAAATATCCAATTAAGGAACAAACATAACTAAAATAAGTACATAAGTGTAAAACTAACTACATAATTAAACTGCAACTAAAACAAGTTTAAACAGTAACTTGACAACATTGTTAATATATATGAATTGAGGAGGCAGAAAAGAGATTAACCAGGAAAGAGAAAAATTATTGCATTATGTGATATTGCTCAATAGATCGTCAAGTGTTGCGATATTTAAATCAATATTAGCACCTATAGTATTAAAATTCAATCACATTATATAAGTAGGTGCTTTTAATAATGAGTTGGTCTTTGGAATAGGATTAACAAAGGTTATAGGGAATCTTGATAAACGATTGGGTACAGAAAAATTAAGGAATGATAGAAGAAAAGGACAGTCAATTCGGTTGTTAAGTAGGCCATTTACAAATCTCATGATGTAGTATTTACGTCTACATTGCAATGATAAAAGTTGGAAACGACTTAGGAGATATTCTTGAGGATAGCCCCTCGTCGGATAGATACCATCAATCTTAAAGGAAGCGTATTTCAAGAATTTTCGCTGAACATCTTCTATCATATTTACGTGTTTGTGATAGATAGGTTACTATATAAGATTACAGTACTCCAGTTTAGACAGAGATAATGAAAAGTATAGCGAGAAAATAGTTTGAGTATAATGAAACAATTTGGTGTTTCGAAATATGAATACCACTCTTTTTTAATCTAGGCAGATGGCCTGAATATAACTCGAAAAGCTTAGATGTGGATCAAACATTACACCTAGATCTTTGGTATCAGAAACCCGGGATAAGGGGAACGCATCTACCGAAAAGTCGTAGTGGAGTAAGTTCCTTTTTTTACTAAACGATAATATTTTACATTTGGAAATGTTTAAATACAGGCAATTACATTGACACCAGGTATGAATGACCATTAATTGTTCTTGAAGGGCTAGACAGTCACTGAGAGAAGTGATTTCACAATACATTTTAAGGTCATCAGCAAATAAAAGATGATTAGATTAGACTAGAGATATCATTGATAAATAATAAAAATAACAGTGGACTCAGGTTTGATCCTTGAGGCACCCCTAACGAAGCAGTAAATGAGTCCGGCGCAAAGTTATTAAAATATACATACTGAAATCGACTGGTTAGATAGGAGAAAAAAGAAAAAGAAGCGGCTCACTGAAACCAAAATTACGTAACTTACTAATTAGGATAGAATAACTGATAGAATGATTATCTAAGACACGCAATGCATAGTCCGTAAAGCAAACAAGGTTCGTCACAGTTGACCTATTTTGCATAAATCCAAGTTGATGTAACGATATGTAATTTTTTACGTGTAGATAAATACGGTTATAAAGGACTATTTCAAATACGTTTGAAAAATTCGATAAAATACTTATCGGCCTATGATTAGTAATCTCTGCTAAACCACCACCGCTAATTTGCCAGACATATGGGAAGCAATTTGTTTCCAAAGATATGTTAAAAATAATGCATAAAGGTAATGCAAATACATTCTTGCAATCACGAATTAAAAAGGAAGATACTCCGTCACTTCCAGGTATTTCTTTATTTTTTAATTTAGCGATAGCTTCGACTACCATAAGTTCAGTAGATGAATACACGGCATGTTGTACTCCACTTGCGAAGTACATTCGGATGTAGCAGGACAATACACTTTAGAAAAATATACTTTTTTTTGCGCATTCACTATTTTATAGGAGTTGAATAAGTTTCATAATTATACCTCATGATATCAGGAATTCTCGAGTTATTGCTTTTAGAACAAATGAATGGCCAAAACTGTTTAGGATCGGTAGATAACCTTTGCTCAATAGATAAATAACAATTATACGATGATCGAATCTGTTGCTTGACTAACTTTCTAAGGACGTTTGTATTCATTTTTATCACAAGAAAGATTAAATCGCTTAATTCTTTTGAAATATTTATGTTTCAATTTAATATTATTTATGATATCGGCATTAAACAATTTTGGATAATGTTTGTTACGTTTGCAGTATCAAGGTACAAACTCGTCAAATAATATCACCTCATAGAATTTAGTACAAGCAACATTGACGTCACTACATTGGTGCAAGAAGGACCAGTCGACCTTAAGCATTGATTCTTATAGACCTATAAAGTCACATTTCTTGAAATTATAAGGTTTGGTGCTAGATAGAGCTAGTTTGAAATTGTGATTTTTGTATGCGTAAATGTGGGTGAATGGCTAGTGCCCGATGATGTGACTAATGCGGTATATGGATAGGCATGGTACCATACCTATCAGGCAACTTATGAACGTACGTTCAAGGTGGTTCTATCGGCAGTACCTGTAGAAATCTCCGAGAGCGATGTTTGCAAAACCTAAAAGAACGCGATATTAATCCTATTCCTTGTTTCAAGATGACGAAGCAAGGAAGACCGATCTCGCTTCTGCTTGTAACGCTCCCAACAGAAGAAGAAGCAAGAAAAATCAGGTGGGTATGTGGTGCGGCTTCGTTCTCCATCGAAGACTTGAAGCGGAAATCCGGCAGTGTCACCGGTGGATTTAGTCACATACAGCGTTTCTCTAGCATGCTGTGTCAGGTGCGCAGGCAATCACCACTCCAGCAATTGCGCTAAACCCCGTACTGACCGGGCTAAGTGCGTGAACTTAAGTGGTGATCACCCGGCCAACTTCCGGGAATGTCCGAAATTCCCACGCCTCGCGGCCCTCGCGGAAGCAGACGAACCACGTCATCAGCGACAGAAGAGGACCTCCTCTCAGCACCGAACCGACGTTAGTTGCGCCAAAGCGACGGCGAGCGGTGGCGAACACGGTTAGAGCCGCAGTTGAGAAAGCGCCCGCTCCACCCGCTTTAGGGCTCGACGCCATTGTAGACTTCCTCAGAGGCTTAGATTTGGCGCCCTACCTGTCGTCAAGGTGGCAGCGGAACTAGCTAAGGCGCAATCTGCGACTGACCTGTGGGGAGTGATCCTCACGCACTGCCAGGAGGTGTGTGCCCTTTTTGGGTAAACACTTTCCGGAACAGTAAAGAGAAGGGAGAATGACGACTAAACTAATACGTTTTTCTTTTTATTTCAGAAATCTGAGGCAGCAACACCACATACATCATTCGAGAGACAACGGGACAGTCCGCAAAGCACTAATACTGCAGCAACAACTTCCAACAACGATAATTTTTTTGGAACCAACAATTACACAACACGATGTCAACAGGCATAACAACAACATCCGGCAACCTAACAATCGCACAACCCACGCGCTGAAGAGGAAGAGCACTCGTGAGCAGCGCACCACCAACACAAACACTCTACTTTGTATACTACATTTAATTTAAGTGTAATATCCATTGTATTATATATCTATGAATTGTTAATTATCTAAATTTTAATAAACTTTGTTGAATTGAATTGAATACGGCGATGATATAAAGTAAGCCGCTCACCCTTCTTTATTTCTTAAACCATTCAAGATATCAAAATGAAATCAACACTCCAGGTGGCGCTGCGACGCCAAGTGACGCCATTTTTTTAAGGAATGGTGGGTTGAAATTAAGCGCATTCTAATGGTGTTTCAATGTAGTATATTCCCCTAGAATATTTTTAAATTATTTAAATCTTTCTAGAATTTACAACCATTTCAATTTTTAATTCTTTCGTGGGTACACAACTTTTAGAAAGAAGGTTTTGCAATCAAGTTTAAAACAAATTGTTGAATGTCAAAGTTACTTAGATTTTTAATGTTAAAAAAAAGTTTGAAAATTATAAAATGTCAAGAAAAAATACACTTAATCTCATTATCCTTTGAAAATAGTAAAAATTATTACCATGCAACGGAACTTATTTTCAATGAGAGAAACCCAGAAAATCGTGTTTGTCAAAGATTCATAAGGAAATTGATAACAAAGTTTTTGAAAAGTGGATCAGTTCAAAACAGTGCCGCTCAGGTAGGCCCCTAATTTCTGAAAACAAGAAAATTGACATTTTAACTAAAATTTTAGAAAATCCTAATCTCCCAATGCGCGTTTTCACCGAAAACCAAGAAGTTTGTAAAGAAAAACAGTTAACAAAGTTCTTAAGTTGACTAAGTACCACCCCTACAAATTGAAATTGGTGCATGGACTAAATGAAGATGATTCTGATCGAAGTGGATACGAAGCCATTATGGATTCGAGAGACAGCCACGCAGTATCCACAAAAGCTAAATGTTTCGACTGGTATTCTTGGTGGCCATATTATTGGTCCATTTTTTATTGAACAAAATTGTAGAATTTGCAAAATAAAATTATACCAACGATTCAACAAGTAGTGAAGGATAATCCAGAACAGTTTAATGAAGGTATATAGGAGGTATGGTTTCAACAAGATGGCGTTCCTCCCCATTATTTTAGACCGGAGCGGGATTATTTCTCCGAGTTTTCCCAAACAGGTAGATAAGTCGCAGGGGCCCAATTGAGTGGCCAGCCCGTTCAACCGATTTGACGCCACTTAATTTCTTCTTGTGGGGATATTTGAAACCAAAAATCTACCAAACCAAACGATTTAGGAAAAGCAACGCAAAGAATAATTTTAGAGTGCCAAAATATTCCGGTGGAAACATTCAGAAGAATGCGGTATCAAATGATGCAAGACATTATTTATGTCAGGAAGTGCAAGGTGGTCACATTGAGAAATTACTTTGAATGTCAAAACACACAATTTTTGACAGTATTGACAATTTTGGAATTTTACTATAGTAATTTCATTCTCCTAACATTTAGCAACAAAAAGGTACTCTTGTGCGAAATCGATATCTCTTACCGTTTTCTAGAAAATTGCATTTTAGTGAATCCATGTAAATTGCGAATTAAGTCAAACAAAAAAAATGTACTATCATTCTGCTAAGTTCATTAGAATTTGAAAATTATTACGAAACGAAAAAATATTGAAATAGTAAACTGATTCTCCTGAACACTTGCATTTTTGAGTTAGGTCAGTTAGTCAGCAACCATTTCTTCCGTATTTCACCCATTTCTTTGACCATTTCCGATGTAACCTTGTCGTAGTCCGGGGCTTTCCTATTCTTCATCTTTTTTATGGCTTCTTCCATTTCTTCTCCAGTGCTTTTGTCTTCGCCTTCGTTCTCTTCATTTCTAGTACTTTCTTCTTCGTCTTCTGTGTTTGTATTATCTTCTTCTGTTCCTGCTTCCAGCTACTCTTCAAAGTACTCTTTCCATCTGTCCACCGTTTCTTTGTTGTTAATTCCTCCTACTTGTTCTTTACTCTCGTTACTTTTTTCCCTTTTCTTAACGTATTTAGTACTTTGTAAAAAAGTTTTTGATTTTGTCTGCTTCCTTGTTCCATCTTTCTTCCGAATTCTTGCCGTGCTTTCTCCGTTGCTTCCATCACCATATTTCATTCTTTGTTCTTTGTATCTATTATATTTGTTTTCTGTTCTGTTCGCCAGGTATTCTCTCCATACTTTTTTCTTTATTTGTACCTGTGTTTTTATTTCTTCAGTCAACCAGATCGTTCTTTTGAGTTGGTCGTTTCTTTGTTTACCAGTTTCACATATTTTTATCACTGCCTACTGCCTGTTGTTCTACTGTCTCACGTTCTATGCTTGTCGTTTCCTCTGCTATTAGTCTATCTACCATGTGCATATTGTCGTGCCACCTCTTTATCCCTCAATTTGTACGTTCTTGTTATTTATTGGTTTCCGTTGCTTTCTCCTGTTCTTTTATGTTTCCAGTCCCCGAATTTTTAATTTTTACTTCTAGTAGGGAGTGCTCACTGTATATTTCTGCCCCTCTTTTGACGCTCATGTCTTTAACGAGCTTCCTTTTTTGCTTCTCTACTAAGGCATAGTTTATTATAGATGTTTCTCCAGTAGTTGTTTTTTTTTGTGTATTTATGTATATCTTTGTGTTCCAAGAATGTATTTGTTACTATTAGGTTGTATATTGTGCCAAAGTCTATTAATCTATCTCAGTTACTATTTCTTAGCTTTTCACCGTGTCCTATTACTTTTTCCGCCCCACTTTTTCTTCTCCCTGGTCTTCCGCTGAAATCTCCCGCGATTTCAATTAGTTTTGAATCGTACTTTATACTACTTGCCTTTTGTAATATGTGAGCTACTTATTCTGATATTCTTCCAAAATATATAATTAATGTGTTGTTTATTTTATATCGATTCTGTGTTAATTGGCTAAATGTTTTTAATAGATAATTTGTATTCTTGATTTTTAACTAAAGTTATTAAATATTTGAAATGTAACCATTTGCTTGTGCTTTCTGTTTTGTAATTGATATATCTTTATTTCACTTTGTTTTGTTTAGTGGTAATAATATTACTCTATGTACTAAGGAGTTGATTTGACAGGATATTGGCCGATGTTGGGTTCTTGGTATCGGTTTATCCACTATTTTAGCTGTTATCTGTGCGATGTGGTCACTTACAAAGATATCAGGGTTGTATTCCCTCCTCCATCTACCGCTGATGACAGATTCAGGTTGTTTCGAGTCGTGGATCAGTACTAAACCCTCATTTTCCGTCCACTGTTCTAGTTTTTCTTCGTTTGCATGTCTCCGCATATCCCCAGCTAATACTACGGCAGTTAAAGTCACCCATAACCAATCTGATCTCCTTGTTGTCAAAGTTATCCGGCTGTATGAAAACGAAGTGGTTTGGAGGTTTATAAATCGACGTTACCGACCAGGAATATAATTCAATATTTTGATGTCATAGTTGGAGGTCAGAACTACCGACCTGAGATCGAAGTCTGGTTCCACAACAGGAAAGGAAAGGTCACGTATTTCATCCCCTCCCCAAAAGGGAGGGCGGGTTGTTTGAGCTTTTTGAAGCTCCTTTAGACACAATCATGGATTCCCAGCATAAATACATACATTACGTATATATGCATGGTCGGATTAAGGATGGGTGTAGTCAAGATAGGATCGGATGGAACGGAGTTAGTGTTCTGAGGGGGAAAATACTACCCTAGCATTCCCCTAACTAGCCGTACATGGTGTGCATATATGCAGTGACCATGCCGCTACATGTGTATGAGGAAAACCTCCTGAAAAAACCTCATACAAGGTAGACGGTAACGGGAATCAAACCTATTACCTCCCGAATGCTAAGCAGGCCGTGTTACCATTATTCTATAGCTCGGTGCTTCATAACAACTGCAATCCCATATTGATCTACACAATTTTCTTGGTCTTGTATCATTGATTCCGCGGTGAGTTTCCTGTACCAGTAAAATGTCAGATTTGGTATTGTTACATAGTTCCTCTAACAACATCTCCTTATCCCGAGAAAGTTTCTCTATGTTATAGAAGTTGTTATAATGGTTGGCTTTCAAAAAGGCCGTTTGTTGGGATATTGCTCAGTTATGTTATCGATTCGGGTATTAGAACGATTGGCCTATGTAAATCGTTTCCAGGGGACACCCGATAATTTTGCTTTAGTTTCAGCCTTAGGGGACGCTCCCTCCTTGTCTCCTATGCCAAACATATAATAGTTAAATAATCACCTTGTGACTTCACAAAACAATATTACATTTTTGTAACAAAAAACACATTATTATTAGAAATTTATAAACATAAACTACATTTAATGAACGAACAGGTTGACCTTATAGACTCACCTTTAACAGATATTTTAAATTTACTGTTTTAACTTAATGAATTGTTACCATAACTACTTGTTTGTTATTTTACATACATATTTTCTTTCGATAATGATACATGTTGCTTTGAAACGCGTTGAGAAATAAATAACTTATTCGTTCATAACAAAACTTATAATAATTTAAAATTTGTCAAGTTGCTTTGGTATGTGTGAATCCTTGCGATATTGCAGGCTCACATTCCACTAATATAAGAAGTTTGATTGTAATCTCATTATGTTTAGAATTTACATCAGTTCTACATACATAAAGACAAAATTTAGATCGACTGGGGCTTGAATCACGATAGCGCAGTTGGTTAGCGCGGTACTCTACTAAAGTACATGTCGTAGGTTCAAATCCTACTCGAGGTGAACTTTTTATTTATGTATTTAATAATAATTTTTAAATAACTATATAAATTAAATTGTGGACTCGCGCACACGCAAAGACCCATAAATACACACACGGCGAAACTTTCTCAAACGTCGTAAAATGAAATAAATCAGCATAATCTTCTATATCTACATATAAATATATTTAGGTTGGACGCTAAAAAAGTTACTTCGTCGCGGATTGGATGCAGTATCCTTATAATATCACGTAATTAACTGCAGTCGCCATAATTCGTCATATTTAATTACTATGTTAACGCTCGACCACTGCTCTATCGAGATATTTACAAGAAGGTGTTCCGTATTCATATTTTGGTCCACTTAAACAGTCGACAGGTTAGTAGTTAAGAGCTAGTTAGCTAATTATAAATTAACTTCAGGTTACTTTGGAGCACTCTGCTGCTTTCCAGAAGCTAAGCAAGTGGTTATCACTAGGACACAGGAAAGGCACCAGAGAAGAACAACAAAACACAGGACGAGGTTATCCAGACGCCGCTAATCCAGGGAACAACCATTTAAAAAAAAATGAAAACCAGAAGACCACAATTGACTACTTGAGGAGTAGAAACAAATCAGAGGAGAGAAAGCGACTAACCATCACCAGAGAACTAAACGGAAGCAAAGACTACGCCATAGGGATACAGGAAAATTAAGATTAAAGGTATCCTAATAAAGAATTCAATTGCTTGTTGCTTCATTTTTTGTGTTTACTAACAGACCAATTACCACGACCCAACACCTACGTCACTCCATCACCAACCCACTCGCCAACCACCACAACTCTTCCTCTACCACAATATTAAAAACACAATATTCCCGTTGTCTTCAAGTCTCAAAAATAACTGCAAAACCTCCTACGCCCTAAACCTTCCCCTAATCCGTTTAAGGTTTGATTTTAACCATACCGCCCCCTCATCATTATCCAAAAACCCAGACGACACTATAACACTTCCTTGGAACAACGACTGTGATCTTAGCACAACTTTCCGTACCTAGACCAACCTCTGACAATTATAAACCCATTCGTTATTCTTGCGTCATACGCGGCGTTTATTCCCGATTTACCATGGCCATTCGTATTACTTCCACAATCATAAGCCGTCCACCATCCTTTATCCGAATTGTAACCTAATCGAAAGCCACCCTCAAGTTCTTGCTTTGTCGCGGTGTATACATGTTTAACAGGTATTAACATTCCACATATCCTTAATTTCATTCCTAAGTACTCCACCTGCACGCAGATGGGACACCAAGCAGACGAATGTTCAATCCGATTGTGGCGGCAATCACAAGGCAATTTACGCCAGAGTATAAGAACTGCGGCGGCTCCCACACTGCTCTCAATTTCGATAGTGAAAGCAGGCGAAAGATTACCTCCTTACCATCTTAAGCTGCTCCCATTCAAACCTTTCATACCTAATTCACTACCTCCAACGCCTGCCTACCACATGTGAAGTACTTTCTCCGCAATGACAAATTGCTGTGAATACTAACATTTTCTCTACTGTTAACCTTCAAAGTATCAATTTATTATGAAGATGATTGACGGGATAGTAATAGCCTCGATCGACGGACATTTACCGCTTGTTCATAAACACGCATCATGTTTTTGGCTCTTCTCCGCCAATACCAATTCTAAACTGCACCCACAAGTATAATTGATCTTGCAATGGGGACTGTTACTTGTAACGGGAGCTTTAGAAAAATCAATAATAAGTTATCTATATATTCAATTTGAAAATATTTAAATACGCGGCATTTAGCAAGTGCATTAATGTGGTGGAAGGGAAGCACGCTGTTATAAAAATCAAGCGTTTTAAGGGAGTCGCTTACAGTGAGCGAACACAATCAGTCGCATAAAAAATAAGCGATCAGAACTCGCAGTCTAAGCGACATTGTATAGTCACGCTGCCCTATAAAGTGTTAAAATTACAAATAAGAATTAATTAACGGTGATATAGAAGAAGTGGAAAATTACCTTCTATATTAAAATAATACAAAGTGCAAAAATTGGCAATTTGGAAGTAATAGAAGGATTGCGCAATAGTTTACAATAGCGTTTTAAGTGCTCATTGAAAGTGCTCCAAGTTGATGGTTTAATAGCGAGTGATAAATGTACAATAAGACAATCGACCCAATTGATAAATCGGTATATACCGTGTAATAACTAAAAATAAATAATGAAAGTATGGCTCTCCGTAGTTCGCGTACAGTTTGTTGCGCACGCCGTTTGTGATTAAATTTGAACAATGATCTAAAAACTGTATAGTGGAAACATATGGAACAATTATTTACCCTAATCATTAATTGATGAAAAAAAATTAGAAGCGTATTCAACTACACAAGGGTATAAGAAAACATAAGGAAAACAATAGAAAAACGGTGCCAGGGTGCCGACATGTAACATCATCGGAAGAGCAGGCTCTAACCTTTCTGAGGCCCCTTATCAGCGCACAAAGAAATGCCAGCATTACACCATCAGTTGCAATGAAAATAAGTAAGAACCTTTTTGTTTGTGTTAATAAATAATACTTTCTTGCGTTTGATTTCTCGAAACTTTACATTTGATTATCACAATTAAACGAGAACAATCGTTTGATTCTGATAAAGATTTTATTTGTTATATGTTAGTTTTAAGAAGGTTATTGTAGATTTAGGTTTGATTCTATAAATATTTGTAAACATATTGATGCATTTTCGTTCATAATTGGAATTTAATTAAATGAGTATAACGTTTGATTTACTTTTATTGCTAAAGATTAGTAACATTAAAAACTTATACAAATATTGAATATATAAATGCAGAAAGAACTCAACTCAATAGGAATCCAGATAAATAAATAAATCGAAATGAGCATAATTTTGGGAGATGATAACAGAAATTGTTTCTATATATCAACTTGAGTTAGCCGTTGCAACCAATTAAGAAAAGAGTTAGTAATCATAAAGCTTAAAATTCATTTACGCAAACCGAAATTAATTAGCAAGCAAAGTAAAAATTAACTAGTAAATGATATCTTTATAGATTGAACCCATTCAGTTTTAATAAAACGTAATAAAAAATAATCATCTCAGGTACTAAATTTTATTTAATAATGTTGATATTATAAAAAGGTTTAAAAGAACTCGAATCTTATTCTTTGGAGCGGGTTAAACAAACAAAAGTAGTATCTAAGGGTATTACGCCCGTTGCATACTGCGCAGGCCGCTAAACCAAAATACCCCCTCATTAGTAACTTAACCTCTTAACGCCCCATGTTACATATTAGTAACACTAAAAAAAATAGGTTATATATTGTACTCAAAGGATTATTCGGGTTTGAAATGTCCACTGAAACACTTGTGTAACATTACATTATAGATCTGAGTACGACTGCTGCCATCTGGTGGTGATCAATGTTAGTTCTAGTCACATTCTGTAAATAGTGTTCTGTGGTGAGTAGTAAATGTCAACCAAGATACGTTATCGAAGTTTGTGAAGTGTTTTTGTGACTTATAGGTAAGTGACAATTGAATAAAAAATAGTATTCTATTATATAGTGTGTTTTATTCATGTCTACATGTTAACACTAGAAAAATTCTTGTATTTCAATTAAAAAATTGAATTTTTAAGTTTGTATCAAAAATGCAACACTGGTCCACATGGTCAGGTATGTTATTTTTTACAATGTATCAAATTTGAAACACTGGGCGATTTCAATTAAAACTGAAGTTGTCAATATTGACTCTTTATTTACAGCTGATATAGAATGGATCGCTACCAGCACAAAGAGGTTCTCATTCCCCCCGAAGACAGCGATGATAGTATGCTAGACTCCAGTGATGAAGACCCAGATTATGAACTACCACTAGAAATGAATAGTAGATGTGAAGTATGTTCTTCTGGTGATGAAGGCAGCGCTGAAGAATCATCTCCAGAAATATCCCAAGGAAATCGAAAACGGGAAGGTTCGACAAGGGCCAAGTCAAATTTAGTGCGGGAGGATGTTGGTGAGGACGTTACTGGAACAATTCCAAATACCAAAGAAAACGTGTGTGACTACAGTGAAGTTTAAGAGCCGATATATTACTTTAGACATTTCTTTGACAGCGAGCTAATGGAACATATTGCTGAACAGTCAAATTTATATGCAGTACAAACAAATCCTAATAAACCGCTTTCAACAAATGCTCCTGAACTGGAGCAGTTCATAGGTATTTGCATATATATGTCCATCTATGGCCTTCCACGAACTAGGATATTCTGGGCTGCGAATACAATAGTGGAAAAAGTCGCAAATGTAATGTCACGCAATAGATGGGAGGAAATAAATCGAAATCTGCATTTCAACGACAACACTAATATGCCCCCACGTGGTGACTTTCAAAGAGACAATCTTTATAAAATACAGTTTTGGTGTTGAAAAATAGTTATTAAAGTATAACAAATATTCTGAGTTTTCTGGAATTATTTCTGCTAGTCGTAAAACTATGTTTGAGCTGGCCCCAATATCTGGAAATTTTGGCGATGGCGATATACACCCAGTGTAAATTTCAAAATTTTGTATCAATCCTTTTATTCATAAACATATATTTTATACATTGAGGCTTTTGTTGTATGTAACAGATGTTATTTGCATGGAACAATTTGTTCATGACACATAACGAAATGTAGTTTGTAGCTTATCCAAAAAGTGGACAAGCTACCAACTAAGTTTCGTAATCTCCTAAAGAACAGATTGAATTATGTGTCAATGATACAAATTTGATATTCCAAAGTAAGATCAAACATAAGTTGGTTAGGCACTTGGCATAATCAGAATAAAAATATGTTTCTGCTACATTCATCACAATGTCGAAGAATTGAGGTCGCATTCTTGACGAAAAAGATTTAGAAACCTTGAAAAATGGTTCGAAATTTGACCTTGAAAGCACCCATCAGAATATTTGTAAGAATTTGATAGATTATAAATCAAACATTTGAAATTGGATTGTCCCAAAATGGTTCAGAATAAACATTATGGGAGGACTGATCTTGAAGATGGCGCATTACAGATTAAAAAATGTCAAGATTTTTCATTTTGATATGAAAAATCAACTTTTTAGTAGATTGAAACCAGAATTGAGGCCCAAAATTGGTTCAATTTATGACTACGGTTTGAGCACACTCAGTGAAACATGGGAGAGATATAGAAATCTGCAATTGAATGATTGTCAACACAAAATTTAACGAAAACCTACAAACCTAAGCTGATTTTGTCTTTCCAAATTATAGATGCAGACTAAAAGATAACTATCTAAAGATCCCTTTATGATGAAGTATTATATCAAGCTGAAGTTGCTTTATCGTGAGGATATGTCAAGATCACAAAGAATATCACGGCCCATTACAAATCTGACAATCTTCAATATATAAGAAGTGACGTAGCAGTGTGTTTGTGCCATGAGGGGAAATCAATTCGGGGAGACATTTTTCAAGAAACTCTGCCAACTCATTTATCGATTTACAATCATGCAAAAAACCGATTTAAAGGGCCAACAAATTGCAAAATTTTTTCAATGCCTGATTTTGTTATTCGCAGAGATGGTATAGGACATTGGCCAGAGCCTCAACAAGATAGACAAAGATGTAAAATGCCGCTCTGTAAGGGACTGGCAAGTATTAGGTGTGCCAAGTGTAAAGTATATTTGTGCATGACTAAAAATAAAATGCTTCATAGCATTTCATCAATAGCGTAAAGGACCAGTGTTACAAATTTGTAACAAAAATTTTTTTTTAATATAATAAATAAAAGAATTTTATATGTATACAGGATGGTCGTAAAGTAAGGAGTAAATTCAATATTTCGTAAAGCACAATTTTTTTCAAAAATCACTCGGACCCGTCGATTTTATATTTCTTCGGGGCATATTTTGCGAAAAAAAAATTTTATACAGGGTGTCTCAATAAGATTTGCTAAAAAATTGTTTTTTTTCAAATTGCAACCCAATTCTTTTATTGCATGTTTGGATTACCCTTACAATTCTAAACATTTGTCATGTAGCATGTGCTATACCTAAGTCCAAGCGTTTTGGAGTTATTCGCATTCAAAATTGAAAAAAGATCATGAAGAAAACGAAAAATAAAATAATTTTTATAACGTTTTATTATATCGAAAACAAAGATTCGTAAACTTAAAAATAATTTTATTTCAGCAAATGTTCGAAATGTCCTCCGTTAGTCAACTGACAATAGCCTAATCGATCATTTCGGGTGTTCTTCGACGTATTTCTTGACGGATGCGTTGTTTTAAATCATCTAGATTTGCCGGTTGGCTTTTAAATACCTTGCCTTTAAGGTATCCCCATAAAAAAAAAGTGTAGTGGTGTTAGATCAGGTGATCTTGGTGGCCACTCAATAACACCGCTCCTTCCAATCCACCTGTTTGGGAAAGTGTCGTGCAAATAAGTTCGAACTACCACAGCAAAATGGGGGGAGCACCATCTTGTTGGAACCAGATGTGGTGTGGCAAATCCGGACGTTTTATCTCAGGAAAAAGGGTAGCCAGAGCTGGAACAAGTTCCTCTTCTAGAAAACTCAGGTATCTCTCACCTGTTAAATTTTCTTCAAAGAAGAAAGGCCCGATAATAATGTCACCAACAACGCCAGCCCACACGTTTATTTTTCGATTGAATTGTGTATGTCCTTCCCTCATCCAGTGTGGATTTACATCGGACCAGTACCGATAGTTCTGGGTATTTACGTCACCACTCAAGTAGAAAGTGGCTTCATCGGAAAAAAGTATATTTTTCACTAAATTTGGATTCTCTAAACACATATTTTGCAAAAGCTCACAAAATTCAAGGCGCCTCTCAAAGTCTCCTTCCAAGAGTTCTTGATGAACTTGCATCTTATAAGGGTGGTATTTATTCGTTTGTAGTATTTTAGAACACTTGTTTTTCCAATATCCATGTCCTTTGCTACCTGCCTAGATACTACATGCTGATTATCTTGAACCGCCAATAAGACTTCTAACTGCTTATTTTCATCAACTTGAGGACGACCACATATAGGAACATCTCTTACATGACCGAATTGACTAAACTTCTGCTCAATCTTGCTAACTGTCGATTGCGATATTGGCGGACGATTGGGGTATTTTTGATTAAATAAGTCACAAACTTCCTGATGCGTTCTAACTCGATTACCGTAGCCAATCATCATCAAGATTTCTATGCGCTGTGTCTCAGTAAGCCGCATATTAATGTAATTTAGTGTTAAAAAAATGAAAATATACTTTGAAAACTAGTGAAACGTTACGAAAATACACAGAACTGTCAACGATAATAACTTTAATACTAGATTTTGAAAACTAGTGAAACGTTACGAAAATACACACAGAACTGTCAACGATAATAACTATTGACATTAATTATTCTTTGTTTCGTCATAAATCCAAAGTACTATTGAGCTAGAATTATAAGCAATCCAAAAGTGCAATATTAATTTGAAAAAAAAATTTTTAGCAAATTTTTTTTGAGACACCCTGTATAAAAATTTTTTTTTTCGCAAAATATGCCCCGAAAAAATATAAAATCGACGGGTCCGAGCGATTTTTGACAAGAATTGTGCTTTACGAGATATTGAATTTATTCCTTACTTTACGACCACCCGTGTATGCAACACATACATTCCAATCCGTAATTGGGCAATAGAGCAGTTAGAAGAATTAGTTGAGAAACTCCTGTACATTATTTCTATATAACTCTTTCTTATCCAATTTCCTATTTTCAATCGATTTTAATGTCTGGGACTACCACTGGTCCTTAAGAGGTTAATTACAAGCAATACCATACAAATACTATCCCCAACAGTAACGAAATTATCCACGTGAGATACAGTGCACTAGCACACATACCCCAATAGTAACCGAGGAATCTGAGGAACAGCACTCCTAATTCACAATAGATATCCATCTATCCATTTTTCCTACCACTGCACTTGCAACATCTTGAATTGTTGCAGCAATGGTGCCCCTTTCTTCATCCGTAATAACAGTATCCTCCTATTATAACTGCTTAGGTCTCAACATGTAACGGTATAAACGGGTGGTAGAACGGGATTACAGATAAAATTGGCCTTTTTGCCCCGACTAGTCAGCGTATGGGTATGGGTATGATGTTGATAAATTTTGCACATCCAGAATAGTAAAACGTACGTAAGTCAAAACAGGGGATGAAAACGTAATCAGTTCGGTTTGTGGGCGCCAGAATGTTTGGTAGTCAAAATAAGGGATGTCGTGCCAAAATTACGAGCGTGTCTAAACATACAAAAAAACATACGCTTACTTATCCGCAATCAATCCCAGGTGTCCTCGACAACAGCTCAGCAAACCACCTGAAATCGGGCTTCAAAATAGCACTACACGCCTGTCAAATAAAAGCGTGATAAACACTCAATAAAGTTACGTTACTACACCTCAGTGTAAATAATTAGGCATTATATAATAATCAAAACAAAACAAAAAAAAACAAGCTGTAGAATGCACTCTAAATGAATTAATACTCAACTAAAAATCAAATATAACACTAAAATATCATTAACGCTATTACTCAATAAAAAAAAACTGTCACTTCGTTACGTTAAAATTTACGCTTCTAAATTACCAGTAAACTTGCAATTTGCAAAAAAAAACCTTTATGTAACACAAAAGGGTTTTCACAGAATTAAAACAATTTATAAAACCTAACAAAGCTATAATAAAATAAAAAAGATAAAGAAAATATTATAAATGTAAACATTCGATAATGCGTATAAACAAAAAATATAAATGCTTAAAGGGCGACAGAATGTCTGGCCAGGATCCTGCGTAACGCCGTTCTAGATTGCTTAACCTATATATATATATATATATATATATATATATATATATATATATATATATATATATATGTATATATATATTGTGGATTATGTAACCACACTATTTCAGGGTCAATTGCCCTTTACTACTAAAATAAAAAGTGTGCGGAGCGTCAGAGCTATGATTATTTACAATAACTAAACCAAAACAACAACTTAAACTTAAAAAAAAATACACGGCTCCGCTTTCAAACCTTCGTTAACAAAAAAAAACAATTGTAGGTACACACAAGAAATCTAGATTAACACATCTCCTGTGTTACAACAATTGAAAACGAACCAGGTGCTCGATTACTGCTAGTACGGAAATGGAATCTCCCTGCTCTGACAAATGATGAATGAAAATGTTGACTAATATTCTTTTGTACACAAACAATTCCTTGATTGAATCTCGGTAAAATGTTACTGCATTAATTAAAAACTTCTTTTAAAATAAATAATTTGTGCGCTCAACTTGTTTGTTAACTTTTATCTTTCAAATAGATTTATTCACACTAACAATCCAAAAGGTTATTAATTTTATTTAAATAACTATAATTTTAATATACTGCGAAAGTTTCTTTATATTTCAACACGCTTTGCACGGCAATTAAGTGGCGCTTCAAGAACGTTAATTTTAATAAATCCGCAAAAGCGATATAAACCAAAGAGGTCACAGAAGCACTAATATAACACGACGATGATCTCTAGGTAACTTGATTACGTAAAATCGAAATCGGCAGTAGGTTTAATCCCTTGGTAATTGAACAATTTTAATAAAATCCCTTCACAGGTTTTCTTCCAAAAAGTAGACAACTGCCCTTACAACACAAAAGTACGTTCGTTAAACACCAAAAGGTCCAATATATCAACGTGCTAAACCACCCCTTAAAGCGTAACAACAAGCGTCACCGTACTACTACTCGAGAGCGCGATCAGTTTCAGAATCAAGCAAATTATATCCAAAAATCCATCTTGGATTTTGAATCCCACCACTCACAAAAAAAATCTCATTGAATTTAGTTCCACCAATTAAAAAACGGAAGGAGAAAATTTGATACCCCTACACACAAACTTCGTTTTCCATCGTAAGGGCTCGAAAGTTTTCAAAAGTGTAAACGTCAGCAGAATCAACGTGCAAAATATCTCGATATTTTCATTAAAGTACAAGCAGTTAGTCCCACATTCTACCTTTATGACTTAAAACCAACATACTCAATATTAAACTGAACCACTACAATTAACCGTCTTCATGTCGCCAGACCGATATCAAATACATTTAAATCTACATTCTTTCTTTAAGTTACTTAATTTTAAGGAAATCAAACGAAATAAACATTAATTAAACTTATATACAACTATTTGCAAATAATACGCTACTCAACATCCAGTAAACGGGGAATAATAAGGAAAACAATCTAAATTACGGAATAGTAATTCACAAACAAAAAAAACTTAAGCTCGCAATACACCTTCCTTAAAGGTCGCAACACACGTTAGACAAATTTATCCATAAAACTCAACTTGACAACAAAAATTTGACGGTAAATCGCTAGAAAATCGTGATCCTATCACAAACACCACCTGCATACTCACGCACGCGCGCCCGTCCGCCCACCGGCTCAACCAACCAACCCTCTCACTCACTCAACCACCCACCACCCACACGGACACGAACACAGACTCGGACACGCACAAGGACAAGGACGCGGACGCGGACACACACACACACATCATGGTCAATCGTGACGAAACTTTACCAAACGATATAAAATGAGCTAATAAGTCGATTAAGCGATAGTGAAAAAAAATGGATTGCATAACCTTCTATACCTACATATGTATATGTAGGTTGGAAGGTAAAAATTAAAAGCACATTCTTAAAAAGATTTATT
This sequence comes from Vesta saturnalis, assembly GCA_036346205.1. Taxonomy (NCBI): domain Eukaryota; kingdom Metazoa; phylum Arthropoda; class Insecta; order Coleoptera; family Lampyridae; genus Vesta; species Vesta saturnalis. Next base: position 3,752,332 of record JARFJB010001218.1, on the reverse strand, counting down.
GATCTTCCCATTTAAGATCGTCGTTATAATAAATACATAAAAGAGGTGTGTGCGTACTCTGAGGAAGACCTAAGTCAGTAAATGCATCTCTTTCATCCTCAATTATATTCTCCTCTAAATTCTTATTCATATCTAATCGTCTCTTTTCATACCTGTACATACAACTTTATATTAAATCGTATTAAAGTTACCAGACCTACATCCATGTACAACTTAATGCGTCACTGTTAAAAATTGAATATCTTTCTGCTATTCGTGTAATGCTATCTTCGCAACATATATTTATGGTTACATCTCGAAAGGTCAGCATATTCAATATTCTTACAGGTCTCACTCGTTTGGTGAGCAAACCAACTTCGTATCTACAATATTATGATTTAGAATAAAAAGAAATTTATCTCTAAACCTTACTGTGGATCGTTCCACCACGGAATGAGCACAGGTTTCCAAGAACTTGAAGGTACCTGAGGCTCAACATGTGGTATTAAACCATAGGGGCAATAAGGAACCTTAACACCAGTAATAGCGTGTACATACGTGCAAATATCATTAGTATTTTCATCAAACCAGTGACTAATGTCTTTACCTGCGTATGCAAGCAGTGGACTAATGCGTTCGTCATTTTTAAATTCTTTAATTAAATTTGTTATATCTAAAACTTTTCCTAACAGTGATACCCAACAATCTGATTTGTTGTTATGCGGAACTATCTCAAAAGGTGCTATATATCGTTTGGTAGTGCCTAAAAAATTTTGCTCTTTAATCATTTTTCTTGTTTAAACGACAAGAGGAGATGACAGTTATAATAAGATTTGCAAGCCTTCTATAATAAAAATGCAATTTATAAAGTGCATTATGGTAATTAGGAAGAAGATTCATGGATTCCACGACACCCATCTATTTAGCATAATTAATCCTGATTAAAAAATAAGATAAGGCATGAACATTTTAATTTTTTACGGTACGCTAATTTGTAGATTATTTTAACCGCGTGCCTGATGGACAATCCTATTATTAAGAAAAATAACTGAACCATGTTACCTTATGTCACTTCCTTCGTTACTGTAGGTAATAGGAGCATTGTACTAAAATACCTACTATTTGTTGAATTTTACAATTTTATTATTCTTTGTCACGGTCTTGGTTTTAGAAATAATAAGAAACACAATAATTGTTACAATTTTAGCTATTATTATACATCCATATTAATGTTGCATTTATCTTAACTCACGACGTACCTGTTATTGAAGAACATGGTACCTACTTACTTATATACTGTGCATTTAAAGACGATGTACCCTGAAAACCACGAAAACAAATAATATTATGGAATGTCGATTTTTATCATAGCTGTATACATAACCATAATATTTTTCTTCGGTATGGAGATTATGGCATCTTATTTATTGTTAGTAGGTTTATTATCATATTTTAAATTTTGTAAGTGGTAGCATTGATTAATATTAATCAATGGTGGTAGTATGTTATTGCCTATTTCAAATTGCCACAAGAGGTCGCACTAATAGTTACAAATCTGACCAATTTCAATAATAATTTATGCATCATGAATGTAAAGCAGTCATTTTAGTCCTATATTCATCCCGGTACCCAAACAGGCTTTACTGAAACAATGCATATGACATTGTTTGCACGACCAGCCACAACAACAACCGAAACAATTAAAAGTAATTTCAATAATGCTTTTACAGTAATATAAACCATAAACAATACAGTTACTACGCTATGGCATGCAATCCTTTCTGTTTAAATGACGTTTTTATTTTAGGTAGGTAGAAGTTCATACAAATGTCAGATTTGGTATCCATCCAAAAACGCTTCGAATCCCTTCATCGTTAACCCTCGACGGAAAAAGCGAGAGAGGTGTTATAAGTTTAAAGTGTGAATGTGTGTATCTGTCTCATGTCTGTGGCACCGTAACATTGAACCAATTTTGATTTAATGTTTGTTTGTTTAAAAGGTGACTTAATCGAGGGTGTTCTTAGCTATGATTCAAGAATTCTTTTTATTTTATCCACATTACCAAAAGTATAATACGTATTATCGCGCTCAAAAAATACTGATACAGCATAATTTTGGCTGTGTGCATTTGGTTTGACGGCACATAATCAATTACGTTAGCAGGCTATGACTATGAAATATCAACGTGACAGTTTATAAGAGTCTTGAATCCATGCGTTGTTCACTCCTCTAATAAAATTGGTATTAAGTTTGGTTCGAAACGCCATAGTTATGTATCACGTCACCGAAGACGCCCATTGAGGTAGGAATAGAGAGATGACATGTTATCTCGAAAGCGTCCAAGGGTCGGCCATATTGTTACCTGATTTACGTCATTTTCTGGTGTAAAGTTTATAAGTGACATTATTTGTAATTTATAAATAATAGTGATGGCTTGTTGTGCTCTGCGTAGTTGCTCTAGCAATAATAAAGTGGGCAAGAAAAATACAACGGTATAACGTTTCATAGGTGACCATCCTCCATATTGATAGCAGATTTAGTCTCACCTACCACGGACGTTTTTGTATCGGATGAAGTGGTATCATGTCCTTCCTCTATTCCTACCTCAATGAAGACGCCATAGTTAGTGACTTTAGTCAAGCAACATTTAAGCACCATAATACCCTAAGGCCCGGTGTTTATTTAACCTTATTCTTTCTGTTAAAATGATGTAAAATGATTATTACTTACAACGTGATCAATCTCAAGTGTACTGTAGTGGTATGACAAAAATCTAGTTGTTAATATTGTTGTGTTTTGCAGTTGGCTGCTTTGGATTTTTAGTGGTTTTAGTCGTTTTAGTTTATTCTACAAATATTAGTTTTACTTTTTAATATGTCTGACAATAACAGAGTTACAAGGATGACTGAAAATGCAATTTTTCCAAAATCACCCTGTAGCACAAAAACCAAGATGGCTATGGCAAATTTGATTAGTGCATCTTTGGTTTCATTAAAAGTACACGGTGTCGCGAAAACCGTAAGGTTCTAACCTAAAAATAAGCGAGATACCCCGTAAAACATACGAAAATGGGACAACCTGTACACTGGGTACAGTTTTATTTTATCATCCGCAACTTTATTAATCGATGCAGGCGCAGAAATCACAGTCCTAACAAGACATGGGGCTGGAAATCTACAACCGTCGGATATATTGACACTTTAATAAAAGATAAATAACACTTTTACTTGCTAAACATAGACTGGAATTCAACTTCCTTTTCAATTAGGAGACTGGCCTAAAATGACATACCCTAAGCATTTTTGATCACAGAATGGCTAGAAATTATGTTACAGTTAATTTTTTGATACAATTGTTAGATAATATATCAACAATCATAACTACCATGGAAAAAATACTTACTTTAGATATATTTTTTAAATTAAAAAATTAAAATCACCTCATTATGTCATTTTAGGAGCACATAGGGTAAAATGACATATGTACAAGAAAATTCAAAAACACGCCAAAAGTCAAGAAACTTACTTTATTAGCAAAACCTATAAAGAAATGAATAAATGAAGTAAAAAATTATGAACATATCTCACAAATATATACTTTGCACTTCGGCGAGACATCAGACTTGCAGTGGCCCAATTTCTGCACTTAACGCATTTAATCCACTTTTCTTGACTTTTGGATTTTGAAAATAGTGAATTGCAATAGAGGCAAGCCGCATCTTCGTCACTATCGTCATCTTGCAAAAATGGATCTTCTTCAGAACCAGAATCGTCATCAGATACGCGATTAACAATTCTCTTCGTGCATTGTCTTGCTGTATGGCGATATATTTTGTTTTTTTCTGTGCCACCTTCTTCAGGGTTTCTGGCTGGACTGTCTTCTTGGCTTTCTAGCTTTGCGCCGTAATTCGGCCACCTTTTCTTTCTCAATTTTTGTCAACTGCCTTGCTTTGACTTCTACCATATTTGGTGTCCCTGTAAGCTCTTCAGCTGCATTGGTCTTACGTTTTCTTGTAGTGCTTAAAACTGCTTGCGGAACTGGAGAAATCTGGTCAACAGAAAATAAATAGTGTTTTTGCTATTGTTTAGGTTACAACATGAAGATGAAGCAGTGCTTTGTTTTTCAGGTGTTCGTTGTTCAGAAATTTCAGCACGTCCAACCTCGGCGTTGCGATGTATCACATCTTCATCATTGACATTGGCGTCACTTTGTTCGCTATTTGCATTTTCATCATTATAAATCTCTGCTTGTCTGATATTGGTAGTTTCTGATGGTGCGAATAGATAGTCGAAAATATTGGGATTTACTGGCCAGATTCCAGTTTTCAAGAAACCGTTTTCGGCAATTGCAGTTTGCGCAGACCTGAATAAGCGGCTGCAAATAATCGCGCTATTTGAAATTGTGAAAGTACCTATCAGGATGTGTCTTAAGCCTATAGAAACTTCCTGGTCATAATAGGTTTTCATTGGTCCATAAAAGCTACATCCAGAGGCTGCATCCTATGGGTGCAGTGTAGGCTTAATATTATAATGCTGTTTTCTTTAGCAAACGTTAAAACTACGATACCCTTATGGCTGGAGTGCTCGTCGACAATCAACAGCACTTTATCGGACAATGTGGGTTGGTGAATTTTTTAAAGTGTTGTAACCATTTCACAAACAGTTCACTATTCATCCATCCATTTTCTTGATTCATTCTAATGTTCCTAAAGGTGCTCCATCTAATAATTCAGCCTTCCATCTTTTCCGTGGAAAAATTAAAGCAGGAGGTACAAAGTGGCCTGTGGTACATGCAGCATACCATAGTGACATGAATTTCACTCAGCACTAGTAAGTGCACCAACTTGTTTTTTTTCCAGTTTGAGCAAAACTTTGGGAGGTTTTTTGTACCGTAGGTAGAGCGCTTTCATCAACATTATAAATTCTGGTCGTTGAACGTTATATTTTTCCAAAATCGTTTGATATGTTGCGAAAAATTTTGCCACTTGAGGTTTATTAAATGCCATGGCACGTGCTTTTGAGTGGGCTCAGGTTTTCTTAAAGAAATGTCTACATTTCTTTTAAAACCACTAACCAATCAACCAGCTATCTTATTAGTTTTGTTAAAGCGGTACTGCAGGCCATTTCTTTCGGCCAGATCATAAGCTAATTTGCGCACGTCAGTTGGGGTCAGTCAAATACGTGATTCAGAAGTTTAATGGACCACAATTTCTCTTTCTAAATTTGCATCGAAAGTGGTCTGATACCGGCTAATCTTTTGTTACCCCGAACAGTTATGTTTTATTTTGAACTCTTCTCCGAAGTGTAGCTTTGTAACCATAGAGTTTGGATGCTTTAAGCCAACCTGTTCACCATTATTGACACTATCAATAGCACGCTGCATTGCATCCTCACTCCAGCTCTGCCGATTACTTTTTCTTTTATAGTTTCCAACCATCTAGGTAAAGAAATATGAAATTCTATCAAATGCGTTGAACGGATAAATATTGAAAATGACATAGTATATCATTTTCTGATACAGTGTGTCGTTTTACCCTAGTAACATTTTTGTATAAACTAAACCTCCTTTTGCATGCATGAAAACAATTTGGTAAACCGTGAAAATAAACAAGTATGACCACATTAACATTGTAATAATCGCGGTTCAATTTGCTTTCAAAATATTTACAGAATTTGGTTTAATCTAGTCGAAAATATTACACTGGATACTTACATTTGAAATTGTTCACACCGTGACCGTTCATAATAGAATCGGCGGGTTTTGCAGGATTGAGTGTTGCAACACAAAGCTTAACTAGAATGCTGAAGCCTCTTAAGCGCCAAATTCAAAAATATGGGTATGTCATTTTACCTGGGTGTGTCATTTTAGGCCAGTCTCCTATAAATTATGGTACAGTTAATGTTTTCGTTAACAAGAACGATCAGTGAACTACTTATTTTTATTTTGTTAATTTTGGTTTGATGACATAATAAAACTTTTAAAAACTGTACATTTAGTATTGTAATTATTTAATACAGTACAAAAGTAATATTTAACTCGTGAGAAAGGCATTATTATTCATCACGTATATTAACTACGTCTTCGACTCGTGGTAAATTTTACATTCGTGAATAATTGCCAACTTTCTCATTGAATAATATACTTATACTAGTAAAATAGCCTATTTACACAATTAATCGTCACGGTATTGCATCATCCTATACGTCCAAATTCTTCAATTGTCAGTTTATGTCATATTATACCTTCGTTTTTCACTTTTGTATTTTCTTGAGTTATTTACAAACTGTCTATATCAAGACAAATTATATATTCTGAATTTCAAATTGTGATATCGAATTTAATCGTCATGCCGTTTTCAATCGAACACGACACATTCATTGTTGTGGCTCATTTTCGTAGCGGCTTCCAAGATGGTAATGGGCAATGGCATTATTCATTGCAATCATGCATCGATCAATTTACTGTTGAGTACCCAAATGAAAATATTAGTTACGAAACATTTAGTCAACATCGTAATCGATTGATAGCTCGATTCATGGAAACTGGTAGTGTTTTAAAACGCAAACGTGAAGCTTCGGCTACTGTCTTAACAGAGGACACCTTAGCAGATATCCAAGCAAGGATGAATGCAAGCCCAATAAATCTTTGCGAAAACTATCTGCACAGTATGAAAAATTTTACCATACAAACATAATTTTACATAAATAATTTTTAGATGTATCCTATGGAAGTGTCCACACTTGTACCCGTACAAGGTGTCGGTATTACAACAGTTGCGAGATAGAGATTTTCAGCTTATAGTAAACTACTGTCAATGGTTCAACAATACGATGAACAATGATTTACTGGATGTATCTTTTTTCTGATGAAGCTTGGTTTCATCTGTCCGGTTACATAAATAGCCAAAATTATGTACGTGGTCTGCAGAAAATCCACATGTATTTCAGAAATACCTTACACCCTATCAAGGTCGGTGTCTGGATAGCAATGTCGCGACAACGAATATTTGGACCAGAATTTTCGATGGCACAATTACTGGCAAGATACAGGAAATACTTTTAGAACCATTTATTAATAATTTGGATGATCGTGAATATACGAAACGTATTTCCAGCATGACTGCTACTACTTAAGCTACAATTAATTATTTCGAGACCTTTAAGATAAACATTAGTGTAAATCGTTGGAAGAATTCACCAGATTGACACGTTAGACATTTTCTTTGTTATTTAAAAAACAAAGTGTTCAGAATCTTAAGAATTGCAAATTATAACTACGAATTTTATTAAATAATAATACAATGTTTACCTATTAAGACTTATGTTAACAATGTCAAAGTTATAATAATATAATCGAATTCTATATTGTCGAAATGTTAAATATTTATTTCGATTACTGGTGAACTTACGTTTACAATTTAATATTTAACATAGTTCATAATATTGGTGCAAATGTTACAAAATGTAGTTGCGAATTGCAAAAGATTGTATTACATTAACAATTTAAATGTCATTTTAATATATGCTGTAAATAAAGTTGATATAATTTGTAATGATTTAAAAAATTTAAAGACGTCATTCCATAAACATGTACTGTAAATTTTATTTAATTATAATGAAATTATAACATTTAAATACTTAAGATTCACTATTTTGTAATGATTTAATCCAATCATTAAATAATATTTTATTTATTTTGTTGTATTTTATAGGGATGCAGTCTAATCAAATACAAAATAGTCATTATTTAAATTAAGATAATATTTTATAATATGTAGTTAATGACCTTCATACAGATTTGAAACTGATCGTAGTTTTTACTCGAACCATGCTCTAGAGTAGCTAGAGCAATACAGCTTCTTACCAACCTATCAGTGGTACCAACTTAAATATATTGATCACGTGGTATACACTTGAGATTGATCACTCTGTATATGTGTATGTCAAATTTATAATTTTTGAACAAAGTATTACATAAATAAATATAAATACGTGTTTGAATTGATTAAATTTTGTTACTTTTATAAAGTTAATTTACTTTTGACGAATTCAGTTGTAAGTAAATAAAAATTGTTTTCTTAATTATCGTGATGTAAAAAAAATTGTATATTATAAATCATATACCTACTTACGTTAGTAAATGAAAGTTAAATGTTTTAATACTTTTAGACCCATTTGCACCACCTCGGTTTTAAACTGAGATGGTGCAGTTCTTATACATTAACAATAAAGCATTTGAATATGAATTTTTTAAATTCCCGCCTGGCGCTTCATTAGCGCTCAGGTGACGTAATACACAACTAATTTATTAAAAAGGCGCGAATGGTAGAAGTCGTAGATCTATGCCCTCACTTACCTATGCTTGTATTTATCAAAATCCCCAGTTTGACAAATGCTTAACCCCTACTTGAAAATCGTGAGATGCCCGATTTACACACAAAAAATGTGTCTACTTCAAAATTTGAATTTTGAAAGTGTCTACAATAACAAGCTGTACCAGTATTTTTTGAGCGCGGTAGTACGTAAGTAGAAGACGGGCACCCTCCCCTCCACTTTTTTTACGTCACAAGCCCCGCCCACTGGGACACCTTCCCCTCTACTTTTCGTACTCAACCACGCGGGATCCGTGTATTTGGAGGGTAGGGTCGGCTTCTTTTCGGGGACCTTTTTCAACCCTTGGGCGGAGTTGAGCCCCTAATTAAGGTCCTTTTGGCAGTATTAAGAGCTTTTTGACTGAAAACCCTTTGCTGATTAAGCAATTGCGCGTACATGCAGTGTTCTGATTGGAGGGATTAAAACTAGGCCACGCCCCACCTTTTCACCGATTGGTCGTGCGTGCACCCGCCTCTCTGGCATTTGATTAGTCCTTAGCCTCACCCAGTCTCTGTGCTCTGATTGGAGGGCTAAGTCTCTGTATTCTGATTGATTATGGCGGGGAAATTTGAATTTGTATTCTAAAAAGGGGCCCTAATGCTAACATGTAAGACGTGTAGGTCTTTGAAATTTGTTCTCGGGCCTTCGCTCTGTCGGCCCCTGGTTGAAATGGTATGTAACCTTATAAGACAAGTGCAGAAACTAGTTTTAGGTTATCGTGCCCCTTGGCGGAAAATTTGAAATAATGGCCTAGAACATGTGTTAGTCTGCACTTGTCTTGGCCCACTTTGAGTTAAAATTGATTTTAGCGCCATCTAGTTGTGTATTTTAAACTAGAGTGTTTTCTGTAATAGAAGTTGATCACACCTCTCTCTCTCTCTCTGTTTATCCGTCTCTCCTCCCTTCTCTTTATCTACTCCACCATCCCATTCTTCCTTTCTTCCTCCCTCCAACCCTCTCTCCCTCTCCTCTCATCACCGTTGATTGTTATACTAGCGGGTTGACGTGACTGATTGGAAAAGTGTAGATATCTTTAAAGAACCTGATTTTACTGTTGCCATTTGTCATGGTCGGTCATTTTGGTTTTTAATGCTTTATCCATGTCGTTACCCAATTGCGTTAATATGTTGTGACATCTGGCGCTTGCGGACACTGTATAAAATCCATAGGTAGAATAATCATCTTCTTCAGATTGTGGTCCATAATAATTGAAACAAATTATAAAGAATTCCGCCAAGCAATGGTCCTAACAGGAGCGGTAGAAATGTGGCGCCCTTCTGTACGAGAAACTGTTTCTTCTTTTTTATAGATTCACCTCTCTGTTCCAGCCGCCTTAAAATGTGCTTATGCTGAAAGAGTCGCTGCTTCTGATCAGCTGACAGAGGTACACGGCTTTCTAAAATTTTATGTGCACACTCGCAAATGCATTCCATCTGCTTACTATCCAGACATTTCAATAAAGCGTCACGTTGACTTTTACTTAATCTGACTAATGCGCGCAGGATATCGGTGTTTTCGATTAAAGCATATGATGTTATCTTTATGACTGTATGGCTTAAACCCTTTTTTCGCTACATGTACTTGGCAAATACCTTGAGGCTCAAATATGTTTGTTCTATAGCGTAGCACATCCGGTGTATTCTGTTTTAAATCGAACAATAAATATCCGTGCGGATTATAAAATGCTGTATCTGTGCCCTGTCACGTGGGTCCTTAAACAAGATTATCTAATGAGCGTTGAGCGAGACATCTCGCTATCCACATCCTTGATAAAATATGTTTTTCGTTAAGAAAAACACGCTTAGATTTCTATGATAACACCCCTTAGTAAAAATATCAACCACCGAATCGTTAGTCTCGCGCACTAGATCGTCAATTATTATTAACACCGGTTTTTCACCATCAAACTGCTCCATATCAGGTAATCCTTTCTTAAATTCCACTGAGAGATCTTTGAATAATGGTTGCCATTCGCCGCACAACCAGATAATTTTTTCAAAAGCTGTATCGCATACAGTTTCGATATTTTTTAGACAATCAACGATAAAATACGATTAATATTGCAAAAAAGGAATGCTTAAACTGACCTTCCTTCTCGAAACTCTAATTGATACTAAAGAGTATTCTATTATCATCACAACTTAAATACTAGGTGAAAAAATCTGCAATCACAGGTATATTCTACTCTGTTTTATCGTGCTTATCTTTTAACATCAAAATAAAACCTATTTGTTGTTGTTGTCTTTTAGATATTTACTAAAAGCTAGCACGTGTTTTTAAATCGTGCATTAACAATAATAGTTTGATGTATATCTAATTTATAATGTGTGATTACCTGCTTACTTAATTGCTACTCATTTATTTATTTTAAAGTAATTTGAGTGTGTGTGTGTGTGTGTGCGTGACGTGTGCGTGTGCGTGCGTGCGTGCGTGCGTGCGTGCGTGTGTGCGTGCGTGCGCGCGAGATAATCAAATTACTGTATAATACTTGATTTTCAACCATTCTACTCTGATTCATAAAGAGATTTTAGCACTTTAGTTGTTTTAATTAAGAGTTCCGTACCAAGAACATCATGATCATCATGATCAACTTCTATTGCCGAACAATTTTCGGTGAAAAAATCTGCAATCACAAGTATATTCTATCAAAACCAACACGGGCATCGTGCATTAACAATAATAGTTTTGATGTATATATCTAATTTATAATGTCTAATTACCTGCTTACTTAATTGCTACTCATTTATTTATTTTAAAGTAATTTGTGTGAGTGTGTGTGTGTGTGTGTGTGTGTGTGTGTGTGTGTGTGTGTGTGTGTGTGAGTAATTGAACATAAAATAAATCAGGTATAATTTTCGAATGTAAAGATGTTGACCGCTTAGATAGAGAATCTGCCTGTATAAAACGCTAGGATAGAAAATGACTATTATTTCACCTAATATTTAGACCTTAATGTTTTTTGCAGCAGCAAATTTTAAAATATTTGTAAGCACATTAATTAACACGATGTCGACGGCTAATTGCTACTTTCCATTCATAATAAAATTGTATAACTGTTTAATAATAATAACTGCATTCCATAAAAACAGTTTTATCATATAGATGAAATCTTTTAAATGTATGTTGTAAATAAAACATCGTTTTAGATAAATGCATATAAGGTGGCTCTAAGTAGTGTGCGAAAGGGTAAGGTAAATACGAGTTGCAGTAAGGTGATAGAGATAATTAGGTTTGTATATTGTATATACAAGCTAGCATTATTAGAATACATATTCAAATTTTCCTCCAATTAAAACAAAATGATTGCGATACATTGTGACTCATAATTAATACCAAAATATATTGTACGTAACAGTGGTTTAAGACCCTGATGCATACGGAGGACCTTAATACTTAGTGTTAGACTACTTAATACAAATTTCCCTCCATAACAATTACAGGACCCTGTATGTACTTTTAACATATAACGCTAGATGGCGCCACAATCAAATTCAAATTTTTGGACAAGGGGACGAAGCCCCGAGATCTAAGTTCCGAAGGTCAATATCTGTCTTACAAGCTAGCATTAGACACTCTTATTAGAATACAAATTCATATTTCCCGCCATAACAAATCAGAGTGCAGAGACTTAAATACAAATTCAAATTTTCCGCCAATAGGGTCTCGTCAAGGGGCAAAGCCCCGAGAGCAAGTTGCGCAGCCCTACGCATCTCTTACAAGTTAGCATTACGCCCCCTTATTAGAATACAAATTCAAATTTCCCAGCCATAACCAATTACAATGCAGTGAATTAATCCTCCAATCAGAGCACAGCTGCTGAGTAGTGGGGCTAAAGACTAATCAGAAGCCAAGGAGGCGGGCATTAGTACAACCAATCAGATGAAAGGATGAGTGTAGCTTAGTCTTAGCCCCGCCTTAATAGACGTACAACCAATCAGGTAAAAATAATGGGTGTGGCCTAGTCTTATACCCACCTTAATGAAGCCATAAGGGCCTTATCTAGTCCTAACCCAGCCAAAATGGCCGCTAGACCACACCCTAGGGGATCCAACACACCTAACAGGGGGTCAGACCGCCAAAAAGACTCTTAATATAGCCAAAAGGACCTTAATTAGGCTTATAGTGGACCCATTCTACTGCTATCGTTACCTTAATTTAAGTTTCGAGTTTGTGTATTATTGTATATATATATATATATATATATATATATATATATATATATATATATATATATATATATATATATATATATATATATATATATATATATATATATATATATATATATATATATATATATATATTGCAAGTTGTAAGTTATTTTGGGATACAATCGTTCGAAACATGTAGTTAAAAATAAATCATTTGCTGATAACACTTCTACGTTTCGATTTATTTAAAATCATTTTCAAGAAGCTAAAATATGAAATAAGAAAATTACAAACATTAATAAAGTATTGCTACTTACAGAACAGCTTGATTAAACGTTAACTACAATTAATAATACAAAGAAGAGTCTGTCAAATATAAAGGTAAAGTAAATCAACATTAATAAATTCTAAAATTATCTAAAACTACCAAAAATTGTTACGTTGACATTGGCATTCTACGTTATTCAGTTGACAACGTCATACTTAATCCAATTTAAACAATAAACAAACAAGTGTGCAACAAGCTATAAACAAGGAGATGTCTTATTAATTACGATACATGTTAAGTTAAAAGTTACAATCACAGGTCCGTTGGAAATATATTGTTATCTAGATATCATTGTGTATTAAAATGATATAAATAAGAGTAAATCATATTAAGGTTATCAATGTCTTGTTTATTATTTAAATTCTTTTGTTTTTTATTAATGTGATATGACTCTAAGAATAATCTTTTTTTATAGTTTGATTCTATTTCTAGTATTTTGGTTTCTTCAAAAATTGCTATATGAGATGTGGTGTAAAGATGAGTCGAAAGAGCACAAAACTTTTTACCAATTTTGGCGTCACTACGGTGTTGAGTTAGACGGGAACGTAACCATTGGCTAGTTTGTCCTGTATAGTAAGATTACATTGACATGGAATACTGTATACTATATTATTAAAAAGTAATTTTGGAGTTTTATCTTTTAGTTTAGTGAATAAGTTTCCTATAGATTTATCAAATGAGATTGCAATGAAAATGTAAGGTTGTTTAAGAATTTTTGTTAAAAGTGGTGTTAACTGGTTAATAAAAGGTAGTTTTCTGTATTTAACCTCTACAATTTTTTCTGGTTTTTGAAAATTGAGCTGATCACTGAAAACAAGTTTATTTAATAACGGTTTAGGAAATCCATTATTAAGAAATATCTTTATTAATTCTTTTTTTATTTTTAACTAAAAATTCTGGTTCACTAATTTTTTCAATTTTATATATATATATATATATATATATATATATATATATATATATACAGGGTTGGGCAAATGTGTGGAAACCCCTCATTTCTGGCTAAACTATTGATTGTATCAAAAAAAGACCTTCACAAAAGTTGATGTAAATTTTATTATCTATTCAGTGGCGTACTTATTTGTAGCCGATTTACTTCGACCTGATTTTGGCCGATTTCTAATACTTCCAGTTTCGTGAAATTTCCGCACAATCTTCGAAACCCTTGATTTGGAAATGTGAGGATTTCTCTCCGGAAATGTTGCATTAAAAATAGCACATGCATCTTTTAAAGATCTCTGTCTGTCTCCAAATCCAACCATATTAACAACGAAATACGCTCACGTTCACTTAATTCAACCATGATTAGAAAACAATACTAATACTTTACACCGAAATTGTCTGACGGAATTAACAGTAACTGACAATAATACAAAATATTTGAGCTATGTTACAGAAATAACCATGGCAACAACAAAAAAAAACGAATATTTTTTATTAGATAGTACAGCGACAGCGATCTCTTATTTTATTTAATATTTAAAAAACGACAAGTCGCATACCTACCAAACCATATATCATTATAATTGGAGAAAAACGGTATATCTGAAAATGCAAAAATATACAGGGTTACCCATTTAAAAAAACCATCGATGACGTCATATCTCGAACATTGGCGTAGCTGCTGCAAATCCTAGTACGCCACTGAATAGATCATAAAATTTACATTAACTTTTGTTAAGGTCTTTTTTTTGATACAATCAATATTTTAGCCAGAAATGAGGGGTTTCCACACATTGGCCCAACCCTGTATATATATATATATATATATATATATATATATATATATATATATCAAAACCTAGTAAATTATCACCCTTTCTGTATACTAACGTATCTAAAAATGAAATTTTACAATCAGATTCTATTTCTACAGTAAATTTTAAGTGGGGATTGAACGAGTTAAAGAATTGCATTGTGATGTCAATCATATTTGCTGGTAATGAGCAAATAATATCATCTACATATTAACCAAGAAAACAATATTGTAAGGTAATGTGGGGACTACCGTATCTAAAAGAAAATTCATAACAATTTGAGCTCGAATTGGGGATATAGGGCTATCCATATTTATATTTATGTTTGACAGACTCTTCATTGTATTATTAATTGTAGTTACCGTTTAATCAAGCTGTTCTGTAAGTAGCAATACTTTATTAATGTTTGAAATTTCATATTTTAGCTTCTTGAAAATGATTTTAAATAAATCGAAACGTAGAAGTCTTATCAGCAAATGATTTATTTTTTACATGTTTCAACCCAAAATAACTAACAACTTCTTACTCTAACATCTGCCGTTCGTTTATAAAAGAACATTAAAAAAAAATTTATATATATATATATATATATATATATATATATATATATATATGTTGAGATGATTCAAATTACGTGCAAGTAGCTATGTAATTTGCATAGTGAAGTTTTACTTTAGTTAGTACGAAATGGTACATTTCATTAAATGATTCTAGATAATAATGATTAATAAACATTGAAATGTTTGAAAAAGTTAAATATTTCTTTATATAATTTAAATAATGTTAAAATAAGTAATCGACAGCACAGTACATTGAACTATAGGGTATGTTTGTTATCGTTTTGAGTTAATTCAAGTTTTCATTTAGTCTAGTAAGTTTATTTTAAAACAATATTCCCTGACGACATGTGATACAGGTTGTAGTTGACAGAAATAATGTTAAAACTAGATTTAGGCTGGTATCAATGTCGCAATTCACATGTACGCAGCCAAGATTAGTGAAAATATTCATATTAGTGCGTTAAACTCATATTAGTGCAAAAATTATGAAAAAACAGAATAAGCACATTAGTGAGTGACTATAAAACATGCAGCAGCTCTGGGATTATTGTGTGTAATCAACAATGTATGACCTTAAACTAGTGATTGACAACATTCCGACACTAGTCGTAGAAGAACTTATGAACCTACGAAAGTGGAAAAATAAATTAATTTGTGACTTGAACATTAAGTTTAAACACTTACATTAACAGTTATTGTGTTTAAAAGTGTGAAATTTAACATTAAAATTATATAAACAAAATGAGGTTATGTTATATCCTCGCATATAAATTTTTGTAAAAAGTATTTTAAATTGAGACAATTTGTATAAAATAAATTAGTAGAGGCAAAAATAGTAAGGTAGCCTCAATTTTATGTTATAATTCTTATATTTATGTCCATTTTGTTAATTTTAGTTTTAAGTATGGGTAGAATTTAAATAATTTTCCTCTCAAATTGGCCGTAGGCATGTTTAAGATGAATATTTGGGTGTAGTAGTATCCCCTATTCATGTAGAGGTAATTTCCAGGCCTGTAAAATTCATAGAATTAGTGTAAATTCAATAAATAAGTGAAAAAATTAACGTAGTTATTAAGTGTAGGAATTAGTCCGTGTTTGGTTTTAAATTATAGATAAAATTATGGAGATTATGAAGAAGAGATTATAAGAAATGTTAAAGGGGGCGAAAGTTATAGGGCTTTAAAGAAAAATCGTAATGTAAAAATTACAGTAGCCAATCAGAATTCAGGGAATATTCTTCGTAACTATAGTAAAACATTCGATGATTTGGTTGTCGACCAAAATCATATAAATACAAGTGCATTAGCTTCACAAACTCTCTTGATTTTCATCTTTTGCAACAACTTGCCAAAGTAAGCTGTTGCCAAATTTTTTGAAAATAATTTTTAAAACAAATTAACGTCACTTCGGTAACTTAACAAAGTGCGATTTAGTATCGGAAGTGTTAGCAAAACAAGTGATAGTCTTTTGTCGAAATAATTAAATTAAGGTTAGTTTACCTTTTTAAATTTCAAATCGGAAGTTTTCGATTAGTTATAAAAATATTTCCGCAGTTTCGACTTTGTTTGTTTTTAAATTTATATTGTGAATGTTGGTATGGATATTTAATTGTGTTGTCTTCGTGTTTTATCATTATACACCTTGTTTTTCAAAGTGTGTTTAATTTACAACAACCTTCAACGATCCATGCTTTTCAAAATTTATTTTGAAGTTAATTAAAAGAAGTGATGAGCCTAAAATAAAGATTCGTCAATATTCTAATAACAATAGTGAAACTTACCTAAATGAATAAGCTGTTCATTTAAAAGAAAATTTGGATGTTCGAGGAGCAGAGTTGCAGTTCGCAGGAGCTGTTGTCTTCAATCAACTTCAGCAGCAGTAACCCACAAAAGGAGGACATTGTATGTGAGTACTTATTGTTGACATTGATACTTTATTGTTATGTTCATAATTTCTATCCTTTGTAATAATCTTGATGTGCAACAACAGGTATGCATATCCAAGGAATGTTATTTGTTCTAAAATTTAAATGTTTTATATTAATATTGTTGTTTATTCAAACGTAGTTATACTTACTTGTATGTCGAATTTCATTTTAGTTGTAGTCAAATCATATGTTTGCGTATTCACAGCGCATGCCCACGTATACTTTTAAAAGAATTTTGTTATGTACAGGGTGTAACACAGGTATTAATGCGAATTAAAAATTATAATTCAGTTTACTTAATCAATTTAGATACGATAGAAATAATAGGACATTATCTCAATGTGCTTTAATCATATTAACTATGATTATTGTATTCAAACAAGCAATATAATTCAAAGTAATAATCATTTATTTTATAATGTTAAAAGTAAAGTTTCTTCTAAATTTTTGATCCTATCCCCTTTTGATGAGTCTCATAGTTCTACCGACGAATATGTTATCAATATTAAGAGTTTTAGCCAATGTTAAAAATTAATAAATAATAAATAATATTAATATTAAAATATAAATATAGTACGACGATTATATGATTATAATATTAGAGAGGGGGTTTTAAAATATCAGTACAATATATATATATATATATATATATATATATATATATATATATATATATATATCACACTTTTTTGTCAGAAGATTAAGGAATTGCCTAAATAACATAAATGTAAAAATATTTTCTTGAAATATACTCGTGATTATACCATTATGCGGTTTTGAAAAGAGTGCTGTTATTGAATAAGGATGGCAAACCGAAACCGTTTTTAATTTAGGAGAGGCGGTATACATGTATTATCGGGGACAAAAACAACTAGGACAATTCTTGCAAAGCATTTTTACTTAAATTGAGCTGTTTAATTCTGACTTTTCAGTTACATAGGAGACTTCTTGTCTATCATTTCAGAAATATATTTGACAATGGTTTAAAATGGCTGTTGTTAATAGTTTTGATAAGGCTGGCATTTCAGAAGTGGTCCATGCAAGCAATTGCTCTTCATTTAATATATTATGTTGTCTGTAGTTATATATGCTTCAAATATCATACAGTCATAGTCACACTAGGTACATTAAACCGTCCTATTTTTTTTTGTCCACGATAGTACTATAGCGCGTAAATGAAACATTTGTACACATGTTTGTACCTTCAGTTTAAGTCAATACATTATTTGTTAGTGAGCCAATATATTACGTTAAGTGAGGACATATAAAGGTTCGAACCCAGAGCAGTGTTACTGCTGTATACATATATAAAATAATCATTAAATGTATTTATATTAAAATTAACTTTTAAAGAACATGCAGTAAAAGATTAACTCGAGTGGGACTTGAACCCATGACCTCCACCTTGCTAGAGTCACAATTGATTCAAACTTAAACTTAGTGTACTTCCCTAGTTACGATGTATTATAACTTTTATAAACAATGAAGGATCACAGTCAATTTTTGTGTATGTCATGTGAGCCCGCAATTCGCTAAGGTTTCGCACATGATTGACTCATAATTTTATTTGCTATAAGAAATACTAATACATCACTACAGAAATCATTGTTAGTGAACGAACAGAAGCTTAAAATAATAATTATAATTAACTGTATTTATATTAAAATTAAGTTTTAAAGAACATACAGTAAAAGATTAACTCGAGTTGGACTTGAACCTACGACCTCCACTTTGCTAGAGTGGGGCTCTCCTAACTGAGCTATCGAGGAGGCAAGTCGCAATCGATTCAAATTTAAACTGTATGTACTTCCCTAGTTATGATGTAATACAATTTTTATATACAGTGTAGGCTCACAGTCAATTGTGATCAAACCGTTAAAGTGAATGGAAGTTGTATAATTTTAAGCTTACAAATTCTGGAGTCCCTCAAGAATCAATCCTATGGCCACTTTTATCTATAATTTTTAGAAATAATTTTCCGCATCACCTACCTCCCATCAACAAATGTATTTTGTACGCAGATGACGCTACAATACTTACCTCAAGTAATAACATGGATGTAGTTCAAAAATATTCCAAAGAAGTCCTAAGCATTGCCGAAAGTTAGGTCGTTTCAAATGGATTAGCATAAAACAAAATCAAAAGAACTGAAAGTATTGTGGCACTAAAGCATCATTCAAATCCAAATCCTAGGTATGCTACTTTTCTGGGGGTATACATGCCAAGCACAATTTTTTTTATATAAATTATAAATCCGAACAGATTTCTACCAAAATTTATCTCTTGAAAATTTTTCTCTCTAATACTTTGGCTGCAATGAAACGCTCTATCAGATTTTGGAAACAAAATGCAATGTTACCATTTAAAAAAAATGTTATTTTTGAAGATAATACTCGCAACGCTGGAGTAATTATTTTCGTTAGATTGCGATTAAATAGATTGCGCCCTAAAACTTTATTTTTGGAAGTAAAAGTCTTTCTTCAGTAATAAAAAAATAGCCTACGTCAGGTTTTAAAAAATAATATATATATATATATATATATATATATATATATATATATATACATGTTTGGTACATCGATGCAAAGATTTAAAGGGTGATAGAATACGTGATTTTGAGTCGATTTAAGCAAACATACCTATATACCAAGTGCTGCCGTTTTGAGATAATGCCACTTTTAATATTTCTTGATTTTACCGTGTTTTTCTGCAAATATCGAAGTGTACAAGAGTAACAAGCCGTCTTATCGCAAATTTATACTAAGTTTTTTTATTCCTTATGAAGTGATTGTTCATATTCTTTTATCAGAAAAGCCTAATATGTCTTTGGTTCTTGCCTAGAACTTCTTAAACATGAAAGTTTTAATTTGTAAAAAAGCAATCACTAAAATTCAAACGTGGATTTAGTCTAAAATCTTTCGTTAATTTTTTTTCCAATTTCAGTAAAACTTCCTTGGGCAATGGTCTTTAAGATAGCATGAATAGATTTACAAAAAAATTTTTACAAACTGGAAAAATTGAATTTAATTACCAAAGTGCCCCCTAGGCGCATTCGCCAAAACGTAAAATATATATATATATATATATATATATATATACAAATTGCCAAGAGATGCTTATGACCGGCTACCTTAAATTTTTTCATATCATAAGTGAAAGGAAAACAGGAACTAGTTTAAAGCTGTGTAAAAGAATATGGATTGCGAGCGTTTGAATGAACGAAGTGAGTATTTCTAACTTTTGTGATCCGAGATGGTATCAAAGAATGTAATTCAACAGCGCAATATCCATTGTAATACCGTTAATACAAAGAAAGACTGAAACGATTCCTCTATACTCAGGGGACTGTATGTCAGAAGTTAAGGACTGGTATTTTTTTAATACCAACCCAGAGGTGACAATTATATGTTAGATGAGGACGAATTTGGGCTTCATATTGTAGAAAGAGTTGTTGGGAGGTAAAGTACTGCTTAGATCTACACTAAGTTTTATTAGCGTTAAATTTAGCTAGATTATTACTCACCCATTCAAGGATACGTTGACTGTCTTTAGTGATTGAAATTGCCACTTCAGTTTTTCGATTTGTGATAGAAGGTGGATTATCATTATGAGTGGTCTGAGATGAACTGCAATGAAGAGTGCTGTCATCAGCAAAGCAATGGACTGGTTTAGTTGTTAAAGAAATTTATGTATAGGAGAAAAGTGTAGGCGCTACAACTGATCCCTGTGGCACGCCCGCATTAATGTCAACTTCTTTTGAAAAGAAGCCATCAACTACGACACGTATTCGTCTTTTATCAAGGAAACTAGAGACGCAGTTGATTAGGAAACGAGGCGAGTTTGGCAAGTAAACACGTATGCCAAACTTAGTCAAATGCTTTTGAAGTATCTAAAGCGACTACAATAGTCCGGATTGTTCTAATGTATTGTTCGAAACTTCGGTCAGATATGAAAGAAAATCACCTGTTGAACGACTGCCTAAAAACCGTATTAGTGGTCACCAATGAGTTTGTTAGTTTCAAGATTAGAGAACAGCTGTTGATTGATGGCTTTTTCTACAATTTTAGACAAAATGGAAGGGATGGAAACCAGTTGGTAGTTGAGGGATCAGTCTTATCGCCTGTTTTGGGATAGATTGTACATTTGCTAACTTAGATGATGAAGAAAATTCCCCAGAAGGCATAGAGATCAAATAGAGCTTAGATAGGACTGGTAATTGTTTGAGGGAACATTTCTTTAAGAGAATAGCTCGAATACCGCCTAGGCCAGTCGCCTTATTGAGATCAAGCCCACTGATAATCGATTCAAGGAGCTAGTATCGAAAATCAATTAGTTTCATAGCAAATGTAGAAGAGGTAACTAGGGACACATCTTTTCCACGCTTATTAGGATACAAGTTTGATGCTAATCAATCTATAAAAAGATTTACTTTGTCTATAGGATCAGCAGCTACACATCCGTCAAAGGATGTTATGGAGGGGCAATGAAGATGTACCAAACTTTTTCTTCGCGGATTTATGATCAAAATTTATGACTGTCTAAAGGAGATGTAGCTAATTCACTGCATTTTCGTTGTTCAAACAACTTTTTAGCTTTAGTGATAACACTTTTGCAGATATTTCTAGCACCAACATAATCTGCATGACTATCGACCGTTTTGTTAGAATTCTATTTATTATAAAATTTATTTTATTCAAAGATATTGCATCAGCACAACCCTTATTGAACCAGGGTTGGAGACTGAAATGATCGATACGTTTTGTTTTTGGGAGTGTGTAACTCCATGCCAATGAGGATGACTTCAAACACTAAAAGGGTAATGTCCTAAGATGAGGACGACTTAAAACAATATTCACGCTATGGAAAGGTGCCAAATAAATACCGTAAATTACTTCATTTAGCTGATTTAAAACACCACAAGATTTTATCAGTGTTCCGAACAACATAGGAATTAGGGACAGTAGAAGTTATTTCTATTAGACAATGTCCAGATAGACATAATGGGGAAACACGGAAGTTCTATAAAGAAGTAGGTCTGATGTAAGAAAGAGATCTATAATATGGGGACTATTGTTGGGTTATCAGAGATTCTTGGGTCCAGATATCGTTTGTGTGAGATCACACGAAATAACAAATGCTTCTGCACTACGACCAGCAGGATTAATATTGAAGCCCATTAGAGTTATGAACATTGAAATATTCCAGAATTGAGATATCGCAAGATTTAAACTGGGAGAGAAAATAGTCAATTTCAAACTAAGGTAATCGAAGAAGTCTTAAAAGTTGTTGTTATTAGGAGACGTATAAATGCAACAGTAGAATTTCACAAATTTAGGACCGGAATGTTGAAATCAAATCTCATCGATTTTTTATTCTCCAAAGAAGAAATTCTCTTGCAAGCGATGCTGTCCGTGAGATATGCACACTCCACCTTTGTGTCGAACGTTAGAGTGAAGATTGTATTGGGTAAATTGCAAGACGGGTGAATCGGAGCTTTCAGAGGAGATTTGTGTTTCAGATAGAAACAAAATGTCATGTTGTAATTGTTCACGATGTTGGTGAACAACACTAAGATTAGACCTGATACCCCGGATGTTGGAAGAATGGATCAGAAGGTGAGTATATTCTACGACCGAGGTCATTTATGCCCTGTCCTCCCGGACATTCGATGGGGCAGGGTTAAACGTTCGGTATTTACTATCCTATAAACCACAGCCATTTTTTCTTAATTTTGGACTTTTAATTGGATGGGAAGACAACGAGGGCGAGAGGAAGAATAGGATGGGAATAAAGTAACGATAAGGAAAAGGTGACCGGCAGCACTTACCGAGCTCATAAAATCCGAGACCCAATATTTACAAGCCCATGGCTAAGAGTTGTGGTACCTCCCCGGTTGGCATGGGTACACATGCCTCCCCCTTTATAATTCATTATGAACGTATTATAAAAGAGATATGAAAATTTTTCTAAAAAAATGTCTCAATTTTTTTTCAGCAATTCAAAATCAGGATTTTTAAGCCTTATCTTCTAATTTTGAGAATGAAGTTATTGATACTATACCTTAAGAAATTATATTTGTATTATTTCATTTCTTTTAATTTCCACTTTGTAGATTTGAAGGTTGTGTGTTGTTCCACACCAGATATTTTACAGAATAGCTGCCTTCCATTATTTTTAGTTTAGCTAATTAATGTTAAATAAAACAGACGTTTTTTGAAGGATGTGGAAATGTTTTAATTTTGCGTATATAACATTTTGTTAACGATCGGTTAGTTTTAGGCAAACTTTATACTGTGAAAGTAAAATAACTGCAGCTTTCAAAGCAGTTCCCATCTGGTAGAAATGTTACTTTTGGAAACTTACATTGTTAAAATTTATGTTGGGTGAAAATACACGAATAAATTAATAGATGAGTGATGTTAACAAATTTTAAATTACATAAATAAATATCTTAAATATAAATTAAAACTAAGGAACTAAATTGGAAGAAACTCAGGGGGATGGACAGAGATTAAAAAGTGTTAATCGAAGTATTGCTCGATACGAATTAGGATTAGCGGTCTATATGATTAATAATGACAACTAGATAAAAACCTTCCCCCGTCAAATAAAAATAGACATATGGTGGTTATAGACCGTAAATCTGTTTATTTTCAAGTTATCACACACCTGATGAAAGGCAACCAGCATAGCGCTGGTGAAATACAAGTTGTGGAATTGTGCAAGATTTTAAACCCGTACCATAATATATGGCAGGGATAGTAAACCAATGTATTTGAATTTTTATTAGTTCATATTTGTGATCAACAGACGTCTCACTCATAGCCACATTTGTAAAATGGTGTGTATTCATGATCTGACATACATGCTATTAAGTGTGGTTTCTACTGTTCTTTAGAAGATGTCGCAAACTGCAGACCTACGGTAGAGTTGTCATAAAAATACTTTAGATCAAAAACAGACAGGGAGTTAATATTGCACTGGCGTGCTGTAAGATAAGACCCTGCAATCAGTATTTTTGCTTACTTTACTTTTGTTACAAAGGAACAAAAATACTCAATCACTATTTGAATCTTTTGCTATTCATTATTTATTCTCTTATGCTGTATCATAATATAACACAATAGAACTATTAATCTTTGTGCCGTTTTAGACACCTGATCAGCATTTAAACATTAATTTTGTTAAAAATTAATTATCCTGTTTGTGTTATTATTTTTATCATTAATTACTTTTAAAATAGTAGTACCTATTATCGTGGTCCGCTTACTGTTTGAACATTAATTTTATGTGTGATAGAAAGGTAAATTACTAGCAGACTTATAAGGTAAGTGACATAACAATTATTTGCAATAGAGAACTTAAAGCTACTTTTACGGTATACGTATAAAGAATCCCCAGTAGCCACTTATGGTACACCTCACTTTGTTATACCTGCAATATTGGATATCTGTACACTGTGCATAGTACAAAGTCTAGATTTTCGAGTTTGAACATAAAAAAGATGTCAAAAATGTTAGTTTGATATTTCCATTAAAGTTTATTTATTACATTTTTCCTTTCTTGCTCGAAAGAAAATCGAAAAAAATAAGTTGCGTTATTTTGAGGTTTTACGACTCCCTGATTTTTTTTCAAAATGTCTGTGTGTATATATATATATATATATATATATATATATATATATATATATATATATATATATATATACATATATACATACAGGGTGTTTAAAAAAGATGCGGCAATATTAAAGGGGGTGATTGCCTAGGTCATTTTATACAAAAAAGTTTCTATAAATATAGGTCCGCAAACGCTTCGTTACCAATCTACAGCGAGTTGAAGTTTAATTTAAAAAAACAGTCAAAATTACATTTTTCCAAAACGGCTTGAGATATCATAATGAAATTTTAGGCATGTCAATAGCTGTGGAGACGCATACTTTGCCATACAACACGATGTTTCACTATTTTTCAAGAAAAAAGTAGGATGCCGTTGATTTCTCTAAAAATAAAAATATTTTATTAATTAATTTAATTCTTTGTTCACTTGTGAAGAAAAAAGGTCTCTTGATTATTTATCGTACAATGTACCGTTTTTGAGTAATAAACATTTTAGTGCATGTCCACGTTTTATACAAAAAAGTTTTAAAAATCAAGGGTTTCATTCAAGGGCAAAAACAAGTATTTCACCAAACCAACAATTTTACCAACCAAAATTACAAAAACGGTTCAAAGTGATCACCTCGAGCTTGGATGCAAGAATCCAATCTTCCTCATTGGCTGGTGAACTCTCTCAAAAACACTAGGATCTGTTTTAATTGAGTTGCACCCAGCAATGATTCGATTTTTAAGTCTTCTATGTTTTCCAATGGAGTACCGTACACCAAGGACTTCAAATGGTCCCACAGGAAAAAATCAAGGGGATTTAAGTCAGGGCATCGTGCAGGCCATAAGTGAGATCCACCCCGGCCAATCTACCGTATGCTTCTGTTAAGAAATTACGAGCTACTTGACTAAAGTGGGCTGGTACACCATCGTGCATATACCACATTGCATCTCTATTTGCTAATGGGAGCGTGTTTTCCAAAAAGTTGCGATACACCTCTCAGCTAAATCTCCCGGGTAGAAATACCGATCCAATTAGGCAGTCACCCACAATCCCAATCCAAACGTTCCAAGAAAACTGATGTTGAAACAATTTCATTTGGATTTTCATCACAACATACATGATTATGCAAATTTTGTATTGCATTTCTTGAAAAATTCGCTTCATCGGTGAACATAATCAACATCAGGAGTTGAGGGATTTGAACCGTTTTGTGCAAATGCCATTGACAGAATGTAATGCGAGGGGAAAATCAGCAGGAAGAAGTGCGTGAACGCGTTGTATATGGAATGGATACAAACATTTTCCTTAAGAATGTGATAAATAGTCCTACATCCAAAGCATCAGCAATTTTTCGAGTAGAAGTACCTCGATCTTCTTCAATCATATCCAGTACATCCTCTTCCAGCTCTACCGTTCTTGCTGTCCTTGGCGTTTCTGCTCCTCCATTTCGTCTTAATGTGCTTGTTTCATAAAGCCGATGAACATGTTCTGTCAGGAGCAATATGGTCATGAAATCTTTCAGTATACAACCGCCTAGCTTCTAATGCATTTTCAGCAAGTCCATAAATGTAGTACATGTCGGTAATCTCGGCATTCGTATAGCGATTCATGATAAGGAACTTTAACAAATTCGACACATACAAAATAGCCTGTGACGCCAATACGCGCGCCAATGGTACGACTGAAACATCGTGTTGTATTGAAAAGTATGCGTCTCCACAGTTATTGACACGCCTAAAATTTCATTATATCTCAAACCGTTTTGAAAAAATCTAGTTTTGACTGTGTTTTTAAATTAAACTTCAACACGTTGTAGATCGGTAACGAAGCGTTTGCGGACCTATGTTATAGGAACTTTTTTGTATAAAATGACCTGGGCAATCACCCCCTTTAATATTGCCGCATCTTTTTTAAACACCCTGTATATATATATATATATATATATATATATATATATATATATATATATATATATGTGCGTGTGTGGGTGTGTGCGTGTGTCTGTGGTCACTCGCCAGCCGAAACTATACGACCGATTTTGATGAAATTTGGAATGAAGGCCTACGAGACAATTCTGTCGACAAAACTAGCGTTTAAATGCAGTAGGTATACAGGGGGTCAAAATAAGGGTGCTATTTAGGGGGCAAATTTTTAAATTTTAACATAGAAGATTGAAATTCAGATCATCAATAACTCACGTGAAATGCAATTTTTTGCAATCTTTTAAAACTTTTATAATTCAACTTGGCCGCTGTTACAGTCACATAACCGCGTATTCATACAATTTGTCACATTTCAAAGGCAATACTTTCCGTTCCTAAAAACGGTGTTATTACTACAACTACAATTATTACTACAAATGAATGGTTTCCATAGGTATTAGCTTTTCTTACATTTTTCAGGAAATATCTCTTTGGGGTCACTCAGTCAAGAAGAGTTGAAGGTCAGATTTATATGCGGGGAACATTTTGTCCGAACAGACATCTTGACGAAAAAGTTAACTTCAACAGCTGTCCCAATAAGCTTCAGGGATAAGACTTCCCAAAATACAGAACCAGAGGAAGATTTTGTATTGATAAAACCCAATAAAACGTATGGATCTGATCATCCTCGCCCTAAAAATGCCTCAACCCTCGATCGCGATGTTACAGTTCATTTACTGACGCCAACAAAAATGCAATCTGCTTCTCCTGTAAACATTTCTGCTCTACGATCTTTTGACAAGACTTTCTCCTTACCCTTTTCACAAGTGTTAGCTGAGTTGCCTTCTCCTCAAAAACTACCAACAAAACGAAAGTTTAAAATCACACCTAGTGGATCACCTCCTCCAAAAAAAGTGAAAGAAGCTTCGAAAAAAACTAATCCGTTGAAATTAGCGACTCCCAGAAATATTAATTCTCTACCAAATTTTCCAAAAGTGCTAACACAAATGCAGTTGTACCATCGTCCAAAAACCAGTTGGAGTAAGGAAGAAAAGAATATGGCTATAGCCTTGTATTATAAATCGCCAATGGCATATAGATTTTTAAGGAAAAATAAGGTAATATTACCCAGTGTCTCTATAATAAGACGATGGATGCAGGTTATGTACGTTCGCCCGGGATACAATAAAAAATTATTTTCCTGCCTTGCACAAAAAGCATCCTCAATGACCAACCGCGAAAAGTTTTGTATGATGCTCTTCGATGAAATGTCAATTAAGCTTTGGGTGGACTATAGCCGTAAATATGACATTGTCGATGGTTGTGAAGATTTGGGAGAATTGGGACGGAGGAGTGTCCCCGCAAAATACGCTTTAGTTTTAATGATAAGGGGAATTTTTTCCAACTGGAAGCTTCCTATAGCATTTTATTTTTCGGAAAAGGGCGTGAATAGCAAATCACTCCAAGTAATCATAAAAAACAATTTAGCGCATTTTCAGAAAATTGGTTTTACTGTGATGGGCTTAGTTTTGACCAGTCTACCACAAACCAAAAATGTTTAGAGATATGGGGTTACAAAAAATGAACCATCATTTACATTCGCTAGTAGAAAAATATTTTGCCTTTTTGACGCTCCACATTTAATAATAAGTGTTCGAAACAATATGTTGAGTGGAAATTATTTAACTGCATCGGGAGACCATATTTCCTTCGAACATATAAGACAAATATACCAGTTAGACAAAACAAGCGAAACTGGCATAGCGTTACCTCGTTTAACAGACCGCCACATGAATCCTAACTCATTCGAAAAAATGAGCGTAAAATTGGCCACTCAGGTTTTAAACCATAGTGTGTCCAGTGCATTAAAAACTGCCGTTAGAACCAAAGAAATAAGTACCGCCGCACTGCCCACTGCTCAGTTTGTCGAAGCAATGGATAATTTGTTTGATGCCTTAAACAGCAGGGCAATTTATTCTACTAAACCTTGTAACTATCCTTTAAGTGATAGTAGCGTAGCAGTATGCGAGGCATTGAAAATGGCTTTGAGATTTTTAGCACTTTGACTAAAATTAATTTAAAATCTAACGAGGCATCTTGACCGCCTTGCTTTGATGGCGTTATGCAAACTATTAACGGAGTGACTCAAATGTTTGACGACCTTAAAAAGTATAATGGCCGAGAACATGAAGAAATACGTTTTCTTATGACCGGTAGGCTAAACCAGGACAGTCTCGAAAATTTCTTTTCGGCAATAAGGCAAAGAGGAGGATGTAATAGAAATCCAAGTGCACGAGAATTTAAATACTCCTTCCGTGCATACGTCACAACAACGTTACTGGAACCTGCCGATAGTGCCAATTGTGAACCGGATCAGGATTGTTCAATATTTGAAGGTAATGCATCTCCTGATTGGGTAAGAATAGAAGAAGAGGAAGAACCTATATCATTAAGAGTAACAGAAGAGCATAGTGATTTTCAAGAAATATCTTCGTTTTCCTCGTCCGATAGTGATGATAACTGCAACAACGGAACAACATTGGAAAGCTGTTCTTCTGCGTACTTTGCAGGATATTTAGTAAAAAAATGTCTCGATCAATTTAATTGTGATAACTGTAACAAGACACTTGTGACCAATAATTTGTTGTCGGACAAAAGACAACTATTACTTTTAGAAAAAAGTTATAATTTTAAAAATCGCTTCCCTTTAAAAGCGCCTACCAAAATAGTGCAATTGTTTACTGACGTCGGTATGAAACAATTTTCCAAATACTTTGCAAAAATGATCCATACCTCTAAAATTGCTGAGAAATTGAAGATTTTGATAAACAAAAAACTTGAAAAAAAAGTAAGTCCGGTTCAGTGGAATAATTTTTGTCAGTCATAGAGAATTTTTAACCAACACCCTTGTGAGAGTTTTACTTTATAAACAATGCAAATGGCAAACTGAAAGCTGGAAGCCAACCAAAAAACCGAAACACGAGAAAGGCAAAAAACCACACACAAAGTTGAATATTTTACAACACAAATAAAAACGTAGATGTTGTGTATCTTTACTTGAGGTGTATTACTTTTAATAAAACACAAATTCAGATTTGTTTTAAATTCTTTTTCTCAAAAATATTTTACAGAACAAAAAATGTTACTTCTTATTATTTCTAAAAAACAGTCGCAACCCCTACTCTCTTGATTCCCGTAAAAGGCACGAAATTTTGAACTGATACAACACTCCCCTTACTAAAATAACATAGTATCATAATATAACTCCACCTTATTTTTAACACTGTGGTGAATTTAATGCGAGCATCTGATTCACATGCCTAATCCAAATCTTACAATCATCTGTCTCAACTTTGTAATGCAATTTACCAACTTTTGCTACAATATACCCAAAAACCCATTTCACTTTACCGTGATAATTTCGCACCTGCGCCCTTTCCCTCTCTTTAAATTTCCGGTAATTTAAATTTAAATTGTACTAGTTTGAGGCATAATTCGGTACTGCATTAATAATTTTTGTACATTAAGTTCTAGATTTGCATTATCTCTTTGTAATTTTAACACCGACTTTTTTAATGTCTGTACGAAACGTTCTGCTTGACCATTAGTTGCAGAATGATAAGGTGCTGAAAACTTTGAAACTACTCCATTTTCTTGCAAAAACCTTTGAAATTCTACGGATGTAAATGTTGTCCCATTATCTGTCACAAACAGTTTGGGTAATCCAAAACAAGAAAATATCTCCTACAAATTTTTATTGTAGTGTTCGCGGTCATGTCATTTATAATGTAAACAAATGGATACTTTGTATATGAGTCTACCAGAATAAAGAAAAATTTTCCCATGAATGGACCTGCAAAATCCGCATGTACTCTTTGAAATGGTTCTGAACATAGTTCCCATATGTGTTTGTCTGCCTGAACAGGATTATTTTTATTTAGATTGCAATTTGTGCAACTTTTAGCCAGTTTCTCAATGTCGGCGTCAATGCCGGGCCATCAACAAAATGATCTAGCCAGTCCCTTCATTTTACTATGCCAAAATGCCCATTGTGCAACTCGTTTAAAATCTTTGTACGCAATGATTTTGGTATAACAGCTTTTTCCCCACGTAATAAAATACCCTGCTGCAAACTAAATTTATTTAAATCTATATGAAAACTATCTTTTTCCTGCAGGCGAATACCCCTGCTTAGTGCACTAACTATTTTTGAAAACTCCTTATCTTTTAAAGTCTCTGTTTGAAACATTTCTTTTGTAATTGGAAGAGTATTTAAGTTTACGATTTGAAAAATGTCTATTACGTCTGAAAAATTTACTTTACTTTGGGTTGATAAACGTGATAGACAATCCGCGTTACCATGTTCTTTCGTGTTTCTATATTTGATATCGTAAATAAACCCTTGTAAAAATAGTGCATAATGTTGCATACGCATTGCACTATAAATCGGTAAACTTTACAAGGTGAGAAAATCTGTACCAATGGTCTGTGATCAGTGTATAAGGTAAATTTATTCCCGTATAAATATTGTATAAATTTTTCACGCCAAAATTATGGAATACGTCTCTTTGTCTAGTGAAATGGGTTTTGGGTATATGTGTAAAAGTTGGTAAATTGCATTACAAAGTTGAGACAGATGATGGTAAGATTTGGATTAGGCATGTGAATCAGATGCTCGCATTAAATCTTATCTTTGTATTATTATATAATTATTACATAATTGTATCTTTACTTGAGGTGTACTACTTTTAATAAAACACAAATTCAGATTTGTTTTAAATTCTTTTGTCAAAAATATTTTACCGAACAAAAATGTCACTTATTATTTCTAAAAACAGTCGCAACCCCTACTCTCTTGATTCCCGTAAAAGGCACGAAACTACTAATTTTTCAGGAAACTGTAATACATTAAATCAAAAAACTGTAGTCTGGCATTTCCCTCACAACTTTCTGTAACACTCTGTATTTCGAAGTTATTCCAGCCCGTTACAAAGTTGATTCCACTCTTACAATTTAGTGCTTGTAATTTAATTGTAAATAGGCTATTGATTCTTTATTATATTTCTTTGTATATAAACAATCTGTTGTAGTTATTACTTAAATTATAATTACTCTTTTATGATTCAAGTGTTTGTGTTTCTTGCGTATATCTTTAATAACCGCAACACAATGCAGTAATTTGACTAGAGAAGAGAGAGAGAGGAGTGAGGTGCACGTATCTAAGGCATGTAAGCAAGATAAGCAAGGCCGGCAATAACGAAAATGATACGTTTACAAAATTTACATTACGCTACTCTCCTCCAGTTGCAGCACATTCTGTACATTACTTTTAATATCAAAAAGATTGGCGCGAACCGGTTGCTTTACTATCCCTGCTTATATTATCCCGTACCATTGATTTTTTACTCAATGATAATATGCACTTAAAATTTAATGAGCTCATATTGTAATCCAGCCAAATCTTGCCTATTCCTATAATAATTTTTAATTGAAAATGAATCGGTAAACTGTTCTGCAATAGAACCTTGGCTGACCTATATTTGAATAAAATATTTAAATCATAAAAAGAAGGTTAGCATGATTAGCCAAAAAAGAAGTGGTGATCCAATTACCGACAAAGTGCAACGCAAATTAAGAAAAATTGTTAAATAACCTTTAAATGCTTTTTTTTTTGTTAATTTTGAGTGTCAATTCTGATATTTTTGTGTTCTTAGCTAAACAAATAGTAGAGAAATATCGGGAATTTAACCGAGTTCTGATATTTCAATTCACACTTGTAATTCAGAAGTCACAACAACACTACAAATGTTAATAGAAATTTCAGCCTAATAAAAATTAAAAAGTAATAGTAATTCAAACCCAACGAAATTCAAAAAAACATTTTTGGTCCCTTGCGTTGCTTCTAAATAGATATGGGTGAATGTCACATATTGGGACAATTCGCATCAGGAAAAACTGAAAAAAAAGTTCAGGCTTTTCGAGAAAAATTTTTCCGATATCTAAACTTATTGTACAAAATACCCCATGTGGTATCATCAGCACATAAAATCAACTTCCTTGAATTTTACCAACGAAACAAGATTTTTAGTATATGTCATTTCGGTAACATGGAAGTCATTTCGGTATTTACGGTTCTTTCAACAATAGTAAATAGAATAGTAAAGAAATACAAAATATTGATTTTAGAAGTTTATTGGCAATAGGTTCATATTCTTTTTTCACTACAAGCCTTACAAAATAAAGCATTATTTATAATAGCTAACTTAAATTTGTCAGCACAGTTCGAGTGGTATGTCCTAGCACATGAAATGTATAATATTCCCATACTTTCATTTGAAATTTACAAATAAAACATAGTCCATTTTTAGTCATTTTGTTCGTCATATTTTTGTTTAATAGGGAATTATTGACCGTGTTATCTGGTAATAGCACTATATCAGACAGTACACGAATTTTTTCTGCAGGTCCACTTGTATGTTCACTAGTAGCTGTGAAAGTTAGTTAAAAGAAAATATTACAAAAAAAAAAAAACTAAATTATAGGTACCTAATACTGTTTTTTAGCATTCGTTAGTTATAAAAAATAGGAAAAGGATACAATTTCGTTCTACCAAAATTTGATCTCCTGTTTCTTCATTGGGAAATGGCTGCATGTTGCATCAAAAGGGCAGTCAAAACAACTAGCCTGTCTCAGAAATAAAGATTACGCTTTTGTCGTGACCAAGTAATTTGATGCATATTCATAATTGATGGAATTATTGAAATGTCTGTTGGTTGTTGTGTTTTCTTTTCTGTATTTCGATTGATGGGACTTCCCAAATGTCAACCTTGCTATCTTTCATTTTCTCAATGAATAATTTTGCGGATGAAATATCTTGGCCTTGGAAAACTAGTTGGTCTGCGTTTCTCTTAAGAGCACCCCCAACACCATCCATTGGCCCCTTCCCATGACCACTAGCACTGTAATTCAATGTTAAATTTTCCAAATTTTTAAACAATACTGGCATTTCCGATCTAAGGAAAAATATATTATTGCAGTTTCTATACTGGGATGTTGGTCCATCAGAAAAGAAGTGAACGGTTTTTATGTTAGGATGTAATGACGATAATTTTTTTAAAAGGTGATTCAAATGTGCCCACACAGCGTAAGCCTGGTGATCTAGATTTTCGCTTACAGAACAGAAGCTAAAATTATTAATAGTATGATCCCGTTTATTTCTTACATAGTACACGCCCGTGTGCAGTGACAACTGTTGCTTAGAAGCTCCAAAATGCATCGATTGTATTTCAGAACATAATTTTCAGAAAAATCAATTTGGAGAACTATTTCGTTGTCTCCAATATTAGATTTTGTTTTATTTAATTGTTACATTTGATTTCTCATTATAAACAAATGTAATTTGAAAGTATCCATCTGAGTATTAAATATTTTAATCAAGTTATGTACACGTGCTGTTTTCTTTAATTTTGTTATTCTGCGAACGCTTTTGATTGCTCATAGTCTATTATTTCGTTTAAAATATTTCCACTTACATTAGTACATAATTTATTCATTTGACATGTGGCACAATTTCCAGACAAACATTTTAAGCTATCCACATCGCAAACAGTATCAGTAATTAGTGAGTCAATTTGTTTTGTCCCAATAATTCCTTTGCTGAATAATTTAACCGCTAAAAGTTCGACATTGACACAACTACATGAATCTCTGTCACTTAATTTAGGGCGAACAATCCAGAACGGTTTCATCCTGCAAAATGTTTTAAGGGACAACTTATGAGAAACTTTTTATAGAGTGTCTTTAAAGAAAACACCAACAATCGCTTCTGTTTTCGCACTTTATTTCTAGTTATGAAGTCTTTTTTGCCCGGACACATTCTGGAGTTCTCGTTCTGCTTCTAAAAAATCGGCAACCATTTTCCTTAAGTTTTCGTTATTGCGTGATTTCTTTTTTTTCTTTCATGCTGTGAAAAATTTAAATTATTTTGGAATTTTCTCTTCATTTTGTAACTAATAATTTTTCGTGTGTCCCGATCAAGCGATATTTTCGGAACAAACCTCCCTAACTTACTTTACTGATTACCTGTTTGTTTTTCGTTCTGCACATTACTGAACTTATTATC
Source organism: Vesta saturnalis (assembly GCA_036346205.1). Lineage (NCBI taxonomy): Eukaryota > Metazoa > Arthropoda > Insecta > Coleoptera > Lampyridae > Vesta > Vesta saturnalis. Next base: position 3,717,606 of record JARFJB010001218.1, on the reverse strand, counting down.
TACTAGTTGGTCTTCAAGAACTTGACCAAATAATAGTCGCTTTTTTATTTTATCAGGAATCTTGTAGCCTTTTGTAATTTCTTTGACTTTAGAAAATGGTGACATTTTTGTTTTCGATGACTTCGGAGTAGTAAGTCTTTGAAGACGTTTGCGATACTTATCAACAGTTCTTTTGAGGTTTTGTATTTTTCCTTCTGCAACGCAAAGACTTCTATACACTTTTGCTTGATCACGTCTTACCTTCTTTGGACCACTCATTCTTCTGGGGCTGCTTAATAAACTTGGGATATTTAACCTTACTTCTTCATGGTCAGATGAAGATGGTGTATCATTATTTATTATATTTTCTGTTGCGGCAATCATTCTCTTCTTTTCTCTATATCTCGAAGTAGCTTTTTTCCATTCTGATCTTTTCTTGCGTTTATCTCTCTCTTTTAAATCTTTAATGCTCTTCACCAACCCTTGTTCCTTCTTTTTTTTTGTAACGCTCTCTATCTTTTCGTCTTTTTTCTTCTAAATCCTCTTGGGACATATTTTCCCGAAATTTTCGTACTCTGTCCCGAACCTGCTTTTTTACCTTACTGTTTGAAGATTTCATTTTATTGATTTTAAAATCTAAAAAACAATAATAATTAAAGCACTACCAGTTGCATCAAAATTTGCACGTAATATTCCGTCCTAGCCATTATGTTATTATTTGTATTTCTATATAGTATACCTAATATATGTGTTATTATTTGTATTTCTATATAATATACCTAATATATGTGTGTACATATGTTAGTACTTATACAAATTATTGACAAATTATAGAAATAACAGATTAAATCACGTTTTTTAATCTGCTTTAATGATGCGGTAACTAACAAATGTCACTTCCGTAACGCAATAGTCATCTCGGCAACGCTTTGTGTTACCGAAATGACACGTTACCGAAATGACGAATACACTATTAAAGCAAATACATCAACCTTTCAATTAGGTTACCTTGATTTTAAAAGTGAGGTTAAGTTAACACCTAAGTAGTACACCGGCACCTTAACCACTTTTACTCTACTACAGTAGCACCTTTCACTTTTTTACACACTCACGTGTGAGACAGGATTTTCCACCCTTATTTTTACACGCCCACGTGTAGGACGTATTTTTCCACCCTTATTTTTGCACGCTCACGTGTGAGCCCTGATTTTCACCCCTATTTTTTACACACTCACGTGTGAGACCGTATTTTCAACCCTAATTATATCGCTTACGTGAAGGACCGTATTATCCTTATTTTTATTATTTCTTTTGGGGTTAAACCTTATGGCAGTATTAAGGACCTTTTGACAGCCAGGGCTTTTGCTAACGTGAGGGTGGTATTTAGGACTAGGGGTTAAACTGGGGGCTCGGCATGGCTTAGAGCGGGGCTAGAGGTTGGTGTTGTGTTTAGGGCCAGAGCTGGAGCTGTATTTAGAGTTAGGGTTATCTTGTAGATCATTTTTCTTGTTGCGTCAGCTCGGAGCATTGAATTAGTAATTAGGTCTTTTTCAATGATACCGCAGACCATAAAAAATGTATATTTGAGTTTACATGCATTCATCATGCTAAGAAAAAATTTATTAAAAATATTTCAATTAATACGAAATTACAATAGCATACTTATTTTACCTTGAGAAACAGTATTGAGCGTGTTATACATGCAATTTTAATGGAATTTATACAAACTTTTTCAGTGTCATTATTAACAAGTATTAATATCTACCTAATACTATAATTCTGATATGGATGGTTGTTTTAAATGTAATTTGTAATAAGAATTTTATTATAAAACGAATTAGCTTTAAATTGTTTTTTTACACCTCCTTTTAATCACCGGTTTTAACCTTCTACATGCATAAACTTTCAACTTATACACGAGGTAATAATGACCTTCATGGGATTTATATAATCATTGTACTGCATTTTATTTAACTCGAGCTCATATCAACTTATTAACACTTCATTTGATGGCATTATCAACGAGTTAGGGTTATCTTGTAGATCATTTTTTCTTGTTGCGTCAGCTCGGGCCTTGAATTAGTGATTAGGTCTTTTCAATGACACCGCAGACCATAAAAAATGTATATTTGAGTTTACATGCATTCATCATGCTAAGAAAAAATTTATTAAAAATATTTCAATTAATACATTGATACGAGATTACAATAGCATACTTATTTTACCTTGAGAAACAGTATTGAGCGTGTTATATATGTAATTTTAACGGAGTTTATACAAACTTTTTCAGTACCATTATTAACAGATATTAATGTTTACCTAATACTATAATTCTGATATGGATGGTTGTTTTAAATGTAATTTGTAATAAGAATTTTATTATAAACGAATTAGCTTTAAATTGTTTTTTACACTTCCTTTTAATCACTGGTTTTAACCTTCTACTTGCATAAACTTTCAACTTATACACGAAGTAATAATGACCTTCACAAGGTTTATATAATCATTGTACTGCATTTTATTTAACTCGAGCTCATGTAAAGTTATAAACGCTTTATTTTAATGGAATTATCAGCTGTTCCTAAATGCAAGGTCATGAAAACACACCGAGGTAGTATTTCGAAATGTTTATCTAGTGGACTTCTGTAAATGCATCATACAATTAAAAGAAAGCAACGCCCTTGATATTAACAAGATGATTAACACCTCTGATTTAAAACGTAATTATGAGAATCACACCGGTCAGAATAGGCTTTTGATAGTAATCTTTAAATACATTTTTTATTGTTATATTTCAGAATTTATATGAGTATAGTTAAAATTGTTTTTCCAATGAAGTTAAACGACTGATCTAGTTTAACAATAAATGTTTTACACCGTAATGAATAAACGCTTAGGTAAAATAAAAATAAGGTTATTACATTTTCATTAAGGATGATTTTCTGGTACAAACTGTTATTACCTAACTTTACCTTCAGGTCATTCGAGGATAAAATATCATACTTATTTTACCTTGAGAAACAAGTTGGCGTTGGGGTTAGCCTTTGAGCTAGTCATTGGTTTTGAAGGCGACCTTGAAGTCGGCTGTAAGTCCATTTTGAAGTTAGCCTTGAAGCTAGTTATGAAACTTACTTTACAACAGCATACTTATTCTACATTGAGGGAGACCTATGAGCAACAAGTTGGCCTTGAAGTTAATTAGTCATAAGTTTTGAAGACTACCGTGAAGTTATCCTTGTGAATTTTAATGGCTTAATTTGACCTTTGACCCTGTAAAATACTATAAAAGCGTACGCTTGGTTTAGTTAATTTAGTTCTGTTTTTGAAGAGCATAGCTATGGAATCTTTCTCAGTTAATCATATTTTGAGATTATTCAGTGCTGGTGTGTTAACCGACGAGGGTTTGAAAAACGCGTATAATATCATCACTTATAAAATGTTGTGTGAAAATGACACTATCGATTCGATAGATGTTTATAATGATTTTGTTGAAGCTGTACAACAAGCGGTTGGAGTGTAAGTATATATTTTGTTTTTATTTTAAAGATTTTTAATTATTATTTTTTATAGACCTGCTCAGATAAATCTAGAGGAGGTGTTTGATGAGAATATGGAAACTTCCGCTGTGGAAGATCTGATAACGGTATGTCTTTTTTAATTTTATTGTATTACTGAACGAGTACATTACAGCAGAACCAATCGGGCTCAGGTTCCCAGCAACAGGCCGTACCACCCTCAAGGTTCAACCATATTAATATAATTGGGGAATCAAATAGTAAGTTTATTAAAAAAATTCAATACCACATGTAAAACGCTACGGTTTAACTTCAATGACGAGACGTGCAAGGATAATCCCCTAACGTGGCTACAGGTAAAATATACCATTTATTAAAAATTTATCTAATACACATTTTTTACAGAATGCATTCCAAGAACTGTACTCATATATTGTAAAGGATGCGGCTCCTTCAGACCGTGTAGGGATAACACTAAGGAACCCGAACTTCCCCGATAAACCAGTTGGCATTTCGTTCAGAAGAGTGGACCAGTTGTCGGTGAAAGTGATAATGTCGCTACTGGAAAAGGTAATGCAGAGTAACGCTAGTTTTTTCTCAAGTGACTTATTAGTGTTAAACGTTGATAGAGTGGTTGTGCCGGTTGGCTATGGACGCAAAAACCTGACGGGTTTAAAATTTGCAGACTTTTGTAAATCTAAAAAACAGGGTATTATCGTTGTACCATCAACAATTAACGATAATAACTGTTTAGCTCGCGCGCTAGTCATAGCTATTGCGTTTAGAAATAACGATCCGATGCGTTATGGTATGGAAATGGGGCGCCCCTTACTTCAAGAACGAACTATACAGCTTTGCCTAGATAGTGGGGTAGATCTTAGTCAGGGTGGTAGTTACGAGCACATCCAAGCATTTCAAAATCATTTAGATTCATACACCATTGTAGTTTATAATTCGCGTATAGGTGATTCAGTTTATTTTGAAGGCCCTAGGGAACCAGCTAGAGTAGTTTTAAATTTAATATTAGAAGACGAGCACTATAACGTCATCACCAGCCTAACTTCAGCATTTACTTGCAGTTATTACTGTGAACAATGCAAAAAACGGTATAATAACAAGAAAGAGCATGTAAAATGTATGTACCAGTGCCCCGCGTGTCATCAAAAACCACCTTGTTCTATTGAAAACCCAAAAATTACTTGCAATGATTGCAAGAGATTTTTTTACGGTCAGGAATGTATTAAAAACCACAAGGACGCTAAAATATGTGAAAAACTGCGCAGATGTTTAAAATGTCTTAAAACAACTGAAGTAAAGGGTAAACATAGATGCGGATACAGTCGCTGCCCCACATGCATGAGCGAGAAACCTATCGGTCATCTTTGCTACATGGCCATTAACAAAGCTCGACGTGACAGCGGTAATGGTAAACCATCTATGTTTATCTTTTACGATTTGGAGTGTATGCAAGAAAAAGTGTGTGAGGGTACGAATGATAGGTTTCTGCATGAGCCCAATCTATGCGTGGCCGCGAATGTTTGCTCTGTCTGTATCAAACATGCTGACAATTTAGATGAGCAATGCTCAGTATGTAGTAAAAGAGTGCACATTTTCAGGGAAAACCCAGTTGAATCCTTCTTGTCATATGTTGCCGAGCGAGCAAGAAAATTTAAAGTTACATGCATCGCACATAACATGAAGGGGTACGATGGGTGTTTTGTGCTAAGATGCATGTTAACTAATAATAATCAATGGAGACCTAATGTCATCTGCAACGGCTTAAAATTAATTTCTATTCAGTGTAGTGATATTAGGTTCATTGACTCCCTTAATTTTATCCCGTCACCGCTCTCGGCATTTCCGAAAACCTTCAATTTCCCCGAGGCCAAAGGTTATTTCCCATATCTCTTCAATACATCCGAGAACCAGAATTACGAGGGTCCATTGCCAGCACTGGAATATTATTGTGCAGATCAGATGTCAGCGGGTGATCGACAAAAACTTTTAGACTGGCACACGGCCCAGAGTAATTATGTTTTTAAGATGAGTGAGGAGATTGAGAGATATTGCCTGATGGATGTTAAGATCCTCGTTAAAGGTTGCATTAGTTTCTGGTCCACATTCACGACCCAAAATAAAGTCGATCCGTTCGAGGAGGCGACCACTATTGCTAGCGCTTGCAATAAGGTGTTTCGCAGACGTTTCCTTAAAGAAAACACTATAGGACTTATTCCGAAAGGCGGTTATAGACGTGCCGACAATCAATCCAAAATAGCAATACAATGGTTACGCTGGGTGGAACATTCTCAGCAAGTAACCATACAGCACGCAGGAAAAGCTCGCGAGTTTAGAATACCTGAAGGTATTAAGGTCGACGGCTATTGTGCTGAGTCAAACACCGTTTTTGAATTTCTTGGGTGTTACTGGCACGGTTGCGAGGAATGTTTCCCCAATCAGGCCAACATGGACCCTAAACTGGGTGTAAATACCTCTATGCTTGCACGGAATGAGAACACGGTGGCGCGCTCCCAGTTTCTACGCGAGCGCGGGTATAATCTTGTGGAGATGCGCGAATGCGATTTTAAAAAACAAATACTCGTTAACGACGAATTGAGAACGTTTATTCAAGGTTTAGGTCATCAAGATGACGAGCCCTTAAACCCGCGTGACGCGTTTTACGGAGGCCGCACTAATGCTAGAAGCTTTATCACGAATGTGACGGTATTAGTGAGAAAATAATGTATTACGACGTGTGCTCATTATATCCTTTTGTAAATAAATATTGTAAATATCCCATAGGTCATCCGAAAATTCATGTAGGGCTAGAATGTAAGAACATTTCATTAGACACGGTGGAGGGTTTAGTTAAATGTCGAGTACTACCACCCTCTAATCTCTACCATCCTGTTCTACCTTTAAAAATGCACGGCAAACTGATGTTTGTGTTATGTAGGACGTGCGGTGTTGAATTAAATCAGGGAGTGTGTGGACATAGTGAAGCCGAGCGCAGTTTCGTTGGAACATTTGTAGCTGATGAGCTGCGTAAAGCTATCTCTAAAAACTATAAAGTCCTTGATGTTTTTGAAGTTTGGGAATACGAGGTAACCACGTATGACAGAGCAACTAAACAGGGTGGGTTATTTAGCGGTTACATAGATAATTTCTTAAAACTAAAACAGGAATGTTCAGGGTGGCCTAACCACTGCGCGTCAGAAATCGAAAAAACGCAGTACGTGACAGAGTATTATGAGAAAGAGGGGATTCAGTTAGACGCGAATAATATTAAGAAAAACCCCGGTTTAAGGTACCTGGCCAAACTTATGCTGAATTCTTTTTGGGGTAAGTTTGGTCAGCGCGAGAATTTAACGCAGTGTAGTATTGTATCTGAACCAAAGGACTTTTTCAAATTACTCACAGATCCATTGGTTCAGGTACAATCTATAATACCTATTAACGATAACGTTGTAATGGTGAATTGGGATAGACCGGAGGGAGAGGGTGAGCCACAAAAAACAATTAATGTGTCCATAGCCGCATACACAACTGCTCATGCCCGTTTAGAGCTATACAGTTACTTGGAGAAACTAGACCGCCGCGTTCTGTATTACGACACAGACAGTGTGATATTTGTCGCAAAACCCGGCGACTGGAACCCAGGATGTGAGGGATTTCCTTGGCCAAATGACCGACGAGCTGGAGACGTACGGTGATGGGAGCTATATAGCCGAATTTGTTAGTGCCGGACCAAAAAACTATAGTTATAATGTGTTTTCTACCAGTGACAAAACAATTAAATCTGTGTGTAAAGTAAAAGGCATTACCTTAAACTATAAAAACTCGCGCGTTATAAACTTTGATGCGATGAAAGATATGGTGCTTAGTAATAGTAAAGACTCTTTGTTTGTATATAATGACAGAAAAATTGTTAGAGATAGTTGTTATAATGTATTAAGTAGACCGGAATCTAAACAGTATAGGATAAGTTACTCTAAGCGACGTAGAATAGAAAATTTTGATACTCTTCCATTTGGATATAAGGAATAAAACAGATAAACAGAGAGAATTATTTTATTTATAGACGCCAATACCCTATCTTGATTCGTTTTTGTGTTTTTTGTTTTGTGTGTTTGAGTATTGAGTGTCCGTGCTTATGTAAGAGAGAACAGAGAGAACGAGAGAGAACGAAGAGAACGAAGAGAGAACGAGAGAGAACGAGAGAGAACGAGAGAGAACGAGAGAACGAGAGAGAACGAGAGAGAACGAGAGAGAACGAGAGAGAACGAGAGAGAACGAGAGAACGAGAGAGAACGAGAGAGAACGAGAGAACGAGAGAACGAGAGAGAACGAGAGAGAACGAGAGAACGAGAGAGAACGAGAGAACGAGAGAGAACGAGAGAGAACGAGAGAGAACGAGAGAGAACGAGAGAGAACGAGAGAGAACGAGAGAACGAGAGAGAACGAGAGAGAACGAGAGAGAACGAGAGAGAACGAGAGAGAACGAGAGAACGAGAGAGAACGAGAGAGAACGAGAGAGAACGAGAGAGAACGAGAGAGAACGAGAGAGAACGAGAGAGAACGAGAGAGAACGAGAGAGAACGAGAGAGAACGAGAGAGAACGAGAGAGAACGAGAGAGAACGAGAGAGAACGAGGAGAGAACGAGAGAGAACGAGAGAGAACGAGAGAGAGACGAGAGAGAACGAGAGAGAACGAGAGAGAGCGAGAGAGAACGAGAGAGAACGAGAGAGAACGAGAGAACGAGAGAGAACGAGAGAACGAGAGAGAACGAGAGAGAGAGAGAGAACGAGAGAGAACGAGAGAAAGAGAGAAGAGAGAACGAGAGAGAACGAGAGAGAACGAGAGAGAACGAGAGAGAGAGAGAGCATATCTTACAAGACACAGTTTGAGCACAATTGCCTGACCTCCAGGGTTACAACCAGAAGGGCCTTAATACCACCAAATAACCTAAGATTAACCCTAGACCAGCCCCACCCTAAGCTCCAACCCTAAATACAGTTCTAAGCCAAGCCATACCCCACCCCTGTCCTAGCGTTAGCAAAAGTCCTAGGTGTCAAAAGGTCCTTAATACAGCCATAAGGCTCCCCCAAAAGAAATCATAAAAAATAAGGGTAATACGGTCCTTCACGTAAGCGATATAATTAGGGTTGAAAATACGGTCTCACACGTGAGTGTGTAAAAAATAGGGGTGAAAATCAGGGCTCACACGTGAGCGTGCAAAAATAAGGGTGGAAAAATACGTCCTACACGTGGGCGTGTAAAAATAAGGGTGGAAAATCCTGTCTCACACGTGAGTGTGTAAAAAAGTGAAAGGTGCTACTGTAGTAGAGTAAAAGTGGTTAAGGTGCCGGTGTACTACTCACCTACTTGCTATCAACACAAATTCTTAATATAATCATGTTATCAAATCGTAAAAACCATTACCGAAATGAAGTACAATAAACCTACGGCCCTACATGATCCTATTTGATCTATATTTTACAAAATTTAATTATACAAATACTAAAACTTATACCTTACCGCTAACACAGCATCACTATATGCTACAAAATCAGCACAGATAAAAATACCTCAACGTTGTTCTACAAAAGGTGGGGCCGCTGTTGTTTAATGTTACCGAAATGACGCAAACATTTTGGACGAAGAAAAACTCTAATTTTATTTACCATGCAGAATTATATTATGGTGATAAAAACTGTTTTGATGTAGTTTGACTAAACTCAAAGTGAATAATTACATGTATGACTGTAAATGTTCCGTAGGAATTTTAGAAAATCTTAAGTGACTATCAATTTTATGGTAGTGGGACAGTTACCGAAATGACACTTTCAGTTAAAATTATTATAACTGTGTATAGCATAGTGGATATTATTATAGTTTAATACCTAGTTTAATTTAGCAATACCTTAATTGTTATAAACAATTTATTTAAAATACATATATATCCTTGCATACTGATTATGAAGTACGATGGACATCATTTGTCCTATTATATGACATTCACCCATAAATTGAAATTGTATAATGAACTACTTAATTTTTAAAAATATACCTTATAAATTAATATGGTAATAGATATTTACGATATAAGTGCGGTAAGAACATTATTAATATACGCATGTCAGCACGAGTTGGGCAATCACATAAGTATATTAATAATGTGTTACCCGCACGAATATTGTACAATATTTTATCTACAATTGTCATGTAACAACTCCGAAAATTCGAAATTATATTGAATAAAATTGTCGGCATATCGTTAAAATTGACTATTTCAGAATACAAGTAACATGTGAGTATTTTGCAACCATAACAACGGAATTAATAATCAACTTCTGTCAAAGTGGCGTTTAAAATTGTAAAACTGATGAGATTTTCTGTTTGTAGGCCCAAATGATAGAGAAAAACTAATTTAAACATAAAAAACATAACTTTGAAAAACACGATCTATTTTCTTTTTTACAAAATTGATAGTTATATTTACCTTTTTTAGGCCAAAGCCTTTTTGATATTTTGATTATATTTTATTACATTTTATTTGTTCTTCATTTTTAACACCCCTTCTCAATAAGTAAAATGTTAAGAGTGTTACAAAATTACAAGTTAAACAGACTTGAAAAACAATAACTTAATATCTCAACAAAAATATCAAAGAAGAAAAATATTGATAAAAACTATTAACTCATTTGACCTCCTTTTTTTTTTTTTTTTTTTTTTTAAATGCTAACCAAAATTAATCGATCTACAATGTTCTTTAAATTTTGCCGTGGATAGAGGTTTGGTCAACATATCTGCACTTTGTTTCTCGGTAGGTACATACTTCAACAACACTTCATTTTTCATAACCAAGTCCTTCACAAAATGAAATCGGATGTCCACATGTTTGAGTCTTTTGCGATTATCAGGCACACTTGCTATAGCTAAAGCTGACTGATTATCACTATAGGCTATAATTTTATCATCTTGACTGTTCCACAAAAAAAGATCACTTAGAATTTGTCGCATCCAGACAGCTTCACTTGTAGCTAACGATAGGGAGATATACTCTGACTCTGTTGACGACAATGAGACAGCCACTTGCTTTCTGGAAGTCCATGACACACAATTTCCAAAACATTTGACAAAAAAACCTGATGTTGATTTTCTGTCTTCTTTGTCTCCTGCCCAGTCCGCATCAGAATATATTTCAAGACTTGGCGACACATTTTCTCTCTTGTAAGTGAGACAATACTCCACATATCTTAATATACGCTTTAATGCTTGCCAAAGCTCTTGTGTGGCACAACTTTGAAAACGACTTAATATAGAGACTGCAACACACAAATCAGGACGTGTTCCCAGAACAGCGTACATTAAACTGCCAATCAGTTGGCGACAACTATGCTCAATTTCTTTACTTTCTGATTTTGGTGCACGTAAATTTTCAAAATCTTTTTGAGGATCTATAGGAGTGGATATGGATTTGCAATTTTGCATATTATATTCATTTAGTATTTTTCTAAGGTAAGTAGCTTGACTTAATTTTATTTCACCTTTATTTATATTATGACTTATTTCAATTCCGAGATAGTTCTTTATCTCCCCCAGATCTTTTGTTTTAAATGATTTTGCGATTTTCTTCTTCAGATTATTAATTTGAGATTCGTTTGAACCCACAATAACGATATCGTCCACAAATATAAGTAAATAAATCACATCCTTATCAAACTTTTTTATATACAGACAATAATCAGCTTTTGACCTTTTAAAATTTAAATTTTTCATCAGTCCGTCAAAAGTGTCATTCCAGGTTTTAGGGCTTCTTTTTAAACCATAGATAGCTTTTTTTAACTTAAAGACTGTATCCTTTTCATCCTTTAACCCTTCTGGTTTTTCTAAATAAACTTCTTCTTGTATATTACCATTTAAAAATGCACTGCAAATATCCATTTGATGTGTAAAATACTACTGGAAACCACGGGCTACAATGCGTACCTTGTAGCTATCGGGCTTTTTACGAAACACCCACTTGCTCTGAATCACTTCTTTATGTTTTGGACGAGGGACCTCCTCCCAGACTTTATTCTCTGTCAATGCATCAATTTCAGCTTGAATTGCTGTTTTCCATTCAGACGCTTGATCAGATAACATTGCTTCTTTAAAGCTCGATGGACATTCAAAACACACAAACAAACTCTCATTAGTGCTACTTTCTTCTAACTTTTCGGTTAAGTTTGATAGGTCCGTTTCACATTCTTCAAGTCCTGGAGGTGGTTTTAAGTTTCCTCGACTTCTCAAAAAATACTCATGAGATGTAGGACCTGTTTCAGAATCACTCGTCTCTTCATAAATGGAATCATCCGTCTCAGAATGATCTTCAATTAACGTGTCCTTATGGGAGTCTTCTTCTTCAGTAGTTACCACTGGTTCAACTTCTGGAATAGTAATAATTAACTGTTCATCTTTATTTGACTCTTCTATACCATGTTTATCAACTGTACACTCAAAGAACTCAATGTCTCTACTAATTGTAATTTTCTTTGTATTTTCATCAATAAATCTAAAAGCTTTTGAGTTTTCACCATATCCCATAAACAGTAGTTTTTTTAATTTTGCATCCCACTTCTTTCTTTTTTGGGAAGGGACATGAACCATGGCTTTACAACCAAATATTCTTAAATTACTTAAGTTGGTTTTTTTACCTGACCAAGCTTCTTCTGGAGTCTTTCCTTTTACAGTTATAGTTGGACTTCTATTTTTCAAATATACTGCAGTTAGGACAGCTTCCAATATTCTTTTGTAATTTTGCATCAAATAACATAGTACGAGCCTTCTCTGTAATAGATCTTATATTACGCTCGCTTAAACCATTTTGCTGAGGTGTATAGGGGCAGACAGTTGATGCTTTATTCCGTTTGCTTTTAAAAATGTTAGCATTTTTGAATTTACCAGTTCTGAACCATTGTCTGAGCGAATTGATTTTAACTTCTTACCAGTTTCATTTTCGGCCATGTTTTTAAAATCTATAAAATGCTGAACTGTTTCAGACTTATGTTTCTTAATATATGCAAATGATTTTCTCGAAAAATCGTCTACTATTACCAAATAGTAATAAGCTCCACCAATGCTAGGTGTTTCCATAGGACCACATACATCCATATGCACTAGTTCAAGTAGTTCTTTTGTTTTATTTTCACTTTTTGGGAACGGCATTCTGCTATGCTTTCCCTCTAAACAAACTTCACATTGTGATTTTTCTATTTCAAAATTTTCAATTCCATCAACCATTGATTTAATATGTTTCATACCACTTCTTCATAAATGACCTAGTCTACGATGCCATAAACTTGAATCTTTTACAGCAGCATAAGAAAATTGTTCTTTATTATCTTCATTTTTTACTTTAAGTTCTTGATTTTGATCCAGTTTATAAATACCATTAAACACTGAGGCTGTGGCTATCAATTCACCATCTTGATCGGTTATTATTCCACCTTGTTGATTGAAAACTACTGTCAAACCTTTTTCCACCATCCGTTTCACTGATAGCAAATTTGCAGTTAACTGGGGTACGTACAGGACATCCTGAACTTCAACTTTTGAAATTGTTTTATTTACAATTACTTCAATTGGAATGCTACCTTTTTCTTTTACTTTCAAGCTTGCACCATTTGCCATAGAAATATTTGTGTTTTCTTCACAAACTGATTTATTTACCATATTTTGAATATTATTTGTAACATGAGTGGAGGCACACGAATCAATATACCACCCATCAAATTTTGTCTCATTTGTCATGCAGACTGCATGAAACGCTTTATTTTTTGACTGATCATCTTTTTTATGAATTTTTTGAAAAGAATTTTGGCCTTCTTTTTGCCTATATCTACAATCTTTTGCGTAATGATTTGAACGGTTACAAATATAACAATTTGGTCGTGACTTGTTAAAATTATTATTAGTGTTATAATTTTTGTACCTTCTATTTCAGTTAGAGAAAAAGCAGCTTCTGAATCTTTTATACTTTTTACGTCTTGTAAAAGTTTGACCTTAATTGAATCACTAGTAATTGGAATACCTGAACTTTCAATACCCATTATCATAGGAGAGTATTCTGAAGGTAAACCGGCTAATAGAAGTGTACCTATCCATTCATCATCCACCTTAAAACCAATTTGACTTAACTTGTGAGCTGTTGTAATAATTTTATTTACATATTCTTCTACGTTTTTAAACTGATCCATTCTAGTTGTAACTAAGGTTCTAAGTAGACCAACTTTTCTGGTTAGACCTTTATCTTCAAATACGCTCTCGAGTTTTTCCCACATCTCGTGTGCTGATGTACAGGAACTAACATGAGTATAATTTATTGGATCAATACATAACATAATTTTAGATTTTGCCATACGATCGTATTTAGCTAATGTTTCATTAATTTTACCGTCCACTCCAGGGGTGATTGGTTTTTCAACTACTTGCCATGAATCATCTAATTCCAAGGAAGCTTTCATTGCAATTTTCCAGTTTGTAAAATTTTCTCTACCACTCAGTTTTTCGATGCTTGGTATCGAAACTGAAGCCATTTTTTTTGCACACAACAACTTATATAAACCAAAAGTTTTATACACTTAAACGGTCAAAGGCCCATAACCTGATGAGATTTTCTGTTTGTAGGCCCAAATGATAGAGAAAAACTAATTTAAACATAAAAAACATAACTTTGAAAAACACGATCTATTTTCTTTTTTACATAATTGACAGTTATATTTACCTTTTTTAGGCCAAAGCCTTTTTGATATTTTGATTATATTTTATTACATTTTATTTGTTGTTCATTTTTAACAAAAACTTCTGACTTAATATCGCTTAAATAACCATTACAAGTACATATATTATCAATTATAATGTCTTCAAGTGAAGATGATCTTCCACAAGATATTGAAAATGCAGCAACATGCGTAATAGAAAATTTAGTACTACAGAAATCACGTGAGAGACATCATTTAACTTATGACAAATATGAGAAATGGTATAAAGAGAAGAAAATTTTAAATATTACAAACGAAAAAGCATTACTGGTATATTTCAACGAATTGAGTAAATTACAGAACCCTACATCTCTTTGGTGTTACTACTCGATGTTGAGGACAGAATTGCTTATTAAACAAAATATCGATATCAAAAAATATATCAATTTGATAGCATTGTTAAAACGAAAATCAGAAGGGTACAAACCTAAGAAATCTAAGGTATTTTCGAAAAAAGAAATATCTAAATTTATTGTAAATGCAGATGAGAAATTTTTATGCATGAAGGTAATATAAAATAGATATTTGTATAAATGTAAATAAATATTAATGTAATATATATTTTAAGGTTGTGCTAATTATTGGTTTGGCTGGTGCATGTCGGAGAGAGGAGTTGACAAATTTATTGATAGAAAAAAGGATTGTGCTATCAAATTGTCATTCCAAATACCAAAACAAAAATATCGCGAGAATGTTTTGTTACATCTGGGAACATTGATGGTGTAAATTTAGTTACAATTGTTAGAAAATACTCTACATTAAGATCTAAAAGTTGTGGCCATCAACGATTTTTTGTTGGATACAGAGCAGGAAAATGTACAATCTATTGGAATAAATACTATTGGTAGTGTCCCTAGATTAATTGCCGAATTTCTTGAACTGTCCCATCCAAATCAGCATACAGGTCATTGTTTACGGCGTTCTTCAACTTCAATTTTAGCCGACTCTGATGCAGATCTTCTAAATATTAAAAGACATGGCGGCTGGAAGTCTAATTCTGTCGCTGAAGGATATATTGAGACTTCGGTGGAAAATAAGAAAAAAACAGCTATGAAAATCTTAGGAGAAAACCAAGAAAATATACCATCGACTTCAAAACATATGGAAACTAATATTTGCAATTATCGGGCATCGGGCATTTCCCCATCTGGCATTAATTTGTACGATTGTATGGATTGCACTATAAACATATTTAATACATAATTTTTTTTATATTGAGTTCATTATTAATGTTATATTTGTTCTGTTTTGTTAATTAAATGATTAATTTTGATTAACTATTAGTTCCACATCATTACCACACTAGTGCGGTAATGATTTCATTATCGCACTAGTGCGGTAATATACGTCATTACAAAATTTAAATTAGTGTCAAATCAGTGCCATTACATGACAGTTGTAGATAAAATAACATTATTAGTTTGCATTGTTGTTTGTAATATACTTATGTATGTCCTTAATAAAAATAATGATTTACTTTATTGTGTCATTTTCGTTTGAAAACAGCATACCTCTCTATACTACAATAAAATATGAAATGCGCAACTGCTACATTTAGTTAAGATAAATAACGTAAAGGCACCAGTAATCGACACTGTTAGGAAGTCGGTGCCACTATAGTATGTGCAGTACCGAGTAAATTTCTGTTTTAAGGTGCACACTACCTGAACATTATCGATAATCATTTCGTCTTAATGATATTAGATAATTACTATTTAATTTCCAGAAATCCTCATTATCGTAATGAAATAAGCAAGTTTTTTTTTTTTTTTTTTTTTGTATCCCAATTTATTTGCAGACTGTATAAATACATTTAACAAATGATGTGTATATATGGCATGTAGAAGAGAGCACATTAGCTATCTTCTGTAACAAATGGTCCATAGGCCAATTTAGCTTCTAGGAAAGTTACTTAAATACTAAACCTTAAACTAATCTTAATCTACTTGATATAACTAGAATCTATTAATCAGATCTGCGGGCACATGTCTTTGTAGTCTTCTGTTGTTAGGGGAGGATTGGTGAGATTCAACACTAGATTGTTTGTGTGCGCATAAACGGTCACTGTACTTGACACTATATCGTTGGATTTCTTGTTTGACGGTTGTCATTTGGAGGTCTTTTAAGATAACTGTATTCGGTACAAACCAGGGAGCGTCCACGATCGTTCGTAGTACCTTCGATTGAAACCGCTCAAATATAGCAATGTTAGATTTGGAGGCAGTGCCCCAGAGTACGATTCCATATGTCCATATCGGTTTAATGATAGATTTATATAGTAGAAGCTTGTTATTCAAGGTGAGTTTGGAATTGCGACCCAACATCCAGGACATTTTGGTGTAAATGATTCCCAGTTGTTTCCTCTTTGTGAATATATGTTTGCGCCAGGTAAGTCTTCTATCGAGGTGTAATCCTAGATATTTCACTTCATTTTCTTGAGGTAGTTGGTTGTTGTTTAAACTAACCGGAGGACATGTGTCTCGTCGGGTAGTAAACGTTATATGGACAGACTTCGACTCGTTTACCCTTATTCGCCATTTGTTTAGCCACTGTTGGATTTCTGTTAGATTGGCTTGTAGTTTCTGGGAGGCATTAGAGGGATCACTGTCACTGGCTAGTATAGCGGTATCGTCGGCAAACGTTGCTGTTAACACTTCTGGGGTAGTCGGCAGATCTGCCGTGTACAACAGGTAGAGGAGGGGCCCAATGACGCTGCCCTGGGGGACTCCAGCTTTTATAGGGTACAGTTTGGTGTACTCGGTTTCAAATTTGACTAGGAAGTATCTATTGTCAAGATACGATTCCAGGATAAGGAAATAATTCAGTGGAAGGAGGAGACGTAGTTTAAAAGAAGACCAGTATGCCACACCTTATCGAAGGCCTGAGTGACGTCAAGGAAGGCCGCTGAGCAATATTGTTGGTTTTCGAAGGCTTCGTTAATTGTCTGGACTAATCTGTGAGTTTGTTGTATTGTAGAGTGCCCACGTCTGAAACCAAATTGGTGATTCGGCAGTGCTTCATTATCTTCATTAGTTGTATTGATTCTTTGCAAAAGTAAGTGCTCGAATACCTTTGAAACAATAGGCAAAAGGCTGATTGGTCGGTAAGATTTTCGATCATTAGGAGGTTTCCTGGTTTTAAAATCAGGATGATCTGCGCTACCTTCCACTGGGACGGAAAATATGCTGTGCGTAAAACTGCATTAAATAACTGCCTGAGAAAAGTTAGTCCTATGATAGGTAGCTCTTTTAGGATTTTTCCTGTTATTAAGTCGTAGCCAGGGCTTTTCTATGGTTTAAGGAGGAGATAACTTTTTAATGTCAGCTGTTTTAAAATGTTGTAGTGGTGGTTCCAGTTGGTAATAAGCAAGTAAATTTAAATATATTTTAAGGTGCGTGAACCATCAGCAGCATTATGTGGATCCCCAATCAGGAGCACACACACAGAGGATAGAGAGAAAATGGCTGGATGCCAAAGTGCGGATCATGAAGAAAATGCGAGGTGTGCCGTTACAACATTTACAAAGTCATTTGGACTTTGTTTCCTGGAAAAGTCTAAGAAAAGGTGAAGAGTGTGAATTCAGGGCGTTTTTAAGAGATGTTCAAACTGTGTATATGTAATTGTTGAGTTATATATTATAATTTACTTACCTACTACCTATACTTACTTACCTAATATTCAATAAAAATTTGCTAATTCTGGATTTTGTTTAAATACCTACATGATTTTATTTTCAATAAACAATAAAAATTTGCTAATTGTGTATTTTCTTTTTAATTCAGTATTTATTCTCAATAAACAATAAATTACATTAGGTAGTGCACGAGTCAACTCTACATACACATACACATACTATAGTGATGGTAGCGCAGGTAGTGTACATACTATAGTGGCACCAGGAAGTCTTATGACATTTCAATGTAATTTAATTGATCCAGTAATCGACATCCCTAACCCATTTATCGACACCCCAATAATCGACACCCGAAACCAGTTATCGACACACCAATAATCGTCAAACCAATAATCGACACAATTTAGAAAAAAAGAACTTTATTATTACATTGTGTGCAAACAAAAATTTATCAAAAATCTAAACCTAAAACCTAACAGCTTTCAAAAATATTGATGCTTCTTGTAAAAACATACTTGGTAAGTCTATCTTCCACATTTTGTGTTACAGGTTGTGGTACTTTCTCTAATATATTTTCTTCGCTTACAACAGACATCACTTTCCACCATTTTAAACACAGTTTTACTGCCGTTCAAAGATTTCAGTGACATAACTTCTATTTCTTGTTGATCAAGTTTCTTCTGAACGATGCACACATACCGGTATTGAATACATTTCCGACTTCCACCCAGAAATGTAACGAGTAAGAAATCGCCAATATTGGGCTTTATCTTCGGTAAGTAGTAGCTTTGTAAAGATTCATCATCAACCCCCATTTCTGACACGTCGTCTAAACTGTCTCCACTTTCTATCCATTCTTCTTCATCATCGTTAGTCTCATATGAAATCTTTCTCTTTTTTTCTACACGTTTCTTTTGCAATTCGGTTTTCTCCTGCCTTTTAGCTTGTCTAGCTTTTGCTCTATTTTCCTTTTCCAACAGTTTCATTTGTTTTTCAGCCTCTTTTTTCTCATGGTATTCTTGCCAAGCTTTTGATGTTATCGCAGTTGGAATTTTTTCTATGTTCCTTTTTTTCTTTTCAATGTTTGATGTACTGGGCCAAAATAGGGCTTTTTTAAATGGAGTAGGTACATTTTTTGGCATATTTGAAAGTGGTGTATTGCAAATAGAAAGTTTTTCTGTAGTTTGACTCTCCGATTTTCCTGCCCTTTCTGCAGTGATATTTGTGACTTGTGAAACATAACCACAACTAGGCATCTCTTGTGGTGGGGTTAGATTATTATTAATTTCTGCGGCATTCAAATTTGGATTAAGGTTTTCATTAAAACTCTGAAGTAACGTTTGTGACTCCTGAGGTTTAACAACTTGTACTGAATGTATAATAATGTTGCTTCTGGTAGGGTTTTCTTTTTTATTGATTCCTTCTCCTTGCATTGGTTGTTCAATATCCTTGTTTTTTATATCTATTTTTAACTTTCGCCATATTTGGAATAATGGCGTATCTTCAGTTTTTCCTCTCCATTCTTCATCTTCTTTGACAGTTTTAAAAAGTGTCATGGTTTCTCTTGGTATTAACTCTTCCAATATATGTAATTTTTGTTTATACGTTAAATGGGAGACATGTCCGTCAATAAACAGTATTATAGGTCTCGTAATATTGTTAGCATCCGGCCAAGGAACAAATACATTTGTGATATATTCGTAGAAAGTAGCTCCACGCATACATCCGTTCTCGGAACGACCAAGACCCCAATCCTTATATATCGCTTGCGCTATATAGCTAGGGATTCGTTCATATTTAAAAATTATCATTGGAGGTGCAAACTCTCCATGGCCGTTTGCGGTCAGAAGAACCGTGAGGTTTTCTTGTTCACCATTTGTTCCTGAAATATATACAGATTTCTCTCCCTTCTTAGCAAGGACTTTTTCCCCTTTTGGAGAAAAAACGCACTTTCATCCGCGTTGAAAACGCGCCTAGGGTCTTCAGCGACGGCTAAAAGATTTTCGGAAAGAACCTCTTCAAACCACCGTCGAAGCTGTTCCTCTGTTACGTTTTCTCTTGCTGTAGTTAGGTTTTGCGCGATCCGAGGTGTAATTTGTGGATGCCGCTTAAGAAATGAGGCAAACTATTTTTTGCCAGGTCTGCCGTTGGTGAAGGGTATCTGTCTTTTTTTGTCTTCTTTTATTATCAATTGCACGCTGTCTAAAACATGGACTTTTGTCACCGACTGATGTTTTCTTGATAATAAAAGAATCTGATTAACCAAAATTTCTTCTTTAAAATCACAAAGAATTGATGAATTTGTGACTTTTCGGCGTACTTGCAGCTTTTTTGTCCAGAAGGGTGGTCCTAGGCACTCCAAAAGTCTTAGCGGCAGCTTCAACAGGCATTCCTTGCATTACTGGCTTAAGAGTAGAGTCCATCTGTTGCTGAGTGTATGCAAATTTCGGCGGCATATTTCCGTATCTGAAAAAAAAACACCTACATTTGAAAAAGCATTTTTCATTCCAAAGTGTCGATTACTGGACAAACGGTTTTAATACGGCTCCAGTAATCAATACGGTGTCGATTACCTGAGCGGCATAACAGCCACATCTCCAGTAATCGACGTCAATTATTGGTGAGATGGCTTTTATGCGGCTCCGGTAATCGACACCCCTAATAAGTAAGGTTAGAATTATAAATGCAACTATATTTTAGTGTAATATCATAATTTAATACCTCAAAGTTACTTTAAAAAGAAATGCATTACTATGTTTGTGTTCCTAAACTAAACAAAAATATTTTTGTAACTTACTTACCTTAACAAATTCACTAAAGAAACAATGAAAATTCGGCGCTCCGAAGTTCCGCCATTTTTACCTATGCATTAAACGCTGTTAACCGGTTCGAGTGGTACAATGTTGCCAAACGTATCAATTATTCTCGTGAATGTAGAAATACATGAAAATAATGTAATTATACGTTAGATATTTGTGGTTAAATTTAAAAGTGTCGATTACTGGTGCCTTTACCTTACTGCTTGTACTTTTAGTTAATCAATTATTACTAAGTTGCATTTTACATCAACACAGTGATAATTTTCCAGCTACTTTATATACTGGTTATTCTTATTCCCCTAAGAGTGCTCGAACGCCTAGCTTAGAAATCGCCGAGCGACGTCACACGGTGTTGACCAATTAGAGGGTACTTAGTCGATGAGACAACCGTAGTAGTACATAGACCGTGGTTACGTCTACCTTGTATGAGGTTTATTCAGGGGTTCTTCCTCATACACATGTAGCGGCCATGGTCACTGCGTATATGCACACCATCTGCGGCTGCTTAGGCGAATGCTGGGGTAGTATTTTCTCCTTAGAACCCTAACTCCGTCCCTTCCGATCCTATCCTGACCACACCCATCCTTAAGCTCACCACGCATATGTACGTAATGTATGTATGCTTGGAATCCATGATTGTGGCTGAAGGAGCTTGGAACGCTCAAACAGCACCCCCCCCCCGGGGATGGAATGAAATACGTGACCTTTCGTTTTTCTTTACAAATGGTTTAACATTGTTCTTAGAAAATAACCAAAAGTGGCAGTTTTTATGAGTTTTATGAGTACATTTAATTAAACAAGAATGGCAAAAACCAAAGTTGCGGCTTCAAGGGTCCACAAGTTTATATGAAAAGTTTTCAAATTTATTTTTTCTCTAAATTTTAATAAATTTACAGTGTTTATCATTAATTAATACGTTTAAGTAGTAAAAAAACTTTTTTTACAGGTGGAGTTCTTTAGGAAAAGCGGCGTTAACAGTTAGTCATTTGGATTTAGAGTCTCCCTCAACTTCAGGGTAAGTTGTACTTAGATATGCGAAGAGCTTTTTGGTGTTATGCACATTCCATTTATGCAACAAAAAACATTTGCACGATTTACTTGTAAAGTAAAAGATGTAAGGCTTTTTCTTTTTATTCACGTATACATAAATTCTGTTACTTCATTGATTTGGAAGGAATTTATTCAATGAAGTGAAAGTTGCTGGAGAAAATTGTAGGTATGTTATTAAATATCAATTTTTTTAATTGTTGATTCATTACGTATTGAACTTTTCCAGGGAAAACACAAGGATGAACAAGATTTCACACAATTGGGCCAAAAGTTCTTTATCGAAATAAAAAAAATTATAGAGCCAATGATTTCCAAAGCCGACAGATAATCTTACAAGCAAACTACCAATCAAGCGGAGAGGTAGTATTTTTTATATTATTTATTTGACCTTTTGCTATTTTAATGTTTGTAGGTACATGTCACTGGTAGCAAAATCCACAGGTGGCAAAAGAGTGAGTTTTCATTTCCACGGACCTGACTGGCATTTGCAAGCCATGCGTACAGCTGGCCATTTTACTACAAACTGAAAAGGCATCTGCCATGACGAAACAAACATAAGTCTTGTATCAAAAGAAAAAGGAATGTTACCAGTGGTGACGATATTCATTATGGGCCACAAGCAGCAGTGACAGATATATCCATATCAGACATGATTGAAAAAAAACAAATTTTTTTGTAAAAATTAAAAAAAAAGGGTGATAAGAAAGAAACTATATCCTATAGAACACTTAGATATTAATTAGCACAGAAAGTGATGTTAATGTTTCAACTGTAGTTAGTAAATTTCTATTCTAAATTTTTATTGCTATGTTGAAAATTTAGTAAACTACTATGTGTTGGAATAGATTATTTATATTCATATGAAATAAATATTTAATTTTCAAGATTGTATAAGTATTTGTTTCTTTATTTCAATTAAAAAATTCCTCTTTTATGTGACAACTGCAATGAAGCATTATAATACAAGTCGATAATAGGTAGCGATATGCACAGGTACAACTTTTCAACAATAACTTGTTCATTTGCGCAAGTAAATATTAGTCTTTAGGGAGGCGGAGCTTAGGGACTGGTAGTGGGGCCTAGGACGATTCAGCGCCGTCGTAGTCCACCATTTATAGGTCTCATCTACCAAAAAAATCCAAGTGAGCTAAAATTTTGCATACACCTTTACTTTTAAATAAGAAATAATGTGTCAAAAGTCCCTAACAATATCTTGCTTGCGTGTCACGTTATTAAAGGTCAAAGGTCACTCAAATAGGAGTTTTGGGAAATATTTTGTTTTCTGAAGGTCCTATATGACTTTTTTGTTCATGATAGAAAAATAAAGAGGAAAAAAATGTTATACACATATTTTACGTAAACCCACCGTTCTCACCCTATAGGCCAAGAAAACAGTGTAGCGGTTTCCACACCACCCCAGAGGTAGGATGCATGGCGCGTTTTTTCACATGTCTCCCAGTAGGCCTAATCCATGATTTCACTTATTTAAGTAGCTTCTACACCTCATCCTCCACACCCTCCTCCAAGTTATCATCATTTGTTTCCTCTTCAAGGTTCGCGTCGTCTGTTCTTTCAAATATTTGTTCCTTCTCTTCTGTATCACTTTTAGTTTCTTCTTCAACCGTTGTTTTGTCTTTTGATGTATTTTGTGTCAAGAGCTCAATGCGATCAAATTCATTATATTAATGATCTTGAATATTTTCTTCGGAAGTCGGATCAACTTCTGTATTGAGACATGCTTGACCATGGCAATGGTCACAAAGTATTGAACAAGACAGTCCAACTTTTCTGTGCCCGCAGACTGTGTTACATCCCTTAGTGCAATTATAAAATATAGAATTTAAAAGTACATCTGGTGCAGGTGGTAATAAAGTCTGAATGGGCTCCAAAATATTATTATTCATGGTCCATCCCCATTGTTCGGGATTTAAATCATTACCAAGCCAAGTTTGTACCTGATAACGACTCAGATGTTGACGTGCGACTGCGGAAGTAGGTGGAAGTGAGGACAATTTCACTGCGGTGTTAAGTCTTGTTGATTTCGCAAATGTCATGATCTATGGTTTTCAATTGATAATTCTGAACTGCTACCATAGATTGCTAGAAGGATGCGTATTCCATTTTCCAGGATCGTTTGCGCTGTACAACTTTCCTGCTTGAAGACTTCCCCAAATTGCTGCAACTCGGGGGGCCTCTGGAACATCTTAAAAACTTTAATCTTACCTTTGGTAAACCGTGCAGAGGTTGTGTCACAGCCTGTGAGAGCATGACGTAACAGCAAATGCTTTTTACAAATTGGAAATTTATTGAAGCTAGAAGAATAGGTTTTCGATGTAACTTTCCCTGGTTTAAGTAAAAAAATATCTTTCTTTGTAGGAGCACGGCCTATTAAAAGAACGAATAGATCTACATCTTCTCCAACGATAATAGTTATGCCGCATTTTGATTTTTCAAGTGCCGTTTTTACTATCAAAACGTCGGCATCGTCCCTATCTTGTTTCACAGCTATCTTTTTATATTGCAGTTTTGACTTCAACATTGATATCAATCTGGTTTTATTCGAGCGATTAGATAGGAACTTTTCTTGGCTAAGTGTCACTTGCATTGCTTCGTCAAATATGACCTCTACCGATCCAGAATTTGAAGCGGTTCGTCGAAGTTGCTCCATCGCTTTTACATTCTTGCTACTGTCACTATATTCATCAAAGACGGCCGTTATATCAGAGTCGAAATGTTTTTGTAGATAATCCACATATCCTATAATATCATGAAACGTATCCCCCTTTTGCCATATTACACGGTGCAGCAAAAATCCACCATCAGTAACATAAGCGATGTTATCAGCATGTCATCACATAGAGGTTCAAAGCATTTATAGAGCACTGATTTAGTCGTTTTTCGCATCCCCGCAGCATCGAAAAGTGCTGTAGGTAGGGACTTAGCTCATACTGCATGTACTCTCTCAAGTTTTCCTCAAACTTTTTATATAAACGGATTCTTTGAAACAGCAGCAAAGGATCTACAGCAATATTCACGTTATGAACTTTGATACAGCTGTTAACTGACAAAAACGGAAAGACCCTGTCAGCACGCTTTAATTTTATGTCACTAAATTTCAGTCCAACAATTTTTTGCGCACTGACTTGAGTCCTACTCTCTATGCATCGTAGCAATTTATTTTATCACTACCGACGACACCAGTACCTAGCGATATAAGTTGATTTGTTGTTGGAAATGGACTATAACAAGTGAACCAGTCAACCAATTTTTTTACATCTGCATTATCTCTCTTAATGCGCGAGTCTCTTGCATCAACATGTTGATCAGCGGTGTCCAGAGATACATGGCAAAATTTTTCAATTTCTTAGCAGACCGTATTAATTGCATGCATCCCATAAATCCACTTGCACAATACCCTTTCTTGTGTACTCCGTCCCATGGAGACACCTCCTTCAGATTTCATAGACTTCATCGGAGTTTGCTCTGTTATCATGTCGTTCCAGGTTCCGCAGTTAAACTTATTTGACCGTCGAATCGTGAAGAATCCATTACAACATTTATCAAATATCTGTTGGTCCATATTATTTTGTAACTTTAGCATATCTTGCAGGTACAAATGTGCTGACCTTGCGTACAAGAAATGTCCTGCAGCATGGAAATAAGGAAACATTTTCTTCACGGCCTTTAGATGTCCAGTCTAGTCTCCTAACCTCTCAGCTCGGATAAATTCTTTTGCTACACATACCATTTGAATGTATTGAACCCATAATTGTGACGTGGGGCCTCGACTTTCCACTTCATTTAATTTGTCGTTGAAGTGTCTCCTTACAGATTTCAAAACACTTATGTTTTCGTCTAAGTTTTCATCCGGTACATCTCTAGTTAATATGTTATCAATGTAATTCTTAAGGGCGTCTCTTTCGACATCATCCACATCGGTTTCTTGGAAAATAATACTTGATAATGCAACAAGGAGTAATGTGTGACCTCATAGCTCGTGCAAAAGCGTTACCACTAACATCTTATCAACGGAATTGGGAGCGTAAATAATACTGAGAGCCCCCTTGATTCCATTTCCGGCCATTATGTATCCAATACATCCAAGAAAAGATAGAGGCATATGAAAACCTCATAGTCTTACAATAACTTTTGAAAGATCTGATCCATGTAAAGAAGCAGCAACAATTTCTCGAGTTTCATATATAATGGCTGATCGAATGTAATTATACAAGTTTCGTGTTTGTGCAACCGAGCATTTTGTATAGCACAATTTAGTGTTGTACAAACTGTGTTGTAGTTGTTCGCTGGGTGGTGAATAAATGGCAAGAAAACAATTTTAGATTGTGAAAAGCTCTTGTTATTTTGAGTAAGACACTCGATGAACCCAGGAAGTCCTGAAACACCTTGGAATTTACCATACATCCACAGTAGGTCAGCTTATTAGGTATGGGCTCCGCACTTTGGTCACAATCAATTTCTTGCACTAAAAGCTTACTCACTCCGGAAGCTCTAGGATTTTCGTACGTTTGAAGCGGCACGTGAGCAACAGCAGCTAACTCTTTTGCAGATGGCATCGTTGTGTGTTTCTTTATGGATTCTTCAGAATCAACGGCGCTGCTCGGACTTACAATTTTAATTAACCCCATAATGTGGATGGTATTATGCCCATCTATTGTGTAGACATTGATATCTGCATTGTCTGCTGAAAACTGAATAAGGGTACCAGTGTCCGGTGATAGAATGTGTGGTTGTGGATGATACACAGCAGCAGCTTCATACATCAATGTTTCCCTATAGGACGCGCTAAATCCAACACTTGACAAAATATCTATTGGGCGCTTTGAGCCATATCGACGGTGGAGAAACACAGACAGGCCTAGTAAAAGCTTAGATGTAAAGGATCGTGGACGTATCGCAGCCGTAATAGTATGGCAAATCGCAATACATTTAGACTGAAGATAGTCAGTTTTGCCTTTACTATTTTTAACAATTAATGCTTCAATGAAGTACCTATGACAAGCTTTGCGGGATGTTTTCGTTAAGATTATCTAACATTTCATTGGGAGGAGGATAAGAGTGATAATCAACAGTCAAGGAACGAATGTCTTCTCTGATAATTTTGGCCGCTGTTTGTACAATTCGAAGGCGATCTTCTGCGGGCGCTGATTTTTTATTTTCATACCAAGCTTTACTTAAAATATTAGTATGAGTGCCGCGGAAACAAATAATAGTCATTGATCTTGATTTGCTCGTAATGACAATATTTTTGCCGTATTTTTCTATTAACTTTGTAATAATTGTTTGATTTTCCGGGACATAGTCCAATTCAATTTCTTTTAATTCGCCCAATGTGAACTGGTAATCTTCGTTACTTTCGATATAATAAAAAATCTTTTCCATAGCTTCAATTATTCTTTCATCTAATGGACGCCCTATCGATCCACCCGATTTTGGGATAATAAAAGAATCAAAACACTTATTATGATATCTTGCTTTTGAAGCTACTAAAACAAAATGAATACGTTCTTTCCATATGTATCACCGCGTGCACAAGCCGCCTTAATAACAGTATCTTTAAATGAAAGTGTACTTACTTTTCTAATTATTCGTCGATATTTCATAGGTAATTTTTTTTCTCTTCCACCTAGTTCGCCACAAAAAAAAAACACAAAGATTTAAAGTCAAAGGATCCCAAGCGTACATTCCGAGGAGAACACTGAGACGTACCTGTAGCATCGTCAGCTCGGCGTCTCTTAAAAGCGAGTATGCTACTCTTACGAGTATACTCCTTGCGATAGTTTATATGTATCGTTACCGAATCTTCACTGATTAAACGTTCTGTATGGCCATCTTCTCTTTCCGCACTTGCGTCCCTCAAAGCCTCTACACCGCGTTTCACAATCAGTGTAACACCTTTTACGAGCGATTTATTGCAAATAAAACAAAGATCATCCATTGTAACAGCTTATTAAATAATCACAAAAGAAACAAAGTGTCTATACTTCTTAACAACTAGCTTTAAACACTTAAAATGTTTAAGCCTGCGAACGGATAAAAACTAGCTACAAATTCCGGGAACTAAAATCCTAACAAACGAATGACGAGCGACGAACAACGGCCCAAACCTATTAATAAATAATGGGTTGGGGAAATTGGGAGATACAGTAGCGCTCAAAAGTATTGGTATATGTTTTTTGATGATTGTTGAATTTCTCCTAGTTTTAATAATATAAGAGTTAAAAATTATTCTCAAGAAGAGGTTGAAAGCTATTAAAATTGTTCGGAAATTAAGCCCAAGATGAAGTAATTTTGCCTATATTTAAAGAAAATATTGCGAAAAAGTGCAAATGTCAACGTTTTCTTAAATTTTAAATAGCATCCGAAATAATTAACATTTTTTATTGTTCTTAGGCTTATTTTAAAGTTAATTGCTGTAGATTCGTAATAATAGATCAGCGAAACTATGCAATTGCTTTTCTGGATTTTGCAGGAAGCTAAACTTGAACAAAACATTTCGAAAGTTTGAATTGCAAAAAGTATTTTTTTTTAATTTATTAAAATGATAATCATACATGTTTCATAAAATTGTCTTGAAATATGTGTTCCTTTGAATTTTAGTATTATTTTTCTATAGATGATATGTCTTAGAATTTTTCGAATAAGCTGCATCTTATTTATTGAACCGTTGTCGTACGGGAAAAACTTATATAGCCTTTTTAATAGAGAATTTTCTGTTCTTTATTTCTTGTTACAATGCAAAAAGCCATAAAACTTAAGAAAAGCAAGATACTCCTTAATTTATGAATTTCGTGACCTTTGACTTTGAATAACTAATAACACAGCCCTATATCGATAAGGACTTTCTAGACATTCTTAAGTCAAAATCAAGGTGTGAGCCAAATTTTGGCTTACTTCGAATTTTTTACCAAATGCTGCTTTTTTCAGCCTAATATAACTGGACATATATGATTTAATTTGGAAAACATAGTCGATATTCTTAAATATTTGAAGAACATGCAGTTTTGTTATTGATATTACATAATTTAATTGTTTTCTTAGGATATTTTAAAGAAATTGCCCTCTTAATGTGATTGGATTATAGATAGAAAACGGGTCATTAAGAGGAGAATGACGTATTAGAAAGTTCTCAGGATTTCTATTTTCTTACTACTTACTTATTAAAGACCTTCAACAAAAGTTTTATAAATAGAATTTTATAAATGCCTAACAAATTTTCCTAAATTTATTAAAGTTGCAGTTTTCACTGTCACACATTTTTTTGGGGGAATATGCTTATATTGAGCGTTGAAACATATATTAAGTTTTTTTTATAAACTCTAACGCTTGAAAGAAATAACATAACCAGCATAATTTAAATAGACCATTAACAACTAAACTTCCAGACTTAAAGCTGACATCGACAGAATACATCATTGGTTTGATTAAAAGCTTGTTTGTTAATACAAACATGTCAATTTAAAAAAAAATTATTTTTATATTTTTTTAATCAATTTTTTTTTTGGTTTTTATAAATTTATGTTTGTTTTACTTTTGTTTATGACGATTTGTTTATTTATTTATTAGAACATAATGACAAACTATAAATTTATAAAAAGGCGAGATACAAATAATAACATGCTCTAAAGTCATTAAATACAATAATATCATACATATATGTGTACAATATGTATAATAATAATCAACTAATCAGTAATTTGATAATTGTGGGCAATTCCTCTTACATACTCCACTTTGGTTCTGTTTCTGTATTGGGTAACAATACGGAGTATGCGTTCATCTGCATCCCGATATATTTTTTAATTTCATCTGCGGCTGATTACCGGCAACTAATTGTTCGTGGTAGGTATCACGTCCCTTTTGGACTTTGCGCAATCCATCTAAAAACTTCCATATTGGATGGTTCATTCCCAATTCAGATTGTAGTCGGCGATGGGCAGCTTCACAGTTATTATTTGTACGATTATTTCTGTTTATTGTTCGATCATACATCCACATTTCTGCTGGAAACAAAGGCAATTTCCACGTCTATTCATGCGGCCTACGTAATCTTCAAACCAATCTACCAAAGAGTGAAGTTCTTCAGGTAACTCATCATTGAGTGCATCAAGATGATTATTTAGGTGCTAGATCCTTACAAAAGCTAATGCAATCACCATTTTGCTTGTAAACAAAAATCTGCATCATTATTGTAACAATTTAATAATCCCAACTGACCAATATGATTCCGCATATTTTGGGATAGATGGAAGAAGCATCTTTTAATAGAAACGCCTGGGAAACACGGAGTCATTGCACCACAAGCTGCCTGTTCAAAATCACAACATATTGAAGTTGGATTTTAATTTTCTTCCAGCTGTTTTATTAATTCGAACATCTTTATACACGTATTGCGTTGCTTACCCGGTAACAGGGCATAAAATATTGGTAACTAACTTTTCTACCGTCACTATATATATTTGAGCAAACAATCTGGGGGCAATTGCAAATGTACCATCTGCATACTGTGTCAGATGTCCACAAGAACTGGGTCCAACTTGCCCGTCCAAAAATTAAAATTCCCGCCGGTCCTTCACCGCTGTCACAAACTGAGAAGTTTTCTGGTGTTTGGCTGTGGTGCATATTGTCTGTATTTTTCGGGCAAAACTAATTCTGCTACAGTTGCTACGTTTATAGCGTTCCGAACACGTCTTACCACTTTCCGCAAGGGTGTGTTATTTAGAAATACTGCTTCCGAACCTTGCGCTATATTTTTTAAACAATTATTAATAATATTTACTGTCCTTGCTACAGTATTTTCGCCCCAACGTTTGATGTTACTAACAACGTGCGCTACTTCCACTCTAGCTGCCGATGAATAGTGTGAATGATTATTAATTTGTTTAATAGCTTCTTCAGCTTCTGTATGAATTTGAGCTTTACAACGCCCCATTTGCTTGCAGCGCCAAAATGTTCTATTCTCGTTAGTTTTAGAGCATTTCTCAAAATTATATATGAAAACATCATAGTGAAATTTAGCTTTCCCTCTTGAATTTATAATTCCAGCTTCCATGTTAATGTTTGAATTCAAAAAATTATACTGATATATGTTATAACAGTAACAGCCACTACCTTTGAAATAATTTCCAGTACTCTCTCTCTCTTCTGAATGTATATTACACGGTATTAAATACTTCAGGACAAGCAAAAAGGGTGGAAAATACAATATTCGGATTGGTAGGACCTTACAGCTACAGGTAATCTGGGAACTAGGTACCAACATATAGTCATGTATCAACTCCACTTAACGAAACTGAAATGTACTGGCTTAACTTAAGTATGATTGACGTTTTAAGCATATAATTTAAAAGGTATTACGCTTGATTAAATACAAGGGGTTTAACTGAAATTTATGACCGTGGTAAATGACTAAATCTAAAAGGTCTGGTTTCATAGAAATTACTAATTAAAAATAATAATTTCTGGATAATATTAAAATGTTACCTAACTAATGAAATGAAATTATCTTAAATAGCGAACAAATAGTTCTTTAAATAATATGGTTAATGAGTTCTAGAAATAATGGATATGTATAAGGATTTTTAAAATTGCACTAATACCATTTAATTACTATTGAATGATTATTTTATTGTGATATCTGCTTATCTTGAAAACAGTCTTTCCAATCTACTGTCTCTTGCAGGTAATTAAATTTTAAGAACCTTCAAATAAATAATCAAATTACACAGCGTGTTCAGCGAGGAATGGGACAGTGCAATATCTCGAGAGCGGATGAAGATTTTTAAATTATGAAAATATTTTTGTAAATATCTTCCAAGGGCGCACATTTGTTGGCACAAAGATTTGAATCAACGCCCATCACCGCCAGGTGGCACTATCTCACTTCAATTTTTTAAATGCAATGCCCTATTTTTCATTTCATTTTTGGATTCTATGACATATTTGTGATGACTTTTATTAAGACTCCTACCAACCTATCTTTTGTAGTTTCTGAGAAAAAAAATAATTTTTGGAATTTTATTAATTTAAAGCATACAAATTAAATTAAATGTTCAAATGTTTCTCCATCATTTTCTACACACGTTTGATAACGCCTAATTAATGTAACACTAGTTGCCGCTCGTAAAGTTTCTCGTGGTATGTTTGCACAAGCAATTATAATTTTGTTTTGTAACTCCTCTACATCTCTAGGTGTTTCATACACTACACTCTTTTACGGTGAGGAAAATGACCGGTTCCCCTCAAAATATTTGCTACACAAACAAATGTATTTTTTCCGGGATGGCATCGATCGGGAAACCTGGCAGCATACAATACTTGTGCAGCCCTTGCATTTTTTCTACATTCACCATATCAAAATATTCTTCATTAGAAAACGTAAACATAATTATGGAATTTGAAACTGTAAACTGACAGAAACTTGACAGACACTTCATTACGCGTTTGTTTTCATGGCATGATAAATGTTTCACATGATTCTTAATCAACGACTGTGATAAGTTGGTCCCCCTTACAATTTAGTGTACAGCGTATCGCATTATTTCGGCGTTATCTGCATTATTTTTGTGGAAGAACAATCTTTTATCTTTCATTTGGTATAAAATTTGCTATTTTGTCTGTATCACTCAAATGTTATGAGCACTTCCTGAAATTACGTTTTTGTGCTAAAATTCCAAGGATTATTTTTTCTCAGAAACTACAAAAGATAGGTTGGTAGGAGTCTTAATAAAATCATCACAAATATGTCATAGAATCCAAAATGAAAAAAAATAGGGCATTGCATTTAAAAAATTGAAGTGAGATAGCGCCACCTGGCGGTGATGGGCGTTGATTCAAATCTTTGTGCCAACAAATGTGCGCCCTTGGAAGATATTTACAAAAATATTTTCATAATTTAAAAATCTTCATCCGCTCTCGAGATATTGCACTGTCCCATTCCTCGCTGAACACGCTGTATAAAATCAGTAAAAACAGTCTGAAATTGTGCTTTATAATGCGTATTAATCGAGGTCTGATTTACCAACATTATTTAGGAATATTGACCAAGGTAAACTTTAATAGTACATTATGTTACGACGACGACAAAATATTTTTCGGGCGCTAATATTTTTTCAAGAACTGTTTAATTTATTTTAAATTATTCACAATATTGTATATTAATTATATAATTAGTACAATTTTCAAGAAGAACGTGATCATAATGACCTTTACAAATTTTGTCGATGATTTATTTTATTTTTATATTTATAACCGACAATAGGATCAAAAACACAATCGGATCAAAAAAAACGTATATTATATGGACGAAAAATGTTTTTGCACTATGCACTACCACCGAAAATTACATTTTCGGCCAAGGACGAAAAGCATTGCGTAACTACTAGCACAAAAAACAATACATTATCGAAAAGTTTCCCTTTTCGCCCGAATATCTAATTTATAAAACGTCACTTTTTGACAGAATCGAATAAAAAATGTTTTCCAAATTAAATCATATATGTATACCAATATTTAATTTAGCACAAATTTCTTGGCGCTGAAACGTCCCGGCGCTGAAACGGCGGCGCTGAATCGGCGGCGCTGAATCGGCGGCGCTGAATCGGCGGCGCTGAAACGGCGGTGCAGAATCGGCCCATTCCCCTAGTAGTGTGTAATAATATTAAAATAGCGACAGTAACGTCTCATAGCGGAAAACAGTTGTCTTTAACAGGTATTGAACATCCTTAAACCATCTTGGTAGGTAGTAACAAGATTTTATCATTTGTAGTTTGTTCAAAAACCAAAAAGAAATTTTTATGGTTAAATGATGAAATAAGTGAATCACACTAAATAAGAAATCTCTGAAAACCCATACAAACGCAAATTAATACAACTAATCAATTTATATTTTCCGTCCTTTACTACAATAAAAAAAAGTAGAATTCATATATGTATAATTATAATTTAATAAAAATTGATTTAGTTTATTAATTACAACTATAAACTGCTGCTAATTACCTAAATAAAACTATAAAATAAAATTTAAAAAGTTTCAAATAATTACATCAATAATACACAAGACCATCATTAATTGAAAAATTCAGTATGAATTTAGCAGAAATTAATCACAATGTTCATTTAAAAAACAAGAGAAAATGTAATACACACTCTAAACTGTGTACGATACACACAACGATCACCTATCTACCATAACAAAACGAAATTGCCACTAATAGGTTGATTCGTACATTTAGGTATTATCAGCTATATATCTATTCAATCCCTATAAAACATGAACATGTCTTAATATACTGAAAGTAGATGTAGATCGAATGTTTCAAAACACTTGGCAATAAATAAATAAAATCATAAAAACATCCATATTTTTACGCATTGGGAAAGTAAGGTGCTGTATTTTGTGGGGGATTTTGTGGTGGAGGGGCATTATTGTATTGGTAGTCAGGATATGTAGGTGGTGGTGCGACAGGTGGGTATGGATTAGCCGGAGGAGGCGGTGGTTGTTGGTATTGCTGGGGATATGGCGAATGGTAACCGCTATACATAGGTGGAGGAGGTTGTGGAGGTGGTGGACCGTAATCATATGGCGGTGCCTGTGGAGGTGGTGGATACTGCGGTTGTGGTGGGTAAGCTTGTGGATACATTGGATAATTGTATTGAGGTTGTTGGGGAGGTGGAGGAGGTGGATAGTTATAATCATATGGCGGAGGTTGAGGGGGATAATTACCATACGCTTGAGGAGGGGGTGGAGGATATGGTTGCATGTTATAACCATAATAACCATTATAATTGTAATCTTGATTTGGAATGTCAGTTTTTATTGCTTCAGGTGGTATGGTCATTGGTGTGCTTGTGGAGTCTGTAGGAGGAAGATCTGAAGATTCATCTTGATAATTTTGATCCAAGTCTTCGACTTCATCAGTGGTATCAAGGTCTTGAAGGTGATCAGAATCTAATGGAGCTAAACTTGAAGTTTCCGACGATGACTGAAGTTTTTCATCTTCTTGATACGAATTGCTTATGTCGCTAATGTCCTAAAAATAACAAAAATAATGTTAATACATCACATATTATGAGTTCTACAAAACTAACGATCTTTTGTTTATAAATTACCTGTTTATAAATCATTTTTTTAGCGCTATGCAAAATAGTATTTAACTTACATGGATGACAATAATTGTGCTATATTATTATACTAGAATGCTCCTTCTAAGGAAAGTCGTCTAGAAATGACTTCTTTGGGGGTTTTGGTCTCACAAGCTGAAATTCACAAAAAATGAAAGGTCATGACATACTGATTCTAAATGTCAAGACCGTCCAAAATCGGTCCATGCATTAGGCATAAATAACGAAAAATGAGTTAAGCACATGTACGGAAAGACAAAAAACATCGGATTTTTTCGTATACAGATCATAATATTCTTTGTACAGTGAAGGTTGTAAATAAACTTTTGCGTTTACATCGTATTATCTAAGCAGGACGTTAAATAAAAAAAATTACGTTCGTCGCTTATCTTTACATTATACTTATAATTATAAACAATGAACTTTTTTTCTCACTTCGAAGTGTCGCCCTTTCACTCCGGTGAATAGCATTCATTTCTACATTTTCCTAGCTCCATTTCGCACTTACATCATGCAACATCAGCTCTGCATGGAAATGTGCAAAATTTTTTATCTGTTGTTATGGATGCACGAGAAATTCAAATTTCGCGCTAAGCTATACATTGTTTTTTAGATAAAGAAATGATTGTTTGTTATTGATGTATAAATGTAATTAATGTGGAGATAAAAAACGTGAATTTGTTTTCATAAGTATGAACATATTTAATTAGAAAGCATTTAAATAACGCGGCAAATTGGCGAAAGCATGAATGTTTTGTAGAGGGAGAAAAAAGACGCGGTCATACTAACTGTCATTTTTTTTGTGAGTAGTTAGTTGATGGATGCCGCAGCACCGGCGACAAATTAATGGTCACGCTGCCCTATAAATTGTGAAATTACAATAAAATCTAGTTAGTGGTGTAAAAGGGAAGAAGTAAAAATAGCTCCCTTGTTACAATAATAAAAGGCTAAGAAGTGAAATAAAGCGTAAATGTGGTCGAGTTTGTGATAATAAAAGAGATTACGCCATAATTTAAAATCGCGTTAAAGGTGACGTAGTAATTTAAAATAACGCACTTGTACGTATCAGAAGCGGTCATCAATTGTGTTTAATAGTGAATAATAAATATAAAAGACAATAATCAATCCAAATTGGTAAATTAATATATAAAGAACAATAACTCGAATTTATTGATGATCAAAGAAGAAGCGTTATGGTTTGTTGTAGCACGCTTTTTGTAGTTAAAACAATAAACAATTAAAGAGATCATTAATGAACTAACAATATATCCAGCAATAAATAACAAAATCTTAAAATTGTTGGAAAGGAAATTGGAATCGTATTAATCCCCAATAAAAACAAAAAATATTGCGAGAACAAAGGATTCCGCACACCGGCCTGACCACACTGTAGTTACGTCATCGGCCTTCAACGAAGTGACGTTTAAGCACGATTTCTAATTGTGTAAATAAAGAAAATTTTCTGTTTTATTTTATCTGAAGTTGAATCTCAATATTCAACGAAGAACATTCCATTTAAGTTTGATAAATAATTATTGTTGCATGTTAGTATTAAGAATATTACTTATAATTATACGTTTGATTGTTACGTGTTGTAAACAAAACATTTCTGCAATTGCGAATTTTAGTAATTAAATAAGTATAACATTTGATTTATTTTTATTATTCAAGATTATTAATATTAAGAAGCTTATATAAATACTGGAGGAAACAAATTCAATACATTGATCAATCACATATGTTAAATTATATACAAAATTGAATGCAATTTTGATAAATAATAACAGTGGTTTTCTTTTACTATTGAGCGAGCTGGGGCATCCTGATAAAAAAGGAATTTGTGGGCAAATATTTAAAGTTCATTTACTCATAACGAAGCATGACAGTAATAAAAAATAAAATTTAACTAATGAATGATATCTTTACAAATTAAAACCATTCATATCCACTTAAAAAAAGTAATCATTTTACGTCTCACAAAACAATATAAATTTTTATTAAAGAACATTGAAATTATTAAAATAAAATAAAGAACACTAAACTTCAATTTTTGTGACGAGTGTAAGCAAACCAAAGAATTAGGTCCGTGTTTACGCCCGTTACAAATGGCGCCCAAACCGGCATATCTTTAAAACTAACACCAAATGTCACCTCAACATTAGGGCTAACACAAATTCATGCCCAACAGCAGGAGTGACGTTAAGGACCATCACAAATTGGTGCCCAACGTGAGAACCATCACACTGTGAAATTGTTTTTGTGTATTTTGTAAGAATTTAGAATTTATTAAAAATTATGTCTATACATCATTTCACATAACTTCATTATGACCTATTACAGTGATAGGGTTTATGTTTAAGCGTATTAATAAGAATGAACTTGTTACAATTTATTAGTTAGGATCTGCTTGACTTAAACAACCTTATCGAATTAAAATTGAATTTAGTTATTACTATGTTCTATACATTAGTCATATATTGAGAAAATATATTAGGATCAAAGTTATGGAACAGAAAGAAAACCACTGTTTGGTAAACAGTTGACAAATGCAGATTTCTTTTTTTTACAATTGTATATTTCAAAACGAACTATAGAGTGAGAGTCGTAAATAGTGAACGAATCAGAAGTGAAATTGATTGATTGTAAGTAAACTAATATTTTATATTTATTAACTCGAGTTGTAAAGTTATAAAATAGAAATATTATGGATAATACAGACAGTGTTCTGTTTCAGGCTCAAATGAATATATCCATGTTTCGTCACCTGTTACAATGTAATATACAAAATTTGAATCACCATGGTTACATTTTTTTAAGCATTTACTTGCACCACCTGACACATACTTTTTTTGAGCTTCTGTCAGATTGTGAGGACTACAAAGCTTCCTCACATTTAAATGTTCCAAAATGGTAAGTATTTGTTGTCAGTTGTACTAATGGTACAAAATGACAAATTTTACAATTATAATAATCACAGAACCTTAGCATTGTAAGGAGTACTTAATTCCACTTTAGCAGTGATCCTTGTCTCATTCAGTATGTCATCAATTACAAAGTTACCTTAGAAGTTGTATGTAGAATGTTATAAATTAAGGTGATGTTCTGTATCTACATTATTACACTGTATTGTTGAGTTTCGCATTTATGTAATTATCTATATTAATTATATTGGCCATAATTTTGAGTGACATCCGTATCGAGTACGTACCTATCATGTAAGACCGAAATGGAGCTATGGGAAATGTAGAGATGGATGCTATTCACCGAAGTGACAGGGCAATGCTTCTTTGTTTTACTTTTAATTACATATTTAGTCTAATATTACAGATAAAATTATAATTATAAGTATAACATAAAGATAAACGATGAGAGAAACTTTTTTTAAGAGTAAAATTTTTTTATTCCGTTTTTAGATAATACGATGTAAACGTAAAAGTTGCTCAAAATTTGTGAAATTTATACTTTCACTGTACAAATAAAATTGTGATCTAATACGAAAAGATTCCATGTTTTTCTTGTTTCCGTACACATGCTTAACACATTTTTTGTGCTTTATGCCCTAATCCATGAACCGATTTTGAATCAGTATGTCATGACCTTTCCTTTTTTGTGAATTTCAGCTTGTGACACCAAAACCCCCATGCAAGTCATAATTTATGCAACAGACTACTGTATCTACTATCAGGACAAGATTATAAGAGATGATGCACAGACATTATTTCCTACACACTATTATACGTAAAAGGAGACAATAGTTTGAAATTAATTCTTTAATATATGTTTTTCAAACGATTAGCTCAGATACTAATTTTGAAACATTTTTTTTAAATAAATGATATTAGACTTTAGTATAGAAAAATTAAAGAAAGCAATAAAGAGATCTACATAAAACACATTTGACAGTACAGTGTGAGTCACTTCGGACGCCACGGAATTTAGGAGAAAACTGGATATATTTTTTAATTTTTGTTGCAGGGATATTGTGTGGGTCCATTAACGCCACATTTTTAAGATAATTTCAAATACGCAGGGTACTTCAAAAAATAGTGGCATATCAAAGTTATTTTTTTTTTAAATATAATGCCCTATATTTTATCACATTTTTGAATTATGTATGAAAAATAAGATAGACTTTCGTTAGGGTTACCTAAATACAGAGCGTTTTGATTTATTTTGATTTTTCTTAAATTATAGTTTTGGAAAAAAATTAATTGTTACCAAACGAAACTAATTTTTGTCAAAACTGCTTCAGGATCTCGAAAATAGACTGTTTTGTTGATTTATTTGGCAATTGAATTGCGAAAAATACTATACTGGGTGTTCAGATTTTTCAGTTGTATTATTAATACATTCCCTATCCCAAATGGAACACCCTGCACATTTTAGACCAATTTAATGATTTTCCAAAAAGTACTAAGGTATCCTATACCTATAAACCTTCACGTTTCAAAGTTATTGAGGTACTTTTGAAATTTAAAGCATTTTATGAGACTTACAGGACGTAAATGTTTTTACAAGTTATGTTTGTCATCATTTTTTGAATCTAGTAATTAGCAAAGATACTTCATTTTTTGTGTGTATGTATACACATATTTCAAGATAGCATGCAGTAATTTTTTATTAAAATATTACTTATGAAAACATGTATATTGTAATGACAAAAAACAATGCTATCAAGCTGAATTCTAATCTAGTGTGCTATTGCCAAAATGATAAATATTATTAATTATTTTAAGTTAAAATGGTTTATTCCAAGCAGGAACAAAATGATATGATTTTAACTCTTGGTGAATGTTATGGAAATTGTTTATTGGCTACAAGAGTCTATGCAGCAAGATACCCCAACTGCATTTATCCAAATAAAAAAGTACTAGAGAGATTGTTGCAAACATTTTGTGGGACAAAAAGTGTCGTTAACCCAAAATAGGAAAAAACAAAAGTGGTTACCAATAACGAAAATAACGTTTTTGGTATTAGGTTCCGTGGTTGATAATCCAAATACTAGCACTTGAATAATTGCATGAGAAACACGTATTAGTCAATCAGTGTCTCCAGAATTTTAAAGAAACACAAATACCAGCCATATCATATTCAACTTCATCAAAATTTATATGGAACAAATTTTAAAAGGCGAATCCTTTTTGTTTAACAATCCTCTAAAAAATCGGTGAAGAAGATAATTTTGATCAATAAGTGTTGTTTACCGATAAGGAAACGTTTCATAATCATGGCCATGTTAATCGTCACAACTACCATTATTATGATACCGAAAATAAGCATTTATTGTATACAACAGATAACCAGAATCGATCGAGTATTAATGTGTATGGTGGAACAATTGGCGATGAAGTTACTGGCACATATTTACATGGTCGCAAATTCTTAAAACTTTTTAAAAACCAGCTTTTGGTTACTTTTAGAAAATATTCCATTACAAGTCAGACAAAAAATATGGTTACAAAATATTAGATGGTGCCCCTGCACATTTTTCACGACGTGTAAGGAAATATTTAGACCGAAAATTTCATAACAAATGGATCGGAAGACGTGGCTCAATTAACTGGCCTCCTACATCTCTAAACCTCACTCCGATGGATTTATTTTTATGGGGATATATTAAAAACCTAGTGTATGCTACTCCTAGTACTGCAGAAGACATAATAGACTGAATTCAAAATCCATTTGGAACAGTTACTCCTGTTATGTTGCAAAATGCAAGATGTTCAGTTAAAAAGAGAATCGCACTCTGCATTGAAAAAGAAGGCAGTCATTGCGAGCAATTGTTACCATAGTTATGTTAAATTGTTAAGAATAATAATATTCTTAAATATATTCGTGATATTGTTAAATATTGTTGAATAACTCTGACATGTGCAGGTTTAGGTATAGGGAAGATCACTGCATTGGTCACATGACATCTAAAATATACAGGGTGTTCCATTTGAGATAAGGAAGATATTATAGTTTGAATGTATTAATAATACAACTGAAAAATCTGAACACCCAGTACAATATTTTTCGCAATTAAATTGCCAAATAAATCAACGAAACAGCCAATTTTTGAGATCCTGAAGCAGTTTTAACAAAATTAGCTTTGTTTGGTAACAACTAATTTTTTTCCAAAACTGCCACTCTTTTTTGAAGCATCCTGTATATTTGAAATTATTTTTAAAATGTAGCCTTAATGGACTTACACAATGTCCCTGCAACAAAAATCAAGAATATATCCAGTTTTTTCATAAAACTCCGTGGAGTCCGTAGTAATGCACCCTGTATACGCCAACAAAATTTGATTTTTTACTAATGAAAAGTTTTACTGATTATGGATAATACCGGAATAAATATTAACACGGAATAAACCCTCGCCAGAGTGATGGTAATATAAATGCAATGGGCGTTAACTACCAATTAGCGTGTGGGCGTAGGTTGTTGAGCAATAATGCGGATCGAATACAAAACGCCAGTGATAAAGTCAAGTAAAAAGCCATCAGTTCGTAAATTTGTGGGAAATTAAAACCGTAATCAAATTACTACATTAAAAACTTATTTTTTGACAAAATAGATTTAAAAAATTATTATAAGTTTTTGTTTTGAACGAATAAGTTCAAAGGTAATTATGTAATTAAAAATTATTATTAATTTTATTAAATACATAAATAAAAGTTTACCTCAGTAGGATTCGAACCTACGACCTGTACTTTCTAAGTACCGCGCTACCAACTGCGCCACCAAGGTTCAAGCCCCAATCGATGCAAATTTTGTCTTTATGTATGTAGAACTGATGTAAATTCTAAATATAATGAGATTACAGTCAAATTACTTATATTAATGGAATGTGAGCCTGCAATATCGCAAGGATTCACACATACCAAAGCAACTTGACTAATATTAAATTATTATAAGTTTTGTTTTGAACGAATAAGTTCAAAAATAGAATTTACATCAGTTCTACATACATAAAGACAAAATTTGCATCGATTGAACTGTAATAACAAAGTACATCTATTCAATTACTATACTTATTTATGTATTTAATAAAATTAATAATAATTTTTAATTAGATTTAAAAAACATTACAAACACAACATTTTACATTGCAATATAACAGATCGTTAGTAAGATCATCAACAATGATAGAAATTATAGCATTTGATATTAAATTAATATTAAAATATGCTACAAATGATATTCCAGAACACCCTCTCCATGAATTTAACGCCAGGGGTAAGAAAAAATGTTGAATTAATATAATTACTCTTAATCTAATGCGTGACTAAACATTTTATTAAATCGACGTAATGTCCGTAAAACGTATTTATTACATACGTATAAAAAAAGTTGAATTCATAGAACTGCTTTTAATTTAATAACTGCATTAATGCTATACGAAAAAAATTTTTAAGCCGAAAAAATGTCCGTAAATTGAATTAATCGAATACGTCAATTACAAAAATAAGCTCTTGTACTGGGTGAGTCAATAGTAAACTGACGGTTTATGGGTAAATTTTGCCAATAAAATATATTTTTCATATTATATGCCTAATAAGTGTGCGCGTTTTAAAATCATTCTTGGTTATACAGAGTGTTCCAAAAAATGCACGACAACACAAAGTTAGCATTTTTTTAATGGGCCACCTTGTATATCA
The DNA here is from genome assembly GCA_036346205.1 of Vesta saturnalis. Lineage (NCBI taxonomy): Eukaryota > Metazoa > Arthropoda > Insecta > Coleoptera > Lampyridae > Vesta > Vesta saturnalis. The sequence goes on along the minus strand of JARFJB010001218.1, from coordinate 3,675,020 downwards.
TTCAATTTTTTGGATTCTACATGCAATTAATTATAAAACTTTATGTTCAGGATGGCCAACTAAGAATGCGAGGTACTGTATCTGGGAAACTATCCATCGTAGAGGCTTGCGCAAAAAAAAGTTATTGCTAAAACGGCCAATACCTACTACTAGGGAAGATATGAAAAACCGGATTCGTAACGCAATACGTAACATACCGAGAGCCGAAATTGAAGCTGCAGTTTTGTCTAGTCATGAGAGGCTTCAGCAATGCATAGAGCGTGATGGTCAGCATTTCGAGCATTTACGGGGGCATTAAAAACCTTCCTCTTTTAAATCGGTCCCTTTTACATAATAGAAACAATTCCAGAAAAATATAGTTAAAAAAAATAAAAATTTAAGGGATTTTCGTATAAAGTTTTCTTTGGCCAATATTTTAGGTTAGGAACAAGATATCGAGATGCGGTTTTCGCGAGCTTGTTTAGGGACCATTTAGTTACTTGTTCATGAAAAAAAGTCATACCAATACATTTAATTTTTTTGCGAAAATTAATCGTCTCTGTCGGAATGTCGAACAAAGCCCTCTAGCGACGACATGTGAAACTAACAAAACTTCAAATATTATAACATTTGTAGCCCAAGAATAGCTCATTTCAACGCGCCCAAGTTTGTTAAAATCGGCCGTTTCGAAGATATAGGGGGTCATTTAAGGAGACCTTTGAATACCCCTCACCACTTTATGTTTAGACATAGGTCAAAAAGTGCCAAACAAAAAAAGTTTAGATTAGCCTCGACTTTAAAGATGTTATTTTTTATTAGGTTAATATAGCAGAATTCACAGAAACATAACTTTTTTCGATTCAAGATTGCAGTTACGTCTCCTAGCGGCCATTTCAGAAAATATTTTCCAGGTTTTTGTATTGGCCGTTTTAGCAATAACTTTTTTTTGTGCAGGCCTCTACGATGGATAGTTTCCCAGATACAGTGCCTCGCATTCTTAGTTGGCCACCGTGTACATGGGTTTCATGCATGTAAATTTTACGGTTATTAAAATAATTCAAATTTTATCCAAAAAATCGAATTTGCAGGTATAACTTTATTATTATGTATAATCTTGTTTTCTTAGAAATACCATTGAAATATTGAATAATATAGAAAAATACAACTAACAAAAACAATGAGAGATAGTATAGAACATACTTATGAAGAATTGTGTGGTTTTTGATTCTCTGGAACACAGCGTAAACATAGACAGGGCGTTCTACTTGAGAAAAGTGATATTTTTGAATTTCAAGTTTTGCAGGTTTGGACATATATTTTGAACACCCTGTAGCATTTATCTCTAATACTTCTTCAGAACATACGCTTAATCTTGGTCTTTCCTTGGTACAAATGTAAATGTTTTCCTAACAAACACAAGATGTTACATAATAATAGTTATACCTGTAAATGCATTTTTTTGGAATTTATGAATTATTTTAAAAACCGTAAATTTTACGTACATGAAACCTATATCAATAAAGTTTTATAATTGCACGTTGAATCCAAAAATGGAATAATATACAGGGCGTACCATTAAAAAAATAATTTCATTTCATCCAGCTCTTTTGAAACACTCTGTATAGTCAAGAATAACTTTAAAAAACGCACAAAGTTTATCTATAAAGTACCTGTTTACTCTATCGTTGACTCATCCCATACTTATTCTATCATAGAATTTTAATAATCCATAACATTACAACAATCCTTTGCTTTAATTAATAATGATGACTCAGCCAAACTTAATATCAATTCATCTCGCCAAATTTTTACTCGTATCAGGTAAAGTTTACATACATTAAACAACACCGTCCATGTATTACAGGCATGAAAAGAAATTTTTGAAAACGTATAAATGAGAACGAGTTGTTAGTTTATGGGGAATGCTTTGCTGGCATGTGTTAGGGTGAGAGGAGGTGTGAGTGAATACTTTAATATTGAGCAAGGAGTGCGACAAGGCTGTGTGATGTCACCGTGGTTGTTCAATGTATACATGGATAAATGTCTTAGACAAGCATGTAACGATACAAATGGTGTAATGGTTGGTGACGTAAATGTACGACTCCTGGTGTATGCAGATGACACAGTCTTATTAAGTGACAGTGCGGATGAGCTGCAAACCGCTCTGAGGAAGTTTGATACAGTCTGTGAGAGCATGGACCTAAAGGTAAACGCGAACAAAACTAAGATTGTGATGTTCAATCAGGAAGGTGGAAAGGAGAGTAGAGTATTTACTCTGCAAGATGAAATCGTGGAGCAAGTGGACGAGCTGGTATATCTCGGTAGAATGTTTACTGCAGATGGTACAGTTGAGAGCGAGATTGGACGAAGGGTCAATGCTGGAAGGAAAGTGATTGGAAGTATGTGGACGATAATGAGAAATGAAAGCATGAGCCTAGCTGCGAAACGAGCAATCTATAATGGCGTATTCGTCCGATCAGTACTGTATGGAAGTGAGACATGGGTATGTCAAAAAAAGCACGAAAGAAAAATAAATGCTGTGGGTATGAGATTTCTGAGAAGCGCATGTGGTAAAACGAGAAGGGACAAGATAAAAAATGAATGCATAATGAGGGAGTGTGGTGAGGAAAAGACGATGATGGATAGATATAAAAGTTGTACATTACGTTGGTTTGGTCACATTGAGAGAATGAATAACACAAGATTAACGAAACAAATATATGTGGGTGAGGTTAGGGGAAAGGTCGGGCCTGGTAGGCCGCGTAAAACTTGGCTGAATGTAGTAGAATCTATGATAAAGGAAAGAAAGATAAGGAGTTCTAAAAACAAAAGGGCATGTCAGAGACTATGTATGAATCTTGCGGAAGCTAGGGAGGTACGCAGAGATAGGAAAGCATGGCGAAAGATTGTGAATGAAAAATAAATAAGAGGCAGGGATTGTTTTGCCTACCCCGCAAGGGAATGGCGTGAAGGTTAAGTTAAGTTAAGTTAAGCTTTGCTACTCAATTATACTTTGAGTTTAAATAAAATTCAATACATTCTCTAGTAAAAGTAAAGTTCCAATCTATATTAAATAACTGTCAATGAAACAAAAAATTGAAACCCACTCAAAAGTTTTAATATTAACACAAATCATATCTATCTTACTTATATCTAAATTGTGATACCCCATCCTTGGTTTACTCCTATGAAGCGTAAACTGCTAGTTTCAATAATTATTGTAGATGTCCTAATTTATATGAAACAGAAAATCGTAATCCCAAATTGTAGTTACTTTCTACGAAGAATTTCACTTCACAAATGTTCATCAAAGGTCGTTAACTCTTCAACTAGTACGAGAATGACCTTTATTTGATTTTATAAACCCTATAAATCTTTTTCAATAACCGTAATTGAATCATACCATAAAGTTTAATAATTTAGGTCGTGACGTGACTCGTCAATGCAACATCCAATGTATACCTTTCTCAGAATTCGTGCAAAAATACCACTAATATTTCGATCCAATTTAAGTTTTATAGGGAATAAATGGCTGAAATTTAAAAACAAAAACTATACACTGAAACGACTTAAAAAATCTGTATTTATATTTAATGGTGATTTATCACCAAGCACAAATTAAGCTAATTAAGCAATGGATACTACCAGCCTTAATTTTTTTGTATCATATTTAGTAAGCAATTAAAGTAGATTTATTTATTTTATTAGTTTATTAGAAAATGCATTACAAAACTTAAAAAAGAAAAAGAATAGAACACACTGTATTACGAATTAAAGAGATAATTAATTATACTGTGTTTAGAGACGTAATGACATATTAAAACCACATAAACAATCAAGTCTTTTTGCATACATAAGATTAGCAATAATTTTTTCGCGCATTTGTTTATTCAGATACAAATTAGTCATGATGAGATGATCAAGTGGTATTATTCCCCTTGAAAGATAGGCAAATTCACAAATGTTTTACGGTAATGTACTTACATTATATTCAGTTCAGTAAAAGTATAGAATTAACATATCCCCGGTCACCCCAGAGGAGTTCACAAATTTTGAGTATAAAGTGTCAGTTATTAGTTGTTCCATCTGCTTTGTGGCGTGTCACGTGTAAAAACAGTATTAATAACATGCAACGTATTGTTTTGGAAAAAAATTTCAGCTCTTAAAAGGAAACACAATTACTTTTCAGTTACTCTTGTAGTAACAAAGAACAATGTCGAGCCGCCAGTTGACTAAAAGTCGATTAAATTGACGCCCAATTTAGTAAAACACTTGTGGTCGCGCTAAAAGGCAACTTAAATGTAAAAGTGAGTTTTTTTGTTAGGTTTGGTTTATATTCTTTTTAGATAGGTTTGTTTTTTATGAACACTAAGAAATTACATTTTACGGTGTGATCTCAATTCACGATAGCTCATCTATGCATATTTCATTTAGATTAGTGGGAACTACCGTTTGGAAATCATGTGAGTAAATCTGTTTCTCCTATTTGAAAACTATAAAAACGTTATAGTTTAGACATCTTAGTCTTATAGATGTTCCGTTTCAAACCTGTAAGTTCGGTATACTAAATACTTCAGCTGAACGGTTGTCAGTCGCTATATAATGGGGCATTAAACATTAGGTTAAATTTTGAATTTCACATCCTTTTTAGCTAACCATTGTGCTAAAAAATAATTTTTTATTAATTAAATGAATCTGTATGGGCCCAAGGAATAATTCTAAAAAGCAAAATAGTTATTATTTTTATAAACGATAATAAAGATGCCGAGGTAGCAAGATGGTTTGAAACGAATGTATGCGGAACAAATAGAAAAGAGATTTAGTTACTGCCAGTATCTCTATGTGGAAATATGTCTTATGATGAGACCCAGTCATTGAACTTGTCCAATATAAAAATTTATACATTTGGTACATAAAAAACGGTATTGAATAAGCATAGATCAGCTGCAAATCTAGCAATATATTTGTGCAAATATTGAGTGAAACACTAAAAAATTTATCGGAAAGTATTAAAGGTAAAACTGATGCCCCTTAATTGCGCATGACTGAATACCAAAGCGAGTTTAAGGTAGTGATATCTAATAAAATGAAACTTTAATATTTACGAAATTTGAAATTATTAACGAACTAATTAAATTCATAAAATAAAAAGGTATTTAATCACTATGTAGGTACATTATTGTACTGAAACATATCTTCATTAAGTCAGTGGTGTCTAGTACATATTCTAGAACGCTTAGCCAAATCAGCAATAGGAGTCAAATAAAATCGCCCATAGTCGAAAATACAGCTTTAGTTAGTTAAATAGTTTTGACAGCAATATATCAGATTACGAAGAGCGAGGTACGGTTCCACCATGTGCGTAAATGCGTGTGATCATTACGCGACGATAAGGAACTACCACCACACTACGAGCGAAGCTACAACACCATAAAACGTAAGATAATTTACTTTCATATAAATAAACAGAACTGTTTTATTCCTTTTACTCAGTATCGAATTAAAATGTTGTGTATGTTAAAATAAATCTATATTTTACTCCTATCTTTCTTTTATAATACATTCTACTACATTCAGCCAAGTTTTACGTGGCCTAACAGGCCCGGTCTTACCTTTAACCTCGCCCACATATATTTGATTCGTTAATCTTGCGTTGTTCATTCTCTTAATGTGACCTCACCAACGTAATGTACTACTTTTATATCTATCCACCATCGTCTTTTCCTCGCCACACTCCGCATTATACACTCATTCTTTATCTTATCCATTCTCGTTTTACCACATGCGCTTCTCAGGAATCTCATACCCACGGGATTTTTCTTTCGTGCTTTTTTTGGACATACCCAGGTCCCACTTCCATACAGTACTGACGGGACAAACATGCCATTACAGGTTGCTCGTTTCGCAGCTAGGCTCATGCTTTCGTTCCTCATTCTCGTCCACATACTTTCAATCTCTTTCCTTCTAGCATTGACCCTTCGCCCAATCTCGCGCTCCATTGTACCATCTGCAGTAAACATTTTACCCAGATACACCAACTCATCCACTTGTTTCACAATTTCATCTTGTAGAGTAAATACTCTACTCTCCTTTCCAACTTCCCGATTGAACACCACGATCTTGGTTTTGTTCACTTTCCCTTTAGGTCCATGCTCTCACACACTGTATCAATCTTCCTCAGAACAGTTTGTAGCTCTTCCGAACTGTCACTTAATAAGACTGTGTCATCTTCATAACTTGTACATTTACGTCACCAACCATTACACCATTTGTATCGGTACATGCTTGCCTAACACATTTATCCATGTTTACATTAAACAACCACGGTGACATCACACAGCCTTGTCGTACTCCTTGCTCAATATTGAAGTATTCATTCACACCTCCTCTCACCCTAACTCATGCCCGGCTACCGTTGTATACTGCCCTTGTTCGTTTAATAGACCTTTATTTACGCCATATTCATTTAATATTTCCCACAGTTTCACTCTATTCACTTTGTCGTATGCTTTGTCCAGACTACAAGCGCACAGTACAGCTTCCTTTTTACACTTAAAACACTTTTCGATCACCTGCTAGAGAGCAACCGCCTGATCAACACATCCTCTCCGTGGCATGAAGCCACCCTGCACACCACAAATCTTATTTGTGTAGTTTCTCGTACTCTGTCAATCAGTATTCTTCCAAATAATTTACCAGGTACACTGAGCAAACTTATTCCTCTGTAGTTCTTGCAATCACTCTTTGTCCCCTTACTCTTATACAGTGGTACAATGATCGCGTTCTTCCAATCACTCGGCACTTTTCCATACTTTAGCATTTCACCGGTGATTTCATCTACCCCTGCTCCTTTACCGTTTTCTCTACGTCATTTATTCCAATATCCTTCTCAGTTTTATTCACCATTCCTTTCACATTCTCCTTATTTAACCATCCAGTCTTACTTTCCTCACTATTGTACAGCTTTCCGAAATATTATTGCCAGTATTTCCTTACTTCACAACCGTGCCATACTATTTCGTTGTTCGTATTCATCACTCCGGCAGCGTTGTGTTTTGGGCCACGTATTGTATTTTTGACCCATTTCCAGAAGAGTTTTTTGTTTCCCTCAAAATCATTCTGCATTTTCTCTCCTTCCACAGCGATCGGTTTCTCTTTACTTATTTTCACTGCTTCCTTCGCTTCTTTGTTTCTTAATCTGTACACCTCTTACAAACGCTTTTTCTCAGTCTCACTTTTTGCAGCAATCATTGCCATGTACGCATCTTTGTTTCTTACATACTGCCTTTTTTAACTATTCATTCCACTACGCACATTTTTGTCTATCTAAAGTCGCTCTTCCACATATCTGCAGGGCACAACTGACGACACAGTCTTTCAAGCTTATCCATGCACTTTTAACGTCATTGTCTTTAATTTGTTCGTTCCACACTGTTTCATTCACATTCAACTCCTTACTCACAGCATCTGCATATTTCATTCTCACACCATTATCTACTAGTTTGTCTACCCTAATTCTAGACGTCCGCACTACGTTTGCTTTTCTTCTCCAGACTCACTTGTGCCCTAAACACACTCTTGATACAACCAAAAAGTGGTCCGATCCGCACACTACTTTTGTAACTTTCTAAGTCGTTCATCATATACTATCAAGTCAAACATACTTTTAAATTCACCTTTGTCATGTATACATATGCACATTTTTATGTTTAAACCTCGTATTAGATACAAACAGGCTTCTCTCTACACAGATTGTTCACCAGGCGTTCACCGTTCCATTGATCCTTTGGTCACCAAACTTTCCTAGAATGCATTCAGTATGTTCTCTCTATACACCCACCCATCCGTTCATACCTCCCACTATCATCACTCTTTCGTTTGGCTTACATACGTTCAACACGTTCCCTACATCATTCCAGAAGTTCTTACACTCTTGGTCCTTTTCTCAGTGCATAGCATGAAATAAGAAAAATTCTTCAAAATTCCACTTTCATTTTAACCCACATTACCCGGAGAGGTACCAATTCGTACTGTTTAACACATCTTTTCGGTCTTTCACTTACGATCACCCCAACTCCTTTTGCGCCATGCACTTCAGTCTCAACTTCTGACCATAGTGCTAGCCTGCCATCCTCCATCTCCACAGCATCCTTTCCTTTGCGCTTTGTCTCAGATTATTTACCATGCATACCTCTAACATTCCACGTACCGACTCGCCATTCATTCCTTGCAGTCATCAGCAACGGGGCCTGTCTGTTTCGACGTTGACCGCCCGTTGTAGCCAGGTCAATCCGAGGCAATTGTATTGACCTCTTGAGTAATATCATAACGGGTAGACCGGTTACTAGACAAATCGTGCCCCGGGCGATGTAGCATTCCCTACTAACGGTATCGTCCTACTACCGGAGAGTCATTTGTCTACTGCCCCGACACGTAAGGAAGTAAGAAGTAGGAATATAAGAGTCAAGAATTTATTTATTTTTTTTACGGACTTGGCCTAGTTATTTATTTTTATCATTACAGCTTATAAAACAAATTCTTATGACAATGGTTATGTTTGTGTATTGTTAGAGAAAGGGGATTTATAGCAGTTATATGACATTAAGCAGGAACCGGCCGCTTACTTCGCTCTTAAGCAGTACATTTTTTTAATCACGTCCATCATATTTTGAATTTTTATACTACTGTTACAAATACGTATTTATGATTGTTTTATATACCCCGCCGTACCGTGCGACAGAACATGTTCATTCTAGGCACATTAAGTGCTCAGCGTTGCATTGATAATGTTTTGGAGCCAGTGGTAGTACCGGTAATACAGACGTTGCCAAATGGTATTTTGCTACAAGATAATGCTAGACCACATATCGCACATGTTACAAGAAGGTTTCTGGATCAAGTGAAGCTACCAGTATTGCCGTGGCCTGCGCGATCGCCAGATTTTTCGCCTATTGAACATGTATGGGGCATGATGGGTCGAAGACTAAGGCAACTACCAAGGCCCCCAAACAACGAGGATGAATTACGACACCATCTCCAGGTAGCCTGGGATGAAATGCCTCAGGATATAAGACCATCTCATAGAAAGCATACCTCGGAGAGTGAACGTTGCATTGCTGTGCGTGACGATGCTACACACTATTAACGTTTTCTTGTTAAGTGTTAATATTTTGCCTTCAAAATTTCATCATCTTATACATGTTAATAAAGCATTATTTTACCATACTTTCAAGATCATAGCATTATTATTTCTAAGTGGTGCATTTCATTTGAAACGTAGTGTATATTGCTACTTTTGATGTATTATTTTGTTAGAAATCTAGGAATATTTAGTTATAAAGTATAATTTTGTTTGTATGGTTTATTGGGCTAATTGAGTGTACCAGAAATTGTTGTAAAGTATTCATATTCAGATAATCCTATTTTTAGGTAATTGTTAATTTACAATTTAGTTCTGAGTGGAAATTACGTCATGGGAAAGTGTTTGTAATGTAGGTTACTGCAGGAATTGATGAGAATGCCGAGTCAGGGTGATCTAACAACGCGATAATGGAATTTAGAGTATAAAAGTGGACGGCTGTGGTTTTTATAGTATGTTAAGTTAGGGTTGATTTTCCAAAGTATAGCGTCGACGAAAGCAGATCAGGTTACAATTTTTTGCGTGATTGCAAGTTTTATAGTATTTACAAAGTTATATGTTTATTTGTTATAGACATATTTACGAAATTAGTAATTTATTCACGAATACCTTGATATTAAATTTCTTTTGTTTAATGTTGAATTCTGGCGACGTTCTGTTCGTATGGTTTGTGATTATTTCTTTTAGGGCATTATTATATATTCATATATTAAAAAAAAGGACTTGTGCCGCCAATCTTGAGCTCCCGAAATCGCTTTTATGGTAGCAAAAGAAAGGAATAGTCATTTTGTGAGGTTTTCAAAATTTAAGGAGTGATTTACGTTCAAACCGTATCCGGCGATAAAATTGTTTGATATGTTAACGTTCTTTGTGAACTTTGACGAGTAATTGCTATTAAATACTTTAAGACGTTCGCTAAAATTGAACTACAGGGCATTGAACTTTACTTTGTCTGTATTATTTATGTGTGTGGTTCAGGCGTAGTGATTTGGCGTGGCCGATTATCAGATTTTAATTTGAGTTTATGTCAAGTAAGATAGGGACGGGGATAGTTTTATATGAATCAGAAAGTTGATTTCCACCACAGTTTTTTATTTTAATTTAGTAAGAACATTCAAGGTGGAATTTAGTAAAGACTTAAAAGTTGAAATGCGGTGTTTTGGAGCATTACGTTTCAGGATTGACCCAAGAAATGGTAAGTTCAAGTATTTTTCCCTGATTTATTCAAGTGCACGCCCTTTTGTTTGCGCGCATTTTACCTAGATTAAGACAAGGTAGCGTCCAAAACATTATCCTATCAGACTTACCTTAACGTAACTACTAAATTTTAGTAACATCCAGGGGTCACGATGAGCCCTTTTAGTTATTTGCCCGTGCGATGTTCTAATGCCGTTTGAGCCCGTTAGCACAAAAATTGTGACAGTACGTTACTTTGAATGAATACATTGAAAAAAGCCAATATATCTTGACCACCGTTAAATACTCATAATTTAACTATAACTCACTCAAGCATGTTTAAGTAAAAGAAACTGTGTAGACAAAAATTAATTCCTACCTTGAAAAGATTTCTTAAACAGTATGTTAACTAGAATATAACGTTAGTACTATATCTTTAAAGTTTATCAACCATCACAACTAATCAAAAAAAAACTGTAAAACAGCATTTACTATAGATGTGGTAAATACATCTTTAAATTATATTTTGTGAGACACTGTTTGACTTACCTGTATTCGTTGCTTGGTCTGTGAAATAATGGCAGATGTAGACTGTTCTAGTTGTTGGATTGTGGAACTAGGGGACCTGCCCCGTGGCTTTTGATTCGGTATTGATCTTTGTACATTTTTCATCATAGGACTTGATGACGGAGTTTCAATTTTCGATTGACCTTTTTGATTGGCACCTTTATCAGCTTTTGGTGAATATCGTTCCATTGTTATTTCGTCACTCAACAATCTTTGGGCAACTTCATTAGGTAACGAAATATTTTTTTGTTGTGCAATATTTTTCGTTCGAGTTAATTCATCATTTTTACTAAGCATATGTCTTTCCTCCATTTTCGGTGGACTAACAGCTCGTGGCATTTCTGGACCCATATGATATGGGCGTGTTTTAGCCATTTGTACTTTACGTGATGTAGATTGCATACGAGTGATGAGATTCGGAACAGCTTGACGAACACTTCTCATATTTAATTTTGCTACACCCGGACTAAATGGTCTTACCATACGTTTTGGAGGCATTAATGGCATACCGGGTGGTTTTAGAATTGGAGGGAAATTAGGTTTCATCACTTTATCAACTTCATCTTCTGCTTTACCTCTTACTTTTATAGCAGTTTTGATTGCTACAATTTTACCATTTTCTAACTGCATATATACTCCTTTCGGAGATTTAAGTACGAGAACTTTTTGGCCAGCTTTTAATATTATATTACTTTTATCTGGTTGATTTGTGGGAATGACAACATCTAGAGGAAGAGTCATTTCTTGTGCAGTCATCCCCTGTCGTTGCCAATGTTCGGCAGGAATCCATCTAGTGGGTCTTTCTCCACCCTGCTGCATAGGCCTTACAGATGCAATAGGACGATGACTTCTAGCTGCAGCAGCCATACTATAAGCAGGCTGTCTAGCGGCTTGCTTTTCTCGTTCATAACTTTTTTTGGCTAGCCTCTTTTCCTGTTGCGACAATTGCTTGTCTTTCCTATCCACCAGAAGAGATTCATGTTGAAATGGAGGTTTATTTAAACGATCTCCATAAAGTTCCAATACTCTTTGTAGCACTATGTCAATATAGCGATCTTTCACATGTGCCCAGTCTTTTAGTTCTCCCTCTTCAGAGTCATCGAAGCATAAAGTGCTTACATCTTTCATCGTTAAGTGTGCGTCTGGATTACATTCATCAACAACACGATCAGACATCCCTATAAAACAAATTATCAATTATAATTGATAAATTGATAAAAATTAATACCTTGCTTGTTAATTTGCCTGTCATAAATTTTTTTCTCAAGGCAATGATCCATAACAAGCCTATATACAAAGCAAGGTTTTCTTTGCCCATAACGATACACTCGACAGACAGCTTGTGTGTCATGGCAAGGATTCCATGAGGCGTCCAAAACCACAACACGATTTGCACCAACTAAATTAATACCTAACGACCCCGCTCTTGTTGAGACGAGGAATAAATAGATCTTTGGATTTGAATTAAATTCGTTTATTAATTTTTCCCTTTCTAAAGCACTTGTCGACCCATCTAGGCCTAAATTAAAACTATAATAATACCAAAGTTAAACTGCTGATGACCTACTTACGATAATAATTAACATTCTTGCACCATTTTTCTGATTCACCAGGAACTTCATTCGTTTGTAGGAACTGTTCTACCAGATCTAAAGTTATTAACGATTGGCTGAAAAGTAGTAGCCTATCGCCTAAGCAAATACTTTCCCTTATTATACAAAATAATACTTCCATTTTTCCAGAATTTTCTATACAACCCGGGACATAATCACGTAATAGCTCCACTGCCTATAAACAAATGAGTAGCTATAACAACAATAAATCAATGCCAGATTACATTTTGAAGGTTTACGTTACAATATCTTATTTTTGTAAGTAAATTATCACATACAGAGGGGATATAAAATAATTCTTGGACCATTGTAGATATCAAAATGAATTTCTGAGATTATTTTAAACAACAGGTTTACGACCTTTCACGACCGTTTTGACAATATCAACACTACAGGTGGCTCTGTTAATTAACAATAATTTAATTATTAACTTAATTTATAACTTTTTTGACATTCAAAGTAATTGCTCAATGTGACCACCTTGCATCTTCTGACAAATAAAGCCTTTGCATCATTTAGCACATTTCTAAATATTTCTAATGGAATATTTTGACACCATAAAATTTCTCTTCTCAGAAATTGGAGACCAACACGAGTTCTTACAAACTTTGTTAACAATTTCCTTCGGCAAACACGATTTTCTGGGTAAATACGTTCAGTTGCATGGTAATTTCTATTATTTTCAAAGAATAATAAGATTAATTGTATTTTTTCTTTCAGATTTCGTGGCATTTCATGGTTTTTAAATTTTTTTTTAACATTCAAAAATAAAGTACATAAGTTTGATAGTCAACAATTTGTTTTAAACTTGATTGCAAAGCCTTCTTTCTAAGAGTTCTGTACCCGTAAAAGAAGTTAAATTCAAATGGCTATAACTTCTAGAAAGATTGGAATAATTTACAAATATTCTGGGGGAGTATACTACATTTCGAATGAGCCTAATTTAAAAAATGGCGTTACTTGGCGCCGCAGCGCCACACTGAGGTTCAAAATCAAGTACTAGCTAGACAAAATCATAAAAATGCATGAAAAAAATAGAACATTTCTACTAGTTATTTATAAACTAGGTTCCTTTAATAACAATTTCCTAAAACCCGTTACAAGAAATGTCGCGTATAACAAGAGATATCAGAGTACGAAGTGCGCCGTTATCTGCTCCAGCGGCACTTTCGATGGCATTTTTCTCTAATTTCGAAGATTTATCATGTAGATCTAACAAAAGAAAATTGACTCCAGTGATCAAACAGAACTCTTTAACTGAACTTGCTTGTGTCGCAAGCAAGTAAAAATACATTTTTGTTAAATAACTTGCCAACGTTGCATTTTATATGTACAAATGTATACATCGTTGAAAAGCTTATTCATTAGGCAATCCAAAAATGTAATGATATACGGGGTGTTACATTTAAAATAAAAAAGTTATATACCCCCCACTTTTACGAATCACCCTGTAGGTGCTAAAATATTTATAAGTTGTGCGCGTATTGGAACCATGTAACTTTTGTATAAATGATTTTAATGAAAAATCAACAGCGAGGTCACAATCTTCCGTCGCGTGATGCTTTGGACACCCGGTAGATGTAGATATATATATATATATATATATATATATATATATATATATATATATATATATATATATATATATATATATATATATATAGTTTCTGTGATATAAATGTTATTTAAATCACAAATATATGATTTTGTGTCCGTTAGGTATATGTTTCACTGTTAGCTTTGCATAGTAAAACATTGTAGGAGAGAACAAAAGAGGGAGGGCCCAAATTTAAAAAATACACATATATTGTTGACGTTGTCAAAACAACTTAAAAAATTTCATTTTGATATCTCCAATGCTTTAATAAAGCGAATGTGACGCACCAGTTGGATTTGGAGCTGCTTGTGTTTCAAAAGCCATACCTTCAATTGTTAATAATATGCAGATTCATTGAGTGCAAAGCTTGAGATGAATGTCCAGCAAGACATATTCTCAATTATTAATCATACCACGAGTTTGGCATAGAAATACTAATTGAAAGAGACTTCAAAACAATGTATAAAGCATAACTCGTCAATCTAATTTTCATAGCAACTGATAATAAAGAGGTGATAAAAATATTACCACAATCATAAGCACATAACAACGCAAAATATTGGTTTATTGGACCAAATAGAATCGTGTCATACATAACTTATAATACTCTCATATAAATATAATAAGTGGTATGATTATATTCAATAATGTTTCTGAGTAAAATCAAGCTTTAGATTAATTGAGTGCAGAGCACGAGGTGAATGAGCAGTTTTGGTTTCACGAGCCGCATTATTGATTGTTAATCATACCACAAGTTATGTTTGGCATGAAAATAAAATTGAAGAAAACCCAAAACACAATCAACAAAAAATAACGTGATCTATATGACAGTTTTAATTTTGATAACAACCGATCTCAATTTGTTGATAAAGGAAATTTCTACATTGGGCCAAACGAGAGCATGTGATACACGAATTATGCTCAGGTATGATACAACTAGTGCTGTGCTTATTATCGGTGATAACACGAGTTACAGCCAATCAAAATTGAACCAATGCGTAACACGAGTTCAATTTTATGAAGACAATATAATTCATTAACCACGTGGGGTCGTTTTAGCCAATCAAACTGCACACTTTACTTAGGAACATGTCTGTTACCACAATAAATTATTATTGCTGTAAGGAAAGTTTCATTGGCTAAGACAACCCCATGTGATTAATGAATTATATTCTCTCATGTATAATTAGTGACATGATTATTGATATTTTCGAGTAAAACCGAGCTCCAGATTCATCCAGTGTGAAGCATGAGATTAACATGCAGCTTCAATTTTATTTAAACTTGTAAGTCAACAAGTACTCAAACTCCAAACAAAACTGTACAATGCGATGCATTGATTTGATACATTTACCCATTTACCTAAGATACCCACTAAAAAACAAACTAGAAATAAAAAAAAACTAAATTAAATTGTGATACATATGTCAGGCAAAATGAATTACACCTGACTATCATTCAATTTTACCATACCGTTAGCGGATTGAGGACATCGACCGCACTATAAACATCCAAGCGTAGTGGCTGTTTTGGCCATCCATCGAGCATGGAACTGGTTGGCCCAGTTTGATTGGTATTTTAATACACAACTAATAGGCCAAGCCAGATACAATAGTATTATTAATACTATATTCATTGTAATTTGTAACCAAGAGTTCTGTTATAAGTCAAAACACACAGAAATACTTACCTTATCAAAGATTTCACTAAAAAGCAAAACAAAGAATAGTACCCAAAAAAACATATACCAACATTTATTTAATATACCTATATACCAGGTGATTGATTAAGCTCAAATCAACTTCTTTACTTTTAAGAAGAATGGTGTACTATTTATTGCATATTTTAAATCGATTCTTTACTTTAGAGATACTTTCCACAGATGTCCTTATACTCAAACTTAACCATTTTTGAAATTATTAAACTTTTCTAAAAATGTCTACTTTTATACTATAACACATAGATTTATTTGCTGTAGCTATTTTTAAAACTGATTATGTAATATTTATATCATTATTACATTTCTGTCAATAGGTGCTCAATAAAATCAATCAAGATGCACTATTTTTAAAAAAGGTAGTGTTTACCGACGAGGCCACATTCATACGCCGCGGAGTTTTTAATTCGAGAATGAACCATTACTATGATTATGGTAATCCTCATAAATACAAAGAAGCTCATTTTCAATAAATATCTGGTGTGGAATTATTGGCGATTATTTCATTTGTTCATTTGAACTTCCAACAAGATTAAATGCAGAAAATTATTTAGAATTTTTGCTTGAAGAAATTCCTCTAATTATAAGGCAGGATATGTGGTTTATGCACGACGGTGCGCCGCCACATTATCCACTTAAGAGTCCGGGAGTATTTAAATAACAATTTTCCACATCGTTGGATTGGACGGGGTAGAGAATTCTCTAGGTCGCCCCGCGCGCACTCCGGAATTAAATCCTTTGGATTTCTACGTATGGGGATACATGAAATCTTTAGTGTACAATAGTGAAATCTATAATCGAGATGAACTCCTAAAAAAATTCATGAAGCCGCAAATACTTTCAAAAATAAGATAGGGAACATTTAGAAAAAAGTTTAAGAGAATGTATTGAAGTAAACGGTGGCCATTTTCAACATTTAATGAAGTAAATGTAATTATTGTTTTTTGTTTTGTTTTCCAATTAAATTGTATTATTTTTATAAAACCAGTGTTTTATTTACTAATATTCTCAAAGTAGATTACAATATTGTGGTTAAAATCAAAGGTTTTCAAAAGAAACACTTCAATCGTATTTTAACATATTATCGTTTTAGAGATGGCGCCAGCGCGGCGTGCAATATTAAAATGGTAATATCTCAAAAACAGCTTAAAATATGAGAGTCAAACAAGTATACCTTTTTTGTTTTAAAATAATGAAATGAAACTCAAAAAGGAAGAAAAAGAGGTAAAACACGCATTTTGACTGACACACCGGAAAAGGAATCTATTGAAAATGAAAAAAAATGTGTCAAGAGAAAAGAATCAGTGAAACGTTGTTCTACAGTGAAAAGAAAAGTGCGTCGAAAGGATAGTTCTTCAGATGAAGATAAAGATAATAATGAAACAGTTTCAACAAGTTCCAGCAGTGATGAAGAAACTATGTTTGAAAATATAAAACGTAGAGATGCAGAAGAGAAGATTGAAGAGAATTTTGCCCAAGGCAATTTAAATAAGGGCGATTTTGTTTTGGTGAGAATTCTCGGAAAAAAACTAGCTTACTTTTATGTTGGTGAAATTACAAACATTGTCTGATTCTGAGTTTCAAGTGAAGTATTATAAGAGGATCAGTGATACCAGAAGCTTTAGTCTAGAACAGGATGAAGAGTATGATGTGCCTGAAAGTGACATTATTTTTTTTTAATGTTAGTGTTAATTTCGATTTAAAAGTTATTAAAGTTTATACCTATGTACTCATTATTATTATCTACCTACTCTTCTCGTTATACCGATATCTGAAACTTGTCCCAAGGTATAACATAGTGTCCCAAGGTTCAGCAAGGTGTTGTACCTTGGGACATCTGTTATTATTATGTTTAATAACTAATTTTTATTTAATATAATTTTTTTAATTGATATAAAAATGTGCATCCTGTATAAAAAAGACCAAAGATCCTAGTAGTACATATGTACATTTTAAAATAGCACTGTATTTTGAGTAAAATATTCAAATTTGAAAAACGTCCCGAGGTACAACACCCTCCCCTATATCCTCTCATGGTAAAAAGTGGTGGTGGCCTTTATGTACGCACATGATGAACGTTGCTGCTGTTTACGCGTGGAGATTACCTTTATTTGTAGATGTAAAACTTGACCTTGACTTCATGATGAGCAGAACTAGACATTATATGAGAGTCCATGGAAAGGCAGAGCAATGACGTCATTCAAACACGGTCTCAAAAAGCATCATCGGTGATCAAGGAAGGCATTTTCCGAAGAAGATTGAGAAGCAACTAAGACGCCATCAATGCTGTATGCGAGTAAGATGGATTTGCATGAAATGTATTGTAACACTATGTATGGAGAAAGATTGTTATCTTGACGTTCATACAAAATGAAATGTACACGAGCGTTCCCAGTGTACTCACATGATTACGTTGTTAAAGTTTGTAACAACAAGAAAACTATGATATTTTTGTTATAAAAGTAGATTTCATTTGCTTCATAAAAGTGTATTAAATAATGCTATGGGCTTTATTGACTTTCTTTCAAAATAAAAATTTCATGGGAACAAACTGGTTGTCTTAGCCATGGCTTAGATTTGCATAGTCACGTGTAACGAAAGTTTCACCAATTGTGAATTATCGTAAAGTTTATCAACGTATTATATTAGATACTCACGGTCATTTTTTCGGAATCTTAAAAATTAGATGATACTGTTCGGCGCGGTAACCGATAAATAGACTGCGTCAACATCGCAGCGAAATTGAGAAGTTTTTAAACTTTTACGAAAGGTGGAAAAAATGGAAAGGATAAACGAAAACGTGATAAATTAATGCGAAAAAAATCCAGGCGATGATAACATAAGGGCGAAATCCGCGTGCAATAACATTGCGTGAAACGGTGACGATTGTCGCATCGGCGGATTGGTGCATTTTATAAGTCAAGGACGGAAAGCAGTGGCGTGGTGTGCGAAGGGATAAGAGACAAATGAGCAAGAAGGAAATAAGTGAAATTAGGAGAGAAAGGGCGTTACCAGTGTAAAATAAAACGGAAAAGACAAGAACACCCGTGGGAACAAGAAAAGATCCAAAATTTCGCTAAAAGCGCGAAGATAATACGAACGCCACCGGGAATAAAATCCTCCCCCATTCGAATGCTAGGTCGGGTAGGACTGAAGGAAGCGACTTCGGTCATCGAAAGTGCCGACATTCGGATACATTACTGCAATATACATGGTATCAGATCGAATCTTAATGTTATTCACCTACACCTTGAACAAGTGTAACCGGACATTCTGTTTCTATCAGAAACACAAGTCTCCTCTGGAAGCACTGATTCGCCTCACCTACAATTCCCCAGATACAACCTCCACTCTAACTTTCGCCTTAAAGGTGCGGTATGGTGCGTATACCAAGGACAAGGTAGGTTGTAAGAGGATGCCCACTTTGGAAAACAAACTCGACGTAGTATGGTTCAAACATTCTGGGCCCCAATTCGTGAAATTTTACTGTTGTTTATATAGGTTTCGCAACGATAACTTCCAATATCTTTTTGATTACCTTAGTCTGAAAATAGACTACCTCTTATCACAGTTTCCATCTTGCGATATCTCTTCTGGGAGATTTTAATGTCCACAACTCCAATTGACTTCAATTTTCATATACCACTAATCACACAGGTTATAGTGCAGAAGCATTTGCTGTATCCTGTGATCTCACACAAATGATTTCCGAACCCACCAGAATCCCTGACAACCCTAACCATACTCCACATCCTCTAGACCTATTCCTTACATCTAACCCACTTGTCTATAAAACTAGAGTCCTTTCCCCCTCTTGGTCAATCAGACCACTGCCTAATGGAAATAACTTCCTCTGTACCCGATCCCACTGTTACGCGAAAGAACAATGTGGTGTTTTAAATCAGCTAACTGGAGCGAACTGTGAGATTTTATTACAACCTTACCTTGGTGTGAGTATTACTTTAAATGATCCTCCTCTTCAAACATTGCTCTTTCAATAACTGAAGTTATCTGGATGGGTTTCCAAAAAACATAATCGCGCAGGTCATCGCCGTTCTTAACCATGGTTTAACAGGGCCTGCACTGATGCATTCTCGCAAAAGCATAAACTCTACTAGTTCAGTTTATCCACAGTTTTTGCTTTTATAGCGCGACATTTCGGAACCGGACTCTGCTTCAGTAATCAGGCTTAGTGCTGAAAAGGACTGTATTGGCACTTGATTCGAATTCATGTGATATGATTTTTTCCCAAGCACTTGAATGCAAAGAAGCAGTCTGATGTCCTTTGGGTAGTCGTAAATTTTGGACATTAGCAAAAGCCATCAGTAAAAAATTCAGTACATCTTCCTCCCATGACGCCTAGTAACCGAGCTGTAGTAGCTGATCCTGCTGACAAAGCCAACCTCTTCGTCAAAAACTTTGCATCAAAATTCATGTCTCAAGCATTCTGGTAAAATCGTGCAGTCGCCCAAATCTACCCCATACGCTATGAAACCAGTCCACTTTTGATACAAACTCCTACAATCAATTATCTATAAACTTGACTCAAACAAGACCACTGGCCCTGACGGTATTCCAGCTATCGTCCTTAAAAAATGCTACCTCGAGCTAGTACCTGTAGAAGGTAACACAGTTTGAATATCTAGAAATGACAATAACACACACACTAGCCATGAAGAAACCAGATAAGAAAAAGGTCAAGCCTAATAAAATCTAAAAGTTTATCTAGAAATACAAAAATAAGATTATACGAGACGATAATAAGACCAACTGCGTTATGTCGGTGTGAAACCTGCATTCTCAATAAACAAGAGGAAGATAGGCTGTATATATGCGGGAGAGGAAAACAGTACGTAAAATGTATAGAATAGAAAGAGAGGAAATGGGATGGAGAACAATTCGCGAAATCATGAAACAATATAGGAAACCAAATATTGCACAAAAAGCAAAAACACAGAGGTTAAGGTGGTTAGGACATGTAATAAGGATGTCGGACGATAAGACTTGTTAGGAAAACACTTAAAACAGGTGAAGGAGGGCAAAATGGAGAGGAAGACCGAGTTATTAGTGGGAGCGGAAGAATGGCAAGAGAAGGCCAAGGACAGATTAAAGTGGAAAAGAATAATAAAAGCTTTTGAAGCCATAGGTCTGCAAGACCTGTAGAGCTGTAATATACATAATGGCCATTTCAAAATGAAACAGAAAAAGAACCTAAATACAAAGCGGTAATACCATATACACCAGGTACACTTCTGTTCACAGAAACTGCATACACTAGATTTAAGTTGTGTAACTCGTTCTTTAATGTTACTGTCAATGCCATTGTCATCCAACCTTCAAAATATTTCACATTCATGTGAACGTCAATATTTTCACTCACAACCATGGAAATAGATCTAGAGCAAATTTACAAAGCTTAGAAAAACCAAAAATTTCTCTTCTTTTCACGGAAACCGCATACACTTAGATTTAAGGTGTGTAACTCATTCTTTAATCTTACTGTCAATACCATTTTCTACCAACCATCAAAATATTTTAACATTCATTTGAATGTCAACATTTTCTCTCACAACCATGGAAATAGATCTAGAGCAACTTTACAAAGCTTTAAAAAACTAAAAATCGCTCTGAAGGCTTGTATGCTTTTTCAGTGATGAGAAGTGTACATCAGACAAAATACGATGGACAGGCAGCAAATACAAGATACGCACTGTCTTCAAATCTAAGAGAACAATCAGGGGAATACTAACCAAATCCAAACCACACAATGAAGACCAGAATTCCAAGAACTGTGTGTATAACCTACCATGTGAATGTAGCAGATTAGACATAGGGAGAGTAGTAGAAAAGTTGAAAATAATATACGGTAGAATTGCTAAAACTCTAGAAAATGAGATAAGTAACACACAATTTGGCTTTACGAATGGTATGAGCACGAAGGAGGCGTTGTGCGGGTTAAAAGTCCTGGCTCAGAGATACCTTGACATGAATCATGACATATATTTGGGCTTTGTAGACTTTAAAAAGGCCTTCGATAAAGTCCAACATGGCAAATTAATGAGATTCTAAATAGAAAAAATATATACAGCCGTAATATGGAAATGTTTTCTCACTTATACTGGAATCAGAGAGCCAAAGCTGAGCCAAAGATAATCAATTCACTGAGAAAATTGAAACTCAAAGAGCGTCCGGCAGGATTGCGTGCTGTCTCTCCTACTTTTTAACATCTATAGTGAGGAATCATTTCAAAAAACTTCATCAGACTCCAAAGATGGCCTATCTATAAATGGAGAAATTCTAAACAACCTGATGATTCGGTGTTAATAAGACAATATTATGGACCTTCAGCAATGCAACACCTCAATGCAAAGTGCAATAAGTATGGGTTCAAGATCAACCTAAACAAGATTAAGTATATGGTTATTACGAAGTCAATAATTGAAAACACCCAACTGAAAGTCGAAAACGCAGATATAGAAAGAGTGAACACAGACAAGGAATTTGCATAACATCAAGTGTAGATCAAACCAAAGAGATTAGAACACGTATTGCGCATCATTTGCGAAACTTAGAAAATTATTAGATTGCCATGACATAAACATGACACTATGGTTAAGAATTCTCCCGTGTAAAAGTGTTTTCTATTCCCTATATGGTTTGGAGGCGTGGACATTAAAGCAAGTACATCTTAATAAACTAACTGCCTTCGAGCTCTGTTGTTATAGGAGAATCCTGCAAATATTGTGGACTGAGAGAGTGACGGATGTAGAGGTTACTATAAGAATAAAAAATGAACCGGAAATCCTGATAACCATAAAGAAAAGGAAACTGGAATATTTGCGACATGTAATGAGAGGACAAAAGTACGCATTGCTACAATTCATAATACACGGTAGAATTCGAGGAAAGCGAAGTGTGGGCAGGAGTAGATTATCCTGGCTTACAAACTTATGAGAGTGGTTTGAATTGAGCATCGCAGGGACCAGAAGAAGAGTAGTAGACCACTTAAACCTAGAACTCAGAGACAAGAGTAACATCTGCAAAGAGAATGATAACAAATAGCTGAATAGGTCTAGAACGAAGACCACCGAATCCAATGGGATAACATACAGACCAGAATACAAGAATACAAGTCGCCGAAAGTTCAAAGAAGCCACTTATATAGCACCAGCAGACCACCCGATAACCCAAACTATCATGCAGATGCAATACACCTGGGCAATAAATTGCTGTGCAAACACGAAAAAGTTTAATACATATGTATAGGTTCTAGAAAATATGTATTGGATAACTCAGTGGCTCAGGGTTAAGGTGTCAGACTAATAAGTGCAAGGTACCAAGTTCGAATCGGAGAGTAGTCAAGTGCTCAAGAAAAAAAACAGAAGTAAATGAATTCAATTCAAGTGCGAAATCAGTCCTTCTCAGGTCTAAGCTTGACGAAACAGAGTCCTTTTCTAAAACGTCGCACTACACAACCAAAAACTCTGGAAATAGGCCACACATTTCAACTAATATAACTAGTATTAAATACCCTCATTACATGTGTACAAAAATATTTATAAAAAATCATTTATTTAATCTTTTATTGAAGAATTACGCTATGACAATATGACAATTTGTCACAGTAGTAGAAAAAGTAATGTCAATGACTCGCAAAGAATAGGTATTCTATGCTCTTGGAACTAACACACTCACCATCGCCTCGTGTGGCAAACATTTTCACTTGCAGAGAATATGTTCGTTACCATTATACAGTATACTGTTCTCAATAGCTTCTTAATGCTGCAATATTATAATTTAAGTAGCAAACAATTGCTTACCTTTTATTCATATTAGGTTTTTCTGAACACAAATATAAAAAAAAGACAACTAATAAAAACAAATGTATCAAATCAATACCCAATTAGAGTACAGTTTTATAGTTACTATGTAGTGCATAAGCTTTTATTTAACAGTAAGCACATCTGTAACTCGTTAAAATTACTTACCCAGTCGTAAGGTATTCCATCTGGAGGATCCTCTTTAACCTTTGCAGGTGGTGGCATATCGGAAACAATTTTAACATCTTCATCATCAGGTACTAAATGTCCAAAATTTTGAATTGGAGGTTTCATTTCATTTTTGATACTTTCAAATGGAAATCTAGGAAATGGTTTATCATCATTTGATTCTTCCTTTTTAACATCAATTTTAATATCGCTTATTATATTAATTTTTTTATCAGAAGGTGTTTTACTTAACGGATTTGAGAAAGGGCTACCTATCTTAATATCGCTTATTATATTTATTTTTGGTTTACTTTCGGAAATACCAAAACTACTCCCATCTGTTTTTATTGAACTAGCATTTGTAATTATCGGTTTACCTTCTTCATCTTTCTTAATCCAATGTGACATCTGCGAGTTATCACACGAGTTTCCACTTGCAAACATGTCATTTGACATAGAATTTTGATTAAATGGTGCTTTGAAATTACCAAAAAATTCATTGGGTTCTTTAGTAGATCCCCAATAATTTTGTTGCTGTTGGTAATTTGAGAATGAGTTTGTATTTGAGTTTTGAGAAGAAAAGTTTTGATTGTTTTGGATGAAATTTGAGGTTTGTGAAAATAGTTTTTGGCTGTCAGGAAAATTTTGATTTTGGGAGAATGTTGTGCATGTACTGGGTTTGTTTGGATTGATAAATGTTTGCTGATTAAAGGATTGAGTGCCAAAATTGTTGCCTGATGATGTAGGTATATTAGTAGAAATTGGTGGCATAATATTTGCATCAGAGGGTGGAGAAAATTGTGGATTATGAGAGTTAGAACTTATCGATGTTGTCGGAGGTTTCATTTGATTTGCAGTTGAATCGGAAACTGTGGAAGAGTTATATGGAGTAACAGAAGCAGCAGGTTTCATTCCTTTTTTGCCTTTTGGAGTAGTTGGTTTTTTATTGGTTTTCCTTGATTTTCCGGCGGAGTCAGCTGTTGAATTACTAGAAACTTCTTCTAAATCGATATCAACAGCTTCACCACCTGCACGTTTTTTTAAGAAGTGATACAAAACGTCGGGATGATTCCAAATTTTACAACAAACAGCGAACGCTTTTAAAGGATTTGGCACAGCTTGCACTCGAACAACTTCATTCATGAATGTATTATACAGCTTACGTTGAAACGAAGACATGCGAAGAAGTAAAACATACTCTTCTTTTTGTGGAAGAGCGGAATGTAACACTTCATGAGACCGGCGTTGCACAAACCCAACTAGCAATGAATGGAGTACATGAGCTCGATATCGCATCAGTTTGATATCGGCTTCTGTAGAATCAATACACTGCCCATTCTGTATCGGACGCTCAAACATATTACAAAATTCAGTTTTACTACCCAAATAATTTGGCCTTACAAAGTCAACCATACACCAATACTCCATAAGATTATTCTGTAGCGGATAACCTGTTAACACAACGCGGCGTTTTGTTCGCATTTGCTTTAAAGCTTGAGAAATTGATGCATGTGAATTTTTTATACGATGTCCTTCATCACAAATTACCAAGTCCGGACCTGGCATTACAAGTGCACTGTGTATATCTATAAAACATTAATATAATAACTTAATCACAATAATTAGAAATATACTTACCATCAAACAATTTTCTATTTTTATCTTCATCCTCTGGTTCGATTAAATGAGGTTTTCGTCTAGATTTCGGTTGTTTTCTCAGTGAAAGCAACCGATATTGTTCATAACCTATAAGTAAAACTCCACCGTCAGTTCTCCAAGCGTGTATAACTTTTGATCGAGCAATAAGCGTTTTATGACTATCATTCAAAACATGTAAATTAAAGGTTCGTGGTCTTATATCACCATAAATGTGCAATGGACTACTAGATGCATCCTCTTCTGTAGGTAACCACATATTGAATTCCGCTAACCAATTTTGTAATGTATTTATTGGCATAATGCACAAAATAGTTTTAGCAGAAGTATGACGTAAAAATATATCGGAGAAACAGACAACTTGTAATGTTTTACCCAATCCCATCGAGTGAGCCAGAATACATCCAAATCCCGTAGAATTTTGAAAACGGTTTAAACTTTCAACTACGTTGTCATATAAAAATCGAACACCACCAATTTGATGGGGCTTGATAATACGAGCTATTTGTGTAGCGACATACACATCAGGTTCGCCTTCAGGATGTCCAATATTTACAACAACACGGCCATGGTCGTCAGGTTGATTAAATTCATCATTTGTATGCATTCCAGAGTTAGCAGGATCTTCAATCATATCATCATCATTTCCTGTATCACCCTCAGTTTCGGACACAAGGACGCAATCATCATCAGATGACAAATCGATAGTTGCAGCAACTGATTGAGATTCTTTTGCTATTAAAAAATAGTAGTAATAATTGTGTCAAATAATGTGTATTAAACTTACGTCTAGCTTTTGATAAAAGCTTCTGATATTTAAATTCTTCGCTTTCACTATCGCTATCACTGGGTGGCCTTGAAAATTGAACCGGTTTCTTCATAACTGGAGCTATGCTAACTGAAGGTGTTAATTGACCTTGACTGGAAGGCCTCACGGGTGATAAGAGACTTTTGGGAGGTTTTAATTGACCCGCAGAGGCGTTTTTTTGTACTTTTAGTAATTCAAATGGACGCTTGCCGATTTTTGTCATTGGCTTCGTTTCACCATTTGGTAATTTAACTAATACTGTATTTCCAATTCTTGTGCCAGAAGTACCTATGAATCAAATATAAATCAAGTTATTAAAAAAGTGATATTATTTCGTTAAACAATTGCGAAGTTAGTTAGCAACTACTACCCAGCAATAGATTCGGAATATATATATATATATATATATATATATATATATATATATATATATATATATATATATATATATATATATAATATATATATATATATATATATATATATATATATATATATATATATATATATATATATATAAAATTGAGTTACGTCTAGGTCTTCTTGATTTACCAAAGCTACTAGCATATTTTAGTGTTAACTTGATTTGGCAAAAAGAAACCATAGCCAAACTTCAAAAAGTTGTTTTAAAACAACGCGCGTAAAAAATGACAATTACTAAACCAATCATTAGTGCACGACAATGGTGAGTTTTTGAACAGATTTATAACCCAACGGTTTGTATATTAATAAACAAATAACAACATTAATCTAATTCAATAGAATTTTAACGTGTGAAATGGCTCTATAGATACACAAATACAAAAGGCGCGAAACAGGAGTGTTGCATTTCTATGTAAATCCTATGAAATTACGGTTTCTTTCAAACCCATCTCAGGTACGTTTGTTAAAACTCATACAACCATAAGGTAAACGTTAAAGTACAAACACCACTCCCTTTGCCTAGGTTTTAACTCAAACATGTACGTTTTTGTAATTACAATAATTTCTAAATTTGAATTAATAATAAACAAATAATCGGATCAGTAGAATTTTAGTAACGTGTGAAATGGCTCATAGAAAAAAAGCGCGCAAACAGTATTTAGGATTACTATAGCATTGAAGTTATACGAAAAAATACAGTTCCTTTTAACGATTGTTAAAACTCATATAATCTTAAAGTACACTAAAAGCGCAAATACCCAAACACGTAAACATTCTGCAATAACAAGAATATACAGAACTAATGAAGTCACCTATTTTAACACACGGTAGCGCGGGGTATACAAAAGAATCATAAATACGTATTTGTAACAGTAGTATTAAAATTTAAAACATTCCGGATGTGATACATAAAAAAAAATGTACAGCTTAAGAATGAAGTAAGCGGTGAGTTCCTACTTAATGCCTAATACCTACTATAAACCCCCTTTCTATAACAATACACAAACATAACCAATGTCACAAGAATTCATTTTATTAGCTGTAATGATAAAAATAAATAACTAGAACGAATCAGTAAAAGAATAAATATGAAATTAAAAATTATTATTAATTCTATTAAATACATAAACAAAAAGTTTACCTCGAGTAGGATTTGAACATATGACCTGTACTTTGCTAGAGTACCGTGCTAACCAACTGCGCTATCGAGATTCAAGTCCCAATCGATGTAAATGTTGCCTTTATGTATGTAGAACTGATGTAAATTCTAAACATAATGAGATTACAATCAAATTACTTATATTAATGGAATGTGAGCCCTCACTATCGCAAGGATTAACACATACCAAAGCAACTTGACTATTATTAAATTATTATAAGTTTTTGTTATGAAGGAATACGTTCAAAGGTAAATACGTAATTAAAAATTATTATTAATTTTATTAAATACATAAATAAAAAGTTTACCTCGGGTAGGATTTGTATCTACGACCTGTACTTTGCTAGAGTACCGCAGTAACCAACTGCGCCATCGAGATTCAAGCCCCAATCAATGTAAATGTTGTCTTTATGTATGTAGAACTGATGTAAATTATAAATATGAGATTACAATCAAATTACTTATATTAATGGAATGTGAGCGTGCAATATCGCAAGGATTCACACATACCAAAGCAACTTGACTAATATCAAATTATTATAAGTTTTTGTTATAGACGAATAAGTTCAAAGGTAAATATGTAATTAAAAATTATTATTAGTTTCATAAATACATAAATAAATAAAAAGTTTTCCTCGAGTAGGATTTGAACCTACGACCTGTACTTTGCTAGAGTATTTATTTATAATAAATAAATAAGAAATTAAATAAACAAATAACTAGCTATAATTCGGAAATCTAAATTAAAAATAATTAAATCGTTTAGTCGCAAATAAATAACAGCAAGTTTGGTAAGTAGCACGAGAACCAAGAATCGCATACGGAACAACCTAATTTAAATATGATGTGATTGGAAATTATGTAAGTAAAAAGAAATATATATATATATATATATATATATATATATATATATATATATATATATATATATAGGGTGACCCAAACTCGATGGCCAAAACGAAAACAGCTGATTCCTCTGGCCAAAAGGAACAAAAAATTGTTAATACAGGGTGTGTCTATTGTTGATGGTTTCCAAGATGTTAAATCTTTTTTAATTTTTTCTATTTCGTGGAATTATTTTTTAAATCACGCTGTATTTTCCAAACTATAAGAGTTACAAGAAAACACATTAGGAGAAATTTGTAGAAGATGAAATTGCCTTAAAGAATATTGAATTCATTCGAGACAAACTCATTATTCAACATTATTAATGACATAATGAATTCAGAAATGATTTTTTTTTCAAATCCCAAGACAAATTTCCAAGAGGATTTGATACATGGCCGATAAAGGAAAAACTTCCTTTTTTCATAAGCTTCACAACGATATGAAAAAAACTTATGGTAGACGTACTAAATACTGAATTGTTACAGGAATACACCTCAGGAAAAAATTTTAGAGCATAAAATTACCTTCAAAAATATGGTAGAGTAGATGTACATTTACGGCAAGAAATACGTTTCCTTTACTGATATCTTTTCATCACCGTAGCAACAACTTGACATTAGTAAGTTAGTTGTCAAAATTTGTTTGCTATTACAGTTTTGCTGATTTCAATACGAGTTCTTTCTGTTGTAATTTAGTTTTTGAGTCGTTCTTGTTCTTGTTACTATTATTGTTCTTGTTCGTGTTCGTGTTTTCCTTCCTGAGTCATGTTTTCAAATGAAGAATATGCCGATATTCATTATTATTATGGTGTTGCCCAAGGGATTGCGAGTGAGGCTGCTAGACTGTATGCAGCTGCTTCCCTAAGAAGAATTCATCCAGAAAGGAGAGTTTTCTCTAGAGTACACACTGCTCTAAGAGAGAGAGGATCTTTTAGGATCCTAAGAGATCAAGAGGAATTTCATAATGTTGAGAGGATTGACGACGTAATCCAGCATTTCGAACCAAATCCTGAGACTAGCTTGCGGCGGTCATCCAATGTATTGCAGATGCCACGAGAAACAATATGGAGAACTCTTAAGGCTGAAGGAAGACGTGCGTATCACGTGACGGGAACTTTTAGATGGAGATCTAGGTCGGCGGATTGAGTTTTGCCAATGGTATCTCAATTCAGTTAGGAATGATCGAGATTTCCAAAAAGCAATCTTGTGGACGGATGAGGCCACCTTTACAAGGTCAGGCATCTTCAATATCCATAACACGCACGTCTGGGCACATGAGAACCGACATACTATGAGACCAAATAGCTTTCAACACCAGTTCAAAGTTAATGTTTGGGTTGGTTTACTCAACAATCAACTTATTGGTCCATATATTCTGCCAGATAGAGTCAATTCAGTGAATTTTTTGAATACCCTTCAAGAAAACCTTCCTGAATTGATGGAGGAGGTTTCATTGGCAACAAGAGCAGATATGTGGGTTTAACTTGATGGTTGTCCTGCCCACTACGGAAGAGGTGTGAGAGATTGGCTAAACGAACATTATCCCCAACGTTGGATTGGAAGAGGTGGTACAGTGGCGTGGCCTCCAAGATCTCCAGATCTCACCCCTCTGGATTTCTTCCTCTGGGGATCTCTCAAGGAATTGGTCTACAGCACTCAACCAACAACCAGGGAAGAGCTTATTGAAGCAATTCATAGATCAAGTCGGCTGATAACACAGACAAATTGCTTCAGCGACAGCTTCAGTACGAAGACGGTGTGTCCAGTGTATAGCAGCAAAAGGCAGTCATTTTGAAGCAACTCTTGACAATTGAATAAAAGGTTCGAAATTACTTAATTTTGGCCACAGGAATCATTAGTTTCAATTTCACCATCGAGTCCTGGTCACTCAACATTGTTATTATCTATTAATGGATTTGATAGTGGTACCTCGATTAAATCTTGAGATTTGAAAAAAAACTCATTTGTGAATTCATTATGTCATTAAAAATGTTGAATGATGACTTTGTCTCGAACCAATTCAATATTCTTAAAGTTAATTTTATGCTCATTTCTGAATTCATTATGTCATTAAAAATGTTGAATGATGAGTTTGTCTCGAATGAATTCAATATTCTTTAAGGCAATTTCATCTTCTACAAATTTCTCCTAATGTGTTTTCTTGTAACTCTTCTAGTTTGGAAGATACAGCGTGATTTAAAAAATAAGTCCACGAAATAGAAAAAAATTAAAAAAAAGTTAACATCTTGGAAACCATCAACAATAGACACACCCTGTATTAACAATTTTGTGTTCCTTTTGGCCAGAGGAATCAGCTGTTTTCGTTTTGGCCATCGAGTTTGTCACCCTTATATATATATATATATATATATATATATATATATATATATATATATATATATATATATATATATATATATATATATATATATATATATATATATATAGAACACACACCACCACGCACGCACGCACGCACGCACGCACGCACGCACCCACCCACCCACCCACATGCCTTTCTGTCTTAAACTGCGAATATCTCGAAAACCAATGACTTTACAATAAACTAACAAGTGTAGATTATTTACTTAGAAAATATCAGAAAAATTAAAATTATAGTCAAAATTAGTATTTGGACAGCGGCGTAACATTTAGAAGGGTACAAGTATTACTTACTCCTGCCGTACGCCACTGGTAAAGCGTACTGATCTGATTTTTCTGCTGTTAGGTGTATTTTATGATATTGAACAAGCGTAACGATTTAAGTAAAATTGTACAGTGTATTAAAAAAGTTATGGTCATTAATAGTTTTTCAGTTTTCAACTTCAACACCCCTTATTTCGGAAACGAGTAACATTTTATCTAAGCATGTTTCGCTTAATCGTTTTATTTTAAATTGAGGAATCTGCGGTTGTTCTGTGTCCCATTCTTAATGGGACACCCTGTATATACAACGCGTCCAAGATAAGGAGGGCCAGTACAGGGATCTCGAGAACCGTAAAAGATACGAAGTCGGTTAAATGGGAAGAAAGTTTCGCATTTTGGTGCTTAACAAAATGCTTTTTTGAAATCTAAAAAATTTCGATTGGTTCCGGAGATATCCGCAAAAAACCGAAATTTTGCAAAATCGTTTTAATTTTTTACTGGGTTTGTTTCAAGAGGAATTTTAAAATAAGTGGTACTTTCTCCCCTCTACAAGATGGCGTTATTGAATTTGAAATCCGACGTTTCGTCTTTGACCGACCATCATCAACTTCATTTTTTTAAATACGGCTCTGATT
Organism: Vesta saturnalis; assembly: GCA_036346205.1. Lineage (NCBI taxonomy): Eukaryota > Metazoa > Arthropoda > Insecta > Coleoptera > Lampyridae > Vesta > Vesta saturnalis. The sequence continues at coordinate 3,643,030 of JARFJB010001218.1, read as the reverse complement.
TTCTAATATCAAATTATTGAAGCTCTTTTAATTCTGAATTCAACAATGTACCACACTTCACGGTTTAGGTATGTTTTAGACCTTATTTGAGTATTATTAAAAGTTTTGCTCGAATCGAAGCTGCCTTGTAAAATCTCTCATAAATTTAATTATTTCAGCGGTCAATTTATCGAAAAATCACTTTTTTTGAGGTTTACAAATAAATTAGTTATTAACAATAGTTTTAACAATAATAAGTATTTACAACAAAGGATATTACAAAAATAACAACGGAACTAGTACCAAAGAGTAGAATTTAAGTTCATAGGAAGTGTTCGAAATGATTGTCCTCATTCTCTAAACATAAATAGCATCTCATAACTGTAGTTTCTAAAACATTAATCAGCATAACTGGTGTTATACTTTGAAAAGCTTGAAGCACCAATCTTCTGAGTTCTTGTTTTGTTTCAAAGTTTTCCTTATAAACATAATTTTCGACATATCCCCAAACAAAGAAATTTAATGGAGTAATGTCGGGTGAACGTGCTGGCCATGGCGTTTCAGAATACGTGCTTCTAAGTTTTCCTGGAAATTTATTTAAAAGGTACTCATTAACAGCCCTTGAATTATGTGCAGGCGCACCGTCCTGTTGGAACCAATGGTTGCGAATTTCTGCTAGAGGTAAATTATCCAGGGCTTCTTCCAAGTCATTTTGTAATAAATTGAGGTAATGCTCAGAGTTTAAATTATGATGGTAAAAAAATGGTCCTATAATTCGTGTTCCTACAATTCCGGCCCACATATTGAATCCAAAACGATGTTGATTTCTTGTTTCTTTAAGTAAATGTGGGTTTTCTGTGGCCCAGTAATGAATATTTCGTCTATTAAAAATCCCATTTTTAGTCACCATGCTCTCATCAGACCATATTATCTGATAAGGAAAAGCTTCATTTTCATGACATTCTCGTGTGTACCATTCACAGAATGTTCGACGCCTTTCTGCATCACCGGGCCTAAGTTCTTGACAAATTCTGTATTTGTATGGATGAAATTTTTGTTTTTTTTAAATAAATTGTGCTGTCGATTTCGCCACACCAACGTTTTTTTCAATTTTCTGAGTTGATATTCCGCGGTTCTCAATAACTGATATAATAATACGTTGTTTACTTTTTCTTCATTACTAGGCTTTTGTCGAGAAAGTACAGGTTTCTTAAACGCACCGTATTCTTTAAGATTAACTACTAACTTACTAAATGTCCTTTTATTTGACTGCCTCCTTTCCGGATATTTATTTAAATACATATGTTCCGTTGCATAACAGTTTCGGTTACTTAAAATGAAACAAGTTATATCAAATTCTCTTCATTTGAATAAGTTCCATATTTCAAACAAAATGCAAGAAAAACGTTTTTAAAGAAAATAATTTCACAGTAAATGTCAAATTTAATACATCTCTAGGATGTTCATTTTTTTTTACCAAAGCCTACTTTCTTCCAAATAGATGTAGAAATGTGATAGATACCTGAGACATTGAAACGTACTAAGATCGATGCAATTCGATTGATGTTAGATTTATTGTTATCTTTTCATATCTTTTATTGTTAATACCCGTCCGTGTTTAATACTTGTTAATAATTATTGATTATCTGCCTTATTTATTTGTACTCTTTAATAAAAAAAATAGTAAATTTTATTGTTCTTTATTGTTAATACTTACTATTGTAAAAAGTATTGTTAATAACTTATTTATAGTGTTTTTTCGATAAATTGAAATAACTGAAATAATTAAATTTATGAGAGATTTTACAAGGCAGCTTCGATTCGAGTAAAACTTTTAATAATACTCAAATAAGGTCTAAAATATACCTAAACCGTGAAGTGTGGTACATTGTTGAATTGAAAATTGAAAGAGCTTCAACAATTTGGTATTAGAAAATCAGAGCCGTATTTAAAAAAATGAAGTTGATGATGGTCGGTCAAAGACGAAACGTCAGATTTCAAATTCAATAACGCCATCTTGTTGAGGGGAAAAAGTGGCTATGAGAAAGTACCACTTATTTTAAAATTCCTCTTGAAACAAACTCGGTAAAAAATTAAAACGATTTTGCAAAATTTCGGTTTTTTGCGGATATCTCCGGAACCAATCGAAATTTTTTAGATTTCAAAAAAGCATTTTGTTAAGCACCAAAATGCGCAACTTTCTTTCCATTTAACCGACTTCGTATCTCCTACGGTTCTCGAGATCCCTGTACTGGCCCTCCTTATCTTCAGTTGTATATATATATATATATATATATATATATATATATATATATATATATATATATATATATATATATATATATATATATATATATATATACAGGGAGAGTCACGACGGACGCGACGAGGTTTTATATTTTTTTAATTTTTGTTGCAGGGGCAGTGTGTAGGTCCATTAAGGCCACATTTTTGAATTAATTATAAAAAATAAGATAGACCTTCGTTAGGGTTCCCAATATCTAAATACAGAGTGTTTTGATTTATTTTGGTTTTGGAAAAAAATTAATTGTTACCAAACGAAACGAATTTTGTCAAAACTGCTTCAGGATCTCGAAAATAGAGTGTATCGTTGATTTATTTGGCAATTTAATTCCGAAAAATACTATACTTGGTGTTCAAATTTTTCGATTGCATTATTGATACATTCAAACTATAATATCTTCCTTATCTCAAATGGAACACCCTGTATATTGTAGATCTGGCATGTGACCAATTCAATGACCTTCCAAAAAGTACTCAGGTTTTTCTTAAATTGCAAGGTTTTGTAAAAAAATTAATTGTTACCAAACGAAACTAATTTTGTCGAAACTGCTTCAGGATCTCGAAAATACAGTCTATCGTTGATTTATTTGGCAATTTAATTCCGAAAAATACTATACTTGGTGTTCAAATTTTTCGATTGCATTATTGATACATTCAAACTATAATATCCTCTTTATCTCAAATGGAACACCCTGTATATTGTAGATCTGGCATGTGACCAATTCAATGACCTTCCAAAAAGTACTCAGGTTTTTCTTAAATTGCAAGGTTTTGGAAAAAAATTAATTGTTACCAAACGAAACTAATTCTGTCAAAACTGCTCCAGGATCTCGAAAATAGAGAGTATCGTTGATTTACATGGTAATTTAATTCCGAAAAATACTATAATGGGTGTTCAAATTTTTCGATTGTATTATAGATACATTCAAACCACAATATCTTCCTTATCACAAACGGAACACCCTGTTTATTGTAGATCTGCCATGTGACCAATTCAATGATCTTCCAAAAAGTACTAAGGTATCCTATACCTAAATCTTTACGTTTCAAAGTTATTAGACAATATTTAATAATATCACGAATATATTAAATAATATTATTGTTAACAATTTAACATAACTACTATAACAAATGCTCGAAATGACTGCCATCTTTTCAATGCAGAGATGTCTTTTCAAGCGAACATTTTTCATCTTGCAACATAACATAAGTGACTGTTCCAAATGCATTTTTAATTCGGTCTATCATGTCTTCTGAAGTAGTAGGAGGAGTAGCATACACTAGATTTTTAATATACCCCCATAAAAAGAAATCATCGGGGTGACGTCTAGAGATCTAGGAAGCCAGTTAATTGGACCACCCCTTCCGATCCATTTGTTATGACATTTTCGGTCTAAATATTCCCTTAGACATCGTAAAAAATGTGCAGGGACACCATCTAATTGTAACCATATTTTTTGTCTTATGTGTAATGGAATATTTTCTAAAAGTAGCCAAAGTAGTTTTTTGAAAAGTTTAAGAATTTGCCACCATTTCAAGTGCCGTCGAAGAAATATGGACCAATAACTTCATCGCCAATTGTTCCACCATACAGATTAATAGTCCACCGATTCTGGTAATGTGTCGTATGTTTATTTTTGGTATCATAATAATGGTAGTTATGACGATTAACATGGCCATTATTATCTTTAATATTTGAACATTAAGGCACTTTTTCTCATTTTTTTTCAAATGTAACATATTGAAAATTGTATACCGTTGAAAAGAGAATAGAATGTACTATCGAAATCAATAATTAGAAATATAGGTTGTCATTTCAAAAAAATATCGATGACGTCGTAACTTAAAAACAATTGAAGAAAAAAATAATTCAAGTATTCTCAAATGTAGATAATAATTTCATAACAAACTTTTGTATTGAACATAATTTCCTAAAATGAATATTAACGACAATAAATCGCCGTCTCCATCCTTTTAACTAACCTTGTATATATATATATATATATATATATATATATATATATATATATATATATATATATATATATATATATACACAGTACGTATACACTATATTATTTATAGCTTTCTTGATTTCATACTTTCTTACGTGTCGGGCAGTCGGCAAATGACTGTCCGGTAGTAGGACGATACCGTTAGTAGAGAATGCTACATCGTCCGGGGCAAGATTTGGCTAGTATCCGGTCCGCCCGCTATGTAAGTACTAAAAAGAACAATACAATTGCCTCGGATCAATCTGGCAACAAGAGGCGGTCAAGGTCGAAACAGACAGGCCCTGTTGCTGATGACTGTGCAAGGAGTAAATGGCGAGTTGGTACGTGGAATGTTAGAGGTAAAGAATTTGAAATTGCGAATGAAATGTATGAACGGCATCTTGATATTCTGTGTGTATCGGAGCACTATGTTCAGGAGTTGAGACTGAAGTGGGTTAGAATGAAAGTGGAGTTGCGAAGAATTTTTTTCATTGTATGCTATGCACCGGTGAATGGAGAAAGAGACCAAAGTGTAAGACTTTCTGGAATGATGCAGAGAACGTACTGAACGTATGCAAGCCAAACGAAAGAGTGGTGATATTGGGAGATATGAATGGATATGTGTACAGAGAGAACATACTGAACGCGTTCTGGGAAAGTTCGGAGACCAGTAAATAAGAATGGTGAACGTCTGGTCAACATCTGTGTGGAGAGAAGCCTGTTTGTATCTAATACGTGGTTTAAACATAAACATGTGCATATGTATACATAGCAATGAGGTGAATCTAAAAGTAAGATTGACATTGATAGTGTATGATGAACGACTTAAGAGTGGTGGAATGAATCGGTAAAAAGGCAGTATGTAGGAAAAAAGATGCGTACATGGCAATTATTGCTGCAAAAAATGAGACTGAGAAAAAGCGATTGTATGAGGTGTACAGATTAAGAAACAAAGAAGCGAAGGAGGCAGTAAGAATAAGTAAAGAGGAAGTGATGGCTGTGGAAGGAGAGAAAATGCAGAATGATTTTGAGGGAAACAAAAAACTCTTCTGGAAATGGGTCAAAAATACAAAATGTGACCCAAAACTGAACGCTGCAAGAGTGATGAACGTGAGCAACGAAATAGTATGGGACGATTGTGAAGTGAGGAAATGCTGGCAAGAATATTTCGGAAATCTGTACCATAGTGAGGAAAGTAAGACTGAAGGGTTAAATAAGGAGAATGTAGAAGGATTGGTGAATGAAACTGAGAAGGATATTGGGATAAATGAGGTATAGAAAACGGTAGGAAGGTTGAAAAACGGTAAAGGAGCAGGCGTAGATGAAATCAATGATGAAATGCTAAGGTATGGAGGTACAAAGCTTATACCAAGATTGTGTGAATTATTCAATGTATGTCTTAAGTGAGAAAAAGTGCCGAGTAATTGGAAGAGCGCGATCATTGTACCGCTGTCTAAGCGTAAGGCGAACAAGAATGATTGCAAGAACTACAGAGGAATAAGTTTGCTCAGTGTACCGGGTAAAGTATTTGGAAGAGTACTGATTGATAGAGTACGAGAAACTACACAAACTAAGATATGGGATGTGCAGGGTGGCTTCATGCCAGGGAGAGGATGTGTTGATCAGTGGTTGCTCTGCAGCAGGTGATCGAAAAGTGTTCAAGTGTACTGTCTGTTCGTAGATCTGGAGAAAGAATATGACAAGCTGTGGGAAAGATTAAATGAATATGGCATAAGTAAAGGTCTAATAAATGGAATAAGAGCAGTATATAACGGTAGCCGGGCATGTGTTAGGGTGAGAGGAGGTGAGACTGAATACTTTAATTTTGAGCAAGGAATGCGACAAGGCTGTGTGGTGTCACCGTGGTTTTTCAATATATACATGGATAAACTATATCTCACCGTATCAACATGGTTTTGTTGAAGGTCGATCAACAATTACGAATCTATCTCTAATTAGTCAATTTCTAGCGGAAGAACTGGATAATCGTGGACAAGTAGACGTTATCTATACAGATATACAAAAAGCATTCGTCCAAATAAACCACCAGATCATCTTACAAAAGGTAAAAATGTTTGCCTTTAATGAAAAGCTACCCGTCGGGAAGATATCAGCTCGTGGAGTTTAATAACCACCAATCCAGTGTAATTTCGGCCGGCTCTGGTGTACCGCAAGGATCCAATCTATGTCGACTGTTGTTTTTAATTTTTATTAACGACTTGCCTAGGTACATCCGACGGTCAAAAACTGTTATTTGATGATGATTTGAAAATACATGCCACCATTAACTGTGTTCAGGATTGTGTCTGCAATCTAATTTAGAGAACATTGATCTGTGGTGTAGAGAAAACAGACTAAACTTAAACGTGTCCAAATGTAAGGTTTTACGTTTTTATAGAAAACAAAATAAAATTAGGTATTATTATAAAATTAATGGAGTCGTATTGGAGCGAGTAGAAACAATTAAGGAACTCAGTACCATATTTGACTCTGTGCTGTTTTTTGATAATCATATTTCCTATATAGTAAAGTCAACTTGTAAATCGTTAGGGTTTATAACTACAACTTGTAGAAAATTTACTAATGTTGCGCGCTTAACAACTTTATATATTAGTTATGAACGCTCTAAGCTTTCATATGGTGCAATTATTTGGTACCCAATATACAACAACCACATAAATAGTATTGAATCTGTTCAGCGTAGATTTTTAAAATATGTATGTTACAAATTAACTGGTATATATCCGCAGCAGGGAGCAGATTTAACATCGTCCATGACAAAATTTAGCTTACACTCACTCTCCAAACGTAGTTATTATCTCTGTCACTTTCTCATATAAGTTACTGCATAACGAGGTTAATTGTACTGCATTGCTATCGCAAATTAAGTTTCCAGTGCCAAATATTACACGCCAGACAACTACTTTCTTTAACTCTAGAGCAAACACAAATTTCCCTTGCAAATCATTAATTATTGTAATTTGAACTCGATTATTAGCTATTTAAGCTAATTTTAATGTCAATTTGAATGTCCAGTTGGTTGTACTGTTGGACAATAAAGAACATTATTATTAATATTATTATTAAATGTGTTAGGCAAGTACGTACCCATACAAATGGTGTAATGGTTGGTGACGTAAACGTATGAGTTCTAGTGTATGCAGATGACACAGTTTTATTAAGTGACAGTGCGGATGAGCTACAAACTGCTGTGAGGAAGTTTGATATAGTCTGAGAGAGCATGGACCTAAAGGTAAACATGAATAAAACTAAGATTGTGGTGTTCAATCGCCAAGATGAAAAGTAGAGTATTTACCCTGCAAGATGAAATTGTGGAACAAGTGGACGAGTTGGTATATCTGGGTAGATACACCAAACCAAATTCTGGAATGTACTTTAATACAACGGTAATAAATATGCTTTTCTAAAATTTATAAATTACGTTTCATACGTGAAATAAACCTTTGTTCACTAGGCTTTAGTAATTTAAATGCATTACAAACCAGCCATCGAGAAGCGACTGTGATTCGTCAAACCTGAAGGAGTATAACAAATACGATAATTGAATTACGATAAAAATCTTTAAGTAAGGAACTCTTTTTATAAAGATCCAGTAGTGAATTTGTATTGGTTCTTAGATCTTCTTTTCTTTTTCGTAAAAAAAAGACGTTAATAAATCTTTCTATATGTATTGTGAAAATAAAAATTTTATCCAACATTTAATTAATTCAGCAATCTTGACCATTAATTTTATACGTTACCGAAATAAAATATTGAGTTTGACAAATCTGTTTAAAACATTCTTGAAGATCATTAAAAGCAAAACCAACTTTGAATGCGCCTATTGACTATTCAAAACAAGTGACAGTACAATTCTTACACCTTTTAAACTACTGTAATGCCTTGTTTTAACCTGCGGTAACTTAAACCACAATCTCACAATCTAAATACAAAAAACTACTACGCCACCTAGCGGTCTATTTACAAACTTTAAAATTATTTCTAGCATTGTCTCTTGGCCACATTTACTGAAGAATTTTTTTTTGGAAGTCGTAACATAAGCGGTTTCTGGGATATAGCCGGCGTCCTATAGCCGGCGTCCTTCCTTAATGACTCACCCAGTACAAAGAAAATTGCTTAAAATTGCTTACGAGCACATTACATAATACACCTATCACCACAGAAATAAGCAACTTGACAGTTTAGATGCGGGTAAACGGCAATAATAATACGTTCTAAGGGAGCATAATTAAAAAAAAAAAACGTGACCATCCGATACATACAAAGAAATAGAATAATAAGACATATGCACATAATACGACAAACCCAACGAAACATTCAAATTACCGCAACGATACATTAACAAGCAGTTCAGTAGCAGACATTAAGGGGACACTTTCCAAAATTTGAAAAACGCATTCTTATTAGCATTTTAAGGTTGTTCTATACAAATAAACTTCCTATGCTCAGTAGTGTATTATAAGTTCAACTATACAACAAATAGGAATTATTAAACATCTCTGAAACTTGGTTTTAATGAATTAGGAGGATGCATATGAGGGACCTACGTTGGTATAATGTAGAAAAAAATGATGCTTTACTAAAAAAGAGCCTTCGCAATTGATGAAATCGAAAATAATGCATAAATGAAAATAGAATAAGAAAAGCGTTCTTTTTGACACGTATTGTCATAATTGCTGTTTATGTATTGAATTTTTCATTACTCATCAGTAAAAAAATAGTAATAAAGATTGTGTAACTGAAATTGTTTTAACTTCTCCGCCCCTCGTTAAGTACCGCCCATAGTACTGGTTTGGACGAACCAATACACACACATAGGGTAGAGGCATTACTTATGGCCACTATCCTACTTATGGCCACTATTCTTGACACTCCTAAACGCGTCTTTAACATAGACGAGACAAGTTTTCTCTGGGCCCGCAAGGGAGAACTTACTTTTAGGATCTCGTGGAAAAAATGTTTATGACGAAAGCTCCACCTCAGATAAAGAAAATTTTACTACTTTTTTTGCAGTTAACACCGATGGTGTCATTGCCCCACCACTAACTATATACAAATACGGAAGGATACCAGCTGCTGTTGCAAAAGATGTGATAAAGGCAGGACCAACTTGGGGATTAGACAAAAGTGAAAATGGCTGGATGACTGCCGAATGTTTTGACAACATTTTTCAGCCGTATTTAGAAGAATCTAATAATGAGCTTCCGGTTGTTGTTTTCGTTGATGGTCATAGATTCCATTTAACGCTCCACTTAAGCAGAGTTTGTAGGGAAAGTAAAATGATCTTAATAGCATTGCATCCAAATGCCACCCCATTCTGCAGCCGTTAGAAACATTTGGACCTCACAAAGTTAAATGTAAGTTTTATTCATAAATGCAGAATAGAAAATGACGGGAGAGAAATTTTTAAGCTAGACGTTCCTCAGGCTTTATCACAAATTATAAATGATCCTAATACGCCATCAAATATAAAATCTGATTTCGTGTTACTGGGCTATATAAATTTTCAGAAAATAATGTGGGCTATTTCAAAGTAATACTGAGAAGAACACACTCTACTACAAAATAGGACCCCACTTGCAGTATTTAGAGACAACCCAGTTAGACTTTTGTTATATCAGGTTTGGCTAAAAATCGCAGAAGACTGAAAATAATGAGACGGTACAGTTAAACTCTCACCGAGCAAAGAAAATGAGCCAGAAAGTACTACGTCAAATTCTGAACGTAAGCCTCTGTCGTCTGTTGAAAAAGTTAAACGCAATATATCATTTGCACTGTCTGCTGAAGCCACATTTAAAGATGTACTCAAATGGCCAGAGCCAAAAACTTCGTCAACTAGAAACAAACGAAGGGAAACTGTACCGTCTGTAATCACGGCGGATAAGTGGGTAGAATTATTATGAAGAAAAGAGAAATATTAACCAAATGAAAAACAAAGAGAAATGAAAAAGAAAGAAACCCAAAAAAACAAAACTGAATAAAATAAAGAAATTATGAAAGAGTGGGAAGAAAGGGGAAGTAACTGCGATGATATTGATTTAGGTAACAATGAACAAGAAATCAGCCATAATCAACCTTTGGCCAGACTCAAGATCAAATACGAAGGTGGTTTGATGGAAGAGTGACTTTTCAATAAAAAAAAACTTGTTTTAAGGCAAAAATATATTTTGTTTTTCTACATAATTTCCTTTTAATTCTATACACTTATTCCAACGGCTTTCCAACTTTTTTAAACCTTCAGAAAAATATTTTTTTGAAAACTCTGCAAAATATGCATCCGTTGCTTACATTACTGCTTTATTTGTATGAAATCCCTGTCCTCCGAGCCACTTCTTCAAGTTTGGGAACAAGAAGAAATCACTTGGAGCCAGATCTGGCAAATATGGAGGATGGGGCAGCAATTCATAACCCAATTCAATTAATGTATTGGATGCAATAACGGACGAATGAGAGGGCGCAGTATCATGATGAAAAAGAACTTTCTTTTTGTTTAAATGTTGTCGTTTCTTTCTTAATTCCGCACCAAAACGTGTTAATAAGTTGGAATAACACTCGCCAGTTATAGTTCTGTCCTTCTGCGTGTAATCAATAAGGATTACCCCTTGATAGTCCCAAAAGACCGTGACCATAACTTTGTTGGCAGAAAAAACGGTTTTTGCCTTTTTAGGGGCACGTTGATCCGCAGAAGTCCATTGTTTCGACTGCATTTTCGTCTCAGGTGTGTAATGGTGAATCCATGTTTCATCCACGGTAATGTATCGACGAAATAATTCGCTTGGATTATGCTTCAACTTAACCAAACAGTCACATGAAATCGGACCATGTGAATGCATTTGTGCTTCTGTTAACAAGCCATCTTGCACTTAACTTTATCATATTTAAATATTTGATGCAAGATATTATGCACTAGTTCCGTTGAAGTACGCAGTTCATTAGCTATCTCTCGCACTTTAACTCGACGCTCACTTTTTATGATGGAACTGACTCTATCGATTGTTTCTTGAGAGGTAACCGTACTCGACGGTCCTGGACGTTCCGCATCTTCCGTGCCCATATGGCTACTTTTAAAAGCAGCAAACCACTTGCAAAGCATTCCATGGGACGGAGCAGATTCGCCGTAATATTTGCGTAAGTTCTCTTCGGTTTGTTTGATGTTTTTCTGGGTAAAAAATAGTGTTTTATTTAAACATGAAATTCCTTTATATCCATTTTTAATTAAATACAAAACGTGTCTTGTTTGATTGACTGTCAAACATAAAGTAACTGACAGATTTTCACGAAATATTGACAGCGGGCTTCTAAAAGATGGCTGAAGTATGCAATATAATATCGTCACGTTAGGGTTGCCCACTTTTGAAAAGTAACACTTCCGTCAAACCAGCCTCGTATAAGCAGAAGACCGTAGCTGAGGAATTTCCAAGAGAAAGTGATTTTTCTCTGCATGATGAAAGCGACTTAGAAATCCTGATTTGGATAACACAGCCAAAATTGGATCCTTGGTTATAGTCACCTATGCGCAAAAAAAACGTGAAATGGTTAGTATGGCAAATTATTCAGTTATATAATGCTGATAGTTGTGCTGCAGTTCTTACAATGACAATATTCCCATTGATGACATTTACATAATTCTTCCAGAACCTGAGTTTAATAGGTGTGTCATTTAAAATTTGCTGTAAAATTTGATGGACTCGATGTGTTTTAATTTTTAGTATTGTGAGTCACATTTAATTACATGTAGATACTAAAAAAATATACAGGGTGTATTTTAAAATCACCGACCAACGAAAACTGGAGATTCTATGATTCAAAATAAGACAAAAATGATCATAAACACTTTTCCGAAAATGCTTCCTAACCGAGATACAGGTTGATTAAAAAATATTTTTTTTAAGGTTTTTTTAAGATTCCTCAAAAACTACAAAAGATATTACACTGAGATGGTACACCTAAATGTCTAATCAAATACAATTAATCGGGTGAGTTTGAGTCAACTGACTCCATCCAGTGGCGTAGAATATTTTAAGTTAATCAGTTTAAGTAAAAAAAAACGCACGCCCCTGGTTTTTTTGAAGAAATATTTTTTTGATAGATTTATAATGTACCCAATAGTTAACTGCGTTATTTTTTTTGTAAAATAAAACAAATTTTGATTTTTATTGAATAATGTGGTCGTTTATGTTAATGCAAAATATTTCAAAAACGGGTGCCGAATCGAAAAAAATACTAAGTATGATTTTATTTGCAGTTGAATTTAACAAAAAATATTTCTTAAAAAAGCAGGGACGTGCGTTTTTTTTACTTAAAACATATTCTAGGCCACTGGATGGAGCCAGTTGACTCAAACTCACCTGATTAATTGTACTTAATTAGACATTTACGTGTACCAAATCTCAGTGTAATATCTTTTGTAGTTTTTGAGGAATCTTAAAAAAATCTTAAAAAAATCATTTTTTAATCAACCTTGGTCATCGGTCATCATTATTTAGTTACGGCTATTTCGGGTTCTAACCCTTTATGCCTTCGTAGAATTGGTTATTTCCTGGCGGTAATGCATATTCGCTATACCTGTAATAAATACAAATGCATTAAACATACTACCTTTTGTTTATTGTTTGTTTCTCAAGATGATTTTCGGCCTCTTGTGCTTCATTTTATCTTGGATGTCGTAGTCCCATATTCCTTTTATTGCTGGGTTGGGATGTGCCGCTAGTGCCTCCTCTAGGTTGGTTGCGGCGTTTTTTGCGAACTCCATTAAGCTGCGTATCTTCAGGTCTTCGTCTATTTGATCGTTTCTTACGAACCATGGCGCGTTTACTGCAATTCTTAGGTATTTATTTGGTACCACCTGTAGTTGTTTTATTATTGTCGGAGCGGCGTAAGCCCAGACTTCTGCGGTGTATAGCATCATCGGCCGGCCTACCGTTTTATAGATTAGCAGCTTGTTGTCGGTTGACAGCACGCTGTTTCTACCTATTAACGGGTAGTTTCTTTATCATCCCGTGTCCCTTGTATCTTCGGTCGTCTACGTGGAGTTTCCATCGAAGTGTTCTGTCCATTATCAGTCCTAGGTATTTTATGGAATTCTTCCACGGGATGTCTTGTCTGAACATGGTAATGTTGCGGGTTGGTTTCGCTATTCTTTTCGTGAATAGGATGGCCGTGCTTTTCTCTGGGTTGATGGTAATGCGCCATTCCTTATACCATTCTTCGAGGTCATCCGATGCCCTCTGCAGATGTATGTCGACTAGTCCGAGGCTGCTGGATTGGGCTAGGGCCGCGGTGTCGTCCGCGTATGTTGCGAGGATGATTCCTTTGGTCTTCGGGAGATCTGAAACATATAGGTTAAATAATGTAGGGGAGAGGGGTGATCCTTGGGGTACTCCAGCGGTAATCCTTCGGGGGAAGGACCTGCAATGCTGCAGATTCGTCCTGAAGCATCTTCTGGATAGGAAGGAGCGGATGAGTTGGGTCATTTGGAGCGATATTCCTTGCTCCAGCATTTTATATAGGAGTCCGTGGTGCCACACTTTGTCGAACGCTTTTGCGATGTCTAGGTACAATCCGCCGGTGTGCTTCTTCCAATTGAAGCCGCGTGCGACATGTTCGACAACTCGGAGGGTTTGTTGGGTGGTCGAGTGGTTTCTTCGGAATCCGAATTGCTCGTCCGGTAGGATTTGTAATTTATCTATTTCTTCTTGCAGTCTGACTTGGATGATCCGCTTCAAACCTTTGCCCATCGTCGGTAGTAGGCTGATGGGTCTGTAGTTTTGGGGTAGGGCAGCGTTTTTACCCGGTTTCACTTCTCGCCATCTGGTCGGGAAGTATTTCGATCGTAGTATTGCATTATAAAATGCGGTGAGGTACGCCATGCCTCTTTGTGGGTGGAGCGTCAGCGCTTGATTTGGAATGGCATCTGGCCCCGGTGCCTTCTTGATGTTTAACTTCTTCAGGATGTCGCTTACCTCCTGTGGGGTGGTGTGTCGGATTTAATCAACCTGTATCTGGCTAGGAAGCATTTTCGGAAAAGCGTTTATGATAATTTTTGTCTTATTTTGAATCATAGAATCTCCAGTTTTCGTTTGTCGTGATTTTAAAATACACCCTGTATATTTATACATTCTTGTATTAGTTATACGTTTACCCTTTTCTACGTATCGTCAGGTATGCCCATAAGTAGATACTTTATTAGCCATAAGTAGGCAATGAATGGCCAAAAGTAATGTTACATTTAAAAATAAAATTACCCTTAAAGTGGCGTTAAGTAGTGCCTCTACCTTATTTGAAATACAGGTGCTTCTGTCCATATAATAAATAATGCCTAAATTGAATTAAGGAAATGTTTTTGTTCTATAGATGTTAACATTAAATATCTGTACTTAGGAATGTAATGAATATGTTTCAAATCTAATTGTAAACATTAGCATACGCAACTTTAGAAAAATCGATTAAAGGATACTTATAAACTATTTTTGTGCATCAACCGATAACTCCAATACAATGCTGGTAATTAAGGTATTAAGCACGTTATGAATGCACATATCAATGTTGTTATCGTACCATTAATTCTCGAAAATAGTGATTTTTTAAGATTTTTTCTATACCATTACAATTTATCACTAAATTAGTCACGGAAGGAAAAATACACAGACGTTATAACACTATGTATTATTCATAGCCCATTATTACAATGGCAATTATTTTCTTTATTATCCAAATACAGGTAAAAGTTAACTATAGTTGGGAAAATGAGTAAATGTGAATATCAGATTAGCGCTTACAGCTCATGCGGTTATATACCTTCCTCGTTCTTATACAAGGTATTTATGCTAGAAGTTAAGAGGCATTTAGTTTTCCTAACTGCGGCGGCGAACTATGAAGCACGCTCTACGTTATAAGCGTTTTGAATTGTGGTGCGTGCACCAAAAAGAGATACCAATGGTTAAGTCAAGATTAACGCGCCACGGAAAACATCCACCTAAAAGCGTAATGCAGCGACTCTCTAAATGTTTTACTTATAATATTTTTACGTACAGTGTGTCTCATTTTCGATGATATATCGGGGTATTTCACTTACAAGTAAAGATACAGAGTTGCGGTTTTCACAATACCGCGCTACTTTCTTGTGAGAAGAACGCTGGTAAAAACAAAACTTTCATAGTCCCCTACATTTCTGAGATACAGGGCAAACTTGAAAATATTGCATTTTGGGACTCCCCCCCCCCATGTATCACAGTCATCCTTTAATGTATGGCAAAGGTAAAAAATAGTTCTTATACAGTTTTTTACGTAGAATCCAGTGGCGCAGTACTATTTTTTGCTGTAAGCTGTCAATTTTTAGCTATAAATAAAACTAATGGTTTTTTCAACGGAACACCCTGTATATTTTTCTTATGTTTGATTGGAAATTTTGTAAGCGTTACAAAAATATATAACACATGATGTGTATTTTAAATAATAAACCTACAATCTATGACTTCACAAAATCTGCCTAATAACATAGTGTGTATTATATAGCATTAGAACTAATAGGCCCTGATTATTGGAAGAATTAAATGATCATTTGCTAAGTTGTAAAATTTATATTCTCTGCGTAATATTGTATTACAATGGCTGAAAATGAAAATTATCAACATTTTGAAAAATATGACATGTTAGTCTGTTTTATAGAGAGCAATGAAAACTCCCGTGAGGCTTCCCAACTGTATTTCAACAGGATTGTTTTAATACTTATTCATATATATATATATATATATATATATATATATATAGATATATATTCCTGAATAAAAAAAAATTTGGTAGAACATGGATCATTTATCCAACCCCGACCAAAAAAGTATAATAAGGAAAATCGCGATACGGATGAAGTCAACGTTTTAGCATGTATAGAGACAACGCCTTCACAATCATGCAGGATATTGGTGTTCCCCAAGACTCGGGTTCAAAGAATATTGACCAAATATAAATTTAAACCATACAAGATTAAAATTGTTCACCATTTGTATCCTGGAGATGCAGAACGTCGTTTACTGTTTTGCAACTGGTATTCGGAACAAATTCGTATTGGTAATAAATTTGCTAGATTTATAATATGGTCCGACGAGGCTTACTTTTCGAGTGCAGGTATTTTCAACAGGCATAATACTAGGCATTGGTTCCAAGAAAATCATCATGTGCTATTCGTAAGAGAGCAACAGGCTCATCTTAACAGGATACTTTTCCAAGAGGATGGCGCACCCGCACATAATGCTGTAATTGTTTGACCTTTTTAGACAATTATTTCCCGCAAAAGGTACTCATGGACCAATTAGATGGCTTCCACGGTCACCTGACCTATTCATGCTAGACTTTTTCTTATGGGACTACTTGCAGAATAAGATTTATAGTACCCGTCATCGGACACTAGATGAACTACTTAATGCCACCAATGCGGCATTTCAAAACTGCAAAGGCGTTCCATAATTATTTTAAATGCTTTAAAAAGAATAACCACAGTATGTCAACATTGCGTTGAAATATTTTCAATTTCGCCCTGTAGCGGGCTATGAAAGTTTTGTTTACACCAGCGTTCTTCTCACAAAAAAGTAGCACGGTATTGTGAAAACCGCAACTCTGTATCTTTACTCGTAGGTGAGATACCCCGAACTATCATCGAAAATGGGACACACTACCGGGTGAATCATTAAGGAAGGACGCCGGCTATATCCCAGAAACCGCTTATGTTACGAATTCTTCAGTAAATGTGGCCAAGAGAAAATGTTGGAAATAATTTTAAAGTTTGTAAATAGACCGCTAGGTGGCGTAACTGGTGTAGTAAATTAAAAAATATCTAATAAGTAACAGACACTTAAGGAAAAGGTATATTGGAAATATGGTAGTTGTATTTTTGGGACAATTTTACCCATTTTTTGTATAAGAGGTTTTTCCCTAACTTCACAGGTTTTCCGTAGGGGGAGCTGCGAAAGTTGTCAGACAAACACGTAATTATCTTCGGAAGCAGTCATCGAATCTTAAAAAGTAATGATTTTGTAGTGCGACGATCATCCAATAATAAGGCATAATGACGATTTATCCATAGTAACATTAATTTTATCAATGTCAGTGTCAAGGAAATATTATCCTGAAATTTCCTCACAAAATTACCTTCGGTTATGCGGTTTATGCGGGTGTATTGTGATACGAGTTTGTTTGACTTATTGCCACATTCTTTTTGCCAACAATGCCCTCTAACCAGGAAGCAAATGATATGCTTGCAGTATATTTCGAGTGCATGCAGAATTCTACTGTTGCTGCACGATTGTACACGGCTTGTTTTCCAAAAAGACGGCATTACGAAAAGAGACTTTTTACTCGATTATCACAACGATTGAGAGCTACAGGAACAATTCATCCCCCAGTTACTCACAGAGCACGCAGATCCCGAACGGAAGAAAATGTTATAAACGTTCTAGCATATATCGAAATTAATCCACATAGTAGCACAAGAGCAATAGCTCATGACTTGGGACTAACACAAACTACTGTTCAGCGTATTGTGAAAGAACATAAGTAAGTTTTAAATAAAAGTTAGCTATTAAAAGTAGTAAAGTTATAGCTATTAAAAACCATAACTTCAATTTTAATCTAGATTACATCCATACCATGTAGTCCTTCATCAATCACTGAATGCAGCTGATTATGAGCAACGTTTAGACTACTGCTATTGGCTGTCGATTATGCTCATAGATAATCAACATCTGTTATCGCAAATATTGTGGGCTGACGAGGCTACATTCCGCTGTGATGGTGGAGTAAATCGTCATAACATGCATTATTGGTCCAGAACCAATCCTCGTTGGATGCAAGAAATTCAACATTTTTGACGCACCACTTGTGAAACGTACCTTAATTTCTTTCGGAACGATTTGCCGTTACTTTTAGAAGATGTGCCGTTGCTTACTAGGCAGCGGATATTTTTCCAACATGACGGCTGTCCGGCACATTTTTCAGTACGCGTGCGTCAATTTTTGAGTAACACTTTTCCTGATACATGGATAGGAAGAGGGAGCTTTTTTCCATGGCCAGCTAGGTACCTACATTTCCTTATTCATTCTTAACTTTAACAGCTTAATAACCATTACCATTGTTACCTTCTAGGTCCCCTGATCTAACTTGTTTAGATTTTTATTTTTGGGGAAGAATAAAGGACCTTGTTTTTACAACCAGGCCAACTACGCCTGAAAATATGGTCATTAGGATAAGAAATTCCATTCGCACCCTCTCCACAGCAGAGACAGAAACCGCTCTTTTGTCAACGCAACAGCGGTTGCAGCTGTGTATTGATAATGATAGCAGACAATTTGAGCATTTAGGTCTCCAATGAGTAATGACGTACTACATCTCTAGTTAATTTTCGATGGTCCACCCGGTGTAATTATTAACCAACGGTAATAAACTAACCCCAGAAACTCGATGATAATAACTGTCAGTATTATCGAATTTCTGAGGATAACTCTCGGGGCAGGGTTAACCCGTGTTTATAAAAGCTGGCGTTTTATTGTTTTTGGATCTAAATTTAAAGTAGGTATAAAATTCAAAACAACAGAGATATCGACTAGAAATTTTCAGGGCACAGGCGAAATTTTATACTCTTTCTGACTCAAATATAAAAAACATACCATTCTATTTAATATTTTGAAGAAAATCGCTAAAATTTCAGCAATATTTGGAAAGCGTTCTCTAGCGGTTTGTTCGTTAATCAAACTTAACTTTTTAATACATCAACGAATAACGCAAGAAAAGACCTTTCCAACGAAATATTACTTTTTAATTCGATAACTGGTTCCGAAGATAATTACGTGTTTGTCTGCCAACTTTCGCAGCTCCTCCTACGGAACACCTGTGAAGTTAGAGAAAACTTCTTATACAAAAAATGGGTAAAATTATCCCAAAAATACAACTACGATATTTCCAATATACCTTTTCCTTAAGTTTCTGTTACTTATTAGACATTTTTTAATTTACTACAGCAGTTACGCCACCTAGCGGTCTATTTACAAATGTTAAAATTATTTCCAGCATTTTCTCTTGGCGACATTTACTGAAGAATTTTTTTTTTGGAAGTCGTAACGTAAGCGGTTTCTGGGATATAGCCGGCGTCCTTCCTTAATGACTCACCCGGTACATACAAAAATAAATTACCAGCATTGAAGCGTATTATAAAACACATTTATAAAATGATTATTAGAAAGTTTACCTAAGTATTCAATCATAGTAGACATAGTACATGCAAACATTTTCATTTGATAATAAAGGGTAAGTTATATTGACAAGTACAAAACAAATGGGATATAAGTACGTGATTAATATAATTGCGTCTTTGTAATTAGAATGAATAAATACGTTCATAATCATCAGAAAGGCGAAATTATGTTAATCATGTACTTATGGCCCATTTATTTTGTACTTGTTAAGATAACAAACAACCTTTATTATCAAATGAAAGTGTTTGCATATAAGTACCTACGTATGATTGAAAATACATTAGGTAAAGGCCTCTCTCTAATAATCATACTTATAAATGCGTTTTATAAGTAGCGCTTTCCTTTCAATGCTGCGCGTAATTCGTTGTTGCATGCTAGAGCTAAGTTGCACGCTACCAACGGGGTCACAGGTGGCGGATAGTGAAATACCTTTAGACATAAAGGTTAGCTGTGATATAAGCTGGGAGTCATTCCTCAGACGAATAAGCAGTCCCCAACCAAGCAACAACACCGAGCTGTCGCCAGTATAAGCGGCACCCCTCATTTGGCCAACAGCTACGCGCGGAAGAGCCAAATGAAGTAGGGAACTCTTTTGTCCTAGAATCGAGAAATCGGTCCTAAAGGCGGATGAACACAAAAGTCAACGGCATAAGGATGTAGAAGGCAAGGGGACACCACTACATTCAAGATCCACTGGATACCTCGAGGATAATCAATACGACTATGACTATGTTCAGATCAAATCAGGCCGGAGTTTCAAGCTCCCCAATCGGATCTCCGAGGGGAGCAGGTTCGAACAGCAATCAATGGAATGTTAACACCATGGCTGAAGCCGAAAAAATACACTGTGCTTTGAAAGAGATGAATGGATTAAATGTACAAATTATGGGAGTGAGCGAAATGAGATGGCCCAATATGAGTTATTGTGATATTGAAAATTACAGATTATACTACTCTGGAACAACAAATGGAAAGAACGAACTCGGGGGTTGGAATAATCGTAGATAGAAAGTAAAACATTTAGAGAGTTACTGCATTACGCTTTTAGGTGGATGTTTCGGTGCCGCGTTAACCTTGACTTAACTGTTGGTATCTATTTTTGATGCGAGCAACACAATTCAAAACGCTTAAACGTAGAGCGTGCTACTCAGTTTACCGCCCGCGGTTAGGAAAACTAGATGCCCTCTTTCCTTCCAGCATAAATGCCCTGTATAAGAACGAGAAAAGTATATAACCACATGAGCTAATCCGATATTCACATTTACTCATTCTACCAACTATACTTTTACTGCTTTTACTAAGGGGTGGTGACTAATAGGGTCGGGAAAAATGAGCGGAACACCTAATTTATGGCTTAATTATGACGCACGAAAATTTCACCCAAATAAAATCTTTTGTATATTTTTTGAACTATTTGGTAGTTTGTCGTTTTTCAGTTTATCTCATATTTTTTTAAGATATGACGTCATCGGGTAATATTTTAAATTTTTTTTAACAGATACGATTTTTCTGAATTCAATAATACCAGGTTTAGTGGGTCCATGACTTACGGTTCCAAAGAAAAACTAACCTTAGAGAATTTTGTAGAGTTTCAGGCGTTATATTTTGAACCGCCGCTCTGATTCGATCTTCTTGTAGAGATTGAAGTAGATCCTTATAAATTATTGACTTTAAATGACCCCAAAGAAAAAAATCCAGTGGAGACAAATCCGGTGACCTCACTGACCACTCACTGTATCCTCTTCGGCCTACCCACCTCTGCGGAAATACTGTGTTCAGGTATTCCCTAACCCTAACGGTGGAGCACCATCTTGCTGGAACCAAATTTCCTCTGATAATTGTAGTTGATTACCACGATTGCGAAACAAACGAATTAATTCTGGAACTATCTGATTTCGCAAAAGTTGTAAATATCGATCACCATTTAACGTTTCTCTCATAAAAAAGGGTCCAATTATTTTTCCACATCAAACATTCAGCTTTTGTGGATATTGTGTGACCCTCTTCCATCCAGTGTGGATCACTATCTGACCAATACCGGCAACTATGCCGATTTACATAACCGTTAAGGCAAAATGTTGATTCAACGGAAAACACAATGTTGTTCATAAACATATTATTCACATTAATGACATTCATCATTTCTTCGCAAAATTGCATTCATTTATCAGGACGTAATTGCACTTTATAAGGATGAAATTTATTTCTTTTCAGTATCCTCCTTACAGATCTCTTACTAATATCGTTATTTAATGCAAGTGTTGATATTGAAGTTTTAGGTTCCTCATGTATACTTAGAATTACATTAAGTTCATTATCTTCATTTGTAATCGTCCGCTTTCGTCCACAACCGGAAATATTTTTTACCCTGCCTGTTTCATTAATTTTGCGAAATTTGAGAAATTCTGTCTGGAAATGTAGAATTAAACAAATCGGTAGCTTCTTGTATAGATCTCTCTATCTCCAAAACCAATAATCATCAATAGGGTTATTCTTTCACGTTCACTACCGATCTGGTAGCGTAGTGGTGACACAACCTGCTTAGCATTCGGGGGTAATGGGTTCGATTCCCGTTACCGTGTAACAACCTTTTTTTTGTGGTTGTATTAAAAAGTACATTAATTTAAGAATCGTTCATCTATTTGGCATAATATTAGAAAAGTTTTTAATTATTAATATGTAGAATTGAAAATGGCAATTTAATTGGCATTTCCTAGAACAAATCTTTTGGGTGTAATATTACATAAATAGTTTTAGTTCCCTTTCTTAAAAAATTGGATTTATATTTTTGTATTCGCGCAAGCGTGTAGATTTTTAGGGGAAATACACTTCAGTTATTCTGAAAGATTTTTTGTACTTCACTTAATGCTGAATGTTAACAGCAATAAGCATGATTTTTACTTAATTTTTTATATTTTGGTGCCATCAGAATTTTGGTGGTAAGTTATTTTTTTCTCATTATATTTAAAGCTAAAGCCTTTGCTTTTTTTTAGGCACTTTTTACTTTTTAAGTACGTACTTTTCAAGTATGCACTTTTATTTTTTTATTAAGTACTTTTTTTACGTACTTATTTTTTAAGTACGCACCTTTTTAATCACTTAATTTGCATACTTAATAATCTTTAATGGCACGTATAAGTCAATATTTAACTGTACTATTATTTTAAATGGCAAGTTTTACTTGAGTTACATTCTTTTACAAATAAATTTGGCGAATTAAACTTCAAGGAAATTCCACATTTTAAGGATAACTAAGCAAGACATTGACCTCACCATATGAACCATTCTGCTTCATAGTATCTGTCACAGTGTATGTACAGAACCGTTAAAAAGTAAAGTTTTTTTTATAATTTAGTTTGACTTCTGAATTTTTTTTCGTTTTCAAACATATATTAAATAAACTTATGTATAACTTGTTATTTTATTTTTATTTGTGTTAATTGTTTATAGTATTCAATAACTAGGTTTTGTTGTTCCTAGATAGATATATATAAAAAAAAAGAAAGACAACATGGCGCTCGAGAATTTATTATTTTTTTCATAATTTTTTGATAACATGTTTGGAATTAAGTGAAAATAATCAAGCAGAAAAGAAGCAACTAGCATTTCAGGTAGGTTAATTAAACTATTTATTAGAATTCCCCCTTATTTTAATCTTCCGTTTGAAGCTATTTAATAATATACTTTGGCGCGGTAAACTCTAAATTAGAACCCACCCTTATATTCATCTACTGATGAGCCGACGGCAGTAGCGATTATTAAAAGGTAATTTTTTATATTAATTAAATTATTTGATCAATTACGAATGGTATATTACGTCATCGATTTTTTATTTAATGTTATAAGTTGGCCCAGTTTTGTGTTTATACACTTGGAGCCGCTATTAATGTTACAATTTGACGCCTTTTAATAATAATTGTTATATATACTTTAGCAGCCGTTTATAAGGTTATTATAACCGTCTACCTTGTATGAGTTTTTTTCAGGGGGTTTCCCTCACACACATGTAGCGGCATGGTCACTGCGTATATGCACACCATGTAGAGCTACTTAGGCGAATGCTGTGGTAGTATTTTTCCCCTCAGAACCTTAACTCCGTTCCTTCCGATCCTATCCTGACCACACCCATCCTTAATCCCACCATACATATATACGTAATGTATGTATGTATGAGGGAATCCATGATTGTGGCTGAAGGAGCACGGAAAGCTCGAGCAGCCCGCCCTCCCCATTGGGGAGGGAATGAAATACGTGGCCCTTTCCTTTCCTTTTTTCACGTTCAGTTAGTTCAGAAATAATACCTATTAATTTCAAATAATTTGTAAATACTACAAATTAATGTCACAAAACAACTAAAACAAACTGAAATTTATCTAATTGTGTTTTTGGAATTTATTGGTTTACGATTACAATTTAATTTAGTTTCTAATTACATATTTACTTTTGAACTTATTCGTTCATAATAAAAACTTATAATAATTTAATATTAGTCAAGTTGCTTTGGTATGTGTGAATCCTTGCGATATTACAGGCTCACATTCCATTAATATAAGTAATTTGATTATTATCTCATTAAATTTAGAATTTACATCAGTTCTACATACATAAAGACAAAATTTACATCGATTGGGGCTTGTACTTCGATAGCGCACTTGGTTAGCGCGGTACACTAGCAAAGTACAGGTCGTAGGTTCAAATCCTACTCGGGGTAACCTTTTTATTTATGTATTTAATAAAATTAATAATATTTTTTTAATTTTTTGGCATACTGCGATAATTACTTAGGGTATTAAGATTAATGTTTACTATTACATTATATTTTTGTTCTATAGAACCGTAGGTCATGGACCCACTAAACCTGGTATTATTGAATTCCGAAAAATCGTATCTACTAAAAAAATATATAAATACAAGGTGATGCATTTAAAATGTTATCCGGTGACGTCATATCTTAAAAAATGGCATACACTGAAAAACGACAAACAGCACCAAATAGTACAAAAAATATACAAAAAATTTTATTTGGGTCACAGTTTCGTACAAGTCATAATTAAGCCCTAAATCAGGTGTTCCGCTCATTTTGCCCGACCCTGTATATACTAAACATAAAATTTAAAAACTAGTTATTTAAATGTTCTAGAATATAGATTCAAAAGTAAGATACCCCATGAATAGATTTTTAATTGTCTTTTGTAAAGTTACCACAAATTCCCAAAATCAAAACATTTTATCTGCATGACATTGTTCATTGTTATTGTATAATTAAAGGATTTGTGAGAAAAATGCACTGAAGCATTATAATACCAATATAAGTCGACAATAGGGAGAGATGCACAGGTAATAAATTAAGATACCTGTTTAAATTTTTATTTAGAATATATTTTATTAGAAATTATTTAAAGAAAAATATTATTTATTTATTTATTTCCTTTATACACAACAGTTGAAATTAATATTTAGTTTACAAGATTGTTTTTCTTTCTATAAAAGATTCTTGGTATATTTTTTCAACAATAAGTTTGCGCAGGTAAATGTTAGTCTTAAACTTAGTAACAAACAAAATACACCCACGTGCCACACAAAATTAAAAAACACCAAACGTGCTTCAATAGCTACGCTATCGAAAGTGCAGATTCTAGAGCTATTTTATGTCGATTTAACGTAAATTTTAATAAAATATTCCTAAGAGAGCTGGAGCTCTTGGAAAATGGCTCTTAGGAAGTATTTTTGTATTAAGGTAATTTACGTTAAATCGACACAAAATCATTTCTAGAATCTGCAGTTGCTTTTATGAAGAGTTTGGTGCACTGTATATATATATATATATATATATATATATATATATAGGTAGCGCACCGTATACGCCACGGAGTTTCTATAGGCGCCTATTGGAATTTTTTAATTCTTTTTTCTTAGAGCATATACAGGGTGTTTAGGAGCCCAATTTAAAAATAATTTCAACTATAAAGGGCGTTCACAAAAAAAAGATCCATATCAAAGTTATTTTTTTAATGGAACACACTGTATATTATATATTTTTTGGAATCTATGAATAAAATAAAAGCAAGTAGAATTCTCTATACGTAAAACCTAACGTTTCAAAGATATTTAATGTTTTTTGAAATTACAGGCTTGAATTCAAAATTTATTTTTGTTACGTTTATTAGTATTGAAACAGCGTAGCCTCTGTTAGCACTTTGCAAAAGGGTTGTTGTGTAAGACAGTATGAAATTTTTGTTAAGAAACTATACAGGGCACTCAAAAATCAAATGTCAACTCCAGGTGCCTACTATTAGAATTAACTGCCTTATTTTAAATAGCACACCCTGTATTTAATAAAAAAATTTGTTGTAAAATTTTGTAACCTTTCAAATTATATTAGGGTTCCCGATACCTAACTCTAACAGTTTTTAAGATATTTTGATCTTTTTTTAATTTTAAATATTACAACTAATTTTTCAATATTAAGATGGCGTTGAAATACAAGATGAGATCTTTTTTTATTTTGTAGGGTAAATAAAACTTAGTATTAATTGAAAAAAAAATACGGGATATTAAAAGATGTAAATAATTTAATCACAAAAACATAATATACAGGATGTTTCATTAAAAAAAATATAACTTTGATATGGACCCTTTTTTGTAAACACCATATATAGTTGAAATTATTTTTAAATTGTGCTCCTACACACCCTGTATATGCTCTAAGAAAAAAAATTAAAAAATTTCAATAGGCTCCTACAGAAACTCCGTGGCGTACACGGTGCGCCACCTATATATATATATATATATATATATATATATATATATATGTATAAAATTAAACTTATTTCGGGTTTAACTCGTGTTGGTTACAGTCTATTCGACGTTTCGAAAGCTTCTTTGTTTTTTTTTCAAGAAGGTTGACAAAGGTGAAATTAAATTCAATTTCATTTACGGCATTTGACAACTACTATTCATCTAAAGCACAATCAGTAGATTTTAATTTATGTTTGCTGCGTGTTACTGGGCCCTGTGAAGTATTCTCAGCGAGTAACGCTTCGTTGGTTATCTGGTGAAAGTGAAAGTTATGAAAGTTCTGAGTAGGCTAAAGGTCCTTGATCGTCATTATTCATTAAAATTTGTTTGTTTATGAAGATCTCTAAACTTTCATAACAATCAAGTTCATACTTATTACTAACATGTTTGTTTAAGGATACCTTATGTACTACATGAATTTTATCAAACATCAAAAATCATTATTTCCATATTATCATATTGAATGTCACGATTTAAATTATTTAAAGCATGCTCAGCTACCGCAGATTTCTCTCGTTACCCTAATCTACAAAATCTCAAATATTCTTTACGTCTTGTATCAAAACTACGTTTTGTTATTCCAATGCATACTTTTCCACATGAACAAGATAATTTATATACTTCGAAAAATAATGGGTTTGAAACATCTTTAGATGACCTTACATGCTCTTTAATTTCTCTTGCAGGTTTAAAAAGTACTAATGTCATGATTAACTGGGATATATTTACACAGAGCATAAGTTGTTTTTTTAATCTTACCGTAAACCGGAGTGACTTTCAACATAGGGGGTGTCATTAATCAAACGTGAAATTTTCAGGTAAGCGGATATATACTTTTAATTTTTTGGTAAACCCTCAATGTTTATGTGGGGGTAAAGTAGCAACACTGTTTTTATTCCGCCATTCCTCCAACCAGCTTCAATTGTATTCCTACGTAGCAA
The DNA here is from genome assembly GCA_036346205.1 of Vesta saturnalis. Lineage (NCBI taxonomy): Eukaryota > Metazoa > Arthropoda > Insecta > Coleoptera > Lampyridae > Vesta > Vesta saturnalis. The sequence continues at coordinate 3,615,751 of JARFJB010001218.1, read as the reverse complement.
TGTGAATAAGTTTAACAAAAATTTGCAGAAAATTACTGTGTTATTATTACAGCACATACTTTATTTGTTAATTTATAGTATATGGACAGTAACTATTCCGTTAATTCATGTTTCACAATATTTATTAAGAAAAAATGTTTTTCTTCAATCACGTTTGTGTAGGTTAGAATCTTTTTCTTTGGGGCGACATTGATCACCGGACAAGAAGTTATCAACGACGCCCTTCTTTTCACATCTATTTTTGTTTTCTGATCTAGATTTGAACAAAATGTAATTCAGTAAATATTATAGTCCCTAAAGTATTCTCCATAAAATTCTTTGTATTTTTACAGAACTCACAAAGGAAAATTAGGTGCGCTATTATGAACTACAATGACGATAAAATTGAACAGGTACTAACAGCAGTTGCCGAGGGAAGGTTAAGCATAAGGGGGGCTTCTAGAGAATTCAAAAGTCCCTATGGTACCCTAAACAATAAATTTCACGGAAGGCATGAGCTAAAACCTGGAGGAAAGTCCGTATTCAGTATAGAAGAGAACGCATTTGTCAACGGCATTCAAAAGTGCTCTAATTGGAGATTCTCACTAGGCGAACAGAGATGTAAGATCCTTGTAAAAAAACTATTTGAGTAGCAGAAAAATTCAAGAGCCACGTTTCGTCAAAAATAGACCTATCTTTGAAACGATACAATACGAACTGGATCAAAGATTGACTAACATAAAGAAAGCAAGAGTGAAAGTTACAAGGGAAACTATGAAGAATTATTTTAAAAACTATAACAAACGCTACTAAATGTGGAGCTACACAACATATATAATTACAATGAAACTAATGTTGCTAATGATCCAGGAAAAACAAGCTTTTGTTCGAAGAGGAGTCAAATATCCAGAACGGATTATCATCAACCACAGTGATAATTTGTGGCTCAACAAGTGGTGTGCTTTTATACACATGGTCAATGGCACGAAAGGCACATCTTGTTGTTCAGAACTGTGCTGCAGCGGTGGAGCTCAGTTTGGTAGAACCAAACTTGGCTGGATTAATGCTGAAACCTTCACTAACTGGTTTGATGGGAAGAAATTGTTGCTGGGAGATAATCTTGATTTGCTATAAACATTGTTAAAAATGTGAACAAAATGATATCTTGTTTGTGCTTCCCTCCTAATAGTACACACTTGTTGCAGCCGCTGGATGTGACGTTCTTCAACCGGTGTGAAAAGAGCGGAAACAATGATAACCGAAGTCACAGTAACGTATCAATGAAGTAATTTGTAACCGGCATAGTGTCAAGATGACAATTTCAGATTACATTATTATCTAATTAATAATGAGGGTAAAACAATAATGTGATGGAGCTGCCGTCTAAGGGGGTGAAATTGAGGCCAACCCCATCTTCGATCTTGAAAATCGCGTTATTGAGGAAAAATGGTGTAATTATTTATATATTTATTTGTTCGCAAGCTTTAATTTAAATGTCAAATGGAGAAAGTTTCAATTCTTATAACTAGATAATTAATTTATTAATTAACTAACAATGTGTAACCAGGTGTTACTTTCTTTCATTTCATACTAAGTGCGATTTGTAAAATCCAGGTGAAATGGCGGTCTTAACTTTTAACCCCTTGAGCGGCAGCTCCATCACATATTATTTTTTCGTCTTGATTATTAATTAGGTAGAAATATAATCTGAAAATGTCAACTTGATACTATGCAAGGTTTTCGAGATCGAGGATTAAGGGTTGGTCTTAATTTTCACACCCCTTAGACGGCAGCTCCATCACATATCATTTTTTATCTTTATTATTAGTTAGATAGTAATATATTATGAAAATTTTAACTTGATACTATGAACGGTTTTCGAGATCGAAGTTAGAGGGTGGGTCTCAATTTTCACCCCTTAGACGGCAGCCCCCTCACGTATTATTTTTTTATCTTTATTATTAATTAGATAGTAATATATTCTGAAAATTTTAACTTGATACTATGAACGGTTTATGAGATCGAAAAAAGGGGTTGGCCTCAATTTCCACCTCCTTAGACGGCAGCCCCCTCACATATTTTTTTATCTTTATTATTAATTAGATAGTAATATATTCTGAAAATTTTAACTTGATACTATGAACGGTTTTCGAGATCGAAGTTAGAGGGTGGGTCTCAATTTTCACCCCTTAGACGGCAGCCCCCTCACGTATTATTTTTTTATCTTTATTATTAATTAGATAGTAATATATTCTGAAAATTTTAACTTGATACTATGAACGGTTTATGAGATCGAAAAGAGGGTTGGTCTCAATTTCACCTCCTTAGACGGCAGCCCCTCACATATTTTTTTATCTTTATTATTAATTAGATAGTAATATATTATGAAAATTTTAACTTGATACTATGAACGGTTTTCGAGATCGAAGTTAGAGGGTGGGTCTCAATTTTCACCCCTTAGACGGCAGCCCCCTCACATATTATTTTTTTATCTTTATTATTAATTAGATAGTAATATATTCTGAAAATTTTAACTTGATACTATGAACGGTTTATAAGATCGAAAAAAGGGGTTGGCCTCAATTTCCACCTCCTTAGACGGCAGCCCCCTGACATATTTTTTTTATCTTTATTATTAATTAGATAGTAATATATTCTGAAAATTTTAACTTGATACTATGAACGGTTTACGAGATCGAAAAAAGGGGTTGGTCTCAATTTCCACCCTCTTAGACGGCAGCTCCATCACATTATTTTTTTACGTTTATTATTAATTAGATAGTAATGTATTCTGAAAATTTCAACTTGATACTATGTACGGTTTTGGAGATCGAAGATAGGGGGTTGGTGTCATTTTTCACCCCCTTAAACGGCAGCTCCGTCACATATTATTTTTTACCTTTATTATTAGTTACATAGTAACATATTCTGACAATTTTAACTTGATACTATGCACGGTTTTCGAGATCGAAGTTAGAGGGTGGGTCTCAATTTTCACCCCCGTAGACAGTAGCTCCCTCGCATATTATTTTTTAATCTTTATTATTAATTAGATAGTAATATATTTTGAAAATTTAAACTTGATACTATGTACGGTTTACGAGATGGAAAAAAGGGGTTGTCTCAATTTCCACCCCCTTAGACGGCAGCTCCATCACATATTATTTTTTACCTTTATTATTAATTAGATAGTAACGTATTATGAAAATTTCAACTTCATAGTATGTATGGTTTTCAAGATCGAAGATAGGGGGTTGATGTCATTTTTCACCCCCTTAGACGGCGGCACCGTCACATATTTTTTATCATTATTATTAGTTAGATAGTAACATATCCTGAAAATTTTAACTTGATACTATGCACGGTTTTCGAGATCGAAGTTAGAGGGTGGGTCTCAATTTTCACCCCCGTAGACGACAGCTCCCACACATTTATTTTTATTAATAATTAGATAGTAATATATTCTGAAAATTTTAACTTGATACTATGCATGGTTTACGAGATGGAAAAAAGGGGTTGGTCTCAATTTCCACCCCCTTAGACGGCAGCTCCATCACATATTTTTTATCTTTCTTATTAATTAGAAAGTAACGTATTCTGAAAATTTCAACTTGAGACTATTTACAGATTTCGAGATCGAAAATAGGGGGTTGGTGTCAATTTTCACCCCCTTAGACGACAGCTCCGTCACATACTATTTTTTATCTTTATTATTAATTAGATAGTAATATATTTTGAAAGTTTTAACTTGATACTATGCACGGTTTTCGAGATCGAAGATAGGTGGGTCTCAATTTTCACCCCCTTAGACGGCAGCTCCATCACATATTGTTTTACCTTCATTATTATACTCAGTAACATAGAGATTGCAACACCATGAAGAGGTAGGAATTTTTTTACCAAACGTGACAGAAACGTGTTACTACTAAAAGGTAGCGATTGATTCATATAGATCAAGTGGTAATGGCTTATCTGACAGTTCGTTCGGTTTTTTCAAACTATTTTGTCAGGTGTATATTGTGCGAGATTGTGTTCAGTTCTTTATTGTTTTCGCTGGATTGTTTGCTTTGAGGGTGTGATCATGCCTAGAGTGCGTCAACGTGGAAATTACCGCCAATTAAGGGAATTCGACAGAGATCGTATTGTTGGTTGGCGCGAGGGTGGTTTTTCGTTTAGAGAAATCGTAAATCGCTTTAACCGGAACCAAACCACCATCATGCGCTGCCATCACGCGTGGACTAGGGCGAGTCAGGAGCATCGCAGAAGAGGAACCGGGGGGCGAAGAAGAACAAATGAGGTGCAAAATGACCATCTTCAACTTATGACAACAAGAGACCGATTCTCCAGTACCAGATCAATTGCCGATCAATGGTTAGGTAACGAAGGTCGTACTGTAACCCTTCGAACGGTTTACCGCAGAATCAGAGCTTTCGGCTTACAATCCTATCGGGCACATCTTGTGTTACCTCTAACGGCTCAACATCGACGGCAACGTTTGAAGTCGTGTAGGTTGTGACTGCACTGGAACCAATAATGGCATAGGGTGGTGAAGACTGATTAATCCCGATTCTGTTTGGGGATGCATGATGGCCGTATGAGGGTCAAATGAAGACGTGCGGAACGTCGAAATATTGAATTTTCTGTTGCGAGGCATGTGCACCAAAGTGTAGGTGGTATGGGGTGCTATAACTAGTGGGTGTAGGTCTCGTTTGGTATTCATTCGAGGCAATATGAACGCCCAACGATGTATGGATAAGGTGGTAGAACACATATTTTTCCATTTGTTCCGCAGTTGGAAGACCCACTTTTGTAGAGGATAATGTTAATCTCTTGCCATTTCCACCCAGATCTCCCGACCTTTCGCCCATCGAACATGTTTGGGACATTATGGGGAGAAGAGGGAGAACCTTGTAGCATCTTCCGTAGACGCTGCAAGCACGGGGACCAACCCATTATTAATAAAATTTTAATCAATTGCTACCTTTTGGTAGGTAAACGTTTCTGCTAAATTTGGTCAAAAAATTCCTACCCCTTCTTGGTGTTGCAATTTCCATGTCACTGAGTATAATTAAATAGTAATATAATCTGAAATTGTCATATTGATGCTATGTGTGGGCTACAAATTACTTATTTATACCTCACTGTGACTTCGGTAATCGTCGGAAAAATTGGCAGCTCTTTTCACACCGGTCGTTCTCCATAGCTTTTGAAATGGCCTGGTCTTTGAAAAAATGGACTCCACGTCCCATCAAAGCAACAGAACCAAGAAAATATTAACGCCATAAAAAGAATTTTAGTCAGGGAATTTAATGGAAATGGTGTATATCATCTGAATGCCCAAAGGGTTTTGCAAAAGTTGCCCAACAAAAACCTTTAAGAAGTCGAACATTAACTAATCTCTTACGATCACAATGAGAAGCTGGAGTGTCAAGTGCCAGACAGACAAAAAAGAGAGAGACTGCAAGTAAAACCAGGAAAGAGTATCACTGCCCAAAGTTCATCAGAAGAGCCATCTATTGAAATGGCAGAATCTAAGAACAGTGATGCACAGCAAGAAATGTCCAGCACACAAGAACAGGATGCTCAGAAATACAGTCGAACTGTTTTTATGAAAGAAATGAAGAAACCGGAATACAACCATTGGAAGGAGATGAATTCCTAGAAGAAAGAAGATAGCCCTAATAAAATTCACTGGAGAGAAATCAGCTGGATCTACTTACATTTGTGTGCCGTAGTTGTGTAACCAAAATAATATCAGAAGATGTAATCGAAGTTCAAGGATTCAGATTTTTTGTAAAAATGAACAGATAAAAATTCAAGCCTGTTGAGAATAATGTATGTCTCTTTGGTTTCAAAATTAGATTTAATTTCAACTTTACGCACACCGAAAAAAGAAGGCTCTTGATAAAGATAGATTTTGAGTTGAAGTTTCACGTATATTTTGTAATTTCTTCATTTCACATTTTCTAAATAAATTTTTTTGCAAAAACGATAGATATAGATATATTAAATAGAACGTTTTGTAACTGTAGTTAGGGTAGAGATCAATGTTGGCTCGGATAATTAGTGGCCAAAATCACCCTGACATATGTTGTGTAAAAATGTGTATATTATATTACGTAAATCGATAAAAAAAAAGAAAAACAGCTTTTTTCTTAATTGTAATAGTTTTGAAAATATCAACAAAAATGTTTTTACTTTGATCAAAGCCAACCCAGTTTTACAATACTTTAAAATAATTTTTCCGAAGCTCTTATTAAAATGTACGCCCTTTGCAATAAAATTCTTTTTTGTGACTTTCTAGTTTTCTTGCCTCAGCCCAGTAAACTTCATATTCGTCAAAAATCCATGTTATTGCTTTGATACATAAACTACTACTGTTAAGTATTTAAAACACGAGTTTATGGATTGGTTGTGAAAGTATCACAGGAAGTCACGGATACATACATAACTCCAATGCATTCGTATGCAATGTTTTAAGTAAAACTGCAAAAATCCATCACAGATTTAATTTTTAGATAATATTTCAAATTTCCGAAGTAAGGTATACTATAATCTTTACAGTCTTTTAGAAAATCCTATATTTTATCTTTTTGAACTGACTCCATTACCGTTTTAAACAATACTACAGAATCTTTAGAACAGTTTAATTGATGTTATTCATAAGAAATTTAGAAAGACAACAAAAATAACTCAGTGTTACGTCAAGTACCAGTACCTAATAGGCATGGATATCACCGTTTAAAAAACGATGTCCACATACAGCACTCAGAAGCAATCAAATTGGAAAAATAGTTATAGCTATATCGAAGATACAAAAATTTTGATGTGTCCAAGAAAAATACCGTGACCCCTAAGAGCTAACCTGAAACAACTCAATAAATATTACGAAACAAAACTGCCATTTATGGTATCCATCTATTTCAGAAATGCCTTTGCTACTCACTTAAAAAATTCAAATGGTAAATTTACGACATACAAGGATATAAATTCAATGGTGTAATGACAACCGTAAAATGCCTTTATAAATCTTACATACAATAGTTGGCTGTATCGTTTTATGTTTGTACAAATATCAGACCATTGTCACGATATAAATTAGTTCATTTACACTTGGTGAGTAATAAAATGTGTTGTACGGTTGGCGATTGCTTTTTTTTATACAATAAAAGTCCACCTTTAGAAGGATAAATTATAGTGAACATTCTTGCCATTAGTTATCTGTGGGAAACGTAAACATTAAAAAATCTATTGCTGAATAATAATGGCTAACACAACTATTTTATATTATATCACAATATCAAATACACAAGTTTCACTATAAAACATTTAATTTTGTAGATCTATTACATTAACCCAACTTTTTAAATTTTTTTTACATTTCAGAGAAGAAATTTTATATTGACATGTGACCTTCTGACGTATGTATGTACGGATATTCCAAGCAGTGTCTGTTAATTCCTGCATCAATAACACATTTGATGACCGAAAATCATGTCAAAACAAAAAAATCTTTTAGAACCATCCGAAATAGACGAATCTAGAGTAAATCATGTACATGAGAATTTATTGGATATATCCGTCTGCAATGTAATTTGGGCCAACGGAATTTTGCAGGTTAATCATTAGATAAAATGCAGATTTATTATATCATTTAACACTCTTCACATCGATATGCTCGTCTAGTGAATTTAAATTAACCTACCTGGTTTCGTAAGATTTCCTCCTTGTAATAGAGAAAACACTTTATTCTGCATTTTTTCTTGTGCTACTTGTCTTTGAACTTCTCGAATTATCCTTTGTTGCTCTTGCACTCTCTGCAATCTTTCCATTTCTTGTCGCTGGGCTGCCAATGTCGATTCATCCAGTTTAGCCTCATCCATTACCTCCCTAATATTACGTCTCAGCATGCTACTAGATAACGGCCCCTTACGTTCGATTCCATCATCATCTCCCAACTTCTTAGCAGGCGTAACAGTTACTTCATTTTCACTAACCGTTTCTACTTTTTTAGGCTTCTCGCCCTTTTTAACAGTTTCGAAACTAATTTCCCCCATCTCTTTCAATTTCTCTTTAATGTCATACTCATAATCTTCCGAATCACCGGTATCAACTTCAGTCTTTATTGTAACAGGTGGCACTTTGTTATTTAGAAATGAATTATCAACAAGATCTTCTAAAAACGAAGCGTCTGCTTCAATTTCGGGTTCTTTTAAATCAACAGGATCCTTTTTAATAGATACTGGTTCACTTTCTTCACCTTCAGACTCGTACTCTGATTCAGATTCAAACTCGGATAAATCTTCATCACTAGGTATCTGAGGTGGTTGAGAAGTGGTAGAATTAATTTTGGGTTTTTCTGTAATTGAAATTTCACTAGAACCTATTCTAATTTTTTTTGGTAACACTTCAGCACAATCACTTAAATTCCTTTTTAAACTTTGAACTTCTTCTTGATGTGCCTCCTCTTCAGCTTTTTCTTGTACCACAGGTTCATTCTGTACATCTTGTTTCGGTTTAGGTTTTTCAAGACGTTGTATTGTAACATCTCCCAAATGTTGAAGGACAGGGTCCATTTTGTTAACAAAACAAACAAGACCGTCCTTTATTGTACTATTATCTAATTTTACATTATTTTTTAATGTTCAGTTCGTTAAAGTGTAGAACCTGCAATGAATAAAGATGAATAGAAAATTTGAATTTACCGCCATTTAATAAGAATTGTTTAACCGGTAATGTAAACATTAAATGAATTATGAGGTACAATTTGCTCAATTTTACTTTTTAAAGGGTCGGGAAAAAAGGAAAATGTATTTTTATACTCACCAATGTAAAGATAAACAATAAAAATAGGAATTAGTCCCTTCATTAGGAAATCCATCATGGTTTACTGGATTTTATGTCCCAACTTTATCAACACATGATTCCTGCGATTCCATGAGAGAGTCACAACTTTAAAGAACGATTATATTAATTTATGCGTGTGAATTTATTAATTGAAATTCTATTTCGACTAACTGAATAAGAAAATAATTAAATATCAAAATGGCAATAATAGACTTCTATTAACAACAAATATTAACGATAGGGGCGCTACTACACCTAAAATGTTTTTTATTTTAGTTCTAATTTAAACAAAGAGATGGTAGTTCCAATAAGACAATGTTGCAAGATTTGTCTATTTTCATACATTTTGGAAATATCCCAAAGATATAGATTAATTTAAATGTAATATCAAAATTACAGATTCAATATTATTAATTTTTAGAATGAAGAAACAAAATTTACCTAATTATTTCGAAATAAAGTTAACAAGAAAAAATTGTTAAAAGACAAACGAAAGTGTCAGGAACAACCTCCACCCGACCGGTTTCGTTATTATTGTGACTCTTCAATAGTGGCTAGATCAGACTTGGCAAATCTTTTTTTTAAGATGCCTATTAACACGTTCGCTGCGGATGGCGCCGATCGGCGCCAAACTATGCCTCATCTGATGTGCGCATGGCTCCTTCTGGCGCCGGGCGCGTTTATGATTTCATTACTTCAGTATACAGGTAGTACTGTACTAAGCCACGTGTTTTTGTGTTTAGCATATAAATTGAGGTTTATAGTTATTGTGTACATAACAGTTTCAAGATTGAATAATTTTTGTTATTGAAAATGGCTGATTCAACAGACCCATCAAGTTCTAAAAAATCTAGATTACAGTTCAGAAATAAAAATACGCTAAAAGAGGATGAATTACTGCAATGTTTGATAAATTCAGATTTTGAAGATAGTGATGAATCAAATATACCGAGTGATGTAGATTTATCTGAAGACGACTTAGGTAAGTAATATATATTACTTTAGTTATGTGTAGGGATTGACATTTTGCAGCTTTTCAGATGATCTAGATGATGCTGCAAACAATTTAAATTTAGATAATGTCATGTCAGAACATGCAACAGAAAATATATCAACTGAGTGGCACGAATCTTCCGCTAGCATGAAAAATTTCAATTTTTCTAAAACAAATCAGCTTTGCGTAGAAATCTCGCCAAATACTACACCTTATGAATTTTTTCGTATGTTTCTCGATGATGAGTTTTTACAAAAAATAGTGGACGAATCTAATGCTTATGCTGAGCACATATTTCTTACAGACAATACTTCAGAGAAATCTCGTAGTACGAATTGGAAAGAGCTTACTGTAGAAGAATTACTTCAGTTCGTTGGACTAGTGTTCCATACAGATACAATTAGATTGTCTAGGCTGCAGGATTATTGGAAAACTCATCGACTATTTGGCCTAAAATGTTTTTCTGATTATATGGGCAGAGATCGCTTTTTAGCAATTTTGAGATGCTTACATTTCAGTCGCAATCAAGATAATGGCGTGATTCCGGTAGATCGTTTATATAAGATTAGACCAGTTCTTGATCATTTTAACAATAAAATGAAAGAGATGTATTATCCAGGCAAAAATTTATCGTTGGATCAGTCTATGGTACTATGGCGAGGGAGGCTTGTATTTCGGCAATACATAAAAAATAAACGCCATAGATATGGTGTCAAATTTTACATGTTGGCTGAACCTGATGGACTTATATTCAATGCAACAGTTTACACTGGCCATACGGAGAATGTTGTTCTTCATCTGATGCAGGGCATTCACTATTTATGGACAATTTTTACAACACCGTTCAACTGTCAAAAAAATTACTGGGAAGAAATACCTATTGTACAGGAACCCTACGTGCTAATAGAAGAGGGCTTCCTAAGAGTATTATTCAGACTAAGCTAAGAAAGGGGGAAACCAAAGCTAATTATCAAGATGGGGTAATGGTGGGAAAGTGGAAAGACAAAAGGGATGTTGTGTATATTTCTACGGAATTTAAAAATGAATTAATTGAAACACAAAACAAGCGAGGCTAGAAGAAACAGAAGCCTCGTGCTATTGCAGAATACAATAAATCTATGAGTGGAATTGACCATTTCGACCAAATGATGGCTTACTACCCGTGTAGTCGAAAGACTATGCGCTGGTATAAAAAAATCGGAATTCATCTACTGCAGATGCTGTTGTACAATTCGTTTCATTTATATAACAAATATTCTAGATCACAGAAAATTACTTTTTATGATTATCGCTTAGCAATTTTAGAAAACTTGCTTCCAGCTGTACAAAGTTTGCCCGCACCTCATAAATCTTCAAATCATGTATTATCAAAAATTGAGGAAAGAGATGCTGGAAACAGAGTATTACGAAAACGGTGTAGAGTATGCTCTCTAAGTAAAATAAGAAAACTCAGCATATATTACTGTTCCAAGTGTCCAGATAAGCCAGGCTTATGTGTAGGAAAATTTACTGGATTTTATGTCCCAACTTTATCAACACATGATTCCTGTGATTCCATGAGAGAGTCACAACTTTAAAGAACGATTATATTAATTTATGGTGAATTTATTAATTGAAATTCTATTTCGACTAACTGAACAAGAAAATAATTAAATATCAAAATGGCAATAATAGACTTCTATTAACAACAAATATTAACGATAGGGGCGCTACTACACCTAAAATGTTTTTATTTTAGTTCTAATTTAAACAAAGAGATGGTAGTTCCAATAAGACAATGTTGCAAGATTTGTCTATTTTCATACATTTTAGAAATATCCCTAAGATATAGATTAATTTAACTTTCAAATTTAATGTAATAAAATTACAGATTTAATATTATTAATTTTTAGAATGAAGAAATAAAATTTACCTAATTATTTCGAAATAAAATTAACAAGAAAAATTGTTAAAAGACAAACGAAAGTGTCACGAACAACCTCCACCCGACCGGTTTCGTTATTATTGTGACTTCAACAGTGGCTATATCAGACTTGGCAAATCTTTTTTAAGATGCCTGTTAACTTAGTATCCATGCCTATAGGTTAGTAATTGCTTCATCTGCAGGCAGTTTAAGGATTTGCTCCTTCTCCAGCTTTGCGTCGTTCAATGTTTGTGTTGTAGTTTTGGTGTATTACTTGTTCCAATTTTGTTGTGTTATTTATGTGGCAAAAAATGCTTTTATTATTATAATAATACTGCTAGTGTTGGTGTAATGAGGTTATCTGGTGTAGTGTGGATGTTGTAGAATTTCCTTTTTCGAAAACGGTTCTCGGCATCGTTTGGCCTTTCGAGGTGGGATTTATTTTATGAGGACTGGAGTATTTTTAAGGAGTTCTGAGAAGTCGTTGGGTAAGTCGTCGAGTAGTTGAGTTAGGACTGCTAGAAGGTGTTTGAATTTTTGTTTCGATTTTCCTGGATTGTAGATAGCTTTATGCCCGGAATATGAGGTTTTAAAGGTGGTTTTGGTGGTATGGTATTTCCGTGAATCCTGCGAGCAGTGTATTTTGCCTGTAATTTTTAAGTCTCTGTGATTAGTGGTGTTTGTCACGTCCATTGTCAGTTGTTGGGATGTCTGCATAAGAGTCCATGTATGTTACATAGTACTCTGGCGGCGAAGGATTCTAATTGTTTGTTTGTAAGTGTTGAGTACAACGGAGCTATCTAAAATTGCCGTAATGTACGTCGTGTAGGTGTGTTGTAATATCTTCGGGTTGCAACCTCTCACGCTTCCACGAAGGGATTTAAACATGTTGGTGCGGTTAGGGTTTTCTTTACATCGGGATTCCAGTTAGAGCTTCCGTTAAACATTATTCCTAGCTATGTTATTTCGTCATCAGCGAATTGACTTACCGAAACCTTGGGGTTGGTGTTTCTAGGAATGTCATGTGAGCAGAGCAGGTATAGTATGGGAGCTGGGATAGCGTATTGCGGAATGCCCACTGACGGTGAAAATTATTGGGATGTAGGTAGTAGCACCAACTTTTGCCTTCACAGATCTGAGTGTTAGGTGTGAATGAATTACTTGAAGAATGGCGTGCCAAACCTTGTGGAAGGCATGCTTACAAATCTAGTAAAACTGCGAGGCTGTACTTTCTATGGTGTAGTGATTTGAAAGTTTCTGTAAGGAGTTCGACAAGCGGTTATTGGTATGTTCACTTAGGTCTGAACCTGTACGGACTATAGGGGATAAGGCTGTTGGCTTCGAGGAGGTCTCTTCGTTAGCTTGCAGGATAGAATAGTTTCAAGGGATTTACCCATACAACTAAGGAGGGACATAGGTTTTTAAGAGGAAAGTTGTGTGAGGTTGGATTTAGGTTGTGTGAAGGTGATATGGATTTCCATACCGTTGGGAAATAGGATAGGGATAAACATTGGTTAAGTGTTTGAGTTAGTTGCCGGATAGCGTTTGGGGGATAAGTTTCGAAGGATTAGCCTATTGCATCCGTCTTGTCCTGTCCTATATTCTGTTGTTAATGCGAGACTTCTGGATCTGAGAAATTGACGGTAATTCATCTTTTGTTTGTGATCCAAAGGATGATATGTGGGGGGAGTAGTTTCTTGTTTATGTGTACAGTTTTTGTTGGTATTGCCGCGTTAGTTTCATCTGCACTGCTATGTGTAAGTATTGTAGTGTGCTCAGGTTACGGTTTGGTAAGTTATTGCAAACGGGTTCGCAGTACACTTTCCAGTCTGCGTTGTTAAAGTATCGTCTTGTGGGGTGGCGGAGATGCTATTCCAAAGGAAGTAGTTACTAAAAATAGGAGATGGTCGGAAGTTATTGTCGTGTCGATATGAGAGTTATCGTCAAAGTGTTGCGCTGGTGCTTTTGAGCATAAAATGTGAGCTATTATGGATGTTCCTCCATGTCCGAAAAATGTTGAGTTTCTGTTTCTAATACACCAGATTGGAATTCGTAATAGGTAGGTAGTATACTTCGGTTTCTTTTGTTGAGATAACTCCGAATTGTGTGTCGGCCGTTAAAGTCACCAAAGAGTACACTTGGGAGGGTATGTACTAGAGTGTGTTGAGTGAAGGGGGGTTATAACAGAAAACAACTATTAGTACGGATGATGTAGGTTGGTGCACCGTTGCTGCAACATTCAAGGTGTTCTAAGTGCGGTGGTAGGAGAAAGCGAGTGGATCGGTTGTTATTAAGGTACGTTTGATACTGTATGATGTTAAGGGTACCTCGTGTTGACACTTCTGTTATGGATAGTATTTGTATTTTGCCGTTTGTAGGCAAGTTTTTAATAAGGATGCACTTCCATCTAACGCCCAGGGCATTAACACTTCCTATTGTGAGGTTCATTGTTCTTAGTGGTACTTATTTTCACATAAAATAAAAAATACTTTTATTTCATCTAATACACAAAAATTAACAATATCGTCAAATCGGGTGACTTGAAACAATTTTGACCTTTGTTACACGAAATATCTTTAACATCATAGATTTATTTTGATGTATGCGGCAACTTTGCTCAGTCTTTAGCCCTAAAAGTCTGTATCATTCATCCAAAACCCAAATTGTTATATATTTTTATCTGACACCCTCACTAAAATAAAAAAATCTATAACTGTTACATTAACTTAATAAATCAAATTACACTGCCAATAAATTTATTCTTTAGGACTTTGTGGTTTACTTGCCTCGGTACAACTGAACTCCACGTACGTCTTAAAAAATCCATTTTATTGCCTTTTCGACGGGTGTGTGCGCCAGTCTATCGCACGTGCAACGTGGGTCATGACGAATGTAATTGTCTACCCCTATTGTACAGTTACGTGTGAGCGTGCATTTTATTATAAGCAAAAAAAAAAACGGTTGCAGATGTTTACTTACAAATATTTACAGATTACATACACCAAGAAACGGCGAGGTTCTTGAGGTGAGACGTCGAATGCGGAGACGTTGACCCTAAGTCGTGACACGGATCGGTATGAGTTGCAGCGTGCAAGGTGCGTACGTCTGTATCCGTGATTGTGCCGTCGGCGGTGGTGGCATGTCGGGCAGCGGTGTTACCATGCGGACGATACGCGTGCGGTGGCGGAAGCGGCGTAGAACGTTGCATCTATGCTTCCTGACCTTCCGCGGTGTGGTCGGAATCCAGGTTTTAATTCAATAAAATGACCAAAGATTACTATATATATATATATATATATATATATATATATATATATATATATATATACATATATATATATATATATAGTCATTAATTGTATTTTATTTAAAATTAACTACTAATTACGACTAATTAAGTACATACAGTAAGATTAACTCGAGTGGGACTTGAACCCACGACCTCCACTTTGCTAGAGTGGGGCTCTTCCATCTGAGCTATCGAGGAGGCAAGTCACAATCGATTCAAGCTTGAACTGTATGTACTTCCCTAGTTACGATGTATTATAATTTTTATACACAGAGTGAAGGATCACACACACACACACACACACACACACACACACATATATATATATATACAGGGTGAGTCAGTTTTTGTAGACAAACTTTAACAGGAGATAGAACACATGTTTCTAAAAAGAAAAGTTCCTATAAACATATGTCGTAGAATAATAATGTCTATTAATTAAGGGCATAAAACAAGCGATAAGAATGTTCACAAACTCGCACAGTGGCGGAGTGGAGGGGTGCTTAACCCTTTATAAACAGAAC
Organism: Vesta saturnalis; assembly: GCA_036346205.1. Lineage (NCBI taxonomy): Eukaryota > Metazoa > Arthropoda > Insecta > Coleoptera > Lampyridae > Vesta > Vesta saturnalis. The sequence goes on along the minus strand of JARFJB010001218.1, from coordinate 3,600,215 downwards.
TTCTACGCCAATGACTATTTTAAAAAACTGTTATTTTCATTATCTACATACAGTTTAACAAAAATAATGTACCTTCTTCTGTTTCGAAATTCCTGTGCGTTTCCGAGTTATTTTGATTTTACTTTTAATTCTTTTAAGAGGATAATAATGGATACTAAAAAACCGATAACCTACCTATTTATAAATGAAAATGTATTTGAAATTTTAAAGAAACGATCGTTAGGTACTAAAATGGCTCTAAATGTTTTATTATATCTTTTTATTAAAACTTTATATTCAATTATTCACATAAAGCACATTACTTAACTTAGTACCACATCAAACACTAAAATCAAAATAACTCGGAAACGCACAGGAATTTCGAAACAGAAGAAGGTACATTATTTTTGTTAAACTGTATGTAGATAATGAAAATAACAGTTTTTTTAAAAGTCATTGGCGTAGAAGTTCTGTTTATGAAAGGGGTTGAGCACCCCCTCCACTCCGCCGCTGTGCAAGTTTGTGAACATTCTTATCGCTTGTTTTATGCCCCTTAATTAATAGACATTATCCCCCAATATGAAAATATCTAAGCATTCGTTTATGAGTTATAATGAAAATTTGAGAAAAAAAAATTATATTCAACACCCTGTATCTCGGAAACGAAGCCTTCTACGACATATGTTTATAGGAACTTTTCTTTTAGAAACATGTGTAAATTCGTATTTCTTCTGCTATGCCTAAACGGTTTGAGATAATTTAATTCCACTTTTGTGAGGTGATGTAGAGGTAAATTGCACACTCTGTAAAAATATTTACCACTATACAGGGTGTCTCATAAATATGTGACATACAAAAGTTGCATTTTTTTAAACAGCACCCTGTATATTTTTCCCAATACTTCGCTTTGTACTCCCAAGACAAGAAAAAAATTATTACATATTATGGGTTTATTATGAACCTTAAGTGATTTATGATCCATTTTCTATGAAAAATAGATCATCTTTGAGAATTTCTTGTGAAATGACCAAATTATATTTTGCAAGTTAGAACTAACTAAAAATTAGCATAAGTCTTCTGGTTTTTGTCAGATGTTGTAAATATAAAGAAAATTTGATTGTTGTACAGTGAGTCACAAACACAAAATGTCATTTATCTTTTTTTTTTATGGAATACCCTATATTTCATTAGACCAGTCGATAGAGTTTCTCAAGTGCTTTCTAAAAATACCCCATAGTATACCTCTAAAATGACTGGTTAAGCCTTCATTTTTGATAAACTGAGAATTACAATACAACTCAACTGAATAAATAAATCTAAGAACAAATTAACAAACAAAAAACACTAGTTACAAAAGAATAAAATTATAGTAAATGTACATAAATGTTTCCATTTTGTTCGACGCACAGTTGAAGTCGTCTTGGAAACACCTCACATGAGACAAAGTATGGAGTGTAATGTATTGAAAGACATCTCGTATGCGTTACTTCATATTGTCAGCAGTAGTTGGCTTGTCGCGAAATACTTCATTTTTTACATATCCCCAGAGGAAAAAATCCATTGGGGTCAAGTCAGGAGAACGTGCTGGCCATAGAATCGGCCCTCCTCTTCCTATCCACTGCTGAGATTTCCAGTTATTCAAAAATTCTCGAACATTTCTAGTATAGTGGGGCGGGGCACCATCATGCTGGTACCACATACCCATTCTAGTTCTAACATCTCTAGATTCTCTAGTAGCATGGGTAGTTCTTCTGACAGAAATCGCAAATATTCTTGGTCGATTAATACACCGTCAAAGGAAAATGGGCCAATTACTTTGTCATTTAGAATGCCACTCCAAACATTGATTTGCCATAGACCTGAATCAATTGCTCTCGTCCAGTGCGGGTTTTCTGTGACATAATAATGCATATTGTGGCGATTGAGGTGCCCCCATCGTTCCTAAATGTCGTTTCATCACTAAATAAAATGAAGCGAGGAAGGTCGGGACCACCTTCAATATTTTCTATCATTAAATTACAAAAATTCAATCAATTTTGAAAGTCATTTCCGTACCTCTCTGGAAGGTAAAAAAATTTGAATATTTCAATAATAGAGAAACAAATTATGCTAACCTTGGTGCAAAATAATTTTGTATGGGTAATATTTTTCTTCGTTGATCATTTTATGTACGGAGCCCAAACTAATGTCGTTTTCTCTTGAAATTTGTCTCATGCTGACATGTAGATTGTCTTGCAAATGAAGTAAGACATTTAACTTCTCGTTCATCTTTATTGAGTATGGTTCTTTTGTGGGGCTGCAATAACTTACACTTCCCGAAGCGTCAAATCTATCTTTCAAATTCTTAAACGTGGTCACTTGCGGATGTCTTACAATTGGAAATTTTTGCTTGTAAACTCTTTTAGCCAAAAGACAATTCTGATGGTCATTCTCCTAAAACGTATATCATCTGACACATATCTTCTTTTGAAAAATTCATTTTTATGAAAAAATACTCACAGATATTGGAGAACTGTCAAACATTGCATTTTTTCATTTTGACAACTTGATCACCCGTACGAAATATTAATAATAATAATAATAGCTACCAATCCAAATATCAAATAAATGTGTTAGTGAACAATTCTGCATCATTATAATCCCAGTATAAGGTGATAGCGTTAAAATAACGTGATAAGATTACCTTAGCGACAAGAAAGTAATTAAATGAGCTGTAATTCTCAGTTTATCGAAAATGAAGACTTAACCAATCATTATAGAAATTCACTGTGGGAAAGCCTATGAGAAACTCTATCGGCGGGTCCAATGAAATATAGGGTGTTCCATTTTAAAAATAATTAGATAAATGACATTTTGTGTTTGTGACTCACACTGTACAACAATAAAATGTTTTTCAGATTTACAACATCTGCCAAAATTTGCTAATTTTTGGTTAGCTCCAACTTGCAAAGTTTAATTTGATCAATTCACAAGAAATTCTCAAAGATGACCTGTTTTTCATAGAAAATGGGTCATAAATTTCTTCAGGTTCATAATAAACCCATAGTATGTTATAACTTTTTTCTTGTTTCGGAAGTATAAATTGAAGTATTGGGTGAAATATACAGGGTGCTATTTAAAAAAAAATTATGAGACCCTGTATAGTAGTAAATATTTTTACAGAGTGCGTAATTAACCGCTACATCACCTCACGAAAGCAGAATTAAATTATCTCAAACCGTTTAGGCATAGTGGAACAAATAGGGAATTTGAACACAAGTATATATATATATATATATATATATATAACGTGATCAATCTCAAGTGTACTGTAGTGGTATGACAAAAATCCCTAGTTGTTAATATTGTTGTGTTTTGTAGTTGGCTGCTTTGGATTTTTAGTGTGGTTTTAGTCGTTTTAGTTTATGTCAGTTTATGTCATATTATACCTTCGATTTTCACTTTTGTATTTTCTTAAGTGATTTACAAAGTGTCTCTATCAAACAAATTATATATTCTGAATTTCAAATTGTGGTATCGAATTTAATCGTCATGCCGTTTTCAAACGTTTACTGTAAATTTTATTTAATTATAATGAAATTATAATATTTAAATACTTAAGATTCATTATTTTGTAATGATGTAATCTAATCATTAAATAATATTTTATTTATTTGGTTGAGATGCAGTCTAATCAAATACAAAATAGTCATTATTTAAATTAAGATAATGTTTTATAATATGTATAAGTTAATGACCTTCATACAGATTTGATACTGATCGTAGTTTTACTCGAACCATGCTCTAGAGTAGCTAGAGCAATACAGCTCCTTACCAACCTATCAGTGGTACCAACTTAAATATTTTGATCACGTGATATACACTTGAGATTGATCACTCTGTATATATATATATATATATAATATACTGGATGTCCAAAATGTATGGAATAATGGTTCTGCAGCCGTAACCGTACATTTTATCACAAAACTTTCAAGACAAAAATTGTTTGACGAAATAATGCGCACATTGTGCATATCTCAGTCAAAATATTTTGGTTGCCAATTTTGAGATATGACGTCATCGGCAGCTTTTTTAAATTTTAGCCCCATCATTTTGTTTCATGCTTTTGCTCCTCTTTCAATTGTCAAAATGACAGTATAAAAAATTTGATATCGTACATAACAACATTTTTGAGAGAAATATTAGAAGTTGAGAAACATACATTTTATTACCAACAAGAACATATAAAAAACAACTCAAATCAAGTAGGTAACATTCAGACAAATGTCAATCTATCTTTAATATTCTAATTTTTGTACAAAACCTACCAGCTTTTTGCACATAAAACATCCTTTTTTCACAAATAAGAACCATTAAATTTCTGTGTATTTGTGAAAGTAGTGATAGTGCAATACTATGGTGGATTAGCAGAAACGCAGAGAACCCAGATTTTAATAATGGTCGGTTATCGAGATCGTAAGAGGACACAGCAAGAAGTCTGTGAACTTTCTATGAAGTTTATCCAAATAGAGCACCAACTACTCAATCGGTAGTCAGCAAAATAGTAAAGAAATTTAGGGAAACAGGTCATGTCAAGAATCTTCAAAGATCTGGTCCACCAAATATGACAACAAACGAAGATAGAAATTCTATTCGTGGCTTTTATGACAGGCACTGTGCCGCTGTTAATGAACATTTTGAGCATTAAACATACGTTAAAAACTAAATGTTTTTGTTAGAAATTTCAATTTTAGTTAGTTACCTACTTGATTTGAGTTGTGTTTTTGTTGGTTATAAAATTTATGTTTTCCAACTTTCATTTAAAAAACTGCCGATGTCATATCTCAAGATTGACAACCGAAATATTTTCTTTGACATATGCACAATGTGCGTATTATTCCATCAAACAAACTTTATCTTGAAAGTTTTGTGATAAAATGTACGGTTATTGCTGCAGAGTCATTATTCCATACATTTTGGACACCTTGTATATATATATATATATATATATATATATATATATACATAAATTGGCGGGTAATCTTGACTGACTAATTTAGATAAATAAATACTAATTGAGTAGATAAGGCCAGGAAAGTAACACCCTTTGTTGCTGAGTCGAGCTTTCGGAATTCTTTATTCCTTCATCAAGACAAACTAAAAATTAACATGAAAAAATGTGCTTGCATTTTAATAAATATTAAAAACGTACCTAACGTGAGTCATTAATTAAAGCTACACACATATATATATATATATATATATATATATATATATATATATATATATATATATATATATATATATATATATATATATATATATATATATATATATATATATATATATATATATATATATATATATATATATATAAATTGATAATGCTGATTTTAGTTCAGTAGGCATACAGGTAAAAGCCAAAATGTGATAATATTTATTACTATTTTTCTGAATGTATATGGTTAAGAATAATTTTAATAGATCACCTTATCATCCCATTCACAATTATGTCACTCACGTCAATCAATTAATTTGTTCGCCAGTAATTTTCCATTTAATTACGTTTTTCTGATGAAGGTTAAAATTTTAATCGAAATATATAAAAATAGTAATAAATATTATCACATTTTGGCTTTTTACCTGTATGCCTACTGTAACTAAAATCAGCATTATCCTTTTAAAAATATACTATACCTAGTTATTAAAATTCATTATATATATTTATATATATATATATATATATATATATATATATATATATATATATATATATATATAAGTATATAATATACAGGGTGTTTCTAACCTCTCTAGCAAAATGAAAGAGGTGAATTCTCATCTACTTTTAAGTTGAAAATGTGTTTGTCGAATGTCGCTTCGATTTAGAGATACAGGGTGCTGAAAAAATAGAATTTTATACGTTTTATTTTTATTATTCAATTTTACATAATGAACTCACATGGACAAAAGTCAAGTAAGCTGCTGAAAATGTCCTCCATGAGCCAGTAAACACCATTGCACACGTCGTGCTAAATTGTCTCTTACATTTTCTGCATGTTGCATTTAGTATAATAAACCAACTGATTTTCCGTTGTAGCAATTTAAGTGTCTACGCTAAAATTCTGATTTCTCGCATACCGATACATGAAATATGAGCGCTTCTAACAGCAATTCAGGAATCTTAAATCTTAAATTTTGTGCAAACATTTGAAAACTTTTTTTAGATAAATATATGTTTCTCAATGTGTTGTGTGTGCATACAATTTGTAGTTTTATATTGTAAATTTTACATTAAATTGAAAGCAAAATATAATTTAGTTTTATATATACAAACTAATCAAACATTGTAACGCCTTATTTATTCATTTCTATTTTTTATCCTAGTAAACATTTCTAGTTTTGTGAAAAGCAATACATTGAAACAGTTTTAAGTTTGTCCTTTAAAATATAATTTTGAAAGTCAAATACAGTTACTTTTACATTAAAACAAAATAAATTGTACTTTTTATCCAATATAAATAAATGTCTGACATCTGCGTGAAAGAGATAATAATTACATATTGTTTCATATAGGAGAAAATGCTGAATGAGTGTATTTTATACTAGGGATAAGTGAGATAGATAGTGTGTGTGTATGAGTGAAATAGAAAAAGTTTTTGCCCACAGCTCATTACCAATGGAACTACTGAGTGCGATACGTTCTATCTCTGTTACTGAAGGAGAAACATGAAGTGGTTTCCTTATGAACCGGCCGAATAATTTGCAAATAAAATCAAGTATGCAAGTCTAGATGGACACGTTACAATTTAAACTTCTTATAGATTATGCTACATTACTTTATGCAGGTGTTTCGTTTTTCCCTTCCAATTGCTCACAATTTTTTGCTAAGGTTAACAAATTTAGTTACACATAAACTTAAACAATTTTTATTCTGACATTTAGTCGATTCGGTTACATAAGAAAACAGTGATGTGAATGAGTGAAGTTTTTCGTTTATCTCTTCGGTTATATACAATAGTGACGTGAGTGAGTGGTTTACCTTTGAGATTAACTTGAGCATTATTATTTATCTGAAAGGTATGTTTTAATTTTCTTGAATTTAATTGTACTGGTAGATCATCAATTATTCTTTTGTTTATTAACATTTAATAAAACAAAATTACATCGGTTGAAGAGGTAGGTCAGTCCTATGGCTTACCCAAAAGTATAGAGCAGGCGTTTGCGCTCCGCCTGTGGCACTTGGTTCATAGTAACAATCGATGCTAGAATGTTCCCTAGGGATCCTATCTGTACAGGGGCCTAGCTAATACATAGTCCGGGGAATTTCCTCTGAAAAGCCGTTACTTAGCGGTAGACCTACTCGTGCTCCGAATTATAAACCTTGGACCTCTATGTAGCGTCTTTGACTCCCAAGGCACTTCATAGCTATAAATAATTCAATAGTAATTATAGAAGCTTCAACCATCTTTCTCATTTCCATTTATTTCCTATAAAGTTTTACAAATTTTGATGAATTAAAGCATAAATATTTAATTCTACCATATCATTGGAAATATACGTATAATTTTTTTTGTGTACAAGATCGGATAAGTTCGAATGCTGGGAAACGTATACATATGTTGCGAAACAGATATCAGATTTTGAGAAACTGATACCTGTATTCGAAAAACAGATATCTGTTTTTGGAGATCAAATCCCGTTTTTGGGAAATACACCCTGTTTTCTTTTCTGTTTAATATATTCATCATATACTATAGCCATCAAAATTAAATGCTCTTATTCATTATTATTATTATACATACATATATAAACATACTTATTTTTGAAAACGTTCCTACATTTACGTAATCACTAAATTTCACACGTAACACTACCGCATTATTGGCATGCGGACAACTCGAAATCTACTTTAATTTGTTCAGCCTCAATTTTCCATTTTATCATTTATATTGCAACTTTATGTGTGTACTTCACACATGTATATATTTGCACTACACACGCATGCTTTATCATTTTGTATTATTAACTCGAAGCTGATTCATTTTTATATTCACTTCATACAATTCTACATCTACTTTTAATTTTTTTATTTTCTTTAGTAGTTATCAAGCCTCTACGCTTAATACTTTTGCTTTAATTTCTCTTCGTACTACTTTCATCATTTCTCCTAAACTGAATCACCTCCAAGCAAGCAAACCTTTTATTATAAACCGACATCCCTGAAACCATTAATCTTGAAATGATATCTAAAAATTGTAATGTAATACACAAGCTAATTGGATAAGGTCGGATAAGAACGGATATGATCGAATAAGATTGGCTAAGATTGGGTAAGATCGGGTAGGATCGGATAACTTCGGATGAGATCGGATAAAATCGGGTAAGATCCTATAAGATCGGATGAGATCGGGTAAGATAGGATAAGGTCGGAAAAGATAGGAATGCTTATTTTACTATTTCCAAGAGTAAAATTCGTATTCTGTGGGTCAGAACTGAACCTCCCCATATGGAAGCTAGCTTGATCACCCACATGTAGGATGTAGCGTCCGGTTAGCTGAATGATATGGGAAACGAATATCTGTATTTGAGAAACGGATACCTGCATATGGGAACGTTTATCTGTATTTGGGGAACGGATCCAGTTCTTGGGGAACTACCTCTTCCAGATCCTGGTTAGGGCAGTAGTACTATGTAGTACCTACTTATACGTATAATATAAACGTAATGACTAACCACCTAGACGTTTACCTATGTCAAAATGCAAAAATCCAATTTCATTAGAGTCGCTCCCGATGAATCCGCTTGATGAAAGATAAGATTAGTTCTTAGAAGAAAGATGGGTTGCTGTGTCACACTTAGTGTTGTCATGTCTCAAGGTCATCTGGTGTTGCTGGTTTAGCAAGATAGTATTTTAACAGCTCTCTCTCTCTCTCTCTCAGCAACCCCGTCATTTTTCCTGTTTCCATGAACTGATTCGATTTCTAAGAATTATTTGACCTTTAAGAGCTTGGTTGAATTTAGCTAATACATGAATCATTTACTTTTTGTTCTTTAATATCATTTTATTATTTATACATTATAGCAAAACAGGGGTTTACCGAACAAGTGACCGTTTACCTTGAACAGATAGTCTAACTCTGTACCAGGTAAATTCAATTCAAACGGGAGTTTATTGATTAGAGTATTCACTAAACCACCACCTGCTTCCTACTTAGGTAGATAAAGCAGGGCGTTTTTTATACCTAAATTGAGATCATACAGAAACCAATTATAGTTATTAATATATATTTATTTAGTAAATGCTATACATTGGGTAAGCAGGACGATAATACAATATCTCCACTAGACATACAGTGTTATGAGAATTAATATTATACTTAGCACTTGTAACATCTTCAATGTCTTTTTAAATATCATCACTACCATAGAATTCCTGCGCACGAAAACGACGGTAGTCAACAACTTGTATGAACTTTTCATAAAAACATGTCAGATTGTAAGATTCAAGATATTCCAATATATAGCTTATTATATCCTCTAAATTGAATAGTTCTTCTACATTATGAGCATTGAATGTGCAAGAGAAGCAGTTATAGTTTTCTATATATAATAAATACCAAGACTGCTGGATAGAGATTCATAAGGCTGATCATAGATTATATCTTCTTCATCGTTTACACTTGACCAATCGATTTCGTTTTCAATTTCTTGGGATCGGAAAAATTGTAATTCTACATATAAATGCCATCGTGGAAGTTCATACTACTGCATACGCACTACTGGTGCAAGGTTGAGGTGTGTACTATATCCAATTTCAATATGTTTTGCATGATGAGTATCGTTCGATAGTTTATAATAAACACAATCGATTTAGTATTAATTAGCTGCTTGTTTATACACTTTATCCTTATCTAGAAATGATGATGATGAGCGGTTTGTGTTAGAAGAAGAATAACCTTCATCATGTTTCTCATTACTACTATCACTATTTTGACAACACCAACTGCACAAATTACTGCAACGATGTGGGATACCCATATGTAACGGTGAACTTCTGAGTTTTGATCGTTCCAGAAATTATTTTATTGCTGCTTGCATGACTTTACTTGCTCGCAATTGCACTACGATTAAACACTATGTAGGAAATGATTTTAGTTAAGGCAATGCGTGAGGAGGGGGGGGGGGGGTAATATTAAAAACAGAATATTGTTTGTTGTTTTTCCGGCTGCACCCAAACTACTTAGGAACACATCCTTCGTGTTTAGCAGCGTTTAGCAGCGTCTTTAAAGGGTTTGCAATAGGTGCTTTGGTTTAACACTGCTAACTCCATATTTGCTAACTGACTGATCTCAACACACAGGTCGCTGCGGTTTACAGAAGTTGAACATTTTTTAGATTTCTAAGGGTTGTAATATGATACACATAAGCTTTAGATTTTTTCAACCTTGACTTAACTACATAGAGCAGTGGATCGGAACCGGCGCACTCTCACACACGCACTCTCTTTCTCTCTCACACACTTACGGCAATTGTCGCATGGGTCAGGATTGGCCCTATATGATTAATGAGGAGTGCGCACGTCCATGACTGACTAACTGATTTGACCTTCACTGCAAAATTCATATACTTTGATGTAGTATCCCCAAAGCTACATTTACGACCTTGACTCTACAGCATAGACCACACACATCTCATCAAAAACATTGTGCAAGACTTATTACAAATCTACGTCTCTTCAACTTATATGAAAAACATATTCACAACAACAACAATTAATTATACATCTTTTTCTAATCGAGAAAATATAATTAGTAACTGACTAACACCCTTCGTATTCCTCTTCTTTCCCCTCTTCATCTTCACTGGTATCCCCACCTTCCCACTCCTTCAAATCTAGAGTGAACTATTCTAGTTGTGCCGCACTGAACTTTTGTATTAAACAAGTCAAACAATATCGACCTTTTAAATACCTTTCACATCACACCATCTTCATATTGCTTTGAAAGTGTCCAATAATGTGGTTCTGATAAACAAATTCTTGCCTCATTTTCAGCATACAACGCCAATACCGTCAAATGTTGAAGTAAACGTTCCACGGCCGTACGTGAATCTACAGTGTTGGTCCACGATTCAGCTGCGTAGCATATCCACATATTGAATCAATTTTAATTGCACATTACTGCTTAAATACCTTACCCACTACCACATCTACCCACTCATTGCTGATGACCTAATTTCTATTTTTAGAACCTTGACTAACTTCAACATAGAAATTCGTATAATGTGGTCCTGGATCGCGGCCTAGTACATCTTCGCCCTTGATGATCTTCTAAATTATATTTTTAAATTTGACCTTGAAGCGGTGAGCGCGTAAGTGCACGGTGGTCCATGATCACCCTTGGGATAGGATCGGGTAAGATCGGATAAGGTCAGGATACCCTTGCAGGCGACCATTAATTTCTAGGAATTAACACGCGGTCTTGACTCAGCCAAATTCCGAGAATTGCTTGGTGATCTTGAATACGCTTTGAAGCGGGGGACGCGTACGCGCACGGTGAGTTAGGATCCACCTACCTATACGTGACCTTGAAGGTTACACTTTGATATCGGGAATGTGTACGATAACCATACACTCGTAGAAAAAGTACAGTACAAAAGTGAGCCAGGATCACCCTACCTATAATTTGACCTTGAAGCGAGGAGCGAGTACGTACACGGCAGATTAACATGGAAATGAGTATACTTTGATTTAGTATCCCTATATTAACGTGTACGTGATAACCTTGACCTTCTGATTTAATAATTTTTATAAGACTTAATTTATACAATTGTTGTAGAATCAATCTTCTTGCCGTGAGCGTGGTGTACCTCTAAGTCCCACACGTGACCTTAAATGATCTTGAGCAATATCAAGGCCAAAGTGGATTAGTATCACCATAGCTATACTAACGTGTACGTGTGGCCTTGACCATCTGATCTAATAATTTTTATTAGACTTGACGCAGGGCAAATTTAGATATCCTAATGTAAGTGAAAAAGTGAGTTAGTATCAACCTAGCTATACTATTTTCGGGTGCCAAAATAACCCGTGTTTAATTTACACTTTACATATTTCGGCTAATAATTTTAACCTTCACCAGAAATGGGATACAAATGAATACAGATAAAACTTACAATTATTTTTTATGTGGTAAGCTGTTGTAGATTCCAGCCCGGAACAAACCGGGTGTTAACATTTAATTGACTAACCACATATATCTATTATAAATTAAAATTATTCCAGTTATGAAATAAAATTCTTTTCAACGCCTTTGGTCTAAGGTACACATACACAAACTAGATAATGGACAAACCCTCGTGTTGATATTGATTAAAACTATGCAATAATTTATGCACATAATGTTTATGACATTGAGTTTAAATAAATATACCCGAAAAATAATCCTGCACATCAATAAAGCTATTACTTCAAACTCTTTTAAGATGTAGATTGCACATCTAGAATGTGTTTTAAATCTTTATACATGTCTGTGTGTGTGTGTGTCATATATATATATATATATATATATATATATATATATATATATATATATATATATATATATATATATATATCTCTTGACCTTTGAGTTTACATATTACTTAACTTCTTCAGTTCTCACTTATTTAGTTTATATATAATCTATTGAGTTTTATATAATCATCAACCAGTAACATTTATATTTATATCAGTTCACTTTTCAATGATGAACTGAACTAGCACTATTTTCCAAATTTGTATATGTGCAAACCAGATTCTTTTTTGTATCAATCTTGGAAATAAATGTTTTATTATTAAATGTTTGGCATACTTTGATTTGTCTGTGTGTTTATATTTATAACATCTAATGTGTTCTTTGTATCTAATATCAAAGTTCCTAAATGTTTGTCCAATATAAATAGAATTATAGAATGTGCAGTTCAATTTATAAATACCTGACTTCAAAATGTCGTTAGTAGAATCTTTCGCATTAAATAAACATTTAAGAATATTGGTATTAATTTTGAAAGTTACTTTGTACTTCTTGTTCTTTTGTAATATGTTGTATTGAAACGCGTAGAGAAATAATTCTATAAAAGAAATTGTGGAATTATATTGTATATTTAAAACATTAGTGCTAACCTATATTTTTGGCTCACCCTGTAAAAATTTCAATAAATGCATTACAAAACTTCCTTGATATTATGAAAATTGCCCCTCTGCAGCAAACCCTCTATCTTTAAATCGAGATATTACCTGTAAATGAATTTGTGGGACACCCGCAATATTTCTACACATACATTTGATAAACTTGCAACACTGTCAATTGAATCTAAATATCTCTTCTAACCTCACTATATTTACCAGTTTGAAAATGGAATCTTCAGATATTTCTGGATATAAATCAAACGGAATTAAATACCGATGATTTGTTTACGGACCAAACAAGTGAAATTAGTAAAACAATCACTGGGCAAGACGGATCTCCACCAAAAAAATTCCTACGTCTTCCAATAACTCGAGTAAAACATATTATGAAGCTTGATGCAGAATGTGGAAAACTTAGCCATGATAGTGTATTTTTAGTTACAAAAGCAACAGTAAGTCATTGTAAGAGTGGGTTCATACTCGAAATATCAACTAAGGGTTAAATAGTAACTAAACAATGAACAGTTTTAGTTTGTTTACACTTTAGTTAACACAATATAGCTAAAATGGTAACAAGGTTTTCTACTGCAGTCGTTTGATATAGCTTGTAAATTGTTCACGGGTCACAAGCTTCCCTATGGACTGCCTGAATTTATTCATGTAATCAAATAAAAATTTACAATTTTTAGATAAAATTGGTTAAATATAATTTACACTATCAATGCAGACAATCAAATGTCGATTTCTGTAAAATAAGTTTGCAATTACATATAAGTATCGCTCTCCAAGTGTTATGAAATCACTGTCGAAAATGCTTTTAAACGACTTGCTAAAAACCGTAATATGTAAGGGCATAATAATTACAGTAACAAAGCTTTATCTTGTTTAGTTGTGAATTATTAATGCTTAGTTGTAATATAAACCCACCCTTAGTGTTTATAATGGTTACATTTATTATTTGTAGGAATTATTTTTGGAATTCATAGGAAGGGAATCGGCAAAGTGTTCAATACAATCAAAAAGAAAAACTGTACAAAAACGTGATGTAGATGCAGTTATTGATAGTATTCCACAATTATGTTTTTTAGAAGGTGCATTAGAATAAGAGTTTCATGATTTGTAAATATATTTGTATCATGTCTGAAATAAAACATTCATATTTTATTAAGCATGGCTTTTTAAAAGTCATAAGTTTTAAAAGTTCAGCAACTAAAAACTAAAGCAATATATGAATGAGTTACATTTGCAAATGAATTATTTGTTCATTTTCTTATTTTTACGCCTAGAATTGAGAGTGGAATCTTGATTACCATATAAACTGTTTAAGAGATTTTCGAGATCAGGTGGTCTTTCGTTTCTTGGAGAGGAACTATGACGACGTGATTGACTATTTTGTTTACCTAATGCTATTCGATATTGAACATTATGAGAATTTGGCCGTAGATGTTTTAAACTTTCCTTTTGACAGCCTGCCCATTCTGTTATGTCATAAACTCCACCTTCCATGCAAGCGTAGTAATGCCATAAAAATCCCATACAACGTGTTTCTGCCCATATATCCCCTTCTCTAGCTGCATGATGTATTTTACAATTACTACAATTTCGTGCCGCATAACTTGGACGATCAATTTTAATTCGTTTATGACGTAAACCACATGCACTACATCTAATTGTGTTAGCGGCTGCTTCCACTTTCTTCTGCAATTGTGCTAGTAACTCGGTTAGTTCACTCCAGGCTTGCTCAACCTGTGCTGATTCTGCTACACCCCTATCATAAGCAGCTCTTCTTTCAGGTTCACAGATCATATCAAAAGCGTGGACTAGAATTTTAAAGGCCTCTTCTGCTCCTGGTTGCTGATTTTTATCCGGATGTACAAGAAAAGCTTGTCGTTTGTAATAGCGTTTTATGTCATCATCAGTACATGTAGGTGTCACACCTAAAATACTATACGGATCTTTACCTTTACAAGCAAGTAAACGTTTCATTGCTTCTTCACCGGTAGAAGGCATCGTAATATTATGGTGCAAGCCTGAATGTAAAAATTGTCGATTGGTTTCTTCATTTTCGCTTTTTTACAAATTTACTCCATAACCACTTTAAAATCGAACTCGTCCTAGAATGGTAATGATTATGTTGATAAATGATGTTTTTTGTACCTTTATCCAATGGTAAAAATTGAATACCCTACAAATGTTACAAAAAAATTAATTTATTTTTGAACATGTTCGTAAAAGATTAGTGTTTATTATATAAAGCAATCAAACGAACTTCACATTATACAATATTGAAAAATATTCATCATAAAAATGTTCAATCCCTGTACACAATTCTAATAATAATAAATTTGTTTTACACTCACACATTGTGTTTTGCTTCAACGATATATTCTTAAAAACCAATCTGTAGAAACCTACAATACATTGTAAACCTATCCTATGCTAAAGCTGCTTATGGAAACCACAAAGGCATTTAATCATAAATAATGCAAGTTCAATAAATTCCAAGATATTCAGAAATTACTCAATATTATGAGAATTGTTATGGATATATGGAATGAAAAAGTATGGAACACATGGTAATAATTTACAACTTATATGTTCTTATCTGTCTCATAGAAGTCAAAAAGTGTGTATAAAGTCATCACAGGGTACTGAAATTTATTCAGCATCTGTCTCAATATCACAGGGTGTATTGCAAGGGTCGATCTTTGGCCCCCTACAATTTTATTTTCGTTAATGATCTTTCCAGCTATGTTGGTTCACCTACATTGTGCCAATATGTTGACACCTCATGTTTAATTAGTAAGGATATCTTTCCTGAACTGTCACAGTCAATGACCGATGTTGCAAATACAATGGTAAGCTGGTGTAAAATGAATAGATTGAATTTAAATTCTGGTGATTTATTAGTATTTAAAAAAGCTAAAGACCAATCATTGCTTGTAAAAATTAATAACAATACTATTCCGTGATCGTAAGTAATTAAATTCTTAGGATTTAATATAGATCGATAGATTCCATTATCAAGAAATTAAATTCTGCATGTGCAGCAATCAGAAATATAAGAGAAAAGTTAAATCTACATTCCAGAAAAATCTATTATTTTGCATGTATACAAAGTACTATTCAATACAGCATACTGGTTTATATATTTATAATATGGTACATTCAGTCAGGATATTTAAAACACAAAAAAATATTCAAGTAATATTAAGCTTGCCGTAAAACACACCTTGCCAATTGTACTTCTATATACACAGTTCTAGTCACCTAAGAAGGCGAGCGCGGCAATGCGCAAACGACGAATTTACGCTGCTTGTAAAATTGGCGCATATCTATGTTAGTGTCGTTTCATGTTGTTTTTATAGATATCTTTATTCAAAAAAAGTTATTGTATTTAAATATATTAGTACAATACATGTAATTAAGTACCTACTTTACAGGGCCGTTTTTCCATATTTTGCCGCCCCGGGCACACCAAAATTTAGCGCCTTGTCTTTGTGTAGGAGTAAGAGTAAATATGATTTGTTACTTACCTCAGTTTAGTTTTCAAGTGTTTTAAACAGCAATATAATAGGTATAAAATAATTAAATAAATAAATTAATTGGAGAGCTGAACGGATGAAAATTTTATGTTGCACACGTTCTTTCAAATATGAATGAAGATGAAGAAATGAAACACTAATTGTGATGCATATGCTAAAATTCCAAACATGTTTCAATTCATAACATATTCATCCAATCAGCTCTCTAATGAATGAATAATGAGAACATTTTCAACTTTATTAGCGAATTAAACATAATTAAAAAAAATTACAATTTAAACTCACATTATTTTTCTTCTTGCTTTTTTCGTAGAAAATGCATCCGAGAGTTGCTCCAAGTTTAGTGAGTTCGCAATGTCGTTTTCAATGGAAATTATTGCTAAACCATCAAGTTTCTCTTAGCTTCAGTTACTTCTTAAATAACTTTTTATTCTGCCTAGTGCAGAAAAGCTTCTTTCTCCCGACGCATTGCAAACCGAAATGCTTAAACATTCTTAGTGCTGTATAAATATTTGGAAACGAGAGGACTAATCCATCAGATGCAGTAATTGAGTAGGAGAATTCTTGTCGGAACTTCCGAATTCCATTTCTTTAAATTAAGTTCTCGTCCTAATCATCGGGGTATCGAGTCACAAGATTTCGAGCGTCAGATTGTATTACGTCTACATCCTTATCATCCAACTGAAGTAAAAATCCAAATAATTGACATACTTCCTTATAAGCTTTTCTGCGTCGCTTCAATTCAGCAATTATTTGGTCAGGGTTGAATGTCTCAAATTGAAGAGACTGTTTAGAATCGAAGTTCGTGTGGCTTTCTTCATTCTCTTCGAATGGGAATTTCCTCTTACTTTTTCTCTCCTCAGCTCCATCCCTCCAGCTTTGTCCAGTTAGATCGGTAGTTTTCGTGTATATTTCTTCGAACCTCGATGATCTCATATCACTCAGATAATTTTCTAATGAGATATACATGTTTACTGTCGACATTATATCCAAGTTGACTAGTTGAAGACTTTTGTTTGTCTTATACATTCTTTCGAGTACAGTTGTCCATAAAACCAACATGAATGCTGTATCATTGCGGTTCAACTTTTTGTCTAGTGATCTTGTTTCATGTTTAGTGGCTTTATTCTGTTGCTCGTCACTGGCAATTTCTCTTAAGCATGTTCTGAAAATGTCATAGCCACCTAGCAGCGCTGCCGACGCATCATGACGTGCAGACCAACGGGTTTCACTCAACGACTTCAATACAGAGAATTTTCCATCTGCCTTTTTCAAATGGTCGTTCATTTTCTGTCAACGACTTGTACTTGCGCTGAAAAAATTGTACATTTTTTGCACGAACAAGAAATGGTCTACTGCTTTCTCGCAACATTCTGCAGCACAGGTTCCCACCAAGTTTAAAGACTGAGCTGTGCAAGGCACGTGCATCGCAAGATCACTGTATCCACTCATTCTAGATTATTATCCTCAAGTAATGTAGTGATGGCAGTTTCCAGAGACTCCGATTGGAATAAACGTGAAAAAACGTTTTACTGGTACTCCAGAAGCATTAACACATCTGAAGACAACACTTAATTGATCAATATGGGAAATATCTGGAGTAGAATCAACTATCAATGAATAGTACTTCGCTTCTTTTACTTCTTCAATAACTTTATTCCTCACTTCTGATCCAATTATAGTGATTATCTCGCTGCAAATACTGGACGAAGGGTATGATGTATGTCCTTTTCCTGGATTTTCATATTTTCTTAAATGTTCTGCAAGAAAGTCATCAAACTCCGCAATAAGCTCTAATAAACCAAGATAATTCCCGTTTTGTGTTGAACCAATTGTTTCATTTGATCCCCGAAACGGTAGTCCTCTCGAAGCTAAAAATTTGACGACTGTCACTAACCGTTTGAAGACTGATCGCCAATAAAACTTCTCGGATCCAAACTGACGTTTCAGTTTGGAATCAATTGCTGATTTTGATGATCGTCGTGCTGTCAGTTCCAGGACATGCTTGCGGTGCTCGTGGCCCTTTTCATGACTTCCAAGTGCCTCATCTGCATGTTTCCAGTCATTGAAGCCAAACCGATTTAGGCTTGTAGAATCTTTGGAGAATAGGCGACAGGGAATACAAAAAACTTTTCCAGTAGATTCTGAGTAAAGTAGCCAGTCGCGAAGAACCAGTTGACCGTTCGGTAATTTTGAAAAGAAATGCGCCGGTTTCAGGAATCTGTTTTTCATAGGATTTTCGTATTTCCGCCTTGAGTTTAAGAAATCTGCATTCAAATTCTGTATCGGAATTTTCTCAACTATCATATCTAGAGTTTTCTCGTTTATGATCCAAGACGCAGCATCATGTAGATTAATTAGGGATCGAGTGGTTACTACGTCAGGAAGAGGCATTAACGAAGAATTGAATGACGAAGATGCAGTTGCGACCTGATTAATCGGTTGGCATGGAACTGATGTAACTGCATCCCCCGAGGAAATATCATGTAGCTCATCAGTGGCCGAGTCGGAAGTTGTCAGGGTTGATTCAAAGCAGATGTAGAAGATCGAAAAAAACATGTAATCTTGCTAGTCTTCTTCAAAGATTCTGCATTCCTTTTCAACTTTTCTTCGCAGAGTTTCTTATATTCGAATCCACTCAACTTTTTCCGGTCTCCCATTTTACTCACAAAAAAAATAAAATAAATGAGTTTTCGAGTGATATATTTTCCGATATAATCATAACTCAATTACTTTGTTACAATTGAATATCCACGAACCCGCACCAATGTGATAATACGCTTTTAATTATCGATTGAACTATAATGATAAAGTGGTAAGTAAATATATATAATATAATAATATATAATTTTATACAGTTGAGGTTTAAGTAACTCCGGCGAAAAGTGAATATTTTTTGTATGTAACCATTCTATCATTTGATTTTTTGTAGAATTGGAGGTTGGTGCAGGATTTACTTGAACGCAATGATACGGGGCGTTATCTATTACAACAACGGAGTTGTTGGGCAAATTTAGTACAAGACGTTCTTTTACCCACTTTTCGCAGTTGGTACCATTCATATCTGCATGGTAATCTCCACTTTTTGTTCCAGCTTTAAACATCAATAAACAGTTTGGAATAAAACCCATGTCGTCTCCTGCGTGAATAATAATTACACGTTGGCCCTTTGAAATAGGGGGAAATAACCCTTCGGTGCTATCGTTAATCTACGTTTTTGTCAAAGTAAATTCTTGACAAAGGGAACAAAGGACGTTCCCGAAACGTTGAATTAATTTTTACGTTTATTTACACAAGTTTCAAAGAAAAACTTATTTAAATATATATATATATATATATATATATATATATATATATATATATTGTTACATTATTCATAAGAAAAATATAAAACTTTTACCAGATCTAATGGTTACGAGATGCGTTCACTTTCACGTCCATGAGTATACCTGTGCATAAAACAAACGATGTTTGAAAAGGGACTGTATTACAGCTGTGTTAGATTATACAATGCATTACCCTTATCTATAAAACAAATATCATCGCCTTCACGTTTCAAAGACAATTTGCGTAAACATTTAACAGGTAAGGCGTAATATTCCATACAAGAATTTATAGCTGATAGAACAGCTTAACAGAAAGTTCACATGAAATTATAAAGGTCTGCTTGTGTTAACTGTTAACTACTCTGTGTAGATTAAACACGCAAATTTTCAAATGTTTTTTAATGTAAGGTGTATGTTTGTTAAATTAATTTTTTAAAATGTTCTTTACTCTGACTTAATTGAAGGGGTAAGTGGATGAAGGGGCTATGTGAGTTTTTTTAAATCGTATGTTTTGCCATGGATGAAGGTGTTATGTTCATATGTAACTTGTCACCTATGAACTACACCCCTGCGTTCTGGATTTAAGTAGATATCCAGTAGCAGAAGGAGCCAGGTCACATTTATTGCTCAAGTTACTATGATAGAAGGAGTTAAGTGCCTTTAACTCCATCATGCACTGAAAGGTGCGGCTTCTTCTGGTTTAAAGTTGCTATGGAAAAAGGAGTTATGTACACATAACGCCTTCATTCATTCAAAAGAACAGCATTTATGGGGTTGTTTTATAATCTTGTGTGTCGAATCATACGGTAAACAGTGGATACATACGCAGATCGCTCTGCATTTACCTCTGAGGCTACTCTGTTACAATCGAGACCATTTTAACAACGGTTGACTTACATTTGACACCGCCCGAAAGTTTGGCGGCATAATAACCACGTGTATAGTCTACCTTAAAACTCATGGTGCTGTAAAATGCAAAGTTGTGCGTTTATAGTTAGAGTTTATTTTTGTGTGGAAGGCATAAATAAATATGTTACCAAGAGAAAAGTTACTGGTGCAAACATCTCGGGAACTTAATAAAGCTGAAGCTTTGAATTTAGATTCTTTGTGTTGCGGTTATAGAAGTGAAAAATTAAATAACACTGAAGGTAAGATTACTTTTTAGATACACAATGGATATGGATGTTTTAGTAGTATCAATAGGTATTAGGAGTTAAACACTGAAAATTTGCAGGACTGAAGCAGCATTCACAGAATGCCATCTGTATGATAAAAATATACAGGTTGGAGCCCCACTAAGTGCAAATAGAACCTGTTGAACAATACCGATCGTCTTTTGTTTGTCAAGGTGACTGCTTCCGCTATTGATACACAGAGTGTAGCACATGCAGCGAAATAGAATAATTCAGCTTTAGCTTAACTAATGATGACTTTACCTTTAGCTTCTGATGTAAATGATAGTATCTGCTCGTTACAATCTGATGATTATATACAAGCTGAAGCTGGTCAAAGTAAAGGTATGACTGTAGAAAAATACCAACCATTTTTCTTTTCAGTAACACCCGTGGACCATGACAATGTCTATGTGCACGAATCCAGTGGAAGTGAATGCGAGCCAAGACATTCCAAATCAGATAGTGAAGAAGAAAGTAATCAGGAAGAAAATAGTCATGAAGAAAACAGGAGGAAGCGGGCGAGGTCATCATCTCAGATTACATGCAGCGAAAGTGTGAATAATAATGATCAGAATTTAACTAGTATCGGTACGAAAAGGCGTAAAGTTCTTCCCATATAAGAAAAAAATGTAAACAATGAACTAGAAACCCAGAGTTACGGAAGAGAAAGGTAGCAGCAGATTGCAGAAAGTAATCAGGAAGAAAATAGTCATGAAGAAAACAGGAGGAAGCAGGTGAGGTCATCACCTCAGGTTATGTGCAGCGAGAGCAAAATGTATGAGTTACATTTCATACAAGGGGAATCTTATTCATACAAGGGGATCTTATTCCACCCAAAACTGTATGTTCAGGATACTTATGTAATGAAAAACATGCAGAAGGGAATAGTTGATGACTTTTACAAGCTTGACGTAAATGCCAAAATTGCTCTCCTTTTCAGAAGTATTACACCCTGGCCAGTTGCACGAAAACGTAATGCTGCTAGCAGGCTCAAATCAAATTTCTATACCTATCTACTCCGTGGTTGTAGGTAATCAATAAATTTGTGTATGCAAAATATTTGGTGTGGAACACCATACGACCTTCCAACCTACAAAATGGAAATTAAAAGAAATGAAATAATTTTAACAACATTGTTTTAATGATAATTATGAAAACTCTTTTATAAGAAGTTCATTACGAAAATAAGCAACATTGTAAACGTAAAAACAAACATCTATGCCAAACCGACGTTTAAAATTCATGACAAGACAGAGGTTAATAGACATCTAGGTGCTAACTTAAAAATTTGCAAATTTTAATTGTAAATTGTAATAACGCATTGAATAAACACAAACAAAATGGCTGAAAAACAATTTATTATGTAAATAAAACATTTGAAATCCAACTAGGTGTTTTCCACGTCGCGTTGGCGCGTTCATTACATTGCATATTGACCAATCCTGGAGATATAAAGGAAGATCTTCAAATATGGAAATATGTTGGTACGCCTACATGGGAATATATTGCTATTTAGGGAATATATTTATAATTGTCATGCGACTAAGTTTAAACAAAGTGGTAATTAAAATACATGAAATAATTTTAATTATATTTTTTTAGGGTAACTATGCAAACCCTTTCCTACGTTCATAACGAAAACAGACAACATTGTGAAAACAAACACAGTAATCTATGTCAGAATGACGTTTAAAACTTCATTTCATATAGACATAACTACAAGTTACCTTAAAAAAAATTCCAAGGCCGCCCGCTTCTATAAAATATCAATAATACGTTTTAACCATTTCTATTCATATTTAACTATTTTTTAGACTTACCTTGCATTATCTTAAGAAACTTTATAAAGAAAAGTTATGTAGAATTAAATTTAGAATTTTAGAAATTTAGAATTAAATAAAAAATATGTCTGCACTTTTTCGTATAAAACGATACCTTATTCAGATATTGAAAAAAATTGAACCGACACTTACATTCTACCTTAGGAATTTTTTTACCGCTAATTAGGTCTATGTTGAGTATTTTTATATCTTTGAAATATGCAGCTGTTTTAGATATATTTGATAAAAACACACACACATATGTGTAAGTAGTGCCAATGCCGGATATGCGTGGTCACCATATGAACCGACCACACAAAATTAGTAATGAGGTACAAGATGTAATAGTCAACCACGGAAGAGTCACATTATTCGCAAAATTGCAGTCCACATAGAACATGCTTAGCTCCAACTCTCATGTACCGATTATACATTGACAAATGTAAGGTACAAAATAGCCCAGATAACTTTTTAATAAAACGACATTTGCCAAAATTGTTTCCAGCAATTTTAATCTGCCCTTCACTAACCCAAAGAGTGACACCTGTGCTAAATGCGATTCAGGACAAGCAAATGAGGAATACAGGGAAAACATCCAATTAGGTTTTCAGCTAATATCTATGGACCGTGAAGACGCCTTAAGAGATCCAAATAAGTGTTACATAACGGTTGATCTACAACAAACATTACCTTTACCAAAACTAACAACGTCAAAGGTATTCTATCTAAGACAAATATGGTTTTATAACCTAGGTATGCATATAATCTCTACAGAGGGGCATTGGTCCGCAATGCAGACGTGGACAGAAGATGTAGCGGACAGAGAGAGTGCAGAGGTAAAAAGTTCCGTATGGAACTGGGTACAAACTGATGGAACATGTGAAAACAAGAAAACACTGAACGGTTTGGTCAGATTCTTGCTCTGGCCAAACAAGAACTTCCAAATGGTTGGCTTTTATCAGTTTTTGGATGTAGATTGCTTTGATTTACTAACAATATTAACCCTTTCGTTCACAGTGTATTCAATTGAATACACTAAATTCAACTATTTTTTATCGCTATCTATGCAGCTATCTAAGTATGTAGTAACTTTCTGATCAATAATTGACCCTTTCGTATTTCAAATATGACTTGTGTCTCCATCTAGTCATTATTTTCTAATTTTGACAACTATTTAAAAATTACAGTTTGCTACTTTAGCATCAGCGTCATAACAGCTGTTGTGTATTTTTGCTTTCACTGGAATATTCCTACGTATTTTTTTTGCAGAATATACTGAGTGTGTGGTGCAAAACATAACTTATTTGAATGCTGTTAGTGGTTTTCTAAGAAAACTTTTTGTTTTTTTGTAAATTTAGCTGAAAAAGCATTGTATTCAATCGAATACATCGTGACTCGAAGGATCTAGTCATCATGGTGTCTAACCTAACTTTTTAGTTTTTTTGTCTTGATTTTCTCCTTTTATTGTCTTAGGCAGCAAAACATAATATGAAAAAGCCGTTAAGTGATGCTGACTTATTAGAAATTATTGAGTCAGGTCTCTCCGACATTGAACTTTTGAGCGATGATGATGATGACGTGGAAGATATGGGAGGGGATACAGAAGAAGAGAGTGGGGAATGGGACAGAATTACTCGCTGATCATGTGAAGGTGTTTGGTCAAGCTGCTGCAATTGTTACAACATTAGTAAAACGGCGTGTAACTGAACCAAATTATCGCTTATATTTCGACAACTATTTTAGTAATTATAAAGCACTGCAATATCTTCGAAGCAAAAATATTTTTTCATCTCGTACTGCTCGAACAAACAGATTTAGTAATCCCCCATTCTCATCTGATAAAATTATGAAACAGAAGGGACGTGGTAGTTTTGAAGAAGTCCTCAGCAACGACGGCATTGTAATGACAAAATGGTTTGACAATAAAAGCGTTGTAATGGCATCAAACTATAAGGGAGTTGGTGTCCCGGATACCTGCAGGCGTTAGAATAAATCTGAAAAAAACGACCAAGATGTCTCCAGGCCAGAAGTGATTAGGGACTATAATGGGTGGAGTGGATAAACTCGATTTTTTGATTACTTTGTACAGAACGTTCATAAGATCTCGAAAATGGACTCTGAGAATGTTTACACATGCTATTGATATAGCATGTGCAAACGCATGGTTAGAGTACTGAGAAAAAGCTTCTAGTATAGCAATTCCGAAGAAAGACGTACTCGATCTTTTAGTCTTTAGGGCATATATAGCCGAAGGCCTAATAAAGGCAAAAAGAGTTATTTACAAAAAGAAAGGACGCCCCTTGTCTCGCCTTTCTCCGGATTCAAATACAACCAGTCCATCAAATACCCCTCCAGCAAGCCCAGTATTTGCATCTCCAACGACTTCTAGAGGAACCATTGAAACCAGACCCATCGATGATGTGCGATATGATCAAATAGGACATTTCCCAGATTTTGATAAAAGGTCATTTGCCTCTAGATGTAAAAATATTGAATGTAAAGGTCAGTCTCGTGTTTTGTGTGTTAAATGTAATGTGCATTTATGTTTAAATAAAGGAAAAAACTGTTTTGTAAAATACCACAATAAATAAAAAATAAAAACCTTTTTTTTTAAACCATCTATTTTTGTTTAGTATGGCTTTGTACCGTAAAGTCATAATGTATTCATTTGAATACATCATCAAACTCAAAAACTACCTGACCAAAAAATTTCGGTGTAGGATTAAAAAACAACAAAAAAATAACTTAGTAACTGTGCAGAATTTTTTCATGCAAACAAAAAAGTTGTGACCGAAAGGGTTAAATATTGTCCGTTTGAAGTTAGTAAAATAAAATCATTAAAAAGAAATAATATAATTATTATACATTATAAATACTTTCTATATATAAAGGTTGAACGATTCACAACCTTTAATAGTTTGTAGCCATATAGTTTTATTAACATTCACACTCAGACAATGGTATTTGGTATGCAGTACAACAGCAGATAATTCACTATTTATGCTGTTAGATGTATTAAGCTGTAAATTGGAATTAAATATGTAATAAATTTGTCATTCACCCACAAATCTATGTGCATTACACGAACAGAGTATCCCTATCAAAGGTGAACGGGGATGGTATAAAAGAATGTAATTCAGCAGCACAATAGCTATCGTAATACCAAGAAAGAATTGAAACAATTCTTCTGTACTCAAGAGACTATTTGACAGAAGTTAAGGACAGATTACTTATAAGCCTAATTGCTCAATTTTGAGGATGGTCAATGATATCGAGAGCATATTAGGGAACAGCCTTAGAGGCGAGAAATATATTCTAGATGAGGTCGGATTTGGGCATTACACATCAGAAAAAGATTTCAGCCGGTAAAGTACTGTTTAGATCTGTATAAAAAGCCTATTTTATACACACCTGACAGAAGATGATCAACCCATGATAGATTTGAAGATACAATCATTCCTAACATTGTAACAGAGTGAAAACTTAAGATCTGAGCCATTCATACAAACAACAGGAAGTAATTGATTTTTTGGCGGATACAAGGCAACACTGAGTTTTGTTCGCATTAAATTTAATTAGATTGTTACTGTCACATTCAAGGACACGTTGTTGATTGAAATTGTCCTTTTAGCTTCTTTAATGTCTTAGCTTGAGATAGAAAGAGGATTAGTCCCTAGATAGCACGCAAGCTTACGGCAAACTATATTTTGATTGCTTGGAATTCTAGCATATCTTATACCACAAGGGGGGATCAAATATAGTATAAGCTTACACTTTCAACAAACCCGCTTCTCGAGACGGTAATGTATGAGACGTTCCACGCACGGCATAGCGCAAACGTTTTACATAGTTGAGGTCATTTGCATTGCAGTTTATAATATCCCCTTTAGTCGTATTCCTTTTTTTGCGTGTGCGTTAGTTACTAGTTAATGTGTTCGTCTTCGTCTTGATTTTGTTGACATTGTTACTACTAATTTGTTGTTATTTGTTTTATATATTTTATTGTTGTCATTGTTGTTAGCTTGCCATTGTTAAAAACACTTTAGTGACTATTTCGTTAACACATGTTTTTGTGCAGAAGGCAGGCTTCTCGTTCAAGACAATTTTTTATCTTTCTTATTTCATACAAACCTTCACATTAAGTACTTTAGTTTTGCATTGATCATACTTGTTTTGAGATTAAACCTCCTACATAATATGACCTTAATTTTTTGTTTTTTCTTTACAGAGATCAACGTCTCCAGAAAACGATACTTGAGCAGTTGATGTAATATTTTATATCGATTGTAACATTAATGTTATGAAATAAAATCAGGATGTTGTTAAATTTGTTACTTTGTTTTAATAAGGAAAGATGTGAAAGCGTTCATATACATTGGGTAAAATTAATTCATACCCGAATCAAAGTAAGCGTAATATGCTTGAATAATGAGCATCATGCAAGCTGGTAAAGTAAGCTTGACAAGATTAACATGGCAAGCTTGATGCGTGTGAAGTAGGATGCTTGATTTCAGTTGGATATAAGCTTGACAGCTTTACATGACAAGCTGCTACCGCTGTTATGGCAGCCTTGATTCCAGTTTCAAACCATATTTGCTATAGATGCTTTCATGTAAGTTCAGTTGCACGTCATTAATTTATGTAAGTAGTTCCAACGTTCTAGATGGTTTCTATCTCCTTTTGAGTAATGGGAACATACAAAACAGTAGCATGAATAATTTGTTGCAAATTGGCTAAATAAATTTATGACGTGCAACGGTTTTTTGTGGAATTGCCTATATCTGGGTATTATGAATAGATTGGGATTAACTACAATGAAGAGTGAAGTCATGTGCAATGCAATGGATCAGGTTAATTTTTGAAAAAATGAAATCATTTATGTATAGCAGAAAAAGTATAGGAGCTACCACTGATCCATGTGGCACAATCGTGTTAATGCAAATTTCTTCGAAAAGAAACCATCAATTACAACATGTATTCGTCTTTAATCAAGAAAACTGGAAACCCAATTGATAAGGGTATCAGTTAACCCAAACATTGTGAAGTTGGTACGTAAACACTTAGGCCAAATTTGGTGAAATGCTTTTAAAATATCTATAGTGACTACAACTGTTTCACCGGATTTTAATGTATTCTTCAAAACTTGGGTCACATGAAAGCAGATCACCTGTTAAACAACTCTGTCTAAATCCATATTGGTGGTTACTACGGTGTTTCTTAGATTCAAGGAAAGAAAGTAAATGCTGGTTGATGGCTTGTTCCATGACTTAGCGTATGAAGAAGAGTTGACTACAAGCACACTTTTTCCAGTATATTTAAGACACAAGCCTGATGCAAAAAAATCTACAAAAAGATTGGCTTTGTTTACAGAGCCAGCCAGTACAGATCCGTCAAAAGAGATGTCATGGGGGAAAATAAAGCTGTAACAAAGATTTTACTGATGGCTTTAGCTAAAGACCCAAATTTGCGACTACCCAAAGATCATATAGCTAGTTCATAGCATTTTCGGTGTTCGAAAGACTGTTTAGCTTTAGTAATATCATTAGGTATTTCTTGCACCAACGTTGTCTGCATAACTCTCAACCGTTTTATTGGATTTTCATTTGGTATAAGATATCTTTTTGAAAGATGGCATCAGCACAAGTCGCATTGAACCTGGGTTGGGAACAAGAATGACCAATACGGTTTAAAAATGAGGATAACTTAAAACAATATTCACGCTATGAAAAAGTTGCAAAGAAATCCCACAGATCACTCCATTTAGATCAGGGTTGTCCAACTTTTTCGATGGCCGGGGCCACATTTTAGTAGTAGAAACTGTTTGGGGCCGCAGTTCAAATACTGTACTTACAATCAAACAAAATCATGGATAATAAAGCACACTACATTTGAGTACTTTTTACTGAGCTATAAATAATTATTATTTATACATATCAATAAGAACATATGTATAAAACAGCTAGTGTGATACTTGGCCTTGGATCTGCATCGACAATGTCTCGATATCTGGTGCAATGGATGTAGTAGAAATTCTCAATGTGTTCTCCAGATGTTCATCAGATATTCTATTTCGAGTCTTACTTTTGGCGTGGTTCATTCTTGAAAAGAGTTGTTCACATATGTAAGTGCTGCCAAAAAGGGATGCCATGAAGAGAGCGTGATTATGTAACGTGGGAAATTTGTCTCTTGGTAGATAAGATTTATACAATTCAATCAACGTTACGTGGTCAAATTTGTCCTTTAGTTGCATATCAGATTGCAACTCGATACATTCCATTTGAAAATTCGGTGGCAATGTATATTTCTACCGAAAATGGAGTTGCAAAAATACTAAAATAATGTTTATTCCCTCGAAAATCCTGAAATCGTTGTGCAAAGTCCCGTATCAAATCGAGGAGTAAAACTCCGTATTTCTGCCCACTCAAAGGATTATGTTCGGCCAAGGTATGGAAGTACGAAAAATTGTTTCCATTTATTTGTTCCTGCCATAACTTCAATTTCATTTGGAACGCGTTTATAGTTTGAAACAATGCACTGATGAGTTGATCTTTGCCTTGGAAACGGGTGTTTAATTCATTCATGTGCGCTGTTATATCAACTAAAAACGCTAAATCAGCCAGCCAGTTTATGATATCAAGTTCTGGAACACGTTTATCTTTCGATTTCATAAACGTCTGGATTTCACTTCGTAAATCATGAAATCGTTTCAACATTTGTCCCCGACTGAGCCATCTAACTTCGGAAAAGTAGACGATGCCACCATAATCAGCGTCACATCATTTGAGAAAGTCTTGAAATTGGCGATGATGCAAACCCTTTGATCTTATAAAATTCACAATCTTGATGACAGTATGCATAACATGGTCCATTCTAAAAGCTTTTTCGCATAAATTTTCCTGATGTATGATGCAATGATACTTCATCAAACAAGTGTTTTTCATAGCAACAGCATCATTCTCTAACAATTTTACAAGTCCTTCTCTTTTACCTATCATAGCTGCAGCGCCGTTAGTAACAATGCCGGAAATGTTGGAAAGCGACAAAGAAAATCGGGATAACGTTTGTTTCGTTGCTTCATATAAGTCTCTTGATGTTGTTGTGTCTTTTAACGAAACTAAAGCAGTCATTTCTTCAACGATATTATATTCGTCATTAATGCCTCTGATGAAAATGGCAAACTGTGCCGTGTCACTAGCATCAGTACTTTCGTCCATTGCCAAGGAATAAAATTTAAAACCGGGAACTTTAGTTTTCAGTTGATTTTCAATGTCGTTTCCAAGATCGGTAACTCTTCTGGCGACAGTTTCATGTGACAAACTGACTTTAGAAAATTCCGCTCTCTTATCTGGGCAAATTATTCCTGCCACTGTTTCCATGCATTCTTTGATAAACTCGCCATCAGAAAACGGTTTTAACTTCTTAGCAATTAAACAGGATACTAAATAACTAGCTTTCACTATCGCTCTCGGTTGATTTGAAGCCACGAAAGGAATCGAATTTGCCTGCATGTTTTTGAACATAATGTCGTTTTACGTTATATTCTTTAAAAACATTTACAAATTCACGGCAAATTAAACAAAACGCCGAATTGTTCAGCTCAATGAAAAAGTAATCTTCTGTCCATTTTTCATTAAAAATTCGTTTTTCATCAATCAATTTTCGTTTCATTTGTACCGAGGTCATCCCACAAAATCGAAAAAAATTGAGACGGTAAAAGAAATAAAGAAAATGAAATATTTTTTGAGTAGTAGGTACACTGGATACGTAACAAAGATGAAATAATTATTAACATACACTTACGTGTTTTCCAAAATAAACAAAAAACGGGATAATTCATTAAATAAACTAAACAACAATAAATATAGTCAACGCGCGAAGACAATTCAACTGTGCTCCTTTACATTAGAAATTCAACTGCCTACCTGCAAGTGAAGCAAAGGCAGGCGTGCAACCGTCTTTGCAAGGCACTATTAAAAGGCTAAAAATAGACATTATGCATTCCTCGCAACGCGATGACGTTGGGCTGGTGGGCCACAGTGAGACTTGTCGCGGGCCGCATGCGGCCCGCGTGTTAGACAACCCTGGTTTACATGATTTAAAACAGGACAAGATTCTATCAGTATTCTGGGGATCAGTAGAAGTAGACCTAGAGTGGAAAGAATAGATATTTTATACGCAAATGGGTTTGAAATAAGAAAGAGGTCAAGAAGATGTGGAGTATGGCTAAGGTTATCAAGGATCATAGTACGTTCGGAAATCATTTGTGTGAGAAGATCGTACACTTTTCAAACTAAGGTAAGCGAAGAAGCCTTGAAAGTTACTGTCATTACGAGACCTATAAAATATATAAAATGAGTACTTTCGATAACCGAGGTCCTTTGTATCCTGCCCACTCGGACATCCGAACGGGACAGTGTTTTATGCGTGAAATTTTTTACCCTAGAACCGCAGCTATATTTTCGTTAATTTTGGACTCTCAATCCGACAGGAAGATTACAGTGACGGTGACCGGAAAAATCAGGCAAGAATGGATTAATAATAAGGAAAGGGTAACGGGCAGTCCTTACCGAGCCCAGAAAATCGGAGAACCAATATTAAGGGGCCCATGGTAAAAGTCATGAGTACTCATGCCTCCCACCATCAGGTTGGACGGGTTGTTTCAGTAGACTCCAGCTAACACAAACCACAGATTTTAATCGATTGTAAAGGCGCACCTCACAACATTCAATGACCACTTTTATTTTATTTTAATAATATTAGACTATATATATATATATATATATATATATATATATATATATATATATATATATATATATATATATATATATATATATATATATATATATACACACAGTGTGTCCCAAAGTTCTGGTTTCGGAGGATTGCGCAGTTATGGTAGAAGATAGA
The DNA here is from genome assembly GCA_036346205.1 of Vesta saturnalis. Lineage (NCBI taxonomy): Eukaryota > Metazoa > Arthropoda > Insecta > Coleoptera > Lampyridae > Vesta > Vesta saturnalis. The sequence goes on along the minus strand of JARFJB010001218.1, from coordinate 3,568,307 downwards.
ATTTTTAAAATTTGGTGAAAGTTGTACCATAAACGAACACATATTATGAAAATATTATTGACTATATAGCGTGTTCCAGAAAAATGTGGCTATATTAACTTAAATTTTTAAATTGAACACCCTGTATTTTATTACATAATAAGAAATGTATTTGCTGCAATAATTACTCCCGAATTGTTAAATAAGTGCGAAATTCATTGGTAATTGATAATCCCATCATACAAGATCGTCACTGTATCGTTAGAAATGTAAGTAACCAGTTAGATATTAGTAAGAAAAAATTAGTGATGAGGAAGTAAAGTTTCAACCGTATAAATTGCAAATTCTCCAATTATAACAACACAAGCGCTTAGAAGTAAACGGAATGCCTTTTTAACATTTGTTAAAATGAAAGAAAAATATATAAATAAAATTATATTATTAGAAAATAGCTATGCCGAGCGTTTTATTTTCAAATTTATGATTGAGTTGGTTTTTTTTGCAGCTTTTAATGATATTGTCATTTTGCTTAATGAAATTGACCATACAAACCCTATATCGTTTGAAAGATTAGTACAATCTCTAACAAATACAAATACAATATACAGGGTGTTCCATTAAAAAATGTTGATATTCTTCAATTGGAGTTTTGCTTCACCCTGTACTACAAGTGATACGAAATACCAATCTAACCTATTTTCTAAAAACCTAATAACCTCACAATATTAATCAAATGAAAAAATCTTCACACATTACTAGATTTAGTAACTGGCGGGGTGACAGATTAGGGATAATTTTTGTACACTATTGGCCATACCTTATAAAATACCCTGTATAACCTAGTAAGACCATATATTTTTGAAAAGCTCTTGAACGTGGGAATTCAAATTTGTAATAAAATACAGGGTGTTCCATTTAAAAAGCCACACATTTCTGGAACACCCTATATAGTCAATAATACTTTCAGAATGTGTTCGTTTATGGTACAACTTTCACCAAATTTTGAAAATTCTATCTTCTACCATAACTGCGCAATTGTCCGAGACCAGAACTTTGAGGCACCCTGTATGTATGTATGTATGTATGTATGTATGTATGTATGTATGTATGATATATATATATATATATATATATATATATATATATATATATAACTTTTTTGTGGTTGCGCAGTAGTTTATTGCGTATGTTACGCCGTAACCTATTGCGCATATGGGTTTCATTTCTACGCTAGCTTGGTTTATCGGACTTTCTGCCATTGCGATGAACGTGGCTTCTCTGAGTTTTCTGCGAGTTGTAATCTCGTCCTTTGCCACTATCTCTATGTTGTCCCATTGGATTCGGTTGTCTTCGTTGAGTGGTCTGATGCTCTCTCCTTGTGTGATCTGCCGCATTCGCATGGTAGGTTGTATACACAATTCTTGGAATTCTGGTCTTTACTGTGGTTTGGTTTTGGTTAGTATTCCCCTGAGCGTTCATGCCTATTTGAAGGCAGTGCGTATCTTGTATTTGCTTCCTGTCCTTCGTATTTTACCAGAGCTACCTAGAATGTATGGTATTACCGCTGTGTATTTAGGTTCTTCTTTTCCTATTTAGGTTAGGTGTTAGATAGGGGTAGGCATTTTCTTTAACCAATACCAATCGTAAGAACACTGTCATAAACATATCTAAACGAAAGTTGAACGAAAACGAAATGAAGATTCTGGACAAAGGCTTGAACTATGCCATAACACCGACGTATATTCCGAAAGTATATTTAATAACCGCAGTTACACAGAAACAGCTATGAAATTAGATGCCGAAGAAGCCGAATAATACAGGTTTTATTAGTCCTAGATTCGTCTAGGCGAACTAAACCTAACTTCTCTAACCTAGAAAGGAAGGCAGTTATTTCCCTTAAGATTGATCCAACGATCAAGATTCTCCCGGCAGATAAAGAAAACGCGACTGTGGTAATCGAACAACTACTGGAGGGAACTAGTACAAATACCAAAAGCTCTCACACCATCAATTGAAAGAGATATACCAGACAGTGGCACAACACAAGGGAGTTCTCCGATTACCAGAGAACTAAACTCACTCCACACCACAGCAAACATCCGCATCTGTACGGCATACCAAACATCCACACGGAATTCCTCTGAGCCAAACTGTGAGCCCGGGAAATTCGCCTTGTCATCCATTAGCACAGGATCTGCTAGGCATCATCACACCCTTATCAGGAAAAACAGAGTCTATGGGCAAGAATACGTAGCACTTCCATCAGAAACTTCCAACCTAATCACGAAGAAATATTGGTAAGCTTCGACATCGTAAGCCTATTCACAAAGGTGTCCACAGACAAGGCACTAAGAATCATAAAGGGCAGGCTGGAGAAGGATGACACCTTAGACGAAAACACGAAACTCGCCGTAAACACAATGGAATTTCTGACAATCTGCATTAGAACGACATACTTCTAAGTAGAAGGCATTCTACCAACTAGAGTTTGGGATGGCGATCGGTTCCCCTCTATTACCCACAGTGAACAATATATACATGGAAGACAAAGCGATATCACAATTCACGGAAAAACTAAGGGTGTGGCTTAGATACGTGGATGACACCGCCGTAGTTTGGCAACACCGCAAGCATACGGTGGATGAATTCCTAAATCATCTAAATATCCACGCACCATCTACAAAATTCACAATGGAATTGGAGTCGGAATAAAAACTGCCATTCCTAGATGTACTTGTACACAGGAATGACAACACTTTCACAAGTGTATACAAGAAACCCATCCACACGGGGGTACCTACACCACAAAAGTGTGAAGTTAGGAGTGGCAAGATATTGGTACGATAGAGCTGAAATAATATGCTCGAAACAAGAGGACCTGAAAAAAAAAGAAAAAGAAAATATAGCCAAAACACTTAAAGAAAATGCCTACCTCGACCTAACACCTAACCTAAATAGGGAACGCGCAACCGCAAAAGAAGAACCTAAATACAAAGCGGTAACACCATATTATTCCAAGTACCTTGGACAAAATACGAAGAATAGGTAGAAAATACAGCCATAATCAGTAATTATGGCTTTATACAACATTTTAAATTGATTAAACCGATATTTTTTAGATTAAACAAAATAAATTGTATTTTTTAAAAGGGCCATGAAAAGACAAATGACTAAAGTACTGTCAGATTACAATTTGAAGTATCCTTTTGTTCAAATTTCAATTACTCCTACATTATGTTAACGTTACAGCAAAGAATTTACGTTGTTCAGTGTTATGGGCTCGGAGAACTTGTAACACGAGAAGTGGTGCGACAGTTTAACGAGAGATTTCCCAACACCAATCTTACACGTATGACTTGGTTGCGAGTAGTTATGAAATTTCTTGAAACTGGCAGCGTTCTTAACGTTACGAAAGAAATAAAGAAATATGATGAAAACAGTACCGCAACTATTGTTGCTATTGATTCCGTGGAAGAATACCCGAGATTATCATTGAGGGAACGTTCACGTAATCTTAATGTTAGTAAATCGGAATTACAAACAATTTATAAATCCAACAAGGTAAAGCCATTCAAACCAAAATTTGTACACACTATCGAAGAAGGTGATGCAAGCCGTAGATTATTATTTTGTCTTACCATCGGGGCGAAATGTATTGTAGAACGAAATTTTTATAAAAACATCGACTTTTCAGACGAAGCAACTTTTACCACAAAATTGTCGCTACTGGTCTACAGAAAATCCAAAATCAATTGTAGAAGACAGTATTACCAAAAAGTGAATGTGTGGTGTGCCGTTTCATATCGTTTTGGAATTCTTGGACCTTTCTTCATAGAGGGACGGTTAAATCAGAATGAGTATCTACAGCTACTTGACAGATTCAGGGAATAGTACTTACATGACTTGCCGCTGACAGAAAGACAAGCAATTTATTTCCAGCAAGACAGATGCCCTGCACGTATTAGATTTTTTAATGGGGTCGCTTGAAACAGCTGGTTTACTCTCAACCAATACCCAACAGTACAGAAATACTAAAAAAAAGAATAAGATATGGAGTACACCAAATACACATCGGGAAAATTCGGAACAGTTTTAAAGAATTCACACATCGCAGGAAAGATGTGCAGAAAGTGGTGGGGTTATGTTGAATAAATAATTTATTGTAGATTGTTAAATTTGTTGTAAATACTATTTGTTTCGTTAAATATCCTTCAAACAGAATTAAAAAAAAAATTTTTGTTTAATCTAAAAAATACAGTTTTAATCAAAGTAGGAGATCTTCCTGAAATTTTGTATAAGGCCATAATTACTGATTATGAACAACTTTTCTTAGTAAAATTTTGCCGCATCATGAACAAAAATATTAGTTTACCTTAAAAGAAAATAGTTTTCGCTTCACTGTCAAGGCCGACTTGTTTTTCAAAACCTGATAATACTCTTTTCAAACCAAGCAGGGCTTAATCCACAGCCTTAAAATAAAATTCAAAAATTTTAGTCCATCACACCTCTTGTAACTTTAATCCTGAGACACGCTATATATATATATATATATATATATATATATATATATATATATATATATATATATATATATAGAACACACACACACACACACACACACACACACACACACACACACACACATGTACAGGGTGTCCCATTAATATTGTGAAAAAATCAGGGGGAGTTTCCTTGACCAAAAATAAGAAAGAAAGTTTCTATGAACCTATGACCGAAAATGCTTCGTTTCGGAGATACAGGGTGTTAAAATTTAGAGAAAATACAAATTTTTTACTAATATTTGAAGAACACTGATTCCGTTTTTTTTTGATTTGGTATGTTTGTTTATAAAAACGGCCGACGTCTTCTGACGTAACTTGATTAATTTTATCAATTCCAGCGGCGTCCGGGGATTCGCTCCTGTTTATATTAATAAGTAAAAATATGAGACGCCACTGATTTTTCTTAGGTTTCTTTATTTTTTCTAGTCATACGATTAAAAATACAACCTTTTTGTCTCTTTACTTTTTTTGATATCTTGCTTCGTTTTCGAGCAAAAAATTAATATCCTTTTCTATGCACATTCCTAAGGGAAGTAGAAACAAAAATAGAAATTCAATGTTTTAGTTATTTACTAATCAAATTTAACAATACATTTGAGGGAAAAACAATGTAACAAGCTGAGAAACAATAACTCACTAAATAATATTTTTTTAAATAATTACTTTACATACTCAAGCGTTATAACAGTTGTTGAAAATGTGCACCTTCAACTCTAACACAGGCGGTTCACAGGATGCGGTTTCTTAATTCGTCTATAGTTTGCACTGAGTCGTATAAACCAACTGTTTGAGGTGAGTCCAAAGGAAAAACTCCAACGAATTTAAGTCGGGAGACCTTGGGGTTGAGCCTCCTCGACCTATCCAGCGATTTGGGTAGAAATTGTTCAAATATTGAACAATTAAATTGGGTAGAGCACCATCGTGCATAAAATACATTTGCAACCTTAATAACAATGGGATGTCTTCCAAAAGTATAGGCAATTCATGCTCCAGAAAACGGCGATAAACATCTCCAGTAAGCCTTGGTAAAAAAAATGGGCCTATTAAGTGGTCTTCCACAATTCCGACCCATACATTAAGTGAAAACTGCTGTTGATGACGGCCTTCTAATATTGCATTTGGGTTCTCGTCCGCCCATACATGATTATTATGGAAGTTCATTATGGCTTCTCTAGAAAAATTTGCCTCATCCGTGAATAGTACTTGTGCTAAAAACTGTGTGTCGTATCCACCGACATAAATCTAATCTTAAAGGAAAATCAGTTGGTAAAAGTGCCTGAACCCGTTGGATGTGATAAGGGTATAGAAGTTTATTTTTTAAATCCTGAAAATTGTAGAACGACTTGTATTTAAGTTTCTAGGAATCTGTCTGGTACCTGTTGTTGGAGTGTCCTCAATTTCATGAAGTACATCTTCGTCAATTGTGGGGTTATTGCTGTGCGGGATCGCCCGTTTCCTGCGGTAAGTTTTCGAAAACTTCCCGTTTCACTTAGACGTTGACATAGACGGGTGAAGATAGTACGATTAGGGTATTTCTGCTCATAGAGGCGCCTAGCGGCTAATGCATTACCGTTGACAAGGCCATATCGCACATTTCACTATTTGTGTAATTCATTTTGACAAGCAAGAATTGACAAATACACACTTTAAGTATTTATTACAATCACATACTTAAGCTATTAATTTTTTGCTCGAAAACGAATCAAGATATCAAAAAAAAAGTAGAGACAAAAGAATTGCATTTTTAATCATATAATTAGCTTGTTACAATGTTTTTGTCTCAAACGTATTTTTAAAGTTGATTAGTAAATAACTAAAACATTGAATTTCTATTTTTATTTCTACTTCCCTGCATGTGCATAGAAAAGGATATTAATTTTTTGCTCGAAAATGTAGCAAGATATCAAAAAAAGTAAAGAGACAAAAAAGTTGTGTTTTTAATCGTATAATCAGAAAAAATAATGAAACCTAAGAAAAATAATGGCGTCTCATATTTTTACTTATTAATATCAGAGTAGTCCCCGGACGCTGAATAGAAATAAATCAAATTACGTCAGAAGACGTCTGCCGTTTTTATAAACAAACATACCAAATTAAAAAAAAAAAAAACGGAATCAGGGTTCTCCAGATATTAGTAAAAAACTTGTATTTTCTCTAAATTTTAACACCCTGTATCTCCTAAACGAGGGACATAGGTTCATAGGAACTTTCTTTTTTAAACTCCCACTGATTTTTCCAATTTAATGGGACATTATATATAACAGAGTGCACCAACCACGATGCAAAGTTCGATAACTCCTTTGGTTTCATAGATATCAAAAAAGTTCTCAAACAAAAAGGGTAGAGGAAGTAACAGTGCATTATTTAAAATTATTTTGAACTATACAGGATCTAACTTGTTTTTTTTTAATGGGAACCCCTGTATATTATTTCAAATTCAGAAAGACCACATCTTTTCGATTGTTTTAATGTCGGGATTGAATACATTATACAGGGTATTTGGACAGATATGGATTGTTTTGTGTTGAAATTGTACTCATTTCAATGCCCTGTAGAACAATACACTCTGTAGAAATGAATTATATGTTGGCCAGTTATCTTTCAGAATATTGACTAGTATTGTTAACCACCATTATTCATTTAGCTACTTGGGGTTTGTATACAGGGTGGCTCAAAACACGGATGTATAATTTTCTTCCTTAACTCAAATGGAACACCCTGTATTTTTTATTACTATCAAAGTCCTCTGGTACTCCTCTTTCATTTTTGTCAGAGGTTTCCGTTACCTAATGTGAGTAGTTATCGAGATATTTCCAGATATTCATTGCAATTCGCTGTTTGAAAGTAATTATCACGAAGTTTTTATATTATTATCAAGTAGTTTTTGTATTTTACATATGTCAGTTCGACAGGTTTCACTGTAGTGTTTCGCTCAGTTATTCGTTCAATTTATTTCTCTGTTTCAATATAGTTGAAGTGAAAAGTAGCAAAGAGATGAATGGTGAACAATTTTCCCGTCGTGAAATGACTGACATGATTTGGATACTTGGCGAATGCACCAAAAACTGTTTATTGGCGTCAAGAGTATATCGTGAAAGATTTCCAGACCGGAGACAACCGAGTAAAGTTAGTTTGAGAAAGTTGATGGATCGTTTTGATCGCACCGGATCGGTTAACTATCACAAGAGAGAAGCAGGAAAACATGGAATAACGGAAGATAACCAACTCAAAGTGTTGCTGAGCGTTACAGAAGACCCGCATACCAGTATACGAAAGATTTCATCTCAAAAAGGCATTAGCCATGGTACGGTTCAACGAATCCTTTCCATGTCCAAATACATCAGGAACTAATTGTAAACGATTTCCAAAGCAGAGTAGAATTTTGTCAATGGGCAAAATCGAAAATCGACGAAAAACCATTTTTCTTTGATTTTGTTTTGTTTGGGGATGAGGCAACATTTTCGAAAAATGGAGGAGTTAACTGACACAATTTTCACGATTACCAGACATCTAACCCACATTTGATACAAACACACAGCCAAACAAGATGGTCCTTGAATGTTTGGGGTGGAGTTTTGGGAAATCGTATAATAGGGCCACACTTTTTTGAACAAACGGTCAATGGTACTGTTTATTTACAGTTTCTTCAAAATCATTTACCAGTTCTTCTTGAAGAAGTGCTCCTCGACATTCGGCAACGCATGTGGCTGCTACATGATGGCGCACCGGTTCATAACACAGGTCCTATCAAGGACTATCTGAATAATTATTTCCAACAAAGGTGGATAGGCAGAGGAGGACCTAAACATTGGCCAGCTCGATCACCAGACCTAACTAAAGTAGATTTTTTCTTGTGGGGTTATGTAAAGAGTATGGTGTATAATGACCCACCAACGACAAAAGAAAACATGAAGGTCAGAATTACAGAAGCATTCAAGAGTGTTGATCTTACAATATTGCGAAATGTGAGTCGGGCATTCGAGAATCGACTTTAACATTGTAGTGATATTGGTGGAGGTCACTTCGAACACCTAATATGATTAATTTAATGTTCTTATTTTCTTTTTATTATTTATTCTTTCGTTATTGTTGTTCTTCTATATTTACAGTTAATGTTATCAGTATCAAGTAAACAGGTTAGATAGTGCACTAGATTGATTTATTTGTATTGTTTCGACACATTTGCAAGACAAATCCTTCTCAAACAGAATTAAATTTGTCAAATTTATATGTCAAACACAATGACGACCAGATAAACAAACATCATAATCCTAGATTTTGTATCAAATTCATCAAATATCTGGAAATATCTCGATAACTACTCACGTTTTTTTTTTGAGAACTTTTTTGATATCTATGAAACCAAAGGAGTTATCGAACTTTGCACTTGGTTGGTACACCCTGTGGTATTATATATATATATATATATATATATATATATATATATATATATATATAAATATATATATATATATATATATATGTATATAACAGGGTGACCGAGATACGGACATAGGAATTCCCATTTGAAAATTTGACTATCTGTACGAACTAGCTCAGAAGCGATAGAGAGCTGAGCCTTGGTACAGAGCTTAAGGGGTCCTTCCTGCCAGGAATAATGTGATGTTTAAAAATTTTCACTCAATACGGAGGTCTCAGGTTCGAATCCTTTTAGGCAAAAAAACCAAATTTTGATGAAACTTAAAATCAAAGTACACAACCAAACACACAAAAAAATGTTACTTCAATCAGGTTGGGTAATTTAAAAAAATCCCTCCGCTTTTTAGATTTTTAACGCGACCATAATGAAATTTCAATGAAAGTACATGCACCTAAATTGAATTCAAATCGCATTGGTAGTGTACAATATCATTGTTGAAAATCAGAAATTTTTCAATATAATTTAACTATTTTATAACTGTCCTTAAATGTGTTTTAAAGAATAATAAGTAACGTATTACATATTGACTATGATTAGTTCTAACAAACTTCCGTTTAAGAATTTTATTTTGAACTCTTTGTAATCAGCTATGTGAGAAACAAAACAGTAACAAATGATATCAGTTGTTCATTCCCAGTATTGTTGAAAATATTATTCTGTACTAACCTAACCTAACCTAACAAGCACTTAGTTTTGAATCTATTCTTTGCTATACATTTGAACCTGTATTGACAAAGATTGTAGTTTATTAAGTAAAGATTTGTTTAGTTTTTGTAGTTAAGTAGTTATGGCTTCTACATTTTCAATAGAAGAAAAAGTTAACGTTGTGAAGTGGTACTTTCAGGGAAACTCAATAAGAAATGTGGTTGACTTGTTTGCTGGTATGTATCCTAATAGGCCTTTTCCTTCAAAAAGCACGGTAGAGCGGCTTGTCAACAGGTTGTTTAAACCAAAATCATGTAAAAGTAATTAGAGAGAATCCAGTTATCACAGAGGAAAACAAAGTGTTAGTGTGTGCCGCAATAGAAACAAAACCAAACACATCCGTCAGATCTTTAAGTACTCAACTTGATATTCCTAGAAAAAGCTGCCGAAAAATGCTTAAAATGCAAGGGTATAAAAGTTTCAAAAAACAAAAATGTGCAAAAGCTACACAACGGTGATGACGATAAACGAATGTTTTTTTGTCAAACATGGATTACCAAAGTAAACAACTCCTCAAGAGCCCATTACAAAATTATTTTTACTGATGAGTGCAGTTTTTTCTTGGACGGAAAAGTGAATTCTCAAAATGTTAGAGTGTGGGCTAAGGAAAATCCTAGACTCTTTAACGAAGGTCACAGTCAGATAAAACAAAAACTAAACATTTGGGCTGGAATTCGCGGAACTAAACTTATAGGACCTTACTTTTTGGATGGTAATGTAACTGGGGCATCTTATTTGGAATTTCTTCAGGATGTCAATATTGTTAATCACTTAGTATTTATGCATGATGGACACTCGGCGCACGGCGATCATGACGTTACTGAGTACTTAAACGCAGTGTTTTCTGACAATTGGATTGGACAGTACGGGCCTTGCAGATGGCCACCTCGTTCCCCGGACCTTAATCCATTGGACTTTTTTATGTGAGGATATCTAAAAGACAATGTATTTGTTGACCCAAAGCCAACAAATTTAAATGAACTCAGAGCAAGAATTGTCAATGTCTCAAGCAACATTACTGTTGGTATGCTGAGAAATGTCATGAAAAGTTTCTACGATCGCTTGGATCATTGCTCGGCTGTTGCTGGTTTCCAATTTGAACATTTATTGTGAACATCTTTGTTATATTGAAGCATTTTTCTCATTGATTTTTCCATTTCTAATATGTGATATTTTTCCCTTTCCATTATTTAAGTTATTTTTTAAACTAATGTACACATTTAACGATTTAACTAATTTAAAACAAATAAAATCATAGATTAATTGGTTGTGAAAATATTCTTGTGTATCTGACCATGTAGTTTAATTTACTTTAGGTGCAAGTACTTTGATTTTAAGTTTCATCAAAGTTGGATAATAAATAAAAAATTTGGTTCATTTGATTAAAAGGATTAGAACCTGAGACCTCGTATTGAGTGAAAATTTTTAAACATCATATTTTTCCTGTCAGGAAGGATCCCTTAAGCTCTGTACCAAGTTTCAGCTCTCTATCACTTCTGAGCTAGTATTCAGATAGTCGATATATATATATATATATATATATATATATATCTATTTGTACTATATATATATATATATATATATATATATATATATATAATCATAATAAATTAAGTGCGAAATGAGCCCTTCTCAGGACTAAGCTTGATGACCGAAGCAGATTCCGCTTATGAAACGTCGCGTTGCAACAGGACAAACTGTAGAAATAGGTCGATCATCTCAACTAAGATATGTGTGCGTTTATACTAATATTATCCATTTATATATAGAGCTTTGAAAAATGATATACCTTTCTCAATCGTTGTACTAAAAGTCAACGCTTTCTAAAATAAACATATTTTATTATAAAATATAAAATTATTTGTAGCGCCCAGTTTCCAATTACGTTTTATATGCGTAACTGAATCACGTCTTAAAGACAATATTCACGTCAGAAAGACGTGCACAAATGACGTTGTTGGACCGCGACATAATGTCGTCATCATAACGTCATAAATATATCTCTTTGAACGTCATTTGTGAATTGTAATGGACGTCATATTTACCTCCTACCTGGGACTGTCATGGTTATTTCATCTACATTTGTGAAAAACAGCTTTAACATGCAAATGGCTAAAATAAATAACTATTTGTGAGTTTGAATACCCATTGAGTAACAACCAGAAACTTTGTAATGGTACATGTTTTTGTTGAACGGTTAAAGACAGTTGATTATTTTGATAATAAATTGAGATACTGAAACGGCAATTCCACCATTGTGATCAATATCGCCAAATACATAAAGACCCAGTTTCACCTTCTCTCTAGTTTCTCAAGCATAACACAGTAACTCTTTCTAATGAAGTTCGTTGAAAATGTATAAAACTAAACCATAGCCTACTATTACCCAAATAAATTTACCTAATTGATATAGTACGCTTATCTTTGTGTTTTCACGTTTTATAAATTTGTTTGACAATTTAATGTCGTAAAAGTGCCATCTTGTACTGGTGACAATCACGGTAATTGTTATAGAAACATTTCAAGATAGTAAAATATAATAATAAAACACACAATTTTAACCTAAAAAGATAAGTATTTTTATCATGACAGAAATTGTGCAAGTTTAGGATTTCATAATTGGGACAGCGTATGTAAATACTACGATCTGCAGTTTCAATGTGACCTTATGGTATAAGTTCTTATGTAAGATGCAAAACAGCCATATTGTTAAGTTCTAAAATAAAAATAACGTACTCTTCAATAATATGCATCACACATAACTGAAGGGCCACATACTGCAGGGCCATTATCTTTTTAGTTACCTACCTGTATATATTTTATTAAAAACAAATTTATCTTTTATAACATATTTTGATGTGAAGTTCATTTGAATGCCCCACACTGTATATCACAGTACAATCAATTCACAACTCATTGCTATACTTACATATCACGACTTAAATGAATACTCAGACTACAAATATCGGAGATCAAATGAAAAAGCCACAAGCAAAAATTCATCATTAATTTCCACCATCCAGGAATATACTGCTTAATCTTCTGTCCAATGATTCCTGAAACAACTATCATATATCAAAGCTAGATAAATACACCTTCCTACCAAACGGAATATGGTTTTCCCTTTTACGTGTTCGCTGACTACGTTTTGCACCTGGTGGTGGTTTTTCACCATTAGCGAAACTTTCAGAACTTCTCTGCTTTAAATTGAGTTTACTTCCTTTTCGAACAGTTGTCTTAGTCACATTTAATGTGTCACTTTTGCTACAAGTATCAATATCTTCAAAATCGGAACAAAACTTTCCAATCTTTGCTTGAGCCGTTTTTGCAGTATTTTTATTATTCAATATGGAATCGTCAGATTTTTTTGATCTTCGCACATCGTCATCGTTAAAATCACTTCCAGATCCATTTACATTATCAAGAGATGCCCATTTTAGATTAGCATCAGAAGATTTTTCGTTTTTAAAATTTTTATCAGTTGTTTTTGTATTAAAGTAGCGTTCATCTTTAACATCTGATTTATTCAGTCGTTGAGGTTGTGCCATTGAAACTTTTGGTACTTTTTCATTTTTTGTACCTTTCTTCACACTTTCTTTTTTTACTTTTGTATCTTTTTGATCAATTTTTCCTAGTTTAACAGTTGTTTGTGGTGCAGATTTTGAGAGCACGTCAGAGTAGCTTGGGCGCATAGGCTTTACTTCAGCGACCATTCGAGGTTTTTTTGAATCTCTGTTAAAATGAAAATTAAGAATCTCGTCTTTATTTTCATTGTCTAACACATTCGATTTGCAGTCATCAAAAGTGACATTGTTAAAGTGATCGTTACGTTGCATTTCAAATATGTTAGGGATACCTTTTTTTGGCTGTTGTGTATTGCCAAATGGTGAATAAGTACCAGTCATATTTGGTACCCAATTTCCAACAACATTCTCGATTAATTGTGTTGGATTCGATATAATAACATTATCATGTGAATTATGCACAAAATTGTTGTCAAGTGATTGTTGATTTAGAGTTTGTCTGTCTTGTGATAAGTAGTATCTATAATCAGATTGATAAAACCCAGGAACATCTTTATTATGAAACATAATATAATTAGGATTGCACTGAACATCATTTGGTTTTTCATAAGTCTCCGATGGATAAATGTTTGTTTGGGGTATGTAATTAAACGGAATTGTTTGATGATTATACTGTTGCATCTGTGGATTTAATGAGTAAACCATAGGAGAGTCTGGGCCTAGGTTTGAATATTGTAGATAAGAATTATTTGTCATGTGGTTTTGATTGCCCCATGAATGTTCTTGAGGGCTTGAAGGTGGTGTAAAATTGAGTTGAATATATTGACCATCCACATTGTGTATACCTGAGGTCATATTTTCGATTATTTGTTCCATGGCAACATTTGATGATTTTCGGCTTGATTCACTCATTTTTGTAAACTACAACAAGGTTTAAATAAAATTTAATTGAAAAATTATTATTACTATACCTACTCACTAATATAATTGCTATAAAATTATGAATATTTACTCATATGTGCATGTTTATTTCAATAACCTGATAAATATAATTGCACATATTACAATAAGAGTTTATTTGCAAACCAAGCTTAACAGAATTCTGTAAAAAGTAGAAATCTGTATAATTAGCTTACGTACAGGATGGAAGAGGACGCAAGTATCGCCAGTTTAATTTATTGTGCTAATAATACTAATTCACTGCTTAATTATTTTTATTTATAAAAGATTCCAGTTCTGGATAAAAACTACTTCTAATTAAAGGTTCATTGCATACAATTTTAATAGTGTAATTATATTTATATAGTTAAACTGTAATTAATACAAATTATCAGTGCATTAATCTGGATAACATGTGTAATTATAATGTTTGACATCCTTCATACACGTGTTGGGTGGTCTGCTATTACCTAATGCAAAATCCAAAAACATTTTGAGCACACGCGTTAGCTACCGATTCGGCTTCTTTGTATAAAGAATGCTCGGTTAAGAATAAATGTTCTGTATATTTGTAACTACATTTAATTAAAAACACCCCTTATAAACACATACAAATATAGACTCATAATGAAAGGCGCCAGTATTCTGGCGCCCCATGTTCTTTTTTTCCTACTAAGGCTAAAAAAAACTATATTAATTTATACTTAATCGTTATTGATTCGAAATTGTGTAGATACCCAATAACGATGAATAAGTCGACTTAAAAAAGCAAGAAATACATAAAGTTATAAATAACAAGCACCCAAGTTACATAAACCAAGATTTAAGATTATAAAAAGTATTAATTTAGGATGTAGGAGTGTTGTGTAAACATGTTTAGTATGAGTTTGTTTCCTCTTAAAACACATTTCAAAGGATGAGAAAGTAATTGTGAAATATGCTATTGTGAATGTGGATTTGGATCACTTCTTTATATGCGCGAGGCACATAAGTTTGTTTTAACAAAAAAAAGGCAATGTGTTTTTGATGGTTTATAAGGTTTTTTTTGTATTTTTAAAACGATTTAGACCATTTGAAGCATTTCTAAAAGATATTATTACTACTGAGGATGATAACTGTAACAGATTTGTATAAAAATAAATACAAAAATACCCAAAAAAAGCTAAGTATTTAAATATGTAATAACGGTGAAAGTTTACATTCTGAGATTTAACCCATTATTAATTTATATATAGAGTTTTAAAAACGCTTTTTAACCAAAAACATTTTGGTACTTTGTTAATGGCAATATAGTTTGACTTCTCGTTAAGAATTTATAATCTTATTACATTATGTTTCACAACGGCTGTACTGAAAGTGAACGCTTTCTAAAATAAAAGTATTTATATCATAAACTGTAAAATTATTTGTAGCACTTAGTTTCCCATCATGGTAACTAAATAACGCCGTAGTGACGCCTCCCGACTGCGTCTTATATACGAAACTGAATCACGTTCTAAAGACGCGATTTTACAACCTGGGAAAGACGTGAACAAATGACGTTGCTGGACCGCGACATAATGTCATCGTCATAAGGTTATAAATACGTCCCTGTGAACATCATT
This sequence comes from Vesta saturnalis, assembly GCA_036346205.1. Taxonomy (NCBI): domain Eukaryota; kingdom Metazoa; phylum Arthropoda; class Insecta; order Coleoptera; family Lampyridae; genus Vesta; species Vesta saturnalis. Next base: position 3,552,553 of record JARFJB010001218.1, on the reverse strand, counting down.
TATTATATGAAATCGACGCCAGATATACGTTACGCTCCTATACCTTGGACTACCATGGTTATTTTATTTACTATTATTACTAACGCTTACATCACAGGTATTAAGACCCTTTCGCGCACAATATTGACAGGCATATTGCCCACTAGCGTTTAATTATAACTTATGACTCTTGCTCATTCTGTACGGTCCTTTGCTTTCTGTTTCCAGTCTTTTATTCTTTTTCCTTTAAGTCTCCTTTTACTGCTTTACTCCATGTTTTTCTTGGTCTGCCTCGTTTCCGCACTCCTTCACCTATTCTCAACGTAATGTTTATAACAACCCTTGTGATCTCCATCCTTTCCTGGTGTCCCAGCCATTGCAGATTTCTTATGCTTACAACTTCCGCTATTGGTACTTCCTTATATAATTCGTAAGGGTCAGCGGTTGTTCTTCTCTCCCACCCATTTCCTGTTTTTTTTCCGCCTAGAAATCGACTTAATATCCGTCTTACCCACACTTCTATTTTATATTGATCACTTTTCTTTAATATCCATGCCTCACTACCGTACAGCACAGCAGGTTTTATTACCGTGTTATATACTCTTATTTTTTATTTTAGTGACACTTTTTTAGATATTAGAAACTTTGAAAGCGTACATACACACTTGTTATTCTTTGCTATTCTTCTGTCTATCTCTTCTGATTCATGGTACTTGTTATTTATTAAGACACCTAAGTACACAAAGTCTTTTCGCACTGCATGAATCCTCATAAATTTGGTTTTCTCTTGATTTATCTTAAGTCCATATTTTGTTTCTATTTCTGCTAATCTTTCAGTAATTTTCTTTAGCTCCTTCTCACTTCTTGTTATCAGTGCCACGTCATCCGCATATGCTACGCATTGATGTTGGTTTGCGTGTATGGATCTTTCTCGTTTCATTCTCGCCTCGGGTATAATTTTCTCTAGGACTAGGTTGAATAAAAGCGGTGACAACAGACTTAACACTGAATTCTTCCGGTAAGATGTTTTTCCCTTTGATTTGATTTTTAGTCCATTTCATGGTCATCTTGACTTTGTATTCATAGCAGCTTTGCATTATTTGTTTTAATAGGAATACTTGATCCATGGTACTTCTGTTGTTTCTAAACCCTCCCTGATATTTTCCCAGCACCGTTTCTTCGTACGGTTCGAGCCTTTGTTTGATTATAGTCGCTGTTATTTTACACATGTTGTCTAGTAAGGCAATGCCTCTAGACTTGCTACATATTAACTTACCTCCCTTCTTAAATATTGGCACGGTTATGGCTTTACACCACTCTGCGGGAATTTTTTTCTTCCTATCACATTGCAGCTATTATGATGTAGATCATTTGTGTGAAGTTTTTCTCTCCTTTTTTTATATTTTCTGTTGTTATGCCACTGTGTCCTGGACTCTTTCCATTTTTCATTGCTTGTACTATTTTTTCAATTTATTTCTCTGATGGAGGATTACTTTCCTCATCTTCCTCTTTTCTGTTGCTTTTTGTTTCTTTTTCGATTTCTTTATCTTCTTCTTCCTGTGTTTGGTTCAGTATTTCCGAAAAGTATTGTATCCGTATTATAAGTTGTTCCTTTTCATTTCCTATCAGCTCCCCTTCCTAGTTTTCATAAAATATTGGTCTCGTCTTTATTTATCCTCTTCCTTCCCGTATGTTTTTGTATGCTTTCTTTATTTCATTGTTTCTAAAATCATTATTTTTTGTAACTGGTTTTCCTTGTATGCCCTTTTCGCGTTTTTGCATGTTCGTTTTGCTTTCCGTTTTTGCTCCTGATATGCCTGATGAGTGATGGCAAGTCAGTTTTTCTTCTCTTGTTTGGGCACGTAGAATTTTATGTTCTTTATACTTAAGACAATGGAAAAAACTGCTCGATAGGTATATCAGGGACGGTATGCTGGTAAACCAACAAGGAAGTCCTTCTGGGAGCCTTCCTGCACATAGAAGGAGCCTTCAATCATATATCATTCAACACTTTTCACAGCCATGCGAAATCTAGACCTGGAGGAAATGTGCCGCAGGTAGGTAGACTGCGTATTAAGAGGTAGGATGGAGTACACTTTGCTGCTGAACGAGACTCAGGCAGTCCGGGTGGCAGGGGGATGCCCACAGGGCGGAGTTTTATCTCCCCTACTGTGGAACCTTGTCATGAAAAGGCTGCTAGGATAGGCGGATGACTTAAGTCATCCTAGTAGAAGAGAGGTTTTCCAGTACAGTCAGAGAGCGCATGGAAAGGGCCCTAAATGTAACACCTAGATAAATAAAGAAGGGAGGGCCTAAAAGTCAGTTCCCAAAAAACTACCATAGTAGCTTTCATGAAGAGGAGGAACCTAAAGGACTTAGGACCTCTCATTCTTGGTGGTGAAGTAACACATATGTCGGGAGAGGTAAAGTATTTGGGAGTCATTCTAGACTCCAAACTTTCCTGGAACCAACACATTGAGAGAATTATCAGGAAAGTGAAAATTACCCTTGCGGTAGTTAGGCTCACTTATAACAAAACATGGGGTCTGAGACCAAGCATGGTCGCCCACTGGCTATATACAAGGGTAGTCAGACCGGCAATAACCTATGCGGCTTTGGGTGGTGGCCAAAGGTGAAGCAGGAAACCGCCAAACTAAAACTAGGCAAGATGCACAGGCTTTCCTGTTTAGGCATTACGGGGGCAATGAGAACCACACCTACCGCTACAATCAAGACCCTATTGCACCTCCCTCCTCTTGTTCTGGTGATTTGAGGCTATACAGATTGCAGAATTCACAGCACAAACTATGTACTGATAGAGCATACTAGGTTAATTGACAGCATTGGGGGCCCCGTACTTGATATGAGAACGGACCATATGACGCCAAAACATCTCGTTGCCACACTCTTTGAGGTAATAATTCAGGATCGAACAGAGTGGAATCAGCAGGGATACAAATTCCCACCTGACAGTCTAATCTGGTACACGGACGGTTCAAAAACCAAGACGGGTGCTGGAGCGGGCATACACGGTGTGAAGCCAAGGCAAGATATTATTATCCCTTTTGGTAAGCACACCACCGTCTCCTAAACAGAAATGTACGCGATACTACAATGTGCGCGGGAAAACAATAGAAGGGCCTACAGAGGAAGACGTATCTATACCTTATCTCACAGCCAGGCGACCCTAAAAGCACTATAAAGCTTTAATGCCTCATCTAAACTGGTCCATAAAACGCAATTTTAGAACAATGGAATGAATAAGCCCGAAATAATGATTGCTGTACCTATTGTAAAGATATCGTAAACTATCAAACTTTCAAGCAAATAGTGTCCTAATTTAATATAATTTAATTTTCCTTAATAAACATTTTTCGAATAATTTTAGATACCTTCTAAGAAACGTCCTTCAATAAAAGTTTGATTATAACAAAAACTATCAACTTTGGACCAAAAAGTGTTGACCAGACTTAAAGTATCAAAAAACATAGGTTTATGTTTACACGTTTTTATGGTAAAGGGATGTGTTCCGGATTAGGTTCAGTCGTATTTACCGACACTAACGAAGCTTTTGATAGGTTGGCAGCGATAGTACATCTTCGATATACAATTCGCCTGTTCTGTCTTCTCTACAGTTCAATTCAGCTAATTTGGCGTACTCGAAATTACAGCCATGCGTTACCTGACGGGTCAATTGTTCTTGAGTTCTGAAATTGTAAAGACTTAGATAGCAAAAATTTTTCACTTCGTTGCGTTAGTCATTTGGTTGATAAGTAAATGAGAAAAAATTTTGAACTAGCAATAATGCTGGTTATCTTTCTGGTTACTGTCTAATAGCAATAACTCGCCTATTTGGCCTTTCTATAGTGCTTAAGATCCACTACTTAATACGTTCACTATCACGTTGATCGAAATGTTGTTGATCTCGAAAGTTGAGATGTTAGACAATTTAACGGGAAACTGTACGATCCCATATAAAGAGCGTCTGTAGTCGGGCTAATAAGATACTTTGTCTGATAGCTCGTTTGGTGTGAACAATGAAGACACTACCGTCTACGCAAAACAGCAATTGCCATTGTTCTGCACATTACCGATAACACGTTTATGTGCAATTTGGGCTGGTCTATCCATACATGAAGATTTGGTGGTCGGGAAAAAATTTTAACATATTTATCTCTAAACATAAGAATTGCATCAAGACCAATATACAGACATATTAACATTACATCATTATTTGGAAATATTCGTCTAACACTCAAAATTTCATACTTTTGTAAAAGGCCGTCCTGGTGTAATTAATTTAGTTAATTTTATTAATAACAATGCATCAAAGTCTTCCGTCAGTTCTTCACACTTCGAAGAGAAAACCTATGTCCAAGGTAGAAAACTTAAGACCACCTAGTGCTCTTTAACACATTGGCTGCCACCATAAGAGTGTTAGGTAAGTTCCCCAGGTGCCAAAGTAAAAATGCTTACAAAACAATATTTATTCATACAAATGGTTAATAATACAAAGTAAGTTTACATTCTTACAATTTTTTTGAAAAAAGGCAAGATCACGGGTGATCCTAATCACACTGCAGTAACATATTAACACGTATGTGCCACTAGTATCACCGGTGATCGTGAACAACTTAATGCTTTTAGTGAAACATGTCATACAGTAAAATTTTTCGCAAACATTACAAAATGTAGAAACAAGTTTGGGTTTCTTTTGAGCTTCCTTACTGTCTTTTGTTGCAACTGTTTCAGTGTAACATTGGTTACAACGTTTTCTCTTCTTCCTATTGTTCGTAGTTTTGGCGTCAACTGTAACATGCGTATGCTTTACAGTAGTAATAGGTTCAGGCATCGGACTGTAATTGACTAAACTAAAGATTAGCTTTTCCCGAAATGAGATAACTTGATGTTTTGGTGTGTTGAAGGAATTATATATTATTAAACTATTTATGACAGCCGTATTCAATAAAACTTCAATTGCAGCTTTATGGTACCAGCGAACAGTTTTTCTCAGAGGTGAGAAATAGCTTGCGAGTTGATCTGAGACGTCAACACCATCTTTTCCTTTGTTGTAGTCTACAATTGCTTCAGGTTTAATTATAGCTACACCATCTTTCTTATGTTTACCTATCTCTTTCATGTCGATTCCATGTCTGGTCGTCAAGAAGAGGACATCACGTTTATCGTGCCATTTGCCTATTACAATGCCATCACGATGTTCCTTTCCAATTATCTCTCCTTTTTTTAATTTTGCGGAAAGTATATCTTGTGGAATATATTTTCTGTTTTTACGTACAGTCCCTAATAAGTGACTATTAGCATCGAATAATAGTTTTGCTAAAGACACAGACGTGTAGTAATTATGGGTTATTACAACTCTTCCTTTTTGTAGATAGTCTTTTGCTAAATCTAGTACAATTTTTCCCGATAAATCCTGCCCTTTAGTAGTCATTTTGCCGGTATACATAATCATTTTTAGAGTATAACTTGCAGGATTACATAATTTAAACAGTTTCAAGCCATAGCGGTGACGCTTTGAAGGTATATATTGTTTGAAAAGTAGTCTTCCTCGAAAGGGAATCATATTTTCATCAACAACTAGTATTGAGCCAGGATTACATTGTTGGGCAAAACGTAATTGTGTCATTTCAAATAATTTTCTAATTTTATGGCAACGATCGTTTGGTAATGCAGCCGTGTTATCAGCAAAATGGGAATCTCAAAAGAAGCTGAAATCTGTTTCTGGTCATTACAGAAGAAATAAAAGTAAAATTATACAATGGTGACTTGCTCCAATAATCAGCAATTTTGGGAAGCTTGACAATTCCCATATATATAACACAACCCAAACATTTTAAAATTTCTTCTTTATTGGTAGGTTTCCATGCATGAATTCTGGATGATCTGCTATAACGTTGTGCATTTTTTACTTGCGCAGCATTTCTGTTAGTCTCCTCTACAATAAGTTGTAAAATTTCATCATCGATCAGTTTCCTGTAGACATGAAAAGGAGTTAGTTCTGTTCTATTTTGAGGATAACTATCATCATAGACATAGGATTCATTACCAGCAAACTGTATATCGACTGTTCATCGTCATTATTTTGCTGGTCGTTAGATTCTACCGATTGTTGTGCATTTTCATCTAATAAGCTTGAATCACTGTTACATTCATCTTCTTCATCAGATTCTTCTTCGTCACTCGGGTTGTATTCTGAACCGGATAACACAAATTCATCAGAATCCTCCTCCTCTAACAATTTGAGCAACTCCGCCTCTGTCAACTTCTTATTTTTATTTGGCATACGCTGCGTTTAACTTGTACTTGGTAAATTATCCATGATCTGAAAGACAAATTCCAATTAAAAAAGTAACTTTACTAGCACCATTTTTCATTGATTAAATGTAAGCAAAAACATTTGAGGTTATGTAAAATAAATACTGTAATATTTTGTTTATCCTTACAAATAATCCAGCAACAAGATTTTAAAACGAATAAACTACATATACTTACTTCATATAATTTCCAATTCACCAAAAAAACTGCTAATTCCGTAGAAAAACTTGATAATGAATGCCACTAATCGTTTGTACAACGCCTTATTATCAACTGTCGTTACAAGCTATTTACTACATTATCGCGCCTAACAAAAGAATATAAGTAAGCTATGGGTTCCTAGTGTGCCACAGTAAAACTATTTGAGCGTCCTCACAGTGCCGACCGTTATAATAATTCTGAAAGTTAAATATGCAAGTAACACCGGTGATCCTAATGGCACAATTGTAATCTGTTAGTTAGGATCGCCGGTGATCCTAGTGAGCCAATGTTAAGCAATTTTTGTGCATTTAATAATCATTATTAAACGCCGTATTCCTATATTTAAACTAAACCGATTCCTCTACGTTAAACAGTCCTTGATAGAAGTATTTAAAGTACCAATGGAAATAAGAATCCAAGTAGAGGATTCATTTTCTACCTGAGGTGTTGGCCACTCCGGTATGAAGTTTCAACGGGCTTGGCTATTCCACTAAGTGAGGTTTAAAACCAAGCTTGACCATTGACAGCCTACTTTGGAGTATATTCTTAATGTACTCCATACTAATGCAAGGAAAAATTAATAGAAAATAGTCCCTATCTAAAGATGCAATCGTTATTTTCTACACACTGAGATTGATACCATGGCCTGGAAAAAAACATGACCAGAAAAGTGTCTGAAATATGATCTAATTACGCAATTCCTGTTTAACCTATTTAATTCCGTATTCAAAACTGTTTCCTGATTTTAAAGGAGTACAGGTTTTCTCTTAAAACCATCCAATTGATCGAATTGAATCAATCTAACTCAAGACTTAATTTACTTAATTTGCCATAGGAAGTATTAAAAGTTTCTGACTCCAATAAATGATTTCCTGAATATTTGAATAAATAAAATAATTTGAATACTTAATATCTTAAAATAACGTTTTTTAAAATTTAACATTGAGTTGCTGAAAAAACAAAACCATTTCCTCACTAACAGTAATCGTGAACTTATTTTGTTAAAGTGATCACACTATAAAGATCTCTTCAAGACTAAAGAATGGTTGCGCAGAAACTAATGTTGTTTCAAAAGTCAATACACTATTCACCTGAAAAACGTTTGCTCTTTTCATACAGCTGATGTTTTTAGATAGAATTTATTTAGCATTGTCGTCAAATTCCGAATTTATCCGACGACACCTCAGCATTCTTTAGTCTTGAAACGACCTCTACCGTTTTTTATCCTTACTTCCCATTCTAAAAGTTGTGTGCGTGTAAAGCCCTCCTATTTAAATATTTGAATCAAGTAGATTAAATTATTATTCCAGTAGAAATTAAGACAACCTGTGACACATTTCAGTAACCTAGATAAGGGTTGAGCATTTAGCTGGCGTAATAAAAGAGATTAAGTTTTCTCCTGATTAAATTGTAGAAAATCTCAATTGTTCGACCGTTATTTTCTTAAACATAATCTAGTAAGATTTACATTAATTAACCATTTTATTGCATTATAAACTATAAAGTAACAAGTATTATTTAATATTTTATCTAAATAAACCCACGTCCTGTTGATCATTAACTTTAATTGCAGATTTACATTCTATCTGGTAGTGAATGTGCAGTTGGATACTACAACGGTGTATGGAGGGTTGCTGAACGACAGGGGCAAACCATCTCCAGAAGATTAAGCTTTTTGTTTAATGCTTTGTAATAAATAAATACTTAATTTTCATTATTTATGTGTATATTTGGAAATAAACGTATTAAAACCCTACCGTTTTGTTAATCGACAGCTATTCAAAAAACACACTACAGTTATTCTCTGACTTATAAGGGTAGCAAACAGGGAATAACAAAAACCAAAGCGATTAGATATTAAAAAACTAATTAATTAATAAAAAGAAAGGGGTTAGACTTTGTTTGAAACGATTTCATTTGCGTACTTTCTCTACTTTTTAAAAAGTACAAACCAAACAACTCAACATTGAATTTCAGAGAAAGCTGTTTCTGCAAGTGAAAGTGTATAAGTTTCAAAACATTCACTTCAACGTCACCCGTAAACATTTGCACGTCAGTATGGCTACTAGTGGGAGATACTCAGTCGGTACCAATGCACTGCTTAAACGAATTTATTATTACTTCAACCCTAGCATCAACGAGTAGACACATTCGCTTTGTGTCATTTGCTCTTCTCTCCCTGGAAAGCATAGCTGGGAACACTAATTGGACGATCATTGCAGTAGACAAAATCAACACTTCTGTCATTTTTTCTTTGCAAAGATTCGATGGACCGTTAAGCACTGCGTTTACACGATTTATTCAAATCGATACGCTTGATTGTGCAAGGACCTCAGCCACTTGCTCGTGTAATGCATTGTTTTGACCAGAAGTAGCTGACTGCAACCCATTGCGATGTATTTCTCATGGATGGTTATATCGTAGTCAGATGTACGATCGACTACGCAGCCTGCCTCTGCAAAGGTAGGGCACTGGAAATAGATGATGCGCTTAACTAACATACTGTTTGTTGATGGCGAAGTAGAGAATCATTCATTAATATAGAAACATTTTGTTTGCATCTGTAATAAAAAAAAGAAGTGTATAAAGAAAGGCAGAAATGTAGCGGTAGAGTTATGTGTTTAGTTATGACCCATTTGGTAACATATTTTGCTGTTACAAGGTGAATCAATATCTAGCGAGTCGAGCGTGGACGCAACTTAACTAATTATCGTAGAAAGGATAGTGGATAAGGAACGGGTTAGAGTAAACAACTAGAAACGGTAGTTGAGGCCAAGACTGGAGTGACTTACAGGCAAAAAAAAATAACAGTTGCCAGAAAAGTGCCGTGTTGCTGGCTAGTCTCTACTCAGCATTGTACTTGAACCAATAATGTCCTTTGGACTAGAAAACATAGAGACTAAAACCACATATCTCCTATAAACTCCGGAACACATAAAGGGTTCTGTAAACACTGGACAGAAAATACTGCGTTATTCATTGCATACTCGAGGGTTGCAGAACTTGTTGGTCTTTCTAATCCTCAAATAGTTCTGCAACGTTTAATGGTTCTTCTATCACTGACTCTTTCCTCATCAGTAACAGTGCAGGCCAGTCTTGCTCCTGTGCTGCAGCACTCCTAGATACATATAAGTCGTTCGTAGACCGTTCATTATCTACAAAGTCCACAGCATATGCAGGGCTGAGGGTACTCTCTGATCACTTCTCCATTACCTATAAATGTATGGTAGAGTTTATTGAACTCCACCTTTCCATGAACCGTATGAAACAAATCGCACACAAGACAATCCCAGAATTGTTTCCCAACGTCGAATTGTACCATAAAACTATTATACGACCAGTTATCCATGAATTATACGGCACAGCAGCGCTCAAGGTACTCTGGGATGTGTTCCTTACTTCTGCAGACTTCAAAAAATGCATGAAAAACGTTGTATTTAGTGGGGAAAACAGCTATATATAGCTAAACGACAATAGTAAACATTATTTGTACAATAGCTTTTACAAGCAAGTGCAAGTAACACAAACATGAACTCTTCACCAAATTCATCTTCTTTTTCATCTGGCAACGATGAATTAATTTCCTTAGGCAATAGCACTATTTTGCACTATCTTACAATTCCATTCCGCTTTTTTTATACCTTGCCCAATCGATGCGTTAGCCTATTTCGGTTTTCTATTCATTGCCGCCTAAGCTACTACTAATGTTCTTTCCTTCCTTTTCCTATAGGAATGCAAATACCCAAACTAGTGAGAATCGTTACAACATGACCACCATTTGTAGTGAGACATGCACATACTCGGCTGGATTTTAAATTTCGCGCCATTTTGTAACAAATACACGTGGAATAAGTGAAAATAAAGGCAGTCGTTGCTCATATCTTAAAGCGAAAGTATGTCTCGACAGCAATCGACTAATATGAAGTACTGTGCAATAGTTATATGTAAAAAATACCTCTACAGTACACATAAATAAGTGTACCGAATAAGTCTAGATAAGCCAAATCTAAAAAGATAAGATTGTTGTAGATTTTGAATCAAACAGTAAAAATTAATGGAATAGATCCAAAAGATAATAAGTAACGTTTCTTAATCACTTATGAGCGAGAATCAAAAGTGACCTGAACAGCGCAACCCCGAATAAAGGCCGTTTCAGAGCGCCGTCATTATTTGTTTATAATTAACAGGTAAATTATTTTATTTACTAAGCATTAGTGAACTACTTAAGTTTATGAAAGAAAATCGTATTCAAGTAATAAGGTGAGCACATTGTTTAATTTATACGAATTTATATTGATCTAGTAATGTCGATTGCAATTATAAGTAGCTGCCCGTTCTACCTTTGTAAAAAGAAGACTCTTTTGTTGTCAATGATCCGGATTCGTAGAACAAACAGTCTTAGTTGGGAAGATTGCCTTGGAGAATGTGGCAAATAATAGTACACCTGCAAACAAAAGTAAGGGGTGGTTGTACCATAAAAACGGAAAGGTCATTTCCAGCAATTGGTTACCATCACGTTACGAGAAAAGTTGGAGCAGTAAAATGTAAGAAATTTGGTTCCTTAATCTAAACAAAAGAAAAAAAAACAGTTTTTATTCCTTTTACTTGAAATCGCATTTACATTTTGTATGTATGTATGTTAGCATAGATTTTTAATAAATAAAAATTTATCGATAAGGGAAATGTCATTAATGTAATACAATTATTTTGCTTAAATTAGTTTTTAAATTATTAACGTTGTGTTATTAAATTTATTGAGATTAAACATTCAATTTTTTCATTGAGTGGAATCGAACCGCAGAGGTATTCATACTTAAACAAAATACCTACAAGATAATTTCAACAAAGGTGTAATTTTTATTATCAATACAAAAGACAATATTAATGCAATTTATCGTGAAGAAAAATAATTGTTCACACTGTCATTGCTAGCCCAGGCGTTTGATAATTTGGTTTATAATAAATTACATTATTTAAAAGTAATAAGTGTGAATACTTTGGTATAAGCTGTAATTGATTATTTAATTATTTTTTGGGAACTGAATAAGAACCATATCTTTATATGCTATGCTCTAGCTTAGTTTGCAAAAGAGCAGGCAATAGAAATTTAGAGAGAGTGTGGTGGCATTGTCTCCAGACCCTGAACGTTTATTGCCTACATAAAGCGGAAGTTGTACATTCTTTATATTGGTTTTATCTAATACCATGAGGTGTTTTGTTAACCAAATCTATGTAAAAACTAGTAAGAATGCCTTTTCCTCTTTTCACTCTTCCAAAACAAAAAGAAATGAAATAATTTTAATAACAATTTTTTCAGGATAATTATGCAGCCTCTTTTATAATAGGTTAATTACCAAAATAGGCAATGTTGTAAAAACAAAAACAATAATCCACGTCAAACCGGCGTTTAAAACTTCATGTTAGGCAAAGATTGTTAGACATCCAGATATTAACTTAAAAAAATTCCAAATTGCTTTATAAAGACAATATGTCTACACATTTTCTTATAAAAACACTTAAATTCTACCTTAGGAACTTTTGCTGTTAAATTACGCGTCGTATCAAAAAATTGGTACTCTGTCCAAACAGCCCCTGATAAAACAGCCCCGACAAAACAGCCCCGATAAAACAACCCCCGACGAAACAGCCTTCGATAGATCCAGTTTTAATAGTGTTTGGGTTATACCACACACATATATATTTCTGTCAAAATATTCTGTTTTTTTTAATTAACTTTAAATTTAATTTAATAATTGCAACCATACAAATAACCTAAATGTAATAATAATTATCCCATAAGTGACATTATAATGCTGACGACTTTATACCGTATCTCCGTGGAATTGCCAATAATCTGACATACATTGATTTTATATTTTATAATCATTATTAATTATTGTGTTAACCTTTAACAAATATAGCTCGTAGAATTTTGTTTGTAGATATACATTATAATAAAATGTTATACTTACATTTATTTTTGTTTCTATTTCGTGTGTAAGTAAATAAAGAAAATGCAATGGTGCAACAGAAATAAAAAATAAAGAAAATAAAAATTAAGCAAAACGTACATAAAATAAAGAAAAATAAAACAATTGAAACAAAAGTTAAAAAAAAGGAAAGAAAAAAAGGAAGATTAAAAAACAAAAAAGTTTTCGATGATTATCACCAACTCAGGTAGACATACTGTATAAGTATAATAATTATAAATTTTATAAATATGTATGGTATTTATTTTGCCTTGTGCTGCTTTCTCGGTGGGCTGTTTTGTCGGTGGGCTGTTTTAACGGGGGCTGTTTTGTCGGTGGCTGTTTTGTCGGGGCTATTTTGTCGGGGACTGTTTTGTTGGATCACCAAAAAAATTGCATACTTTATCTGTATAATTAAGGTCTATATATTGGTATTTTCATATTCTTGCAATATAAAGCTGTTTCAGCAATAATTGATATATGATATATTGACATACATCAACACATTCACACACACACGCACGCACGCACGCACGTACGCGCGAAAGTACGCACGCACACACACATATACGCACACACACAAGTGCGTGCGTGCGTTGCCACACGCGCGCGTGTGCGTGTGCGCATGTGCACGAACGCACGTCATTATCTGCATGTTATCCCATTAGATGCGGTGGTCTTCGTTCCAGACATGCTTTGCCGAATTCGAATGTACATACAATTCTTGGAATTCTGATCTTCATTGTGTGGTTTGGTTTTCGGTAATATTCCCCTGAGCATTCTGGTCGATTTGAAGGCAGTGCGTATCTTGTATTTGCTGCCTATTCTTCGTATTTTGTCTATATGGTGTTATTGCTGTATATTTAGGTTCTTCTTTTTCGGTTGCCTTTTACCTGTTAAGGTTAGGTGTGGATCAGGTTAGCCATTTTCTTCGAGTGTTTCAGCGATGTTTACTTTTTCTTTGTTCAGGTAACTTTTTTTGAGCGTATTGTTTTGCCTCTATCGCATACTCGTTTTGCCACGCCTAATTTCACGGTTTTGTGGTGATTGGAGTTGTAGTGTAGGTACCTCCCCGTGTGGGCATGTTTCCTGCATACACGTGTCGTGAAAGTGTGTTGTCATTCCTGTGTACAAGTACATCCAGGAATGATAGTTTTTGTTCCGGGTCCAATTCCATTGTAAATTTTATGGAGGGTGCGCGACTATTTAGATGATCTAGGAATTCATCTAGCTTATGCTTGCCGTATGGCTAAACTACGAAAGTACCGTCACGTATCTAAACTTCATCCTTGGTTTTTCGTAAATTCGAATATCGCTTGGTCTTCAAAGTCTTCCATATATATATATATATATATATATATATATATAATATATATATATATATATATATATATATATATATATATATATATATATTGCTCACTATGGGCGATAGTAGGGAACCCATCCCCATCCCAACCTCTTGTTGGTAGAATTTGTGTTCTACTTGGAAATATGAAGTTCTAATACATATTTTCAGAAGTTCCATTATTGCGTTTACCGAGAGTTGCGTGCGTTCGTCTAACGTTTCATCCTTTTGCAGCCTGTCCCTTATGATAGTTAGTGCCTTATCGGTGGGCACATTTGTGAATAGGCTCATGATGTCGAAGCTTACCAGAATTTCTTTGTGGTTTGGTTGGAAGTTTCTGATGGTTTCCACAAAGTATTGCATATTCATAAGCACAATACTCGGTACAACTCTCTTTTACGACCTCCTCAGATAAGATTGGCACGAAGTGAAAAGAGCTATACATTTCTAGGAGTTTTTATAACCTGTTACCAGAGAATGCAAAAAAACTTCCGCTTAAAAAATTTAAAATCTTTGTAAAAAATTACCCTATAAATCAGGGGTTCTATGATTTTGATGAGTTTGCGTCCAAGAAGCACATTTTTTTGAAATATCGTATATAATTGACCAAGAAATACAATTATAACTGTCCTACCAAATTGAATGTAAATTACACTGCATGTACATTTATTAAATCCTATACATTTATTTAAATTATGTACTGCTGCTATTACAAAGTAAAACCGGTAATACCTTAGATTCAGTTTTGACGTATGTAACGTAACAATGTTTTACATTCATATTGTGATATAACATCAAATCTGTGATATCATGTGATGTGTGTTTACATTTTTGTTATGGGTAACATCAATAAATTATTATTATTATTATTGTTATTATTATTTTTTTTTTCTCGAGGGGGAAATGCACCTTATGCACACTCCAAACGGAGCAGTGTGGGGCTCTCCCGACTGGGCATACCCACTAAAACCCCACCTCAGGCTTCGACTTCTTTGGCCATTAGCCTTTCTCAGAAATAAACTTAAGGCAACCATATATCGCCTTGGTTCCTACTATAATAAGCGGTAAAATATCATCGTCTAGTTAAGTCCTAGGATGGTTATAGTTTGTCCAGTAGCCCCACTTTTTGAAAGAAGTCAATCGTGTTACTACATTGGCTCTCGTTGGATAGGTTTGCTTCCCATCTTTTGTCAATTTTAAAAAGGTTACGTTCGACTACATACTGTGGGCAGACACAAAGTATGTGTTTTATCGATAAATTTGTTTGACACATTTCACAGAGGGGAGGATTCCTTGCTGTCAACAGGTTTTCGTGTGTATATGCCAATCGAAGTCTATAAATCTTGGTGAGTTTGAATCGTTTTTCTTTAATTTGAAACAATGGCCCCAGGTCTGGTTTAATTTTCCTTAACACAAGATTTGATGTCATCCACTGATTTCCCCACCACTCCCAAACCAGTTTCTTTACTGTCGCTTGTCGTATCTCTTTCGGCAGGTTTATTACGTTTTCCTCTGCTAAACCGAGGTCTTCCAGGGCCTCTTTCGCTCTTACTCCCAGTGATCTACATCTGCGCAAGTGAGCCTTCTCGATATTTTGTGTTAATATAGGGCGATTTGGATGTTCGATCTGCGATATAACTTTGAGGTAGTAATTTACTATCAGCTGTTTCCTACGGATGTTCAGTGGAAGGATGTTAGATTCAGCTTGGAGGGCACCGATGGGACTTGTTGGAAAGGCTCCAAGGGAGTACCTTATAGCGAGGTTCTGAATCTTGTCTAGTTGACCCAACAATGTATCACTGCTTGTTGAGTAGACGGTAGAACCGTAGTCTATTCTTGATAAGATTAACGCCCTGTAGATGTCAAGCAGCGTTTTTGGATGCGAACCCCATTTCAGATTGGCGAGTACCCTTACAACGTTTAGTGATTTTTTGCATGATATTATCAAGTTTTCTAGGTGACTAGTCCATCTTAGTTCCCTATCCAGGGTGAGGCCTAAGAACTTTACTTCTTGGGAAATACTTATTATTCGACCGTTCATGTACAGTACAGGGTCATAGTGTGGTTTACGGAGTCTACAAAAATGCACAGTTTTTGTTTTCTCCTCAGAGAGGACAAAACCTGTTTTATTTATATTTTGTGCTATTTGGTCGATTCCCACTTGTATTTTGCGGGTTATATTGCCTATTTTCTTGTCAGCATGGCAGATCATTAGATCGTCAACGTAAAGGCTTCTATCAACCACTTCCACATCTCTCGCTATTTCATTAATAGCAATAGCAAACAGGCTACAGCTCAGTGTTGAACCTTGAGGTACACCGTTCGCTAATGTATATTCATTTGAGTGAACGTCACCTACTCTGACTATACACTTTCGTTCTGCTAGAAAAGATTGCACAAACTTGGGAAGATTACCCCGTAGGTTATATTTATGCATATTTGTCAGGATTCCATGCCTCCATGTCACATCGTAGGCCCTCCTTATATCGAAAAACACTGCCACGAGGTGTTCTCCATTATCAAATGCCTTTAAGATTTTTTCACTTAGTTTAACCAAGTGATCAATTGTTGATCGGCCTTTCCGAAATCCTGACTGGTATGGAACTAGTTTTTTGTTTTTTTCCAGGAATGATTGAAGCCTCTCATTCACCATTCTTTCCAGTAATTTTCCTAAACAAGAAGTCAGGCTAATTGGTCGATAGTGTTCTGCTAGCAACGGGTTTTTGCCAGGTTTTAAAATGGGAACCACAATTGCACGTTTCCATTCTGACGGGTAAGTACAGTTTCGCCAGCACTCATTAAAGAAGTTTACTATACTTGTTTTCAGTTCAGGACTGCAGTGGCGGAGCATCTAGTTATGAATGCTGTCATGTCCGGATGAGCATGACTTGGTTTTCTGGAGTGCGGTTCCTAGTTCTTCAAGCGTAAAAGGTAAGTTGTAGTCTAGGTCTTGCTCAGTTTCAAAATCGATTTTGGTTGCTTTCCAGTTAGCTTTTATTTCCAGAAATGAGTCAGTGTAATTTCTAGAGCTGCTGGCTCTGCAGAATTCCGTTGCTAGGAGATTTGAAATCTCCTGCAGGTTATTTGTTACGACCTCGTCCGGTCTCCGAAGGAATGTTGGATAATTACGTCCACATTTACCAGATATTGCTCCAATCTTTTTCCATATCTCATTTGAGGTGACATCCGGTGTAATTTCACATACGTAGCGTTGCCACGATTTTCTTTGTGCTTCAAGAAACAGCTCTACATTTTTTGAAGTTAATGAGATTTTCCATGGTAGGACTACGTCCAAATCTATTTAGAGCTTTTTTCTTTGCTGAGATTTTCTCTTTTATTTCCGCTGACCACCAGGGTACTATTTTAGTGATCTTGGCAGATTTAGATTTTGGTATATTGGCTTCCGCGGCTTTTATTATTGCGTTAGTCAAACTCTCGAGATTTAAGCTGTTTTCGCATGGTGCAATAAGCTGTTCAGTAAAACATTTCCAATTGGCTTGCTGGATTTTGAACTTAGCAAGCGATTTAACGACTGGGTTCTTGCCTCGGACTGTGATAATTATCGGGAAATGATCGCTGTTGTGTAGGTCGTTCTCAACTTCCCATTTCAGATTTGTGTGTATAGTTGGAGAGCATATTGTCAGATCAATGGAGTCAAACGTTCCCGATCTTATGTTAAAGAACGTAGGCGATTCGTTATTTAAAATACAGAGGTTTTTGTCCTCAATTAATTCTAACAGCTCTTTACCTCGAGCATCGTTTGTTGCCGAACCCCAAACAGAATTGTGACAGTTGAAGTCGTCTAGCAGGATAAGAGGTGATTGCAGTTGATTCACGATACTGCCTATTTCTCCAACACAGTACCTTGTGTTAGGAAGATAAACGTTACATATTATAAAACCTCCACTAATTTCGAGTTTTATTGCAATAGCTTGATATTCTGTATTGATTTTAACTTCTTTGTAGGGAGTACCTTGACGGATTGCGAACGCTACTCCACCACATGCCCTTTCAGGTGAGTTGAAGTCTTTTCTAACTATGTCAAAACCTTTTATAGTATATTTATTCACATGCTTCAGGTGTGTTTCCTGAAGTGCAACACATACTGGATTGTACTTTTGGATTAGCAATTTTAGTTCATTTTGATTATGTACTACACCCCGACAATTCCATTGTATTATACAAATCTGCGGCATGAACATATAGGTTTTAAATTTTTACTAAATTGATAGAGAACCAGAATTGCTATTAAGACGATAGCTAATATACAAATTTATTTGCGTATATTAAGACATACAAACACATATATCACAGATTTATACGATAGTTGGTTATCAAAATATCACAGATATTCTATCACTTTAACTACTTACTAACCGTAGTCATTTTTCTACAGAAGAGGTTCCATCTTTTGTACCTTCCTTTCCATGAGGAATTCTCGGCTTGCCTTTAGGCCACCCCTTCTTTCTTCCCTGTTTAGCTGCTAGCACTGTCTTCCCGTCAACGGACTCAATGCTAGAGCCTGTCGATATAGATCTAGCAACTGATACCTTTCGCTTAGCCCCATGTGATTCTTGCTCCATGTATTCAACATGGTCTAATGTGGGACTAGGCAATGGCAAGGTTGGGGCTATAAAGACTGGCTTTGGGACAATGTTTTTTTCATAAAGGTCTTTTTTTAACAGGTCTAATTCTTTTCTCAAAAGATCCATTTCCTGTTTAATAATATCCTTTATTTCAGGTATAATCAGTTGTGTCGATAGAGTAACTGGCGCTGCCGCAGCCTGTGCATAAGTAGTGGAGGTAGTAACCAATGCACCTACTTGCTTCTTGGCTTCTGAGTAGGATAACCTATGAGTCACCTTAACCTCTTGTATTTTGAGCTCTTCTTTGAAGATTGGGCACGACTTTGTCATTGCTTTGTGCGGCCCTTGGCAGTTTGGACATTTAACAGGTGTCTCGCATACACATCTTTTTTCATGTTTACAGCTAGTAGACGAGTGCCCAAACCTTTGGCAGTTAAAACAGCGAAGTGGATTTGGGATATATGGACGTACTTGTAGTGGGTAGAAAGCCGCACTGATAGATTTCGGTAGACGCGGTGAGTTAAATGTTAGAACGTGGTTAGGAGTGTCTTGGAACTCTCCCTCACGTCTCGTCCTTATTCGTCTGACATCAACTACTCCTTGATCTTTAAGGTTTTCTTTGATTTCAGAAATTGAACAGTTTAGCAAGTCTCTACAAAACACTACTCCCTTGGACGTATTTAATGTACTGTGGGGTTCAACTGTAATATCGAAGTCACCCAGTCGCTGCAATTTTATTAGTAGTCTTGCCTGTTTGTTTGACACAGTCTCTACTAGTAGGTCTCCTTTCATTTTTCTCACGTTTTTCAGGTTTCCCAATGAACTATATAGTAACTTACTGATCAGGAAGGGGCTTACATTGGTAAAATCAGCTTCCTTTCTTTTCACTACCAAGAACCGGGGCACTGAGTCCTCCGTCTCAATGGCAGCATTTGTTTTTAGCGGTAGAAAAGCACCTTCGTTTGAAAGTCGTCTCCCACTACGCTGTTTTCCAGTAGAATATCCATTTTCGTTGCCAAGGTCGTCAACTATTCCAGTAACATTTCCTTGCTCCGTGGCCTGGTCTCCTACCACGGCAGCCGAGCAGCCGCTTGATAACGGTCGGGTGAGGCCTGTCCGCTCCGCCTCGCTCCCGACCTATGGATCTTTGGTAGGCCGTACAGATAGGGAGGTTTGCTGTAGTGTAGGGTAACTCCAGTTCTCTGGTAATCGGAGAACTCCCCCTTATGTCAGGTATATTCGTCTTTCCATTGGAATTTGTTTGTACTCGCCCCCGTCCAGTAGTTTTTGGATCTTACTGTTGTAAGTATCCATATACACTACCACAGTTGCGTTTCCTTTGTCTGCTGGGAGAATTTTGATCGATGGGTCATTTTTAAGAGAAACTACCGCTCTCTTGTTTAGGTTAGAGAGATTAGGTTTAGTTCGCCTAGATGAACCTAACACTGATCTAACTTTACTCCTGAATTCTTCACTACAACTCCAATCACCACAAAAGCGTGGCAAAATGCTTGTACGATAGAGCGAAAACAATATGCTCAAAACAAGGGACCTGAACAATGGAAAAGAAAATATCGCTAAGACACTCAAAGAAAATGGCTACCCCGATCTAGCACCTAGCTTAAACAGGGAAAGGGTAACCGGAAAAGAATAATCTAAATATACAGCGATAACATCATGTATACAAGGTACCTCAGACAAAATACGAAGGATAGACAGCAAATACAAGACACGCACTGCCTTCAAATCGACCAGAATGCTCAGGAGAATACTAACCAAAATCAAACCACACAATGATCAGAATTCCAAGAATTGTGTATACAACCTATCATACAAATGCGGCAGAGCATACGCAGGAGAGAGTAGTAGACTACTCAAGGTGAAAACACAGGAACATAAGAACAACGTCCACAAAAGCAAAACAGAAAAATCAAGAATCGCCGAACATGTCTGGAACGAAGGTCATCGCATCCAATGGGATAACACACAGATAGTGGCAAAGGACAAGAATACAACTCGCCCGAAACTCAAAGAAGCCACATGCATCGCACTAGCAGAAAATCCAATAAGTTAAGCTAGTGTGGAAATGAAACCCATATGGATTCCAATAATGCGCGAAGAGCTTAACCGCAATAAGTTACCGCGCAACATGCGCAATAAACTATTGCGCAACCACGATAAAGCGTTATCGGTATCAGAATTGTAAGTGAAAGGTACCAAGTTCGAGTAGTCAAGTGCTTGAGAAAAAATCATAACGTATGAATTCGACTCAAGTGCGAAAACAGTCCTTCTTAGGACTAAGCCTGATGAGGAAAGCAGAGTTCGCTTCCGAAACGTCACGCTCAAAAAGCAAAAACTGTGGAAATAGGCCGATCAACTCAACTAATATGAAACCACAGTTACAAAACACATAACTATAATGCTTTTATAAACTCATTTATAAATTTAGGGTCGTGCTAAATTGGAAGTTTGTACTTTGCGCTCTTGCTAGCAAATCAGTACAGAAAGTATTTCTTACACAGTAGGAGGGTAATCACTTACACTAAGCACCCTCTCTGTTTTGGCGTTTTTCATATTTACGAAATAGAAATTTTACTGGTAACTCAGACTACATTATACCTTTACAAACGTATAGAATATTATAATAGTATATTAAAACATAAGTGGATAAAAAGGTCTTTAAAACATGCGCGATTTTGCCGGAGTGCTCAAAATAGAGTGTTTTAAAGACCAGTTATACACGAATACTTTACGCTATTTTTTTTTATTGGTGCACCTTGAAATCATAAATACTAGTATTATTACTACAAAAAATTGAAAAAAAAAAAGTAAAATATATAAATAAAAATTAATGTATCTAACAATACTAACTGTACTTTCTATTTTCATTAAATAATGTTTAAATAAAGGTTTTGGATTTGTTAGAAATATTTTATTTGATGTTACAAGGCACTCCTGTCAGATCAATAATCAAAAAATTGTCATTTAGACTTCACGTTTCTTGAGTTGTTGTTGTTGCCATGGTGACTTTAAATACGCCAAGGCGTGCTTTAATTAGGTAAAAAGGGGACCAATAAAAAAAAATGTAATATTTCCTAACAAACTTTTTCGTCAACACCATTTCACCAAAATGTTGTCAGAAAAGATATTTCCAGTAGGTTTTTCAATGTGATTCAAGTAAAATTGAATCCCTAGGTTCTCTAATGTCCTGAATAATTGTTGAAATGTCAAGTTAATATTGTTGTGTTTTGCAGTTGGCTGCTTTGGATTTTTAGTGTGGTTTTTCACTTTTGCATTTTCTTGAGTTATTTACAAACTGTCTATATCAAGACAAATTATATATTCTGAATTTCGAATTGTGATATCGAATTTAATCGTCATGCCGTTTTCAATCGAACACGACACATTCATTGTTGTGGCTCATTTTCGTAGCGGCTTCCAAGATAGTAATGGGCAATGGCATTATTCATTGCAATCATGCCTCGATCAATTTACTGTTGAGTACCCAAATGAACACATTACTTACGAAACATTTAGTCAACATCGTAATCGATTGATAGCTCGATTCATGGAAACTGGTAGTGTTTTAAAACGCAAACGTGAAGCTTCGGCTACTGTCTTAACAGAGGACACCTTAGCAGATATCCAAGCAAGGATGAATGCAAGCCACAATAAATCTTTGCGAAAACTATCTGCACAAACACGTATGAAAAATTTTACCATACAAACATAATTTTACATAAATAATTTTTAGATGTATCCTATGTAAGTGTCCACACTGCAGTAAAGAAGAATTTACATTTGTACCCGTACAAGGTGTCGGTATTACAACAGTTGCGAGATAGACATTTTCAGCTTAGAGTAAACTACTGTCAATGGTTCAACAATACGATGAACAATGATTTACTGGATGTATCTTTTTTTTTGATAAAGCTTGGTTTCATCTGTCCCGTTACATAAATTGCCAAAATTGTCGTACGTGGTCTGCAGAAAATCCACATGTATTTCGAGAAACTACCTTACACCCTATCAAGGTCGGTGTCTGGATAGTAATGTCGCGACAACGAATATTTGGACCAGTATTTTTCGATGGCACAGTTACTGCGGTAAGATACAGGGAAATACTTTTAAAACCATTTATTAATAATTTGGATGATCGTGAATTACGAAACGGGTATTTCCAGCATGACTCCGCTACCCCACGTACTACACAGGCTACAATTAATTATTTACGAGACTTCTTTGAAGATGGAATCATTAGTGTAAATCGTTGGCCACCGAATTCACCAGACTTGGCACCGTTAGACTTTTTTTTTGGTTATTTAAAAAAAAAAGTGTTCAGCAGAAGATTGCATACTCTTCAAGAATTGCGAGATGCTATAACTCATGACGTTCATAATATTGGTGTCGAAATGTTACAAAATGTATTTGCGAATATGCAACGTAGGGTGAACTTATGTTTACAATTTAATGGCGGTCATTTTGAACATATGCTGTAAAGCAAAATGTGATAACTAATGTGTACATAAGGAGTTAAAAAAAATTTGTAAAAGACATTGTCATTCCATAAACATGTACTGTAAATTTTATTTAATTATAATGAAATTATAACATTTAAATACTTAAGATTCATTATTTTGTAATGATTTAATCCAATCTTTAAATAATATTTTATTTATTTTGTTGTATTTTATAGGGATGCAGTCTAATCAAATACAAAATAGTCATTATTTAAATTAAGATAATATTTTACAATATGTATAAGTTAATGACCTTCATACAGATTTGAAACTGAGCGTAGTTTTTACTCGAACCATGCTCTAGAGTAGCTAGAGCAGTACAGCTTCTTACCAACCTATCAGTGGTACCAACTTAAATATTTTGTACACGTGGTATACACTTGAGATTGATCACTCTGTAGTATATTTTAGAGCCAGCATAAGAACCCTAATAATATTTTAGGCGCTGTAAAATTTACCCCGGCCAGGTAGCGGATGTGTAATTTTTCACATTACGAAAAAAAGTCATTACATTTTTCTTAGAGTGCATAATGGTTCATTTAGTCTGCTGTCTTTTTCACGCTAAACGAAGAGGTTAACTATAATTAAGACTGACTTAAAATAGTAAAATGGTAGTAAAAAAGGATGCAATTAATACACAGTTTAAAACAACTCTATTTTTTTTTTAATAATTAACTATAATTTGTACATGGTTATTCCAGTAAATTAATGCAAAAAAAGTTTGTAAACCTTTTGTAATGTAAATAATGGACCACACTTTGTTATTCATATTTATATACCTACCATATGAATATCGAATGAGCGATAATCTGGAAATCAAAATGCAATTAATCAGGCTCACATATTTGCATATCCCGATTGCATAATTTAATCGAGGTTTATGTTTACCTTAAACGTGACGATCGATAGCTTTTATAATTATGTGCCGTTAAATATTGTATAGTTTATTACATTAATTAAGTAGAGAAAAGCCTTCATTAGTAAGAGATTATAAAATATTTGCGCAATTTATAATTTTTAATTGTGTAGCAAGCAGATGGAAACGTTTTTGTTTAGACAAGGTGTGTTAAAAATAATATAAAACTAATCTAAGGCCTTAATCTAAATTTGCGTGCTAAGAACGACCGTACTTATAATATTTTACCAACTAATTTTGCCTCAGAATGTACAAGCACTCGTGTTAAAGCGAGATCATATCTAAATGACGTATTAGATTTTTAAAGTTTTGTTCACATAAAAAACGCAGCCACGAGCCACGTTGTAGATTACCATTTTAATTTATTTTCATTTTTGTTGCGCTCTAAAATATAGGGTTGTGAGTTATGTCTAGAAGGGTGGGTGGAGCGTTGTTTTCTCTCTAAATCTTACTGGATCGAAATGATCGAACTTCTTCCAAAAGACAGTTTTATTTTTATTGTTGCAGGTACGTCAAAATGTATGTACGCTTTAAGTTTTTTCTTTATTGCGTCTTTTACGAACGCAATTAATTATTCACTAACCAAAAGTGTACTTTATTATACTTTCTAGCAATTTCATGGAAGCTGGAATCTATAGTTATGTTTTTATCCAGATACACGTCAATGGGGATATTGTTATCAAAAGCATCTGCTGAGATACACGTTATGTTATTACTCTCCACATGTAACACTTTTAATTTTATCATTCCCATTAGTGTGCTATTTTCCAAGCATCCACTTAATAAATTATCCTGTAAATACAAGATTTCGAGGGAAGGTAAACCTTGAAAGGCGTTACCATCGATAGTTTCGATTAAGTTGGCATCCAAGTACAATCGCCTCAATTTCGTTAAACCCAAAAAAGTTCCACTTTTCAGATAACTTAAATTATTCTTACTCAATACTAGCATTGTTAACGATGGTATATTAACAAACGACAGTGGCTGTATAATCGAAATATTATTATTTTGCAGATACAACACAATCAGCTGTTTTAAACCTTCGAAATTTAATTCTTGTAAAGTTAAGTAATTTCCCGACAAATCCAAGTAGGCGACGGAACGTAGTTGAGTGAATAAACGTTTTGGTAAACTTAAAATGCCGTTATTATCCAAATAGAGACTGTCAAGGTAAACGAGGTTACTAAAAGTCTCTCCATCTAAAATCTGCAGTTTGTTGTAGGAGAGTGATAGAACCTTCAGAGCAGGAACATGTGTAAATGCGCCTTTTTCTAAACTAGTAATGTTGTTATGATCCAAGAATAAATACTGTAAAACATTTAATGGTTGCAATAATTCTGACGAAACCGATTCAATTTGATTATTATCCAAGAATAAGTAACGAAGCTCGCTTAATCCATCAAACGCCGAATCGCTAAGCTCAATTAAATAATTAAATCGCAAACTTAGACTTCTTAAAGCAGACAGTGTTTCAAATACTTTCTCTGTTAGGTTTTCAAGATGATTATGGTCTAAATCAAGTTCCTCCAATAATGTTAGGTTGATAAAAGAAGTGTTGTCCATTTCGGATATGTTGCAGTTTGATAGTTGTAAGATGGTGACGTTGGGTGGAAACTGTCCATCAGTGATCTTTGGTAAGTTACAATCTTCAAATTGCAATTGAAATTTGGGATTGTCAAGGGTTATGTTTTCTAAGAAGAGGTCTAGAATTTTGGTGTTTTCTGATATATCCGTGCATTTTACGAAGTCCGTGTCTGCGTAATACCAGTAATTGTCGATTTCGCAGCTTTGTTGAAGACATGGCGTGGTTTGTATTATTATAATTAGTAAAACCCACGTTGGTAACTGAAACAAAATAAGAATTAGTAATAAATAATCATGAGATATATAAGCAATGCTAAATAGTATATATTATTTTTGGATTGCAAGATATTAATCAGAAACTAAAAATAGTTTCATGCCATGAAAATAATCGAATGAAATACATTATGATTAAAAAGTTTCTGGAATTGGTAAATAAAAGTTGTTTTGTTAATTTTCCGGTACATTTATTTTATCGCTTTCAAAACAGCATCCATCTGAAGCTATGCCAAGCTTAACCGATTCATCCATACACTTTTCATAGCAAATGAAGGAATGGTTTTCAATTCCTTCGTAGCATTTTCTTTTATTTCATCTATACCAGAAAATATCTTTCCACGAAACGTCTATTTAAGTTTGGCGAAAAAACCGAAAATGACAGGGTACCATATCCGGGGAATACGGTGGTTGTTAGATGGTAGTTACAGAGTGTGAAACAGTCGGCCACAGTGCATAGTTTATGAAAGGGAGCGTTACCATGGTGCAAATTCAAGAGTTGTTTTTCCATACTTCCGGTCGTTTTCTACGTACAGCATCCCTAAAACGCCTGATTGCAGCCAGGTAATACTTCTTATTAACGGTTTGACCTGTTGGCAGTACTCATAATGTACCGGGTGAGTTATTAAGGAAAGACGCCGGCTACATCCCAGAAACCGCTTATGTTACGACTTCAAAAAAAAAAGTTCTTCGGTAAATGTGGCCAAGAGAAAATGCTGGAAATAATTTTAAAGTTTGTAAATAGACCGCTAGGTGGCGTAACTGCTGTAGTAAATTAAAAAATGTCTAATAAGTAACAGAAACTTAAGGAAAAGGTATATTGGAAATATCGTAGTTGTATTTTTGGGACAATTTTACCCATTTTTTGTGTAAGAAATTGTCTGCCATCATTATCAATACACAGCTGCAACCGCTGTTGCGTTGACAAAACAGCGGTTTCTATCTCCGCTGTGGAGAGGTTGCGAATGGAATTTCTTATCCTAATGACCATATTTTCAGGCGTAGTTGGCCTGGTTGTAAAAACAAGGTCCTTTATTCTTCCCCAAAAATAAAAATCTCAACAAGTTAGATCGGGGGACCTAGAAGGTAACAATGGTAATGGTTATTAAGCTGTTAAAGTTAAGAATGAATAAGGAAATGTAGGTACCTAGCTGGCCATGGAAAAAAGTACCCTCTTCCTATCCATGTATCAAGAAAAGTGTTACACAAAAATTGACGCAAGCGTACATGAAAAATGTGTCGGACAGCCGTCATGTTGGAAAAACATCCGCTGCCTGGTAAGCAACGGCATATCTTCTAAAAGTAACGGCAAATCGTTCCGCAAGAAATTAAAGTACGTTTCACCATTAAGTGGTGCGGAGGTAATTTTGTGAGGAAATTTCAGGATAATATTTCCTTGACACTGACATTGATAAAATTAATTTTACTATGGATAAATCGTCATTATGCATTGTTGGTCTGGTAGTGTTATTGGATGATCGTGGCACTACAAAATCATTACTATGGATCTGAACTTAAAGTAGGTATAAAATTGGAACCAACAAAGATATCGACTTGAAATTTTCAGGGTATAGGCGAAATTTTATGCTTTTTCTGACTTAAATATAAAAAACTTACCATTCTATTTAACATTTTGAAGAAAATAGCTAAAATTTCAGCAATATTTGGAAAGCGTCCTCTAGCTTTTTGTTCGTTAATCAAACTTAACTTTTTAATACATCAACCAATAGCGTAAGAAAAGACCTTTCCAACAAAATATTACTTTTTAAGATTCTATGACTGGTTCCGAAGATAATTACGTGTTTGTCTGACAACTTTCGCAGCTCCCCCTACGGAAAACCTGTGAAGTTAGAGACAAACTTCTTAAAAATGGGTAAAATTGTCCCAAAAATAAAACTGTCATATTTCCAATATACCTTTTCCTTAAGTTTCTGTTACTTATTAGGCATTTTTTAATTTACTACAGCAGTTACGCCACCTAGCGGTCTATTTACAAACTTTAAAATTATTTCCAGCAATTTCTCTTGGCCAAATTTACTGACGAATTGTTTTTTTGGAAGTCGTAACATAAGCGGTTTCTGGGATATATCCGGCGTCCTTCCTTAATGACTCACCCAGTACAATGCCTCGATAGGGGTGAACGGGGTAAAGAGTACCGGAGGGGCGCAAAGGACTGTGATTATATTTGTGCTATAGGTGGTGCAACCTGACCAATTTTACACTATATTCAAGTCCACACATCGGTCTATCAATCTACCGTGAATAATCCCCGATTCAACAGCCCGTGCGGTTATTGTGACCAAAAGAGTGTTTTTCAAGATATGTGATGTAATATTTGTTTATTTTTATTGCCTCGTGAATAACTAAAAATTGTAATTATGTGTTTACGTTTTGCATGTCTTTAAAACTCTCATTAATAAGGTTATGATACTTTTCAATCATTCTACCTGTAGATTTCGTAACCTATAATTTCGTTTGAAGAGTATTCGGGGCAGAGAGGACCAATAAGTGGTCCTCTGTGCCACTCTTGGTCCAGTGTGTCCCGTTAAGATGCTCTTTTGTTTCAGATGGTGCGTACCTATAAAAAAAGAAACCTGTCCCACAATGTCCTTAAGGCGTATTACAACTAATAATATTATGCCCCCGCGAAATGATCACTTTAAACAAGTATTCACTAAAATTCAAGAAGGGCAAATTGTTAAACACATCTTTGACTTACAGACAATATTTTATGGTCTAGGGATTACCATAAATTGTTTTTCAAGTAGCAGAAAAGATGAAGATTAACCATCCCTTCAACAAAAAAGAGTAAATGGCAGGCGTGGGCTGGCTATATAATTTTAGAAAAAGGCATCCGAATTTATCATTAAGAACACCTGAACCAACCAGTATTGCGAGAGCAGCTGGTTTTAACAAAGTGCAGGTGACCAAATTTTATGATTTGCTGTCCTCAGTGATGAGGAAGTACAACTTTCAAGTTGAAAATTGTTGCAGAAATGGGACGCAAGTAAGTAGATCACATAGTCAACACAAAAAGGGGTTTTAATGTGACAGTAACATGTGCAATTTCAGCTTCAGGTTCTTACATTCCACCATTTGTGCTTATTATTGACGGAGGGTTGCCCAGCTGGATGCATAGTGAGCACTTTATAAAATATTTAGAACACTTTGCTAAACACGCACATGCATGCGAGAATAGAAAAGTTTTGTTGATAATCGATAACGACTCCAGCCATGGCAACGTAGAGGTCATTTTAAAGGCCTGCATTTAGAATATTGTGATGATCACTCTTCCTCCGCGTACAAGCCATCGTATGCAGTCGCTTGACTGTTGTTTTTATGGACCGTTAAAATTCCAATACGCACGAGAATGTGTTAAATGGCTTTTCAATCACCCAGCCCAAAGAAAAGTACTCTTGATAGGGTCGTCAAGGGTTTTAATGTAACAGGTATTTGTCCAGATGTATTTTCGGATACTGACTTTCTTCCTTCGTCGGTCACTGAAACTCCACAAGTGATACCAGATCGTGACAGTAGAGAACATGATTCAGAACCATTATTTCAGCATAGTCACATACCTGATAATAACCAAGAGTTGGATTCGGAGCTATCAAAATTAAACGAATCAATAAGGACTAATATTAGCAGTATCTTCAACCTCACAAAAAATGGACACTCCTCCAATACCGGGTCCACCACCTGGCGAGGATCCACCAATCTCACGAAACAATACCAGGTCCATCGACTGCCAAGGATCCATCAGGAGATGATTTTGAAAAAATGTCTATAATTTCACCCAAAACAAAGCGCGAACGAAAATCAAACAATGAAAGGAAAGCTCAAACAGCGGAAGCATTAACAGCAACGCCGTTTAAAGACCCTCTGGAATTTGAAATTCAAGAAAAGGAGGAAGACATCACTGAATAAGAATTCTGAAAAAGGAAAAGGAGCAAACACGAAGACTAGAAATGCATATATTATGTTGGAAAGTATTTAAAGTCGAAATCTGATAAAGGGTGGATTCGATGCCAGCTGTGCAGAAAAATGGGACTCACCAAATGTGTGCAGGTGCATCAGAAGATGATGATCAGTTTCTATGCGCAAAGTGTGATTAAATTATCTAGCCTTTATTTCTGTGCAAAATGAGCATCGATGTTTTATTTTAGATCTAAACAATTATTATTATGTTGTTTGGTTTGTTCTGTAATAAAACGTATTTTTTATCATTATTCAATTCAGAATTATTTTTTTACATGAATTTTATACAGCGGTCCTATGTGCCCCGAGGTATAGGGTAGAGAGGACAGAATGTACATAATCAAACTTTTTCAAATAGAATGAATATTAAGTAAAACTTTATATAGTTACATGCATCGGTCGATGCCGCATAATTGTAGCCCCAAATATATTACGGAATGAAATTTTAATCAATAATAATAAAGAAGTACGATGGCTTTTCGTCCTAAGTAGTCATCTGTGCCCCACTCTCTCCTGATCAAAGAAAACTGTGAGCATCGACTTTGACACACTTTCTTCGGTTTTGGTTCATTTTCATAGAGCCATTCGAATAATTGTTGGCTAGTTTCGACATCACATTCGTAAACCCTTGTTTCCTCACCAGTAATTATGCGTTTTTGAACGAAATTCAGGTCTTTTTGTTCAAGTCGCGTTGCAATGCGCTTCGTGCCCAAAATATCCATCGCAATGTGTTTTGCCGATTTATACGTGATGTTGACCTCACCATCTATCTCTCTGAAGCTTACATGACGATGTTACATAATTCTGGTCGTTTTCTACGCACATTTTCTCTCAAACGCCTGATTACGGCCAGGTAACACTCTTTATTGATTGGTTAACCCGTTGGCACGTACTCATAATAAATACCGCCTCGATAATCAAAGAAAACTGTGAGCATAAGCTTGATTTTTGATTGACTTTAACGCACTTTTTTCGGCTTGGTTCATTTTCATAGCGCTACTCGGATAATTGTTGGCTAGTTTCGACATCATATTTCATCACCTACTAAACCCTTACCTAGAATCACCACAAAATAAAGACACAGCAATACAGGACCACCCAAACATTAAAATAGACACAACTAACTCAACAATAACAATAAATAGACATAAACAAGAAACCACTCCCCCAGTTATCCTCTAAATCAAAGACAAAGGACCAATATATTGTTGATTCCGCACATCCAGAGACTGCAACAAAATTTAAAAGATGCCCGAATCAAACTCGAAATAAGCATAATTACACAAAAAAACTGGATACAAATAACCTCAAAATTAGACTACCGCAAGGGCCCCAAATTTAAAGTCCTCACAAACAAAAAAAAACCTCACACTCACCTAACAGATCTTCAAGGTAACCTTATGTCTACCAACCTGCAAAAGCTGATCTATTCAGTCTCTACCTAAAAAATGCATTTACAGAAGATCCGTCGTTTAATAACGAATTTAAAGCTCATCTAGAGAAAATCCCTGAAAATATCAGGCAACACAGCCCCCCCATACGAACTGCGCAAAGACAGCTCCTTTCTAAACCCGTAAAGGAAGAAACCCAGGACAAAATGGTCTCAATAAACTAATCCTTCGAAACCTACCTCCAAACACCATGAGACAACTAACCCAAATATAAAAATGTACACCTTCACCATTATTGTACATAATTAAACTTATTTAGCTTTTGGGTTTTTTTTAATGGCTATTTATATTTTACATAAACTTATGCGTTTCGATAACACTTACAGTTATCGTCCTCTGTAAATGGTTATATCTGTAAGAGTTACTTGAGATGTTAGAACAAATCTATGAAATATGAAAAAGATGAAAGCACAAACATATTAATAGCAGGTTTATGACATTACCATTTACTTAGGACGATAACTCTAATTGTTAACGAAAAGTATAGTATCACAAAAACGTTACATAACATATAAATAGAAAAACACATCATTTAAAAAAACCCAAAAGCTAAGTAACTAACCCAAATATTTAACCAATGCTTATCATTAGCCTATTTCTCAAACTTATGAAACCTAACCTGCCACCGACCCTACACAACCTTCTTCCTAAGTGGTATGGGAAAATGACTTAAAACTATTTTATTCCGCAGGCTGAGCTAGGTACTTTTGATTCAGAACAATGACAGCCGCAATAGTTGATTAAAAAGTAACCTTGAGAAGTGTTAGTATCATTTTTTTGATGTAAATGTTATGCCACTGGAATGTGTAAAGATATGATTTATTGTTAGAAAATATGAGTATATGTACTTAGGATAAACAATGAAAACTTTTATTTAAAAGTTTTATTGTAAATTTACGATCGCAAATACGGTATTGGAGCATCCGTCCACTCACCGTTTTGCTACTGTTTATGGAAGAAATTATATTTAGAATTAACGTGGAAGAACAGCGCGTAGTTTAATAGTGTGTCAGGATAAAATACAATTTGAGCATTTCATGTATGGGGTAACGTAAATGAAGTTTAATGCAAAATCAAAAAATGTACATATTATTCAAAGATAAATAGCATTACAATTTACTGTGCGGAAAAAGAAATCGTCCACGCAGGAACCTTCCATAAAAAGTTGAGTTTAGTTTTGAATATTTTGTTGAATGAATTTGGGTACTTCTTAAAAATTTCAAGATGGTGTAGATGGTAAACCTTTGATTTGCGTTGGTCTCCTTTCATGTTTTCTACTCAGCAAAGTAATGTGACGTTTAAACCCCTTAAGAATGGCTGATTTTAACTGGGCTGGATAATATATAGTAACGCTCTCAAGATGGTCGTGTGTATCTATGAAAGAGTTGGGAAAGTCTGCTCTTAGGGAGATTGCCAGCCAACATTTAGCTGGAGAAGGCGTGTGCGATTTCGAAAAAATGCATAACGATCTGTACCAATTCACGTAGTAAAATTTAGTAGTGCAGTTGAAACATTGCTTGTTCAGTATAATAAATCTATTGTTGTTTTGAAATTAGGTTTCTTTTAGACAATCCATTACAAAATTTTTTTCTTTTTATTTCGTTTATTGAATTGCATGTACAATACAGATCTTATTTTCAGTTACTGCTTATTATATTATTAGTCATTATTTATTAATTTTTATATAAATATTAAAGTTCCGACTTCATCCAGGGTATGCGTTAGGTATATTAACTATAAAAATTTCAAGCAACGATATTCAATGAAATTCTGCATGTTTTTACTTTAAACAGGGGACAATTAATTAAAGATTTAGCCATATTGAACGTAGCGGAAATTCGTATTTAAGGATTGACCTATTATTTAGTGAGAGTATTATACACCAGGAAGTACTTATGTTGATGTTATTGTAGAGTGGGTTCGAATCTAACCGTTTGAGGTTTGTTTTGGAAAATACAAAGCGGTGTGAATGCGTGTGCGTGTCAGTGTGCGTATGAGTGTGAATGTGAATGTGAGTGTGCGTTTGCGTGTGCGTTAGCGTGTGCGTATATGTGTGCGTATATGTGTGCGTGCTTGCGTGTGTGTAAGTGTGTATGTTGACGTGTTAGTGTGTGAGTATGTGCAGGTGGCGGCGTGGGTTCGTCTGTTCTCGTGTGCGTAGGTACGTGTGTCATGTGTGCGTGTCTTCGTTCTTGCGTGTCTTGACATCTTAAATACCTGAAAAGCGGTGGCATTCTAATTCTAGTAACTAGTGCACTATGGTGTGCGCGCGCGTTTATCTGAGTCGATGCATGTGTGTACGTTTCTGTGGGTGTGTACTGTGTGACTGTGTGCGTGCGTGTGTGTGTCTGCGTATTTGACTGTCTTGATCTAACTTGAAAATCGATTCCATACAAATGTCATTTTCGTATTTATGATCTAAAAACCTACACTCCAGTGCATTTTGGTGTTGATAAATCTGTAGGATGACTAAGAGGGGTAAATGGTATTCTCTTTGAGCTGCATTTACTCAATAATTTAAAAAGTAACACCTAAATACTTCGATCCTAGTAATTTTTGGTGGGGATGGAGTTACAGGGTAAAAAGCAAAAGGGGTAAACTTGATTTCTCTTTGGTTTCAATAACACAAAAGCTTGAATATTGATTGCATTTAAATTTTAGATTGGTGTTTAAGACCTAAATCTCTGGAGTCCAGCGAAGTTTGGTGGAAGCTGGTGAAGGCGTTACGAAGTATCATCATTATCATTTACCAAGGTGCGTAATTCATGTGCATACCTAAAATAAATCTAATGTAATATGTACAAACGCCACCACATTATATGATGTGCTACAGAAATGTTACTTATATGGAGTATCCACGGACTAGAGAGATAAGACGATGAAGAACAGGTCGCAGGTTCAAATCAATAGTAAAAAAATCTTTTTTTAACTCAACCTACGCCACTATTTTAGACAATCCGATGAAGTCCACATTACAGTTACATATACGGTATAACTCATATTTAATAAATCTATAAAAACGATTTCATATTTCATTTTTCGGTTTCGAAATCACTTATGTTTCCGGCGATGCTACAGGAGGGAGCAGAACTCATAAATGCTACACGGTGCTTTATTTTAAGAGCTAGTCAAGCAATGAAGTACCTTCCGCGGAGATGGAGAGGCGCTAGGGTAGTGTTCATTACAAAGACTTACCATTAAATCATTCGTACGTAAGGCAATGGAAAAACTGCTCGATAGACACATCCCTAGCTTACGCACTTATCAGAGGGGACATTTTTAAATACAGTAACGGAACGTATGCAAACCGCCCTGAAACTAACTATAGCCAGTCCTCAAAAAACCACAATAATACCATTCATGCGCAAAAGAATAATAAAGAATCTCGGTCCTCTCTTTCTTGACGGGAAACTTATCAACCTATAGGTGGATGTAATGATACTTGGGAGTCGTTATCGAAAACTATGCAAGGTACAGAGACTTGCCCGTTTAGTTGGGTCACTGAAAAAAAAATGTATCCATTGTTTTTTATGTATTTTAAAACTTTACCATAAATTATATTAATAGTCGATGCAAAAAACTCTTAAAAAAATTTTTTTTGGCTCAATATAAGCAAATTAAAATTGATAAAATCTTAAAAAGAATCATGCGACTATAAACGCGCCACGATTGGTCGGCATGTTTGTAACGTCATAATGTTAAATTAATTCTCAATAGTACAGTGTCAACGGCTTCTACTTGTAAATTGTCTAAAAATGTCCAAAATTTAGTGCAAAAAAATTATTTATAATAGCTTGTTTAGTTATGCTTGTTTGCGATTAGGTTAACAACTAAACTTGTGAGGTACTACATCAACTTTAATTTTTGCTCTACTTCTCATTGTAGTATAGTAAATATAATTCTCCATGTCTTCGTTCAGCCAAAAAAAACATCAAATCATGATAATTATTTAAATAACATTATAACAACGGAAGAACCATACTTTTAAAATTTCAATTTCGTATAGTACATAAACTAGCGCGTAATTAAAATATAAAACACTAAATTAAACCCAAACCATTCAATAACCGTGTACAAATTTATTATTTAATCGTTTTAAATTATTCATAGAAATTTTTTTGTAGCTATGATTCTGGCGTTCGGTTAAAAAATTTTATTATCGAATTCAATTTATACGTTTACATAAATAATTATTAATTACAGTATTATTATAAAAGCACGATAACCTTTAAGGTTTGACATTTTTGATATATTAATCAATATATTGACTATAATAACAAGATTTAATCGATTAAAAATCAAAACACTGCATCAGCTGTATGCTACGATAAGTAAAAATAAACGTCAAAGGCGCCCTGGTTTGTTCGGTACTGGGTTCAAAAATGTATTTTCAATGTAACCTAACATTTGAATTAGAGTGAAAAAAAAAACTAAAAATAGGAACAACTATAGTAGACTTTGTTTAAAGTGGGAAAGTTTTTCTAATCGACGACTAACGTAAATTTTTAAATAATAAAGGGAAATAAAGAAGTTTAAGTATTACATAAAGTGCTAAACTAACTCTTAACCTTTTTCTAAAGATGAAATTGGTTTTTAATGATATAACGCCGTAACTTTATTTGTGGTATACCACAAAATATTTTTCAGATTTTATTTCAACGTTTCAAGACTTAATAGAACAAGCATTACTATTCAAAAAAATGTATGCAGCTTGCTGAAAAACTAAAGGGAAAACTTAAAAACCTTTATATTGCTAAGCTGCTAAGCTTACGATATTTAGATAACGTACGCCATATCTTCGATACAATCCAGGAAATTGGTCAACAGTGTTCATAAACAGACAATTAATTGTTTATACGCAAACGACGTTCATACTCAGTGTTATGCTAATCACCAGAATTACAAAGATACGCTAAAAAATTTTACATTTTTCAATATTATTTCTAATTAGAATACCATTATAATTGCTTTATAACATGTTTTTTAAATTCAATGTTCACTGTTTAACAAACCAAAACTAACTGAACTTTTGGTTCGGTTCGATGTTCGGTTTGTTAATAACAGAATAGAATATCTATGTTAGATTCAAGGCAAAATAGTGATAGATTCCAAAGTTTACGTCATATTTAATTTATTTTACCGGCGACACATTTTATTTGGTAGAAAAACCATAGATTCATAGGAATCCTTACAAAAGAAGTTCTTCCAAGATTGATTTAATTAGGTAAGTATATTTAAACAGATTATTATTTGTTAGTTTTCAATTTTTATTTTACATATATTAACTAAAGTTGAAGTACATAAAAATTATCACTATATTTGATATTTTTTGAATATCTGCACATTAAGCAGGGGCGGCTACTGCATTAGTACTGCTGAGCTACAGAACCATCAGAATAAATTCATACTGTATGCATTAAGCATTAAATATTAACATTTAGCGTTTACTGATTATTTCATTAACAATATTAAATTTCCATAATTTCATCGAGTAATGATTGTGAATTTTCCAAAAGTACAACTCTTGGATTAAAATTGTTTATTTTATGAAAGCTTAGATGAAACTTACCTAATAGTAAAAATAACAAAACACATGTTTGTACCGTAATTGATATTTGTAGAAGCACAAAGCTGAGTACTATCAATGTAAAATTAATAATTATCAGGTAATTGTGATGAAACTTAAGACAGTACAAAGTAACATTTATACGATTAAAGCACAAGTATAAGTATATTTTTTTAATTCGATAATCATTTCTATTATAACAAATTCGCACTTTGAAATAGAATTAATGTTAACACTATGTATACTTTCACGTCTCCTACGAAAAATGCCACAGCATCATAGACCTCATAATACTACTAATATACAGGGTGCGGCATTAGTGCGTCAAAGTACGATACATCCGTTATTATAGGAGATATCAAAAAAAGTGATTTACAAAAATAATAGGCAACTTCAAACTTCACATTACAAAATTTTTTTCGCATTTACAGGGTGTTACATATTGCCCGGGTGAACCAAACATACTTTTTTTAATGGGACACCCTATATATTATTTCAAATTTAGATTAAGCTCATCTCCCTCATACTTCTAATATAGGGTCTCATTACGTTATACAGGGTATTTCAAAAGTCATTGTCAATTGTACACGAAAATCATTCTCATTTCAACGTCTTGTATACCCTAGACAGAACAATCTAACAATAATTTTTTTCAGGCATAGCTTTTTGACATTGGTACAGTGTTACGAGAAACTGCTATTTCTTTATTATCGCACTAATTGAATATAGAGCGAGCCAAAACTCGAATACATGATTCTGCCAATTTTTCAAATGAATCACCCTGTATTTTATTTTAAAAAGTGAAAATACACTTTATGTTCTTCCATTTTTATTAAGCACTCCCTATAGTTAATTTCTGAGATATTTTCAATTTAATAACAGAAAGAGATTTTTAAAAAATTTCTATTATAACAAGTTAGCCGTGAACAAATAAAAGTGTGACAAATTATTATAAAAAATTCAAAAAACATCGGTTATTGAGACAAAATTCTTATAAAATTAATTAATTTCATAATAAATGTTCTACCTAAAACATCAATACAGCATTGCAGCCGATCTTCAAATTCTCGACTGACATTTCTTAACATTACTACATTAATACTCTGGAATGCTTCTCGTATTCTATTCTTCATATCATCTTGTATGGTTGGAGGTATTTGATACACACGGTTTTTCACATAACCCCACTTGAAGAAGTCAATTTTACTATCACCGATGATAATCATAACACTAGTTATACTATCCCCGACAATATCTCAGTAATTACGATTTTAGCTATAGGGAGTGCTTACTAAAAATGAAAGAACATAAAGTGTATTTTCACTTTTTAAAATAAAATACAGGGCGATTCATTTGAAAAAATTGACAAAATCATGTGTATATATTCAATTGGTGCAATAATAAAGAAATAGCACTTTCTCATAACACTGTACCAATGTCAAAAAGTTATGCCTGGAAAAAATTATTGTTAGGTTGTTCTGTCTAAGGTATACAGGACGTTGAAATGAGAATGATTTTCGTGTACAATTAACCATAACTTTTGAAATACCCTGTATAACGTAATGAAACCCCTATATTGGAATTATGGGGAAGATGAGCTTAATCTAAATTTGAAATAATATATAGGGTGTCCCATTTAAAAAAAGTATGCTTGGTTCACCCTGGTAATATGTAACACCCTGTAAATACGAAAATAATTTTATAATGTGAAGTTTGAAGTTGCCTATAATTTTTGTAAATAACTTTTTTGATATCTCCTTTAATAACGGATATATCGTACTTCGACGCACTAATGCCGCACGCTGTATATACACAACATTCATAATTTCCGATCAAGTCGTATCTGAAGCTCGTTGCAATAAGATAACACAAAGTAAATTGAGGAAACCCGACGGTGTGGACAAACGCACGCGATAACATCGAGCTTAGCTCATAAATATCTTAGTTATTAAGTAAGATTTCTATGGTTTAGCTGCATATTCTACAGCTCAGTAGTCACTCATCAGTGAAAGTCGGTCAATGGTAATACACGCATCGCGGGCGTTTTAAAATTACTATTACGTGTCAATTTGATGTAAAAATGGATATTATATATATTTTTATTATCGGATTATTATTATTATTATTATTATTATTATTATTTTATTATTATTACTATTATTATTACTTTAAACTGGTTGTGGTTCGTGCAGACCTCCCACCTTGAAATGTCAGGAGCCTCCACTGACATTAAGCAATTACCGACGGGGGTTAGTCTAGTTACATTAGTTTGCTTGAGTTGCTATTGTAACATAATCTTATGAATATAGAAATCGCAAAATGCTATTTATTATCTTTGTTTTTGACGTTTACAGTGGCGTACGCACTTTAGCCTTAGGAGGGATATAAAAAGTACGGTGTAGTCTACAAATTTTAATAACCATTTGTTTCACAGAAAGTTATAAAATAAATATTATTACAATACAAAATCCAATTGCCTTGGCTTTCGTGCAAGTTCCTCAATCATTTGGTCTTCTGAAATGCGTAGTTGCCAGTCCATTAAGTCTGTTCTGTGAGGTTGAATTTCTAAGAGGTCTTAATTAGTTTTAAAGCCGAAAACGTTATCTTCGGAGTGGATGTGGAGACTGGTAGAGTACAAAATATTAATAATCATTTAAAACATTTGGGTGTGTTTGTTGATTACAAAACCCCAAATGTGCTAAAGCTTGACAATTGTTCTTAATTTCATCGACTGGCAATATATATATATATATATATATATATATATATATATATATATATATATATATTTATTTGTTGGGAAACCCAACGAACTGTTTATTAAGTGCTCCTTCGACAGCAGGAAATCCCTACTTAATTTCATATCTGCAATGATTTTTGGTTTTTAATAAAATAAAAATAAAAATATAAACAAGTCAATTTGTGTAATGAAAAAAATATTAAAAATATTTCGTTTGGCTTTCTCTAGTTTACTACCTTAAAACTCGTACCTACGAATATTTGAAAAAGTGGTGGGCACCTAACTTTAGAGGATATTAGCAATTTATTTAGTTTAAATAAACTTTTTATCTATATATGAAAATGTAAACTTTCACCATTAACACTCATAATAAAATACTTATCTTTTTTGGGTTTTTTTTAATGGTGTACCTTAAATTATACAATCTAAACGTTTCGATAACACTTACAGTTATCTTCGTTAGTAGTAATGTTTGTTAAAAATTGTTTACAACATCTTTAACAATTTTTAACAAACATTACTACTGACGAAGATAACTGTAAGTGTTATCGAAACGTTTAGATTGTATAATTTAAAGTACACCATTACCCCCAAAAGATAAGTATTTTATTTTATCTATATCTCCAATATTTCGCATTTATTCAATTCTTCCTCAGGGAGAGAGATATAGTTACATTAAAAATAGAAATTAAATTTAACGAACAGGTATAAACATGACAGTTGTTGACGGAAGTTTATTACTTAGTAATAAACTTCCGTCATTGACTAATATATATATATATATATATATATATATATATATATATATATATATATTAATTGTAGGGGAAACCCAAGGAATTGTTTATTAAGTGCTCCT
The DNA here is from genome assembly GCA_036346205.1 of Vesta saturnalis. Classification (NCBI taxonomy): domain Eukaryota; kingdom Metazoa; phylum Arthropoda; class Insecta; order Coleoptera; family Lampyridae; genus Vesta; species Vesta saturnalis. The sequence goes on along the minus strand of JARFJB010001218.1, from coordinate 3,512,247 downwards.
TCGACAGCAGGAAATCTCTACTTAATTTCATATCTGCAATGATTTTTGGTTTTTAATAAAATAAATATAAAAATGCATTTCTGGCGTCTTTTTATGAACACTTGTTAAGCTATATATATATATATATATATATATATATATATATATATATTATATATATATATATATATATATATATATATATATATATATATATATATATATATATATATATATATATATATATATATATATAAGGTATACTTAGTTGTTACCTTTCAAATCAATCAACCAATATTGTTGTTGAAAAGTTACGTGCCCACCACTTTTTCAAATATTCGTAGGTACGAGTTTTAAGATAGTAAACTAGAGAAAGCCAAACGAAATATTTTTAATATTTTTTCATTACACAAATTGACTTGTTTATATCTCAAGAAGTGTTTATTCATAGAAAAGAGGCCAGAAATGCATTTTTATTTTTATTTCATTAAAAACTAAAAATCATTGCAGATATGAAATTAAGTAGAGACTTCCTGCTGTCGAAGGGGCATTTAATAAACAGTTCGTTGGGTTTTCCCTACAATTAAAAGAGATGAACAACAGTTTCCAAAAACGATTTCCGTTCTTAACTTTTTTTCTTATTCGCACTTTGTGTGTTAAAATTATTTATAGATTGATCAATTAACTCCAAACATAAAAAGTCTCTTGTAATTTTATCGTAAAAATAACGCTTTCTGAGCAAAAAATATTTAGAATCAGGTAATGGCATGATTGGCATAGGGTAGAAAAGCATTCAAGCTGTAATTCATCTAGTAGGCGGCTGTCAAGCTGATATTTTGTATTAATAAATGATTTGTTGTTAGTTAGCTTTTAGCCATTTTTGTTTTCTGCCACTTTGTTATCGTTTGAGACCTGTTTTCTGCAAATTTGTCAACATGGAAGTGTACTCTAACGCAGAAATGGCCGATATGCATTTCGTTTACGGCCTTGCTAATGGTAATGCCTTGGAAGCATCCAGAAGATACGCTGAACTGTATCCTCAACGCGTTATTTCCACGGCTTCATCAACGAGTTCGAGAAACTGATGCATTCACAAAAAGGAAATAAGTGTGGTCGTCATCGTACAGTTAGAAAACTAGCATTGGAAGAAACACTACCTAATTTAATCGACGAGCAGCCAGATATCAGTACTATGAAAATTGCTTTGCAGTTACATGTTGATCATATGACGGTATTTTTCATCTTAAAGGAACACCTTTTGTATCCTTATCACATACAGCGGGTCCAGACTCTAGTACCACGAGACTTTCCTAACCATCTTGCATTCTCGAATTGGACGGTGCAAATGATTGGTCAAAACCCACAATTTCTAGTGCAGATCTTATTCATCGGCGAGGCTAATTTTATTAACTATCATAACAACCATACATGGGCTGAAGAAAACCCTCACGCCCTAGTCGAAACACACCACCAAGAACAATTTTTTTTGAATGTGTGGGTGGGAGAATTATTCGAGACCATTTAATTGGCCCATATTTTCTGCCGCCTAGATTGAATGGTAATACGTACAGCCAATTTTTAGAAGAAGAGCTCCCAGCACTCCTAGACGTTGTTCTTTTAGGTGTCAGAAGGGCAATGTGGTTTATACATGGGGGGCTCCCGCCCATTTCAATATACGAGCGCGTCAGTTTTGAAATGGAACATATACAAATCGGTGGATAGGTGGAGCGGGACCTCAATTTTGACCAGCTCTATCCCCGGATTTAAATTCATTACATTTTTCTACTTGGGCCATTTAAAAACTTTGGTGTATAAAATTCCCGTTCAAGATGTAGAACACTTAAGGAACCGAATTATTGTTTCATGTAGGGTTATTCAAGATACTCCGGGAATATTTGATCGGATACAGAGACCATGGCGCCGACGTGTAAACTCATGTGTAATAGATGAAGGTGGTCATTTTCAACACTTATAATTGTTACTAGTTTTTAATAGTATTAGTTCCTTTTTCTGTGGCATAGTTATTTATTATAAGTCAATTTGTGTAATGAAACAAATATTAAAAATATTTCGTTTGGCTTTCTCTAGTTTACTACCTTAAAACTCTTACCTACGAATATTTGAAAAACTGGTGGGCACGTAACTTTTTAACAACCAATATCTCAAAAACGGTTGATCTGAAAGGTAACAACCAAGTATACCTTTCTTGCTCAAAATTGAGTTGGAAACGAACATAGGTGCATAAAATGGCAACATACAGGGTTGAAAAAATGTAATGTAAGCATACCCCGATAGGTAGCGCCCTCTGCAAGCAGCGTCAAAACTAATAACGTTACAAATTTCGTGTCATTATTCAAATTTTGAAAATATTTTCAAAAAAAAACCGTAAAAATGTAAAAATTTTAACACCTTGTACACAATCTAAGCACTTTCGTTCATATGAACTTTTTTTCCTATTTCTGACTAGAATACGCCCTTAAAATCTTTCGCACTTATTTATTTACACCCTGTATATGTAAAGGATTCTCTACAGCTCATTTTTATTCTCTCACTCTCCTTCTTCTAGCCCTATTTTACCATAGCTTCATCCACCTCCTCTCTAAAGGATCTGCGAGGCCCTCCTCTTTTTCGTCTTCCTATTGAACTCCAGTTTGTTATTTTCCTTATCCATCTGCTTTCGTCCGCCCATACCATATTAACATTTTTCTTCTATGTACCTCATGTCCTTCTCTACCTCAATTCTTCTTCGTTCCTTCGTTTTGAATTCTGTCCCTCCTCGTTACCATACAGCATCTTTGCCAGAATTCCATCTCGGTAGCTCTTATTTTATTGATATTTCTTTTATCAATTGCTGAATTTTCCGGTCACAGGTCATTATACTTCTCGGACTATCGTGTCATGGATTATTCGTTTTGTATTCTTTGTGATATGCGTGTTCCACAAGACTGGATGGAGTTATCTAAACCTTCCTCTTGTTTGTTCTAATCTACTTTCTATTTCTGCCTCTGTTGTTCCCATTTTAGATATAATAAACCCTAGATACTCAGTTTTTTTTTAAATTAATTTCCATTCCTGCTTTGGTATATTCTTCCTGTAATTTACCGATTATACATCCCAGGTCCTCTTCGTCTTGTGCAGTGATCACTAATTTTCCTGTCGTATTGGAATTCCCTTCGAATTTTCTTTTTCACGTTTTAAGGGTGTCTTCTAGGTAGATTTTGAACATGGTTGGCGATGTTGAGCATCCTTGTAATTGTCCCTTTGATGTTTGAAAAAAATTACTTTTATTTTGTCCTATTGTTATCGTTATCTTGTTGTTTTTGTATAACTTGCAACGCTTCAATTAATCTTTTCTTTATTTCCATTCTTCTCATTGCTTCCCATAATTTTTCCCTTGGTGCCGAATCGTATGATTTCTTTAAATCTATAAAGGCTAAGTGTACATCTTTGTTCCTTGCTTGTCTCTTTTCTATTAATTGTTGTATGGTATATATTTTATCGATATATGATCTTCCTGACGTGAATCCCGTTTGGCCTTTTCCTATTTTTCCTTGTGTTTCTATTTCTATTTTATTCTTCAGATTTTTTCCGCATATTCTTCCTACTGTTTATATCATACTTATACCTCTATAATTTTCTTTCAGTCTTCGGTTCCCCTTTTTGAATATGAAAGTAATGTAAGCTGTTATACATTCTTCTGGTGTTTTTTCTCCATTTATTTCTCACTCGGACATATTATTTAATATTTTGTATAGCTTGTAGGATCCGTATTTAATTAATTCTGAAACGATTTCTCCTGGCCCTCCAAACTTGTCATTCTTCATTTATTTTATTCCGTTGTTTACTTCTTTTTTAGTTATTATTCTATTTTCCCGTTGTTCTTCTTCCGTCTTCGGCTTTTCTCTTGCCTTCTCTATAAACTCTGGTCTTTTTTCCGTTAACAAGTTCCGGTAATTTCTTCTTATTCTTCTATTCGTATGAACTATATTTGTGCCTAATGAAGTACTTATCTTTTTTTGGGTTTTTCAATGGTGTCTTTGTATATTAAAGTTATACAGTTTAAACGTTTCGATAACACTTATAGTTATCTTCGTCAGTAGTATTATTATTTATTAAAATTGTTAAAGATGTTGAAACTATTTTGTATTGGTGCCTGATCCTTTATATTTGTTCTAAGTGATTTAATTATTCGCGATGACTCTGAATTTCTTGCCCCTCCGATGTCTACGTTGGAGTATGCTCTATTCCATTCTTCATTTTTTCCTTAGTTACTTTATAACAAATAAAAAATTTGGGGTTGATTGTTATATTTTAAAAGGTAAATTGCACCACGATCTAGCTCAGTGACGTACAAACTTATGAAACTTACTGTAATTAAAAACTCATTGATCTTCAGGTGTGGGGGAAGCAGAGATTTATCCATAGTTGTAATCAGTATTAGCATTTGTTTATTGTTGGCATTACTCAATTTCTAGGTTTAATAATTAAAATACAACAAAAATTGAGAAAGGTTGCATCTCAAACCATAATAGGTAATCTGAATAAACACTAAACAACTGTATTTAAATGTATATTTAATAAAGCAAACTGTCTGATTAATATCAGCATAAAATAACTAAAACGATATTTCTCGTAAAGCCTTACGATCTTAAAATTAGTAAATTAAACACTGTACAACGTTATAATCTATGTTTACTTAAAATTCAAAATGCAATATGATCAACACTGTATTCAATAATGAAACGTGTATTGACCTATGTCAACAAATTACAGTTGCGATAGGTTATGAACTCAAATGTTTTTACCTTAGGAGAGAACTCAGCTGTTCCTTTTTAACCGTATCAAAATAACACTAACTGATTTGTTATTTACTTAAACCGAACTAAAATGATAAGTACTTATTTGTACAAAATAAATATTTTAATATTGTCTTAAACGAACTGTAGCTTGAGAATTTTCATTTCCAATTCCAAGACAAATAAACGATAATGTAAAGGTAATTTCCATTTGTAATCAACGTACAAATAAACGAAATATAAACGAGCTGTAGCATATGATAACATAAGGTAATTGTCACAAAATGTTCCACCTACAATAATAAAAATGATACGAAAGCAGCTGATATTAAGCTATCTCCATTTATTCATTCGTAAGGATGGCAATGCATTATCAGGTGCCATTTTAAACAAGTAAAGATCGTGACGTCAGGCCACGCTTTTACAACGATACGGAAATTTACCAAAATAAAAGTTCTTTCTTAACATAAGCGGTTTCCTTATTCCTACTCTTGTTCCTACTCTTATTCCCTATTAAATATAATATACAGAAAATGTAATTAGACGCCTTTACATACCTTATAAAAGGGAAGCAAAGCTTAAAAAAGATAACGTCTAAACTGCACGGCATAACAAACGTAAATGAGTTAAGCGTCAAAGCGCGCCGAGTTGCGCACAAAACAAAGACTGTAACAGACTATATACAGAGGTACTCGTAATTATGTAGACTAAAGTGAAAATATCGAGATATAAAAAATTTAATTATTGAACGATAAAAGAAATGCTTAAAGATACTAATGTAATGTAAAAATGTTTAGCAATAATAATGCAAATTTCGAAACTTAAATTAAGGTAACGATAAACAAGAATTGGCACGTTACAACTTGTCTTTTTACTTCTTTATTTTTTTAATTATATTCTTGTCTTCTTGTTTCTTAGAGCCTGATCATTTGTTATATATCTTTAGAATTACATTGTAAAGGCAAAATAATAAATCCTAACTTTGAAAATTTTTTATTTTGAAGATATACACCATGAGTAATTAAATACACCCTCAAAATATAATTTCTTTAGTTATAATGCCACCGCATTTCCCACATACTACTTTTTTACAGATTTAGCAATTTTCTTTTGATTTATTGGCACATTTTTTAGTTTGGCATTGCCTTTGATTGTTTGTTGATTGCGACCCATCTTGTTGATATATAGTGGATTTTCTTGTACGTACGTACTCACTCCTGAGTTCATCCGCGAGTTTCAAAATATATTTTCGACGATTTATGTTTTCATGTACATAAATTGTAAATTATTCATGAATTTACAGCTGTTAAATCAAGTACATATGTTGAAAAATACTTTTAGAAGCCTCCTCCTGGAAGACGATTTGGTAGTATAATTCCTTATCAATTGGTCCAAAACATCTACCCTATATTTAGTGTTGTAGCATTTCATCAATCGTTGGAAGTTTATGGATACTAATGAGAATGCATACATTTTTCGAACTCTTCGCATGATAACTTGTTAGAGAAATATCGTCACATACAAAAACCTTCGTAGAATACGAATCATTTCTCGCTTTTTTGTAGCAGCTGGCAACAATTTTCTACTTTGGTTCACAGTTCCAACTAGTGACTCCTTTTGCAAACGTTTGGCCAAATAGAGAGATGTAAAAAAGTTATCTACAGTTACACTCCTCCCCTTTTTTAGAAAGGGTTCCATTAATAACATATTAGTTGGTCTTGAAACGTCCTTGCCCAAGTAAGGAAATCCATTCAACATATATTTTGTTTCAACGTCAGCTGCACTCCAAAATTTTATACCAAATTTATCGAGTTTATTACTCATATATTGGGTGTATGGACATCTGGCTTTTGTTGGAAATAGTTTCTCATCAACTGTAATGTTTGCTCCAGGTTTATAGCACATAATACTCACACATTTATTTCATACTTCAGATACTGCAGCAAACATCAGATTTTTGACGATCTCGACGAGTTGATTTTAAGTCGAATAGAATAAATCGCTTTATTTGGTTGTTATCTGTGGACATTGTATCACAAAAGAAATTTGGCCCCCATGTTTTGTTCCACAACTGATCTATTGGAAAGTAACTAGCACAATAGATCCCATGAGCGTACAAACAATATATAAATGCGTCTAATTCTTCCAAAGAAGTTGTCCATGGACTGCTACCCAATTGTCTACTTGCTTCAGCTTCAGTACACTTCCTAATATTACGCATTATAGAAATGTCAATAAAAAGCCGCCAAGAACTTGCACATTTATTCCCAACGTTTCGTTTAGCATACCCGGTTCGCCCACCTTCTTCTCTAACTATGATATGACGAAATATAGGCGAGAGTTGCCTATATTGAACCACTTTTGGAAAAATCACTATAACTTGCAAAAATAAGCAAATGTTTTATATTAAATTCTGATACAAACTTAGTACCATATTAAGATTTTGTGAGCAGTAAATAAAATGTCCGACAAAAAGCATTTCATTTCATAATTAATGTTTAAATGCTTAACTGTAAAAGTTCAATTTAGGATATCGGTCTCTCTAATGAACCATTTGGTTCCTAAATTGAAATTATTATTAAAAGACACCCTTAGTGTACAAACATTATTTTCTTTTGTCTCTTAAACGAAATGGATAACACACAAACAGATTATTAAGAGAGCAACCAAACTTAAGAAATATTTTAGGCAAGATGAGAACACAAATTATATTTACGTTTAAAACTGACAAAAGGAACAATAATTCTGAGGTAGAAGAATGAATGCCTCAACTCAAATTAGAAAATGTGTGGGCAAAAATCACAAATAAAGTCCTCAGCGTCTTCTTCAACTCCCTCACACTGCACATGTGCCCATTTTAAACACCTTTGGCACCGAACCCAACCTTCGTTTGATTTGGAGTTGAGGTAACTCTCACTGCAATACACACACAGCTCTTCATTGCTTTTCTCATCATCTGAATCGGTCGATTCGGGTGTCTGGTCTTTGACATATGTTTTTGTTTTATTGTTCTTATTTCTGGTTCCTGAAAATAATTTAACACTTGCTTTTTTCAGGGCTGATTTATCTCGTTTCGGCACTTTTGGTCTACGTTTGCTCTCTGGTAGCGACTTTTTTCCTGAAGGTCTTTTTTATAATCTATACTAGTATGCTCTACTGCAACATTAGTTCTTTTATTCTTCCGTTTTTGAAAAACTTGCTTTTTCCAGGGACAGGTGCGATTTCAGTCAGATTTTGGTTGGGTTTTTCTGGGGTAATTTCTCCCAGTACCCTGTTGGAATGGCTAGCAACTCCTGCCATACATGGTGAGGTGGTATCTGGTTGAGAGGTGTAGCTTGAATTAGGTTGATGAGGTGAAGTAGAACCTACAGCACGTTCAATGTTACTGGGTTCTGGCAGGGTAACACCAGTTTGTTGACTTTCATCTGGCGGTTCTACAGTAGTAGAGGAAGCGGCCTTCCTACGTGAGTCCGCAACTATGAATATTGTTCCTGAACATAATAATTTTGCAAAGGCTTAAAAAATCCCACGTCGAGCGGTTGTCACCGATGCGTCGTGTGGCTAGGTAATTGTAAAAGATGGATTTGATGTTGACGAACAAACTCCAGATCCTCCAGATTCTTGCTATGCATTGAATGTCCATCTAGTAACGTAATGACAGGCTTGTCTCGACTTAACTACTTCATGAAAACGTTTAAGCCATTTGACAAACAGAACGCTATTGATATAGCCAGTATTTGACATTTTAGTAAAACTTCCCGTTGGAGCACCTCGTGCAAGTTCAGATGTACAGCGCTTCCTTTTAAATATGAGCATGGGTAGAATGTAAAGCCCTACAGGGTTGCAACAACAAACCATAGGGGTGTTGACGCCTCTTTCTCTTTCTAGTATATCAAAAAACTGCATAACTTTCTCTCTCTCAAAACCTCGAGCTCTGGCAAGTGATGTGGACTCCGGTTGGCAACTGATAGTTCTGGGTGTCTATGTATGAATCCATAAAACTATTGTTGTCCGGCGACTTCTTTTCTCGGTTGAACCGATGGGGCAATTTGTGCTTTTCTGCCAGCTGAAAAGGTAGTCGCCGTATATCTGTTCTGTCAACAACCACGCAATCCACGCGCCGAAGAGGACGAAGAGTCCTGAGTAGCGCACCACCTGCACTACTCAATTCATTATTACTTATTTTATTGTATAATATAATATCTTTGTAATACGTATGGTAAATACCTATATATTGTTAATGTATCATAAAATTTTAATAAAGTTTGTTGAACTTGAACTTGAGTAAATCATTTTTTTCAAAATGTAGTGTCTTCAGTTTCGGATGAAAAAAGATACTTGGTTCCCAGTTTTTTACATTGTCGTTGGCTTGTTTGCTAGTGTCTCTCATATGACTGAGAAGGGTTGAGTTATTGATATTGTACCTTCGAGCACTTTAGTTTAAACCTACTTCGTCTTCTTCGTATGCTCTGATAGCCAGAGCCATGTCGGCTTTTGTACAAGTCTATACTTGCCCCGCTTAGGCATCTCGTGGAATAAGTATCATAAATTGAAACGGTTGAATATAGGAAACCGGAATCGGTTCAATATAAGCAAGAGCGTATCGTTTTTCTAACCGCACTAAGGAACAATGGTTCTAGGTCGAAATTATGGGAAAGTCTTTCTAAGAATTTGATATAAATGTCTACAAAAGGGGAAACACTTACTGCTATCTGCTTGGAGAATATTCACTAAGTAAGATGGTGGAAACGTTACGTCAGAAGCACTACAAAAACAATGTCTGGTACACAGCCAAACTGAATGACATCTAAGATTGCAGGCCGGCCGATGCTCCTGGATGTTCGTGGAAAACTGGATAAATGCTCATTTTGGTCGCCATCACTACCGGTGCGCGACAATGCGTCTTCCAAAACGTAGGATGTACCCTCCTCTGATTACACTACACTATTATCACTACGATTATCACCGCCGGAATCGTACAAATTTAAATTATCAGTTTCATATTGCAGTTTGGCTTTAGTAAGATACTTCGACATCTTGAACTACCTACTAATTTTTCAAAACTTCTAGGAAGTGGGTACTTATCATTATTGGAAACTATTTAACTTCTTGGAGTGTTAATTAGCAGTTAATATGAAATTTGTCTAAAGCATGCAGATTAGGAAATAATTGTACGGTCATAATGACCGCAACCCTACTTAAAGGCAGTTATGATAAGCAAAGCAATTATATGCACAATGCAAACAAAAATTCCTAAGAAATTATATCATTAATCACTTTTAGGAAAAGTAATAAAACTTTGTTAAAATTGGAACAATAGAAAAAAGTTTGAAGCGAATTAAGATTGAGATAGGTCATTTCGACCGCATCCGTACTTCTAGTGTTAAAGGGAACGTGTATGATGGTGGTGGAACTCAGAGCTATGTATTTACTTTTTCTGGAACGGATTTATCTAGAAACATTCCAATATCTCACTGATTCTGTAAATGGTGGCTCTGGATGGCACTGATGGTAGTATTGTTATTATTACTACTGTGACTGACTTTTTCATCTTTATTAGATTCGTCTGAGTCTGCGGCATCGGCAAATGAGCTTGATGCCGATGCTTCATTTGATCGTAAAATTTTCTTCTCTTTAAGAAATTTGCCAAGGAACTTAAATTACTCATACTTGCATAGTTAAACTAATTACACAATAAATTATCTATGTAACAAAGGAACTAAAAAAACTAGTAAATAAAAATGAATAATAAAACAATTTCCTATGAATGGATACGAACAATATTAGACCGCCACCGCACTCGCAACGTTTTTAAACACATCCTGGACCTGAACCCTGTATATTAACACACTGTGAAACTCGTATGAGACAGAGACTGATTCCCTCTACATGTTTAAGGTTAGTGTGTAGTGGGTTCAATCATAGGATGGGTAGAGTTGTCCGTTTTCATTGCGGCGGTCGTCATCGTTTTCGCTTTGAGGGTTGGTTGGTAGATGTTTATCTTAGGATATAAGGAGTGGTGGCGAGGAGTTCTTCGAACTCCTCTGGTAAGTTGTCTACTCGTTGTAGTAGGAGTGCTGGGAAATGTTTAAATTTGATTTTGGGCTTTCGTGGTAGTCGGGGTTTGTTGGAGAATGAGATTTGTAATATTGGTTTAGTAGGGATTGTGTCACCGTTTACCCTGCGATTTGTGTATTTGGTTTGTAGTGTTTTTAGTCTGGTAGTTATTGGTTGAATGTTGGTGCGTTGTATAGTTAATTGGTTAGGGTGTCTGTGGTGTAGTTTGTGTGTGGTGGGTAGTATTGTGCTTGGCAGGAAGCGAGGGATTCGACTTAGTCGGTTTCTAGGGTTAAGTACAATGGAGCGCGGTAGTTGAGTATTGGCCAGATATAAGTTTGAATGGATGTTGCAGGGTTTTGTGGTGATAACCTCTGACGTTTTCTCGCAGCATTTTCAATAGCGACGCGCGGTTGCGTATCTTATTGAGAGCGCTGCTAGCGACGGGTTGCCAGTGTATGGTTCGGGAGTACGTGATGTCTAGGTATATGATTTTGTTTTGTAGTTGTAGTCTTTGTCCGCGTAGTGTCTAAACGTATAGTTTGCGTTTTGTTTGGGTTGATTGTTAATCTCCACCGGTTGGTCCAGTTGGTAAAGTGGCTAAATTGTTGCGTTATTAGTCTATTTGCCCCGTCACTTCCCCTGACGGTCACTCAGTGGGCAGTGTCGTCGGCAAATTGGGCTATAGTTATGTTCGGGTTGGTACTTTTGGGAATGTGTTAGTAATAGTATATGGGAACTAGGACCGTGGGATGAAAAGTCGGGGAAGTAGAGGAACCTACTCGTACCTTCACACATCTGCCTGTCAGATATGAGAGAAGGAGTCGGACGAATGCGGTCAGGAAGCCTAACTGTCGACGTTTGTGTATTAGTCCCGTGACATACCTTGTCAGGCCTGTTTAATGTCAAGAAAGACTGAAAGGCAACAGTCACCGTGGTTCAAAGCTTTAGAGGATTCCGTATATAGTTTCACTAGGGGGCCTTGGCAAGAACAGCTCGATCTGAAGCCGAACTGGCTGTTTGGTATGATGTCGTTGGCTTCGAGATGATCTCTTAGTCTTTGGAACAGGATGGTCTGTAGACATTTGCCCATACAACTTAAAAGGGAAATCTGTCTGTAGGATGAAGGTTGGGAAGGATCAGATCTAGGTTTGAGTAACATAACGGTTGAAGCGAACATCCATTCCGTCGGGAAATAGGATAGGGCAAAGCATCTGTTGTATATTTGGGCTAACTGTCTAATGGCGTTTTGTGGTATGTTCGTGAGTATTAGGCGGTTAAGTTTGTCTTGTCCTGGAGCGGAATTTTTCCCTTATCTAAGAGTGTAATATTTTATTGGGTGAAATGGGACTAAGGAAGGGGTCGTTGTCAGATAGTTCCTGCGGTCTGTGGTTTTGATTTTGGAAGACCTCAAGGTTTTGCTCCAGCTAAGCTTAGAAATCGTTGTCAAAAGATGGCTCGTAGGGGGTAGTGAGAACGGATAGAAGGTTAAGGCCGAACAGGTGGCTTTCTCCTAGTCTGAAACTGGGAAGTTACCTTGAGGGTTGACTAGGTGGCATTTTTGTTCGGTTTTTGTTTTGTTACGACCTTAAATTTGTGCCAAAATTTAGGCCCATCACGGTAATCCAGTTTGGCTGTTTCTTTAAAACAGTTTCCCTGGGTGTATTTGTTGGTCCCTAGTCGGATTATTATGTTTAGTCTGTTGTACTCGGTTTTTAGTACTGGGTCCCTAGTTTTGAGAAATTGACGGTATATCCGTGATTTCCTTAATCAGGAGAACGATGCGGGGGGGGGGCGTGGTTTCAGAGTGATGTCTATTACTTTTGTGGGGATTACGGCATTGGCTGCGTCGGGTCAGTCCTTGTACGGCTCTGTCTATGTCGTCGGTGGTATTAAGCGGTAGATCTGGGAGATGTGTTCTTGGAACGCATTGCAATCGACATTATGAAAGTTTCTACGTGTGACAGTGGTTTGTGTTGCGGGAGGTGGGAATGCCTAGGGATGTCTTGACTAGTAGGAGAGGTGGTCTGAAGTTATTGTTGTGTCGAGGTGGCAGTTGTCGTCGAAATATTGAGTTATTTGTTCAGAGCATATTATGTGGTCAGGTATGGAGCAGCCGTTGTGTCCGATAAATGTGGGGTAGATATTCTTTATTCTTACTATTGGTAGGCTGAGTCGTTTGTCAGTTAGTATTTGTCCGTGCGGGTTGTCTGTCGTGTTTCCGAATTGTTGGTGTCTAGCATTAAGGTCTCCGAGTAGTACTACATTTGGGATGTTGGCTATATAGTGTAATAGTGGAGAGGAAAGAGTGTTGTGTCCGGGGGATGAGGGAAGGTGCAGCGTTGCAGCTAGACATTTGAGGTGTTGAAGGTGCGGCGGTAAGGTGCAGGGAGCGGATGGGTATCGGGAGCGTATCAGGAGTGCAGTACCTCGCATGCCTCTGTCGGGGTCGGATCCCCTCTACTTAGCGTTTACTTTATATAAAAAATGAATATGTTCTAGATAATTCCAGAAATAGAAATATCTAGACAATGTGACCTTTCTGATACGATGACTCATATCCGGTCGCTTGTCGCTATTATTTACTAATAATACTAATATAAATATGATTCATTATTATGAAATTTTAGTCTCCAGAAAGTCCTAAAATTCCTTGTTAATTATTATCTCAATCTCTTAACTCTTAGGGTCCGTTTCAGTACCATATTCTCGTGTACGCTCGGTAGGTTCGGTTTCTCAACGAATTTAATTTTTATTTACCTTTACTGAACCGCAAAAATTAAACCCCTGTTCTCAGAAACACGCCAAATGTGAATAGAACTTTTAATTGTTTTGTTCAATTAATAACATATTAGATTTGCTTTTATTACTAGCTTGTTCCATAAGTTTTTGTGCATAATACATTAATTAAGAAAACTGAAAAAACGCAAAAACATTTATTCAACGAAATAAATTTGTTTTTTCTTGGTATATTTAAGTAACGGATTGATTTTTTAAAGATTAACAAGAATAAGCGTAAAATAGAATGAAAGGTTAGGGCGTAACCCCTCCCCCGATGGGTACGCCACTGGATTTTTCAACATTACTAGACTGGAAATTTTTGGTAATGAATCCTTTTTAAAGTTTTTGTAAAATAACTATGTTTGTGTTCTTTTAATGGCGATCTCGACTGTTTCACAATAACTTATATTACTTAGCCCAAAATTCAATTTATTTTTAAATTTTTGTTTTTTTTTCGCTTAAAAGAGCTTAACTTTTGAAAGGTTCCAATACTAAAAAAAAATCTATGGTTTTCATTATTAAATTTACAAAAGTACGCGATCCTCATGATTGAACAAACTGAACCAATTTTATTATTAGATAACTAAAACCTTGATGTGCAACATCCCATAACACCAACGACCATTGTGCAAACTCAAAACATAAAATAAAAAAAGACGTAAATAGTTTTTGTTTTTTACTAATTAGCATTGAGGCTTTTAATTTAGTTAAGGTTGACACAAGGTCGGCAGATTATAACGCGTAATTAATCTATAATTAAATTATTTAAACTAATTTTTTTAAACGAGAGATTTTTAGAAAATGTGTACAGCCAGGGAGTAATTGATCAATTCCTAGAAGAATAAAAAAAATTATCTTACCATTATTAACAAACGTTGACAACAAATGTGCACACGTTATAATAAACAAATTCTTTCAGTTGTGTAATCTGTTACTAGAACATCAGTTATTATTATCAGAACGTTAACCCTAAATATTGAGAGAAACGCGATGTAAATTGACATACCAACTTCCGATAATATAATATATAGACACTCATACATCAATTATTACACCAACAATACTCGACTATTACGTGTATGTCAAAGTACTTCAAAATAAAATAATGTATTTAACGCAGTTGCGCGTACCACACCTGTAACTGTAACGAGTCAATCTCCAACAAGGTGTAAAAATTATTCTGCCATTCAGCTGTAGATTTACTATTAAATAAAAAAAAGGATACAGCTGTCGTTTTTAATTGACAATGTTTCAAAGTTATTTTTGAGACATTAAAGAAAAAAAATTATTATAACGGTGTTCATTACAGCGCGAGGAGTAATGACAGGAGAAACATTTTCAGAATATATTTTTAAGGGATTTGTGTTTCTGTCCACTTTTAAGTTTAACGTACCGATGTAACATTATTTTAAACATTTTGTAGATTCTAATTTTCTAATTTTAAATTGATGCAAACAGGAATGGTGCAAATAGACGGATAATAAGGAAAAGTGACGCAACATGTTACAATTCTGTAATTAGTTTATCAAAAAATAAGCAAACTGAGGATACATAAATGGTAAAGTAAGGATTTAATATAATGTCGTAAATTGTAGTAAAAGTAATTGTCGCAGTGTAAGAATTCAGATATTTTTGTTGGGGGAGCATTTCCAAAATTTGAGGGTACGGTATGGGGTTAGAAACTGGTAAGACAAAAAGGTATGCTAGTGGAGTTGATCGGCCTATTTCCACAGTTTATGCTTTTTGAGCGCGACGTTTCGGAAGCGGACTCTGCTTGCGTCATCAAGCTTAGTCCTGAGAAGGACTGTTTTCGCACTTGAGTCGAATTCATATGTAATATATAATTTTTTCCCAAGCACTTCACTACTCTTAGATTCGAACCTGGTACCTTTGACTTACTAGTCTGACACCTTTGCCACTGAGCCAAGGAGTAATCCAATATATATATATATATATATATATATATATATATATATATATAACTTTTCGTGGTTGCGCAGAAGTTTATTGAGCATGTTGCGCAGTAACTTCTTGCGCAAGGGTATTGCGGTTAGGCACTTCACGCATTATTGGAATCCATGTGGATTTCATTTCTACACTAGCTTGGCTTATTGGATTTTCTGCTAGTGCGATGTATGTGGCTTCTTTGAGTTTTCGACGAGTTGTGTTCTCATTCTTTGCCACTACCTGCATGATATTCCATTGGATGTGGTGGTCTTCGTTCCAGACATGTTCGGCGATTCTTTATCTTTCTATTTCGCCCTTGCGGACGTTGTTCTTGTGTTCTTGTGTTCTCACTCTGAGTGGTCTACTGCTCTCTCCTATGTATGCTCTGCCACATTCGCATGGTAGGTTATATATACAATTCTTGGAATTCTGATCTTCATTGTATGGTTTGGTTTTGGTTAGTATTCCTCTGAGCGTTCTGGTTGATTTGAAGATACAAGAACTACTAGACGGGGGCGAGTACAAACAAATACCAAAAGACCCCACACCATCAATCGAAAGACGGATATACCTGCTACAGCAAACCTCCGCATCTGTACGGCCTACCAAAGATTCATAAGCAGGGAATTGCTCTGAGACCAATTGTGAGCTCGAGAAATTCACGTTGCCACTCATTAGCACACTATCTGCTAGGTATCATCACACCCTTATCGGGAAAAACCGAGGCCAAGAATACGCAGCACTTCGTGGAAACCATCATAAACTTCCAACCAAACCACGAAGAAATACTGATAAGCTTCGACACTGTGAGTCTATTCACAAATGTGCCTACCGATAAGGCACTATCATAAGAGACAAGCTGGAAGAGGATGAAACGTTAGACAAACGCACGCAACTCTCAGTAAACACAATAATGGAACTTCTGACAATATGCATTAGAACTACATATTTCCAGGTAGAAAATAAATTCTACCAACAAGAGTTTGGGGTGGCGATGGGTTCCCCAGTATCACCCATAGTGAGCAATATATATATGGAAGACTTTGAAGATCAAGCGATATCCGAATTCACAGAAAAACCAAGGATGTGGCTTAGATACGTGGACGATACTTTCGTAGTTTGGCAACACGGCAAGCATAAGCTAGATGAATTCCAAGATCATCTAAATAGCCGCGCACCCTCCTTAAAATTCACAATGGAATTGGAGTCGGAACAAAAACTGCCATTCCTGGATGTACTGTACAGGAATGGCAACACTTTCACGACAAGTGTGTACATGAAACCTACCCACACGGGGAGGTACCTACACTACAACTCTAACAACCACAAAAACGTGAAGTTAGGTGTGGAAAGATGCTTGTACGATAGAGGAAAAACGATATGCTCAAAACAAGAGGACCTGGACAAAGAAAAAGAAAATATCGCTAGGACACTCAAAGAAAATGGCTACCCCGATCTAACAGCTAACCTAAACAGGGAAAGGGTAACCGAAAAAGAAGAACCTACATATACAACGATAATACCATATATAAGGTACCTCAGACAAAATACGAAGGATAGGCAGCCAATACAAAATACGCACTGCCTTCAAATCGACCAGAACGCTCAGGGGAATACTAACCAAAACCAAACCATACAATGAAGATCAGAATTCCAAGAATTGTGTATATAACCTACCATGCAAATGCGGCAGAGCATACATAGGAGAGAGCAGTAGATCACTCAAAGTGAGAACACTGGAACACAAGAACAATGTCTGCAAGGGCGAAATAGAAAGATCAAGAATCGGCGAACATGTCTGGAACGAAGACCACCACATCCAATGGGATAACATACAGACAGTGGCAAAGGACGAGAACACAACTCATCGAAAACTCAAAGAAGCCACATACATCGCACTAGCAGAAAATCCAATAAGCCAAGCTGGTGTAGAAATGAAACACATATGGATTCCAATAATGCGCGAAGAGCTTAAGCGCAATACACCTGCGCAAGAAGTTGCTGCGCAACATGCGCAATAAACTTCTGTGCAACCACGAAAAAGTTATATATATATATATATATATATATATATATATATATATATATATATATATATATATATATATATATATATATATATATATATATATATATATATATATATATATATTGGATTACTCCGTGGCTCAGTGGCAAAGGTGTCAGACTAGTAAGTGAAAGGTACCAGGTTCGAATCTAAGAGTAGTCAAGTTCTTGGGAAAAAATTATATATAACACATGAATTTGACTCAAGCGCGAAAACAGACCTTCTCAGGACTAAGCCTGACGACGGAAGCAGAGTCCTCTTCCGAAACGTCGCGCTCAAAAAGCATAAACTGTGGAAATAGGCCGATCAACTCCACTAATAGGAAACCATAGTTACAAAACACTTGTAATACAGAAAAAGGTATGCGTTGGTAACTTGAAGATCGAAAATACCTGACGTGGAACAACACACGACTTTCCAACCCTCAAAGTGGAAATTGAAAGAAATCAAATAACTCTCAGTTAATACGTTCATTACAAAGATAGGCGACATCTTAAACACAAAAATAAAACTTCATGTCAGGTATAGATATCAAGATGCTAAGTTGAAAAGCTCCCCGTTGCTATAAAAATATCCATAATACTGTTTAAGTGTTTTCAATCTTATTTCATTAATTTTTAAGGAATTTTGGGTTCATAATAAAATACTCTGTAAAGGTAAATAACGTGAAATTAAATTATCTTTTAAAAATATGGCTACACATTTTCTTATAAAAGTAATCGTTATTCAGATTTTGAAAAAATTTGTACATACACTAAAATTCCACCTTAGCAATTTTTTGCCGCCAAAGTACGCCTTCTATCAAAAAATTGTATAGAACACAATTAATCGATATGTTTAAGATATATCTAGGTATTTTTAAATCTTTGAAATATGCAGCTGTCTCAGAAACTGATAAAAAAAAACTGCCACTAATAAACCCCTCCTCTCACGCTGGATTTCTCCCAAAACATAACCAGCTCCAAGAGAAATGAAATGAAGCTTAAATACAAAATTGTACGTACGTAGGTGTTTTCGTTCTGGAGTTATTGTACTAACATACATCTATCCACACCCACACATGCACGCACGCCCGCCCGCACGCATGCACACGCGCACACGCGTGACAGCTGTGAGTTACATTGATTCGGTATTTTAGAAGTGAACGTTGGTTTTTGCAAGCTATAAGTCAAATCAAACCAGTATTTTTGAATTGAAATTTGATTTTTCAGCTTCTGCCAACCTTATTCGATTTAATACAAAAACGAAAACAAGATCCAAGTCTAAGATGTTGATTTGAAATCAGTTTCTGCCAACCTTATTCAGTTTAATACAAAAACAAGATGTACGTCTAAGATGTAAATTTGAAATCAGCTTATGCCAACTTTAATGATTTAATACAACAACAACATGCAAGTCTAAGATGTTGATTTGAACTCAGCTTCTGCCAGTCTTACTCATTTAAGTCAAAATCAAAAACAAGATGCAAGTCTAAGATCTTGATTTGAAAATCAGCTTCTGCCAACCTTATTCGATTAAATACAAAAACAAAAACAAGATACAAGTCGTAGGTGTTTATTCAAAAGCAAAGTTATATCATATATCATCTATCAACTTTGCCCTGCATCTTGCATCCTCTATCCCCAATTCCATATCATCTATGTTTTATCATTCAATATCAACGCCCTAATGCTTTATCATCTATCCTTCATCCATAATTATCAATTTTCTATCATTTATGTTCCGTCATCTATCATCCAACCTCTGCTAAAAAGGGCCTTAGTTTTATAAACAAGATTTAATACACAAAGCCGTTATTGAAGGACAAATGCCTGGGGGCAAATAAACAAGTTGACTTCCATTTCGATATGTTAAAGGTTACGTGTATAAGTAAAAATGTAATTTGAATTCGTCACGTTTACCTTATATAATGCGTAGCTCTTTATGTAAGTACGCTGTTTTTATAAACTCAATCTAGTTACCGGAAATTTTTTTGTCATACTAAGAACGTAAACATCATGATTGCATTTTCAAGGTCTGTTTACATTTTATGTGATAACCTAATTAGTGAGTTTTTCCAAAAACACATTAGAAGTTTTTGGGCATTGAATAGTGAAAGGTTGTTATTGTGGTTGCATTACTGGGGAAATCCGGAAAATAATTACTAATGATTGGGGGAAAACTTTATATTTTCCATCTAAAACAAAACATAGAAAAATGAATGTGCCATTAGAATTGGTTTCGATGTTGGCGGTAACCTTGATCCATCATCCCTGGTACTGAGAATCTAATTAATGATAAAGTCATAACCTTATAATTGTAAATTATTAAAACCACAGTTAAAGATTGGCTCGAGTGGGACTCAAATCCACCACCACTACTTATCTAGAGCAGGACCCTTAACCATCTGAGCACATATATAATTATTTAAGCTTGCATAAGTAGTATTATGTAATATAGACATTATTCGGAACTTGCGTGTATTAACGTGAAAATACAAGATTCAACGTTTCGGAGACTTACTATGCTCCCTTTGTCAAGAATGGTATAAAATATATAAAATATGACATAACCTAACGTATTATTTCTTAATAATTCTCTTCGATTTGCAGGTCCAAAATATGACGTTGAATTTTGAGTGGTATTAGAAGCCGGAATGTTGAGTAGCTTCTAATTTTGAATCAGGTAGTAAAGATGATGTAGACGTATTATTGGTTGGGATGCTGCGGCGATCTTGAGTTATTGGTAATTTAGAATTTTGTTTAATAATGTTCTTCGAAATATGCGGTATCCTAGAACTATCTTTTCAATTTCAATGCCTCTCTAGTAATCCGTTCGTGTAGATTACATAAAGGAGCAAGTAATCGAATATTACTAGTATTAATTTGGTCTTCAGTATCTAGATAGTGATTAGCCAAAGATGACGAAGGGTTTTGTTGTTTGATGGCCAGTTTGTGTTCATCAGCTCTCACATATAATTTTCGGTTTGTTTGTCCAATATAACTTCTAGTGCAGCCGTTGCAACGTATTTCATACACTCATTGATTTTCATTTCAAATTTTGTCCTTAGGATCCTTCAAAACGTAGTATAAAGTAAAATAAGGTTTAAAAACATGTCTAAATTCATTTTTGGAAAATTCCTGGGCGTTTTTTTTACATATATTTTAGGCTTTTGACTTCATTGACAATTGTGATTGTTTCATTCTGGCTGTATCCATTTTGAATTAAAATACTATGAATAGCCTTCATTTCGTCATTTCTAGAAATCTTAATTGAAATGTATGCATTAGGCCCGTTTTTAAACCTTATTCCGCTTTATACCAATTTTTGAAGAATTCTAATGACAACATGTGCAATGAGAATCAAAGAGAGTACGAGATACCTTGCAATAACTGCACAAGAAGTTATATTGGACAAACAAACAAAAAACTATATGTGAGAGCTGATGAACACAAATTGGTCATCAAACAATAAAATCCTTCGTAATCTTTGGCGAGTCGTTATTTAGATAATGGACACTAAAATAATACTAATAATATCCTATTACTTGCTCCTTTATACAATCTACACGAACGAATTGCTAGAGAGGCATTGAAATTGAGAAGAGACCTAATGTCCTTAACAAACGTGACGATAGTTCCAGGATACCGCTTATTTCTAAGAATCTTATTAACCAAAATTCAAAATTACCAATAACTCAAGATAGTCCCAGCATCCGAGCCAATAATACGTCTACATAATCTATACGTTAATCTTTACACTCACTCACTTCCTCACTCACCCTTATTCAATCAACCACTTCACTACTCACTAACTCACTATCCTCACTCACCACTCACTCACTCACTCACTCACTCACTCACTCACTCACTCACTCACTCACTCACTCACCACTCACCACTCACTCACTCACTCACTCACCACCACTCACTCACTCACTCACTCACCACTCACTCACCACTCACTCACCACCACCACCACCACCACTCACTCACTCACCACCACTCACCACTCACCACCACCACCACCACCACCACTCACTCACCACCACCACCACTCACTCACCACCACCACTCACCACCACCACCACTCACCACCACTCACCACCACTCACCACCACCACCACCACCACCACCACCACCACCACTCACCACTCACCACCACCACTCACCACCACCACCACTCACTCACTCACCACCACCACTCACCACCACTCACCACTCACCACTCACTCACTCACTCACCACCTCACCACTCACTCACTCACTCACTCACTCACCTCACTCACTCACTCACTCACTCACTCACTCACTCACCACTCACTCACTCACTCACTCACCACTCACTCACTCACTCACCACTCACTCACTCACTCACCACTCACTCACTCACTCACTCACTCACTCACTCACTCACTCACCACTCACTCACTCACTCACCACTCACTCACCACTCACTCACTCACCACTCACTCACTCACTCACTCACTCACTCACTCACTCACTCACTCACCACTCACTCACTCACTCACCACCACTCACCACTCACCACTCACTCACCACTCACTCACTCACTCACTCACTCACTCACTCACAAATATGGGTTAGGTGGGTTGCTTGTCGTTGCCCCCATCGCCCTAAATGTGAATGTTATTCGAGCTCATGTAATGTTCGGAACAAAACTTTTTATTACGAACTAAACGGACCAAAATAGGAATAATATTTCTACGTGATTATAATTATTTCCGCTAATAGAGCGTGGGATAGGGACCTGATTTTGTTAAACTCAAATATTTATTCAAATTTATCGAACTAAAAATCTGTTTCCTATTAACTATAGATTAATTTAAATTTTAAACCAATCAAGTTATCAAATAATTTTAACTTTTGCTGTCGTAAAATTAATACCTGTGTACTGGAGTTATAATTAACATGTTCAATATAGACGTGCAAAAGATTATATATCTGTTATGATTAGTGGTAGCGTTAGTGGGCTGTCATCTAAACAAAATCACATTATAAACCGAAAAAGGTCATTAATCAAGATCAAACTTTTATACCCGTGAGAATGTCGCACATATCATCCATTTTTTCTTAATATAAAAAACAACCTGTAACGAGAAAGGATTTTGCCATCATCCTTTCGATAGCAATCAATAGACGATCTGATTTTGCTAAATCGAGCTGAAATTTATACGTTTCGAGGAAGTAGACAGTAAATTTTACATTAGCCATCGCGGAAAAAAACCTTAGTAATAAAAGGGCACCTTACCACCCCTAAAAGTCACATAAATAGCAGATTAAGTGACCGACTTGCGCTGGTCGCGTGACTGCTGAATGTTAACAAAAGGACCAGGTTATGACGCTTGGTCGCAACACCGATAGGGATTAAACACATTAAAACCAAGAGTGATAACAATAATTTTTGTTGTTGAACCAATAAATAATATGTAAAAAGATTACGTTATCGTATATGCGATTAATTTAACGTCATTGCGACGAATGTACTCGCAGTCTTTAAACAAGATTTAATTTTGGATTTCGATAAATGTGACAAAATAAAGGAAGAATTAAAGTTAGAGCTTATAATAATCAAAACGCTAGCGCCTCCGATGGCGAAGACACGATGCTCGAGGCGTCTGCAGGAAATGACGCCGCAGTTTCATCTCCGGCCTATTTCCTGTTGCGCCGCTCTAATGTGCACTCAACTATATTCATGGCATACTTTGTTTCCCCGTGTGATGTTTCTTCTAATTTTAATGCAGGTTTTCGAGACGACCACGAAAATAAATTGCAAATCGTTAAATCTTATTAAGAGTTTTTGTTTTGTTTTCTTTTTTTTAATAAATTAAAAGTTACTGTATTCGGAGCGAGAAAAAGTTACTGAGGGGTGCTTACTACAGCATACGTCAGATGTCAAACTGATTGATAGGCTGTTTAGAATAATCCACGCACGTGACCGTGCGAATGTTCAGTAACCGCCCTCGTGGATTAACCAACCCTTACTGAATTACTTTAGTAGGATTATGCTAAAGTTATTTCTCTACAAACAACACGTAAGAACTTTAATCTTTACATCAATTATAAGCACTTATTTAGGCAAAAGTTAATACTTTTGTGAAATGAGGTCATCCAGTTAAACTTTGGAAATATTTTACTACTATTCCTTTTACAGTCTTCCTGTGAGAAATAATTCTTGAATAAAGGACATCAATCATATCCACCTCTGTTTATACACCAGCATTGCTTGCGAAGAGATAGCCACAAATATAGTAACGGTATACAATTCCTTAATTGGAAAGACCAGATACGTTTACATGTATAAGGTAGAGTAATTTTATCTTCCGGTAGTAACATAAAAAGCACTACATTACTTTATTTCTAGTCAATCGGGGAAATGTGTATGATAAGACATATTTTTTAAATGGTGAATACCTTATTAAATGTTAACGTTAAAAAGATAAGTGTGAAGCCATAAGAAATGTATAGAATACGAACCTAATAAATTTATATTCTTTCCTTATGTGTCGGGGCAGTAGACAAATAACTGTCTGGTCTAAGACGATACCGTTAGTAGGGAATGCTACATCGCCGGGGCACGATTTGGTCAGTAATCGGTCTGCTCGCTATGGTATTACTCAAGAGAACAATACAATTGCCGCAGATCGACCTGCCTACAAGGGAGGGGGGGGTCAAGGAAGATACAGACAGGCCCAGGTCAATGCGAATGGTGAACGCCTGGTGAACATCTGTGTGGAGAGAAACCTGTTTGTATCTAATACGTGCTTTAAACATTAAAATGTGCACATGCATACATGACAAAGAGGTGAATCGAAAAGTATGATAGACTTAATAATGTATGATGAACGACTTAGAAACCGGGTGAAAGACGCAAAAGTAATGCGCGGATCGGAGTGTGGATCGGACCACTTTTTGGTTGTAACGAGAGTGTGTTTCGGGCAAAAGTGGGTCTGGAGAAGGAAAGAAAACGTAGTGCGAACGTCGAGAATTAGGGTAGATAAACTACTAGATAATGGCAAGAGAATGAAATATGCAGATGTTATAAGTAAAGGGTTGAATGTGAACGAAGCAGTGTGGAACGAACAAATAAAAGACAATGACGTTGAAAATGCATGGATAAGCTTGAAAAACTGTGTTGTCAATTGTGTCGTGCGGATATGTGGAAGAGCGACTGTAGGTAGACAGAAAAAATGTGCTTGGAATGAATCGGTACAAAAGGCAGTATGTAAGAAAAAAGATGCGTACATGGCTATGAGTGCTGCGAAAAATGTGACTGAGAAAAAGCGATTGGATGAGTTGTACAGATTAAGAAATAAAGAAGCGGAAGCAGTGAGAATAGGTAAAGAGGAAGTGATGGCTGTGGAAGGTGAGAAAATGCAGAATGATTTTGAGGGAAACAAAAACTTCTGTAAATGGGCCAAACCTAAGAAATGTGGTCCAACACAGAACGCTGCAGGAGTGATGAATATGAGTAACGAAATAATATGGGACGATTGTGAACTGAGGAAATGCTGGCAAGAATATTCCGGAAAGCTGTTCAGTACTGAGGAAAGTAAGATTGAAGGGTTAAATAAGGAGAATGTGGAAGGAATAATGAATAATATTGAGATAAATGTGGTAGAGGAAACGGTGGGGAGGTTGAAATACGGCAAGGGAGCAGGCGTGGATGAAATCACTGGTGAAATGTTAAAGTATGGGCGTGCAAAGCTTATACGAAGTTTGGGTGAATTATTCAATGTATGCCTTATGTGTGGAAAAGTGCCGAGGGATTGGATGAGCGCGATCATTGTGCCACTGTATAAGGGCAAGGGGAACAAGAGTGATTGCAAGAACTACAGGAGAGGAGATGTAAGTGAATACTTTAATATTGAGCAAGGAGTGCGACAAGGCTGTGATGTCACCGTGGTTGTTCAACGTATACATGGATAAATGTGTTAAACAAGCATTGATACAAATGGTGTAATGGTTGGTGACATAAATGTACGACTTCTAGTGTATGCAGATGACACAGTCTTATTAAGTGACAGTGCGGATGAGCTGCTCTGAGTAAGTTTGATACAGTCTGTGAGAGCATAGACCTAAAAGTGAACGTGAACAAAAGTAAGATTGTGGTGTTCAATCGGGAAGGTGGAAAGGAGTATTTACTCTGCAAGATGATATTGTGGAGCTAGTGGACCAGCTGGTATATCTGGGCAAAATGTTTACTGCAGATGGTACAATGGAGGGCGAGATTGGACAGAGGGTCAATGCTGGAAGGAAAGTGATTGGAAGTATGTGGACCATAATGAGAAAACGAGAAATCTATAATGGCGTGTTTGTCCGGCCAGTACTGTATGGAAGTGAGACATGGGCATGTCAAAAAAAGCACGAATGGAGAATAAATGCCGTGGGTATGAAATTCCTGAGAAGCACATGTGGTAAAACTAGAAGGGACAAGATAAAGAATGAGGGCATAATAACGGAGTGTGACGAGGAAAAGACGATGATGGATAGATATAAAAATAGTATATTGCGTTAGTCTGGTTACATTGAGAGAATGAACAACGCAAGATTAACGAAGCAAATATATGTGGGTGAGGTTAGAGGTAAGGCCGTACCTGGTAGACCGCGTAAAACTTGGCTGAATGTAGCAGAAAGTATGATAAAGGAGAGAAAGATAAGGAATAAAAGGGCATGTCAGAGACAATGTATGAATCTTGTGGAAGCTAGGGGAGGAATGCGGAGATAGGAAAGCATGGAGAAAGATTGTGAATGAAAAATAAATAAGAGACAGGGATTGTTTTGCCTACTTCGCAAGGGAATGGAGCGAATGGTAACTTAAGCTTAAGTTAACCATTTGGTTCTAGTTAAAGCGTTTTCATCTTACAGATATCTCCTCATGCACAATTACCTTATGTGGAAGTTGAGTGGAAGTATAGGGACCCTTCCTTTCACTTTTTGACCTCGATTGGTTTTATTAATGGCTATTTAATGTTATCTTGTAATTCTCCATAATGATTGGTTTTTAATTAAAATCATTATCTAAATGCTCGTTTCCGAATTAGAGGATTTTAAGTAAAAATAATTTGTGGGAAAATTTTGACAGAGGTTGCTTTCAAATCAACACCGCATTACATTTACCCCAAACTGGAACTAAAACACTAATGTACTAAAAGCTCTTTTTATTTAACACAGTAAAATTGTACAAAAACAAGCATTATGCAACAAACTGTTTAGAATTAAACATGCAGTAAAAACCTATTTTACAAAATCAGTAATTGATAAATTATTTCATCTAGAACAGAAACTTTAACGTAAAAAGTCCACAGTTGTAACGATACCATATAAATTTTTCTTCAAGAAGTGCAAATGATATCCTAAACACTGTTTATTTTATCAAAACTTAAGATTGTGGTGGCGCCTAGAAACAATTTTCCAGGGACTGAGCATTGTGAGTTGTAGATTTATGGCAAGTGTAAGGTGTTTGAAAGTATTTCTCAATTATTTTACTCCTAATATCGACTCCGCCCATTTCCACTGTAGCTGGCTTGGTAACCCGCTTAGTTCGGTAAGCTTGCACGACGCCTAGTGCAGTTTGGACGTGTAACTAACGTAATAACGTGAATAATCAAATTTGTACTTTTTTAAGATAAACTTTCAAAAATTTCCAGTTATTAATACCTATATCAGCATATATTGAGCAGGGCTTGATGTGCATTTGGTCTCGTATAAAGTACCGACATAAAGTCGTACTTCTATTAACTATTACTATTCTGTAGTAATCATAATAGTGCGTTCCTTCCTCAGTTCAGAAAGTGTAAGCCTCTTAAATTTGTGATAATGGATAGATTTTTTTATACTTGCTACCTATGCATCGGTCTCAGGTCTCTGAGGGTATTCAATCTCGGTTATTTGAGACTAAATGTGTTGGGGATGCAAGAACTACACCGTCACTTGTACCGATTGTAGACTGGTCCTTGCACCCCGTAAGTAATTGAACTAGTGGTACCTAACTAAATACTGTTGTAATATTTATGTTACAATTGAACATCCTGCCACGCCGAGGAAGGGGCAACTGTGGTATGCTCTGGTTCCATCGCAATCTCTTCCTCTGTGGTTGCCTGTTTTTTTCCTTCGTATTCGTGTGATCCCTTGATTGGTATTAGTATAGACTGCTGCACCGTACGCTTTTTCAGATGCGTTGCAGAACCCGTGCAGCTGTAGTTGACTTTCTGTGTGGAGTGGTGGATCCATCTCGGTATCTGAAACCATCTATTTCGCGCCCCTGTTGTCGGGCACCGTTTGATCCCAGTTGATTGAGCTTAACCATAACTCTTGGATTAGCAGCTTAGCTGTTATAGTCCGAATATTTTCGCTGTTTCTGATAATGTATTCCTATTCGTAACAGATTTTTTGCTGAGTTGCACCTTGATTTAAATGCTGTCCCTGTTTGATGGCCATCTAACACCTATAAATTTTCTTGCTCCGTCCTCCTGATGACCATAGGCTCAGGTGTCTTTCTTACGTTATTACACAATTCTTGCCCCATTCACTTAATTTCATTGCTTAGTAAATTCATTCATTCTTCTTGTAGGAGTTTTTGCGCCTGTTAGCAAGTCGGCAACGAAATAGTCGTTTGGTGTTACTGCTGATGCGTTTAGGTATCTTCTTTTTTATCTTGCGACGTTCTTACTGATAATTACGGATCGCATACTGTTCCATAAGTTGCAGTTGTCAGCTGGTATTCTTTTGTTGATTCGCTTGGTTGCGTCTCCACAGAATGGTGTAATACCGCTGGTTTTCTGCATTTAGTTTAATCCGGCGACACAGGTTCTTTACATCAGTCGTGAGCACGTAACGAAGTTTCCTCGATCTTACAAGTAGCTCCCATATATCCTTTTCTAGGCTTGGACCCTCGTGCGTAACGTCATTTAGGCTCTTCCCGTTTGTATCTTTCGAAGATGCTCTAACGACTGCTCTCAGTTTTGTTGTTGAACTGGACTCCTTTATAACTGCCCGATGGGGGATGAAGATTCGTTTCTCGTTAGAGTTGCTAGTTAATTCCATATGTTCCAACTCTGAGTATTCTTCCATGAATATTTTGTACCCTTTCTCCCGCTTGGCATCCTTCAGGAATTTCCTCTCTAGTAGTAACTTCGCAACGGCTACTGGTCTGGAGGTCTCTAGGGTGGATAAGACTTCTTTGAATTGAAAATTGAGTTCTATCTGTAAGGGGTGTAGATTCTTACAGTTTCACAGGGGTACTCTTTTATGTTTTCCAATGCACCATTCCATAGTACTGGTGGATTACAGCTTTTATCTTCTTCTTTACGGTGTTTTCAACGCTTGTTGCCAGCGGCTGTGGTTCTAAGGCGGGATATTTGAGACTAAATGTGTTGGGGATGCAAGGGGTATACCATCACTTGTAGCGATTGTAAACTGGTCTTTGCATCTCGTGTTTATGTTACAATTTCTTTATGCTAAATTATGGAAGTCGCTATCTAACTTAATTAGTAATAATGATCGCAACATGATGCAGATCCTGTTCAATTTGAGATTAAACAGCGGGCCCTAAAGACAAACTAATCAAGCATGTGTTTATAGTGTATATTCATTAATTCGCCACTGAAACTCTGAGATAAAATGTGTTACCGCATCCCTGTCAAGAATAAATTAGATAAATTCATTTAGACGTCTTGCATTTAACTGAATAATTTAATGATCTCAGTAGAATACTGTCACTTGAGGCACGTTTCTACCAATGGATGCGATATGCGCGCAAGCAAAGCCTCTTGAGGCATGGGTTCTACCATAGGAGTGAATATGCGTAAGAGCAGGGTCACTTGACGGTATTTTTCTATCACAGGAATAGTGGCGTGAGAGTGGAGTCATTTAAGACGTGTTTCAACAACACGCGATTTGCGGTTTTAATTTGGGGTTTAATTAAAACAATTCGCGGTTCTGCGTTTGATTGGTTTTTTACTTAACAGTTCCCAATAAGTTAGGTATTCCAATTTGACATATCAGACTAAACGAATGGTAATTATAACTACTTACATGCATATTACAAAAAATACATTTTATAGCAGAAATAAACACTGTTTACAAATTGAGTGTTACATGTCATCACCTATCTATCTC